>OY755236.1:8425670-9165670 GCA_963576725.1 Azorinus chamasolen | reverse complement strand
TATTTGGTATACACAATACGCAATTTTCATGTGTTTACTGTTAGGCATGGTAGACTTATCTCCCCTTGAACCTAGAGAGTATTTTCTGTCATTTTGTCATGAAACATGTGGAGTTGGTGTCACAAACTCTTCCTTCAGTTTGAAAGTTATTCAGTGTGTAAGTGGAATAACATAATTACCATGAATAGTAGATATGCAACACTCAATTTTCATGTGTTTAGTGCTGGGCATTGCAGACTTATCTTTTTGTTATTTGGGCATGCTACATGGGGATTTGTGTCACAAACTCGTCCTTCATTTTTAAAGTTATTCAATTGATGCTTGCCATACATAATGACCACAAACAAATGTGTGCAAGACAAAAATTTACTTATGTTTAGCGCTGGGCATTGCAGATTTATCTCCCCTTGAACTTAGTTTTTGTCATTTTGGCATGAAACATGGGGGGAGTTGGTGTCACGAACTATTTCTCCAGTTTAAAGTTATTCAGTGTATAAGTAGTATACATAACCATGAATAGTAGATCAGCAACACTCAATTTACATGTGTTTAGGGCTAGGCATTGCAGAATTATCTCCTCTTGAACTTTTGAGTATTTTTTGTCATTTTGGCATGAAACATTGGGATTGGTGTCGCAAACTCGTTCAATTTTAAAGCTATTCAATTGATACTTTCCATACATAATAACCACAAATAGCAGATTTGCATGACATAATTTTCATGTGTTTAGCACTCGGCATTGCAAAATTATCTCCCTTTGAACTTTATGTATGTTTGTGTTTTTGTCCAGTTACATGCGTAGTTGGTGTCACAAACTTGAATTTGCAATCAAGGCTGCCACGCGGGAGTATTTATCACATTTAGTGATAGTTCTAGTTTGTATTTGGTTCTTATATGTTTAGATTATGTTGTCCATGACGAACCATGCTTAGTTGAACGATCTTATTGATCGCCCCAGGAGGGAGGGGGGGGGGGCGATCCTATGAAATGCGTTTTCCATTTGTGCTATGGGCAACAGCTTCTCCTATCACTGTGTAGCAGCGAATAGTTTTATGAGATTCATGCTATCTGGATTCTGATAAGACGTGTTCGCTAATAACATTTATTCTCTGGATCTAAAAAGTGAAGAGGTTAACCATTGCATGAGGTTAAGACAGTTTGGATTTTGATCAGACGAGTTACGTAATGTTTGCACGCACATGGATCCAAACTAACTGTTTGCAAATAACTTTTATATTCGGGATCAAGTCAATGAAGGTTTAAATATCCCAATTTAAGCACAATGTAAATGAAAATTGCAGGGGTATCATATTTTGTCAGACAAAATGCCTGAGAAACTCCTTAGAAATGCCTGAGATTTTAACTTTTTTATATAGAATATATAGGGCTAGGCAGAAAAACGAGGAAAATGCATGCCATTTGATTTTGTACATAAAAACATAGGTAATAAACTGGGCATGAGGATAAGACAATAACAAATTAAACTGTTTCATTCATTTCACTAAATTGTTGTATTTATATAAATATTCAAGTTTTAATGGGGTCTAATCAAATTATTTAGATTCCTTCTCTGAACTGCTGATTCCTAAGTGCCCCACACCCTGGTGTTATATTACTTTCCTTGTGATAAAATGTTGGGGAGATCTAGATGCTTGCATAAATGTTTGTCCTGTACACATTGTGATAGTCTGACCTATAGTGAAGAAACTGATGTTGTTTCTGCTGTGTCTGCTGACTTGAACCTAAATGTTTGCAATGTATCAGTCCCGTTATTAACTGCTCATGCCATAAAGAGACTTTTGACACATTTGCAAACATAGTAGACCCGTATCAGACTGCTCCTCTAGGAGTCCCGACACAAGTCCCAATTCTGCAATGATGTTTCTTATGTACTATATCAACACTTTACTTGATGATTATCCATGAAATGAGTAATGATTTCATGATTATTAATCAGATGAATGTGGGAGAGTTTCTGCCTAGTCTTTGTCCTACATTAAGCTAACACCTGTTTTTAAAAATCTCGAATTTTCGAGTGGTCCTATCAGCCAGTATCTACTGTGTTTATGATGTAACCTTCGTAGACAGTTATGCATTGATGGTCTATGATGCAAAGGGCTCCTGAACGAAAAGCGCCCGATGCGTACAACAAATGTTTAGGATAAAGTGAGTAACACTATCACCAACACGTGGGCTAATATCCTGCACAGTTCGTGTTGTTAACAATCCCATTGCAGAAGTGATGGACTCTTTCGCAGTTATTAGCTAAAATAAATCATGATAAACGTGTTAGCAGCCTGCATGCGGAAGTCATGTTGGCAAATATCCTATTCCTGTCAAATGGAAATGGAAATAAATTGTAAACCTATATTTAGAAGTGTTCTGCAAATAATTACAGTAAAGTCTCTCTAATGCCAGACCTTTGTGAATAAACTTATGCTGTCTTTAAAAGCAGACGGTTGCTCAAAACCTTTCATTAAGTTACTTTCTGCTTTTTTACCCAGAAATCTTCTGTTTGGTAGCTACTTTAAGAGAGTTTTTACATAAATGAAGTTTTACATAAATGAGGTTTAACAAAATTAAATGCTAAGTGAATAATGCTTTGAAGCAGTATAATTAAATCAGATGACAGATGATGATCGAACTTCACTGCAAGAAAAATAGGCGACGTAATAAAGCTTAGCTTGGACAACGAGAGATGACATTGGCAGCTTTTAATTTGGCAAAGTTTGAATGATATCAAACAATTTCTTGACTCGAAAGATAATGTTGCATTAACTGTGAAAATACAATGCATGCACATGGAGATGTGGACTGTATTTCCAATTCTTTCCGGAAAGGGTAATTCGTTTTTGGAATGTTTTAAAATATACCAAACACTGCATAAACAAAGCCATGTAAACATCTGCATAAGCATAACGGGTCCCTTCAATGTCGGATGTAGAAGGCATAATCTAAATTCTCAAAGTATATCATAAGCTAGCGTGTAAAACTTTCCTCCATATCAACGTCATTTCCACGGAATTTAAAACAGAGAAGACCCAGATCAGACGACTACAGGAACCGTCTGATCAGCTCTATTTACTTATGAAATCATAGATCTGAGCATGCATAATTTGTGTTGTCAAATTTTACTTTATAAATATTAACCCATTTGCTCCCACGAATCCATATACGGGACATAGGCAAACAGTGTAGACTCTGATCAGAGGTCGCATAATGCAGCGTCTGATTAGAGTCTACACTGTTTGCTGATAGGAATTTCAATATAAAACAAAGCGAAATTGCAAATTTAGGCCAGGCACCCCTTAGATGAAAAATGGATTAATCCAATATATAAACATGGAAGAATCCACTGGGCGCTTAATGAATATTCATGATTTGATCAAACCATGCAAACGTGTTCATGTGCTTTATAATATTATGTTTAGGACAACTAATCGGTGATGCACTCATTAACCCTTTCGGTGCTAAATTTTTAATTGTCGTCTGCAATCCAAGTTTGTTAAATCATTCAGTAAAATAAGGAAATGAGAGAAGTAAATGCAAGTTTCAAAGGAATAAAGCACATACACAGAAATAGAGATTGAGACAAATAGTGAAGTTCATGATCAGACGCCACCTTTTCAAGGCGGCGTCTGATCTAGGACTGCACTATTTGTCGTGGTGCATTTATGCGACCGCGGCGGTGAAAGGCCGAGGGAAGTACTCTATGATGGTATACTCTTAAACTCGGATACGGGATGAGCTTACCAGACTCATGTATTACTTTTTCCCTGTCGTGCCCTTAACGGCTTACCTGCAGGTGCTCTGACTTCAGCAAAGTCA
This sequence comes from Azorinus chamasolen, assembly GCA_963576725.1. Classification (NCBI taxonomy): domain Eukaryota; kingdom Metazoa; phylum Mollusca; class Bivalvia; order Cardiida; family Solecurtidae; genus Azorinus; species Azorinus chamasolen. The sequence goes on along the minus strand of OY755236.1, from coordinate 9,161,842 downwards.
TTGAGTACATATTTGACGGATTGTCACTGTTATTATGCTATGTTTTACATGTTGTCCTGTGTTCGCCGTCGTCTATGTTGTGGGTAAGTCCGGCGGGGATACCTCTATTTACACTATTTGTAAAGCTAGGGTGACTTTGAGAGAAGTGTGAGGTTAGGACGTCCGTAAACCGGTTTAAACCCCCATTGGTGTTTTTGCTACTGACCGTGCCAAGGCGGTACTCTCTTTGTCACCTTTCCTTTTGTTTGCCTTGCCTTGACATCATCAACATGTATAAGCTGCAATTTTATAATAGTAAATGAACTAAGGATATTTAGACCATGGCCGAAACTGTAGAATAAACTCATACCCCTGATCAGAAGGCCTACACGAGACCTCAAAAGGCATCTCCATTAAAGTGATACTATCTAAATACGTAACAATTAAATAAATCATTTGTTTATATCCTGGAAAGAAGTATATTGCAGGACACATCGTTCACAATATATATATATTGTCGGCAATATATCAGAATTTATTCGGCTCGCGAATTGTTTCGTTATCCTCATCGACCAATGGAACAAAATTATAAGTACCAATGAAAACGATTTATTTTGTATCACAGAGACATTTTTCGATAAAAGTTCAAATCAACAATCTTCATGATAATGATTGAACATAACACATACCAAGTTCTGTGATGTTATTGAAAGTAAGCGTTCAGTGTAGGGACTGTTGATATCCAGTGATGGAACTATGTTGTATTGTTTGTATTTCCTTCAAGCATTGTTCTGGACTAAATATGAGAAAGGTCAAGAGTTTCACTTTGTCTTTATTTTCACAATTGCATTTGCTATCTTATTTTACGGTATAGTTATCTTCGATTTATTACAGTTGCAAAAAGGGGCGTAGCTAGCGATAAACACTTATGCACGTGTCTAACATAAATCTGAAAAGTTAAACTAATGGTATGGCCAAAATGGAATAATAACCGAAGGCAAAGGGGGCAGACCTTAATACATGTAAACGTTCTGTCTTGTCATGTAAGCTTTAACCCATTCCTCTTATTGACACCTTTTGAAGCCTCTGCGAACGTCACCTTTTGAAACCATTATGATAAATTTATCATTTGCTCCTATAGGAGCAAATGCTCTATTTATCAAATGGTTTCTGAGCTACACAATTCTAAATTTCCCGGGCCCAGGACACCTATGGCCATAGTGAGTACATTACATTTGGATCCTAGCAGGTGAACTATAACACTTGCAACGATGATACCTTTTACTGAGCACGGGCATATTTTTACAATCACTATTAATTTACATGCATTGGAATGTAGGTTGTGTAAAGCGTATGATAATGTGTATATTGTCCATGTTAGCGTATCGGTCCAGTCGTTATAGCTCGGAAATTTGACCTGATCCCTAAACTACTTAATTTGCATATATTAAAATTCGTAACATTTCTGTTTTTATCCTCGGCACGTGACCCATGAAGCAAGTATGCATGGACACACCCATGACTGTATGGTTTACATATGCACGGGTTACCGCTCTCCCATAATTTCAACGAGAACAGACGTCACGATTTACCGGCGGAGTTTTATTAATACAGCGTCATCTCTCTTATTACATACATACATACATACATACATACATACATACATACATACATACATACATACATACATACATACATACATACATACATACATACATACATACATACATACATACATACATATTTTTTATTCAACATTAAACGTACATAGTATTAGTTATACATATAATTGGCGGAGTATCTGACTTTTTGTTTCCTGCTGAGGAAAATCATGTTGCTCAGCAGGGAATAAAAAGTCAGATATCCCGCAAATGATCTGCATAAATTTTTTATTATACTGCAAAGTTTAATATTTGTAGCAGTTAATTAGCGTTGTTAATGTTGACCTCGTTTTGCTTCCCCTCAGGGGCCTCATACTGTGAGGTAAGGGTTTATATCACTCTGCGACCCTAGTTCGCCGTGTGTAATAACCAGTTCATGACACTTGTGGATAGAAAGGGACATTCTAAGTGCATTAGTTTCTCAAAGGATTGACATAATCAGACGTAAGTAAAACTTTCAGCAGATCAGCGGTTAAGGATACACTATTTTTTAGCATGAGAACGGTTTAACTTAATTAAGGGAATTTTTGCGCAATTCCGACGTCATTTGGATGACGTCAAAATGACGGTTTTATAATATTCAAACAAATGACCCTGTGATATATAGAGGATATGTTGCGAGTTGCCTTTTAGGATCACATGTTCCTAAACGAGCCTTAGAAAATGTCATTAAGCGAGCCTTGGCGAGCTTAATAACATTTTCGTGGTGAGATTAGGAACATGTGATCTTAAAAGACAACGAGCATCAGATTATTTTTCTCACATATCAAAAAAGTGAATTTTCGCCGTTTAAATGACATATAATTCCAATCCAGTGACGTTTACACAAAATCGCCGAATCTGATTGGTTGAAATTTGACATTCATTTTTCAATGAATGTAAAGAGCTGGTTCTCTGTCGTTGCTCCATGATTTACATGAAGTCGGTAACCAGTAGCCGATACACTATGGAACTACTTCTTTTTACTATGCATGAAGTTCTATTTATAGACAAATTCCTTGAAACCATGTTGACGTAGAATTATTGGGAGAAAATGTTGTTTTGAAGTTTTGTGGAGCGCGTATTTTAAAATTTAAGTGTTAAGAGTGACACTTATGGTAAAAAGCAAGTGATTGTATTAATATCAAGAGCCAGCAGAGCCAGGCGGCTCGCATTGTGTAGAGAGAACAGGACGAGGTGAACTTCTGGGAGGTGGAATTAACTGTTTATTTTTCGGATGGAAGTAAAGTGGTGATCGGCAGTGATAACCTGTGTTGATTTGGAGAAAACAAAGCAAGGGCTACAGACCACACTTAGTGTCAAAGTGGCATGGCCACTCTGCAAGTAATAACAAGACACCTCCCCGTGAAATCAGTTATTTCAGGACGACAACGTACTGGTAGGATAGCTGTTTACCAGGCCAGAAATAACATTTTAGGTCCAATTCTTGGCCTGCACAATCACTGGGATTTGAACATAATTGAGAATACTTGGCTGTATATCAAACGTAAATTTTCATGTAGAGAGCCTGTTCTTTGCTTGAAGATTTTAACAGACGTAATTCAGTTATAACTGATAAACTTCTTAAGCAAGGTTACATATATCACAAACTTCGGAAAACTTTTTCTAAATTTTATTATCGAAATTTACCACTCATTAGTAAATATAATTGCAACCTACGGACGTTACTGCAACAAGGCATTTCTCAACCAGACTTTTATGGGGATGTTATCTACAAACTTAGGAAAATTCGGGGTCATATCCATTTTCATGATTTGTTTATTAAACGCATTAAAACATTTAAAAAGAAAGGTTATGATCCTATTATATTGCAACGCACTGCATGTTTGGTTATCGACCTTTTTACAAAGTCAGTAGCTACGCTCCCCTCTTTGCTTGCCCGATGACAGGCCGAGGGTAGTACTCTATGATGGTATACTCTTAAACTTGGATACAGGATGAGCTTACCAGACTCATGTATTACTTTTTCCCTGTCGTGCCCTTAACGGCTTACCTGCAGGTGCTCTGACTTCAACAAAGTCATTGAGTACATATTTGACGGATTGTCACAGTTATTATACATGTTTTACATGTTGTCATATGTTCACCGTCGTCTATGTTGTGGGTAAGTCCAGCGAGGATACCTTTATTTACACTATTTGTAAAGCTAGGGTGACTTTGAGAGAAGTGTGAGGTTAGGACGTCCGTAAACCGGTTTAAACCCCCAGTGGTGATTTTGCTACTGACCGTGCCAAGGCGGTACTCTCTTTGTCACCCTTCCTTTTGTTTGCCTTGCGTCTTTGTGCTTGTGATTTTGTTTATGTGTGGAACGTTTGTCTCTGGTTCTTGTGTGTCTGTTGGTGTTTTCTGTGTTCATCTCGTGTGTGAGTGTGCGTTTGGGTGTGTGGTTGTGTGTGTGTATGTGTGCCATGCTGTCTATCGGTGATTTGGTGGTGGTTGCGTCTTGAATGTGACTTTGCCTGCTTGACTTTACTACTTTTCCGTTTATTGAAAACAAAAGGAATTTGTTCAATTGATTTTGAGGATCTGGACACGTATTCCACTGGTCTATGTTCAGAGCTTATACAGATCGATTCCAAGCAGGATTATGCAAGTTAATCGATTAAGAGGAAATCTGACAAAGTAGTAAGGTAGGACATGTGTTGAAATAATTCTGTTTATTGCCTTTTAGTTATCGTTAACTTCAATTTGTTGCAACTAGGTCAAATAGTTGAGAACAGTCTATGATACGTCATAGATGACGTAGGATACAGTACACATTTGTGACATAGTTGTTGGAATGTGTATTGATTGAATTCCTACGCACGGCACTTAAAATAGCCAATGTCAAATTTGTTTTTATGGCAACACTTTAAAAGGACGGATGGGTGGAATTATAAAGACTGAATGACATTTTGGTTGTGTTCATCGATGTATAAATCCAGACCTGATCACACACAACATTTTACATGAATTCCTTCGGAATCCATGCAAGTTGTGTGTGATCAGGTCTGGATTTATACATCGATGAACACAACCAAAATGTAATTCAATCTTTGAGTAAACATCGGTTTCTATGGTTTGACGTCATATATATGACGTATGACGTCATATATGTTCTAAAGTGATCTTACACGTGTTACAGATAAGGAAATCTTAACCCGTTGTTCTAACTCGGAGATAAGGGAAGGTATGTGAGAAAACATTTTTACCTTCTCTATGCATTGACGCTGTCCAGACGTACATCTGCTATGGAAACTCTAAAACTTAATAAAATGCCGATGGCCCATAGAGACACGTTTTTACATAGCATCAGTTAGATTACTCTCAATGAGGTGGTTTTATGTATAAGAACATATCTCTATCCATTTGTAGCATCACATGTGATTTCAGATCTAGTTTTCACCATTTTTCTGTTAAATTCTCTAATTTAGGGGGGTCTCATTAATATTCATGAATATGCTAATGAACTTATTAACAACATGACATTCTAAATCAAAGACCAGTGTATTTATTTTATGTTAGGTAACAAGTTGATACTGTTAGCTAACAGCTCTCGAAGGCCTTGACATATAATGCTATCTTCTCTATGCGCTTATGCTGTCCGGACGTACCTCTGCTATGGATACTCAAAAACGCAATAAAAATACAAATAAGCCATAGAGACACGATTTTGTTTTAAATAATACTCTCCTTGGGGATGTTTTATGTATAAAAACAAAATTGGGTGTATTTGAAGCATCACAGGTGATTTCAGATTTAGTTTTCACCATCTTCTAGTCTTTTTTCCTTCATTTTTCGGGTTTCTCATTAATATTCATGATTATGCAAATGAGCTAATTAACAAATACATATTCTTAATTAAGTACCAATGTCTTACCTTTAGTTTGGCACCAGTTTCAAAGTCTTAGTGTCCCAAATAGCATAGACATTCTACATTATAGCCTTTACCCTCCGTCGTTGTCCAGACCACTGGTTGCCATGGAAACGGTAGAAATACCCATAGCAGGAATGAGTTTTTTCATGGGTACAATTTTGATTTCCATTCAGCAGACCCTACCAAACACCCTGATACCCATGAACAAAAGTCAGACGGGGTGCACGGTAACCCTTTCTGGCCCCCGGGGTAATATATTATGTGTTTTGTACGTTTGCTTATGAATTAATGTTGTAATTGTTTCGACTGATTTATATCGTGAATGGATATAGGAAAACTGCAATAGAACTACAAGATAATCAAATTATACGAACCGTTCGTTACTTTATCAACAGTCTACACGTCACGTCCGATCAGTATAAACCATTTTATTTCAGTTTATCAATATATCATACATCAATTAATATACTTATATAAAATGTTACAGTCTGACAATTGTAAGTTTTAGTAACTGAAGATCTGTAGAGCTATACAGTACTAAACGATGCTTTTATAAATGGTGATAGCACAACTTTTGTGACCCGCCTAGTTTATATATTACTGAAGAGAAGCATATTTATTATTAGAGATAATATGGGATTATTATATAACTTTCTTGCTAAAATTGAAACAAACTGGAACTGGTGCAGGAGATGCCATACGTATATCCACACACGCGCACAATCGCACGCACGTCAAAACAGACGTCCATACGTTCAGAAAAGGATAAAATATGTCATTATATACAAACATAGCAACAGGATGAAAACTGGAGTATCACGGCAAAACTATCGATGAGCTATAAACAATAGGCGTTCCAAATTATTTATTGGAATTATTTTAACAGATCATTTTACATGTGTAGAGTACCATAAAAAGAGTGACAGCTGTGACCACATTGTAACTGGTGTAAAGTCATGATTAATGTAGGTTCAATATTGCACGAGGTCTATCTCGACCAGTGTCGTAATGTTAATGGTTCTTGCTGGACCAAAATAGTTAGGCCCATTATTGGTCATATTGGATATATAGATCTACGGTTCAACTTTGATCCTAATTATAATTGCCTACCTGCTCTGAAAGAGGACTGTATCAATTAAAATGATGTCAAATTTAGATACGTGTTGTAAATGAAATGTTGCTTCGAAGAATATTTGAATAGAATATCGAGTGATAATTAACGACAAACATTTACTCGTTTTAAACTCAGTTCTTATACCCTGGAAGTAGAAAGAGACCGACATGGTGGAATTAATGGAGACAGCAGATTCTGGAAACTTTGTAATAACAGTTATGAATATCAGTTCATACTATGCTGTACAAAATACTCAGAATTTTGTAAACAAATATTTCGGTTATATTCATTGGCCAACTTTACACAAATTCTGTTTCTATATGTCGTGCAGTAAAAGAAACGTTTTGAATAATGCTGCCAATTACACTAAAGAATGTATGAATTTGCGTAAACATATCCTTGAAACACTTGCTGCTTTGTGATTCAATTGTTTATTTTGTTAATTATGTATGTATTTGCCATAGTTCATGTACATATTGATTGCTGATATGCCAATAAAACTGTAAATTTTAAACTGTAACTCCTGTGATTGTATTTCTTCTTACCTTGTCGTGGTTGTGGGGTTGAGCTTGCGTTAGTGACTTTTGTCATGTATACAGCTACCACTCACTTCTAATTGTTGTGTAGTTGTCGCACTAGAAGGGGATTACTGTATGCTTTATAGTGTAGTTGTCGCACTAGAAGGGGGTTACTGTATGCTTTATAGTGTAGTTGTCGCACTAGAAGGGGGTTACTGTAGGCTTTATAGTGTAGTTGTCGCACTAGAAGGGGGTTACTGTATGCTTTATACAACAGTAACATGTTATAAAATAGGTTTGGAATTATGTAAAGAATGTATTCGCACAAACTGAGTACAGAAATAAACACCCTCGGATAATTTCCAAGATATTTATCATTATTCTGTTTAGCGGGACTATTTTGGATTGGTATTTGCAAATAGAATGCATTCAATTGAGATGTCGAGTAATGCTGTGTCTCATTAGGATTATAACTGTTTTCAACTCGGCGCATCGTTTCCAAACACTATTAATCATTTCGAAATAATGCTTACATTCCGACAGACAGGAGGGTAAGTTGGCATTATTATTACAGCAGAAAAATGGTTTAGCGTTGTTTTAGCTTAGCTATCCTTGAAAATAAAAATGTGAAAAAGATTGAATACCAAAAATAGGATCTAGTTAATTTCCCCCCAGTTCAAATCAAGCAACTTTCTAGCTAAATTGATTAGGAAATAATTCTGGTAGAAAGTGAATTGAATATAGATTTTTGAGAGAACGGAAACCATTTAAGGTCCATTTATATCACATATTAAGACAGTATTTGGGTGTATAAAACATAATCTCAAGCCGAAATAAATATTGTCTGCTCTTACTTTGGACGTTTAAATTATACTATCGAATAAACTTTAAGGTTAATTACGGATTATATGGCTTATTTACTTTGTGTCTCATTTGGATCCAAGCTGTTTGCGAATGCCAAACAGGTCGCATATAGTATGAGAAGGATTGAAGTTTTTTTTTCTCTTAACCCTGTCTCTGTTCTATGTTTATTTCAAATTTCAATACAACTGAACATTCACGTAAAATAGTAATAATTAAGTGTGGAATATAGAATATGGTAGCCATTTTAGAACGTAAAGAAACATGTTTATTAAATTAAATTGGCAAGCAGAGCAGAACCTGATGGGAGTCGTCTGATCTTGGTATACTCTGTTTGCAAAAGCGTGAAAACACGTTTATATGAAGAAAAGGGTTACGGAGATCATTTAATGTCTTGGAGATAAGTATGTGGCAGTGCTTGTCCATCACATGGTTATACCTGAGGGGGACCAGTTGGCATTAAAACATATTATTATTATACCACATAAGACAAGACCTGGCGCCATAACGTACTGGATATGTGCGTTCAAAAGCGCTTCACATGGATGGAATCACTTATCGGAACGAACCGCATGCTTATCTATCCAGACAATGAAGGATATACAATAGATATACAATATAATTATATGATATCACTAGCCGGAAGGAACTGCATGATTGTCTATCCGGTCAATGAAAGATATGAAAAAGATATACAATCGATATGAAATCACTAACAGCAAGGAACCGCATAGACTGTATTAACAAACTTGATACAGAAAAGTTGACTGAAAGCAATGCTCATCAATATCATAAATTAGGATAAATGGACTGACTGAAAATCATTCCATTTATATGACTATTTGGCTGAAAGCCATTCCTATCCTGAACTCAGTTGCCATTGTACATGACTATTGGGTCAACTGTAAGCTTAATAGTTTGGCTGAAAGCCATTCCTATTCTGAACATATCTAAGTAGTATATTGTTTATATTGCTTGACAATGATTATCGATTCAATTTAATTACCTACTAGTAGCAACTAAAACCACAGAAAATGGAAGTCAGGCAGAAGATGACACACGAAACATCACAGCAATCCTAGAAGCACAAATGAAGCGCGCGCCTACTTACACACGCGAATCCTTGCAAATGCATCACCCAAACACAAGACAAGACCTGGCGACATCACCTCATCCAAACACAAGACAAGACCTGGCGCCATCACATCATCCAAACACAAGACAAGACCTGGCGCCATCACATCGTCCAAACACAAGACTAGCCTGGCACCATAACGTCATCCTAACATAAGACAAGACCTGGCACCATAACGTCATGCAAACATAAGACAAGACCTGCCACCATAACGTCATCCAAACACAAGACAAGACCTGGTGCCATCACATCATCCAAACACAAGACAAGACCTGGCGCCATAACGTCATCCAAACATAAGACAAGACCTGGCGCCATAACGTACCTCCAAACACAAGACAAGACCTGGCGTCATAACGTCATCCAACACAAGACAAGATCTGGCGCCATAACGTCATCCAAACATAAGACAAGACCTGGCGCCATAACGTACATCCAAACACAAGACAAGACCTTGCGCCATCACATCATCCAACACAAGACAAGACCTGGCGCCATCACATCATCCAACATCCCCACACATCATCCAACATCCCCACACATAACAAGACCTGGCACCATCACATCATCCAAACACAAGACAAGACCTGGCCCCATAACGTCATCCAAACATAAGACAAGACCTGGCGCCATCACATCATCCAAACACAAGACAAGACCTGGCGCCATAACGTACACAAGATTAAGAAACTATATGATATGGCGAAACCCAATCGTATTTTGGATGAATTGATGGATTGAGTCAATGCGACACATTAGAGCTTTGCGAAGATTTTCGACCTATCATCAAACCGGATATTTAAAAAGTGTACTTGAATGAGATGTAAAGAGTTCGAGATTTGACTAGGTTTTCCGTCTTAATTCACATAGAGTTCGAGATTTCATTACGAGTTTACGAGACACTGCTCATGCGATGTGTTTGTATCAAGATCCGTCCAGTCTGGTGTTAGCTTTATACTGTAATGTTTACTACACTTTCAAATGTGTTGCGACGAGATCTGTTTTTTCTGTATAATGAAAAGTCACAGGAAAAAAGAGATCATAGACAAAATTCTTGAAAAACATTGAACCATCGCATGTAACTATAACAAAAAATGAGACACAGCTTGCTGAAATATGTTAGCTATATATTGATAAACATTAGCTTTCTGTTTCCGATTGTTTAAAAAGAATCGCAGCATTGATTCCTTGCTTTGATGACGGCATCTTACAGCGGTTTTTCGAAGCGTTCAATATGGACCTAATTACATGTCGTTTCCTCAGAAGTCTTAGTAGTGACCGTTTGTTTACCGAGTCGGCAGATATTAAATCTGATTGCTGACGACGAAATTTCCTTCTATTAAAAACGCTATCTTCAAAACAAATTTACACAAAATATCCAACTCGAAACTATTCAAATCACAGTGACTTACTGTTCCAAATGGAAACTGGATGGAAACATTGCTAACACAGTCTATATTTGGAAGTCATACTACAAGGGTTTGCGCGGGCTTTCAAATATGGCAATTTGATGTAACAATGGGACTTGGCAAACTCCAAGTTAGTGTTTATGAAGAAAGAAATTAACGGCTAAATACACTAATACGAAGTTGATGGGTTGTATTCCAGGGCCTTATTACACTGCATATGTCAAATAGCGCCAGCATGGTGACGAACATGAAGGCTAAAACCAACCCCGACCTAATTATGACACATGTAAAGGAAAAAGGGTACATGCACATTGACTACTTATTTGTGCTTTAAATAAGTTACATGTTGCTAAAAGTAACGTTTAACTTTAGTTGCATCTTATATATTGTAGGATACTAAATACGTATAGTGATAACAAGCTATGCAAGTAACATTCTGTACACAAAGTAAATGTTTTCTGATTATGCTTCAATATCAATTCAAAAGCATTTCCTTCGTCGTATAGTTAACACTTTTCTGAATGAATATAAACGCCTTTTCACGCCTCTGCAAAATGGGCCGTCAGATCAGGGACTGCTCCGTTTACCTGTGACATTTTAATATATCTGACAAATATCATAACACCCTATGTACATATGCCATTATGAATATCAGCGTATAAATATTCATGATGTCAATATTTCTTACATAAATATTTAATGTGGAAAGAGTTCAGATTTCTCAAACTTTATCACAGTAAGTAAAGGGGGAAATCAATGATTGTCTTTATAACTCGACATCTCATCAGAATCCAACGTGTCCATCTTTGCGTTTTGAAAAGTAATGCATGACCAATATGCCCAACGCTTAATACGTATTCGTACAGTTTGATATATTGTATTGTTAATTGCTGAAAATTGAAACCAGTTGAATATATAATATTATGCAGTAAATCCCTCTAAACCGGAATACTAGTAGTGAATAATTTAGATCCTTTTAGGCAGATGCCTGATTAATGCAGAGTGAAAGTGATGAAAGACTTTCACCCTGCATTAAGCTATCACCTGTTTCCAAGACCGATATCTATGCTAAATTTCACGTCCGGTTTAGAGGGGTTTTGGTGTATAACGACACTGTCGGACGTGTGTCCAAGAAACAGAATAGCTTCAAAGAAAGTAAGTATTAGTCAGACATGCGTTGTAAGGTTTGTTGTTACGTCATATCGAAAGCAATATCTCGCACATGTAACACATACACTTAGTCATCAATCGACCGTAGTATTCCTTATTCTGGAGGAAAACTAACAATCAATATACTATACATTGTACATGATGATAACTAACAATCAGTAGACTATACATTGTACATGATGATAACTAACAATCAGTAGACTATACATTGTACATGATGATAACTAACAATCAATAGACTATACATTGTACATGATGATAACTAACAATCAGTAGACTATACATTATACATTATTAGTTATACAGATCATTGGCGGGGTATCTGACTTTTTGTTTCCTGCTGAGGAAATTCATGTTGCCCGAGCCGTTAGGCGAGGGCTACATGTATTTTCCTCAGCAGGAAATAAAAAGTCAGATATCCCGCCAATGATCTGTATAACGATTTTATTAATACTGCAAAGTTTAATATTTGTAGCAGTTAATTAGCGTTGTTAATGTAGGCGTCGTTTTCCTTCCCCTCAGGGGCCCCATGCTGTAATGTAAGGGCTTTTAATATCTGTATAATATCCAGCTCATCTATTGTGGATAGAAAGGGATCTTCCAAGAGCATTAGTTTCTCAAAGGATTGAAAGAATCAGACGTTAATAAAACTTTCAGCGTTTAAGCAGACACTAATTTTTAGCATGAGAACGGTTAAACATAATTGGCGCAATTCCGACGTCATTTGGATGACGTCAAAATGACGGTTTATAATATTCAAACAAATGGGCGTTGGAAGGAGCGGCTATACTGCAATTTACAGGTACGTGTACTGTGCATGTGCATAAATACAATCTGAATCGAACTGGGTGTGGTATGATTTTGTAAAAGCGGGGGGCTAATCGGTACGTGCACAAGCACTTTGACAACATTTGCAGCATCAGAGCAGAATAAGACATTCGTCACGTATCGGGTTCATTCATATTGTTATACAACAACTATAACAAAAATGTTTCTCAATGGATAACTTCATTCCTCCCCAAACTCATGGCTAATTGACCAATCAAAATCGAGGATGTTACTTTGCAGTATAATAAGATGATAACTGACACTCAGTAGACTATACATTGTACATGATGATAACTGACACTCAGTAGACTAACTAACACTCAGTAGACTATACATTGTACATGATGATAACTGACACTCAGTAGACTATACATTGTACATGATGATAACTGACACTCAGTAGACTAACTGACACTCAGTAGACTATACATTGTACATGATGATAACTAACACTCAGTAGAATATACATTGTACATGATGATAACTATTGCTGTCACTCTGCATTAAGCGACCACCAGTGTGTACAAATGCAAGAAACTCTTTTTAAAACATTGTAACTCCTATGCATCGTATATTAGAGCTACTACGGTATGTCCTGATATCATCATTAGCATACAAATATCCATGCAATTTGATGATGCATAACATTTCTGTAATTTATTCGACGACAGGTGTTGGCAATAAGTTAAGTTATAAAAACCAATAGCGGAGTATTTAAGATATATTGAACATATCACGAAACAAATTAACCTCTTTACGTCATGCATAACGTTATTATTCTACGTCTTTGCAACCAGAGTAGACCAAGATCAGAAGGATCCTGTAGGAGCAGTCTGATTAGGGTATGTTCTGTTAGCGTGTCATATAATATAGATATGATTCTACAGTTTCTATCATGGTCGAAATTCCACGTGTGCATATGCTATTAGAACAGTTAATCATAATGCTTTTATTTCTTGTATGAATATTCATGGAGTAAAGGGTTAAAACGTATTACTCTAGTGAAACGATTACATTATAAAATCAGCACTTCTCAAGTAATGTCATAAGATAAATGTTATTAATACGATTAAGTCTCGCTAATACCACCGTTCAAAAGAAGTCTAACTCTGGATTTTTAAAACGGTTGGTAGCCTAATGCAGGACAAACAATCATACAGAAACGTCCTATAGTTGATTACTGTATCAAGTTTGCCCTGCATTTAACAACCATTTGCCTTGACTGTCTCCTATGTTAAATAATCACGTGGTCGCTTTATTTAGACTCTACAGTATTTCAAAACTGATCTTTGTCGTAATATAAAACATAATATCATGTTATTCCAACATTCACCAGTTAGCCCTATTAAATTAGGACCAGCTCTTCCCAGGAAACATATAATCGGATTATGCAACTAGGACTACATCAAAATCTGTTCCATTTTAAATTTCAGTATCACCTATTTTGTGTAGACGGGCAATGACAGTAAACAAGGACAATGGCCGCAAAGGTATTGCGATATATAATCACTTTTAAGATACTGATAAGTGTATTGCGATATATAATAGCATTGTTAGGGTAATGATAAGGGTATACCGATATATCGTCTTTGTTCGGGTACTGATAGGTGTTTCGCGATATAATAGCATGGATATACTTATATTGGTAATGCTATATATCATTATGGTTAGGATACAGACAAGGGTATAGCGAGATATCACCATTGTTAGGATGCTAATACGAGGTTGGCTATATATCACCATTGTTAAGATATTCATAAGGGCATGACGATATATCATCATTGTTAGGATACTGATAATGGATATGGCGATATATCATCATTGTTAGGATACTGATACTAGTTTGGGTAATATATGGCTTTTGTTAGGATACTGATAATGGGTATTGCGGTGTATCGCCATTGTTATCATAATTAACAAGGAGTTTGATATGTATTATCAGTCTTAGGGTACTGATATCATATCAGGTTAATTGTGTCATTGATTCATTGCATGGAATTGCTATAGAGTTATTGCAATTATTTCCGGATTTTACAAGTTGAGTCCATCCGAAAATGCAATAAATTTAATTTAATTAATTCTAAAATAATTTATAAAGGCATGGTTTTGTCTGGTTATAAGTTATAGTACTGTATTTTGAAATAATCAGCATCAGATGCTATTTGATCTCAGAACTATACATTAAAAAGATTGCAAACTCAGCAGATTTAATAATTAAAGGGCGATTTAATTTCTGAGTGTAAATAAGAATACAAATTTCTCTCGTAACTCAGTCATGCAAGGCTATCTGATTCATTGATTTAAATCAATCGTTCCATTGGGACGATGAACTAATCTTATATCTGTTTAAAAGCACTAGTATCGTGCAGTGTGAAGATAAATGCAAAGTCAGCAATTTCATGTTATATAAATTTCAGGCGATATGTTGGACTTTCTTTAAATATACATGAACAAATAATATTACTGTTCGATCTAACGAACCGATCACATCCATTGTGCACAACAGCATACGATTTGCTATCCCCATCAATCCTAACACAAACAGTCACTACACGCGAATAAATCCAATCCCATTGCCCTTGTTATAATAATGATCGTAACATATTCCGTGCTCAGGAAAATCAGACTAACACAGAGTATCGTCGTCGCATCAGTGCTAACTGAAGTGCAGATATAATAGATCAAAGTAAGATACACCCTTGGAATCAAGAGACAGGACGAATTCAATTATCGAAATAAAGGCAAAGTGAACTTGCACGACCTTTCCCGATCTATTCCAATTTCAGAAGGAAATACGAAAAGGCGAAATAGTTCGATCAATGATAAAATGCGTTATATCATTGCTTAAGCGAAGAAAGAGGATGGTCAGTGGTCTATTAATACATGAACTATTTACTGAATGTGTACCCATACTGGTCACTGCATTCTATATCCATAATATGTTCATAAAGAGTTATACCCAGATTGTTGGCATGTATAGTTCCCGTTCCAAAAAGTTGATAAAATTACAAAGTGGTCACAATTATTGTTTTAGATACCAGGCTACACGCTTGGTTTTACATAAATATGGATCAGTCATATCGTATTAGTGAGATATTTAGAGACAAATATTTACCCCAAAACTTGTTGGCTGAAACTAACACGTCCTTAATATTTGGAGCATATGTTAAAAAACTGACTTCACCGATGAGTAGTAGTTCAATTATATTATGATAACAAACATAGGCATACGTTAGCTGGATAAGTAAATTCTTCTAATACTTAAGGTATAGAAGAATGTAGATACAGGTACACCAGAAACATTGACAAACAAGAATGTGTTTGTGAAACACTTATGCCCCCAACCTTTGGCCCTGAAGGATGACCTTGACCAATGACCCATGGACCAGGGTGTTGAACGCGACACATCGTCTTTGTGTGGTGAACATTTGTGCCCGGTTATTTTGAAATCCATTCACAGATAAAAAAAAGTTATAAAGGGACACGAAATTTGGGACGGGCGGATGGAAGGACAGACGGACAGACGGACGGACAGACGGAAGGACGGACAATGCGATTACTATATGCCCGCGGTTGGGGGCATAAAAAGCTAATAATATAACATTTTGAAATTAAATCCAGAAGAAAGGGCATATGATTTTGTATTCATTTGCCCTAAGTATCGATACTTAACCCTTTACCTGATTGATGCGCCGCTCACGCATTTTCAAACAGAGTCGAGCCAGAACAGGGTCAGTTTGGTCTGTTGGTTTATGGAATTAGGTAAATCTGATTCTACAGTTTCTGACTATTCCTAGATTGTAAGGTTAAAGATGGACAATATTCATAGATTGTAAGGTTAAACATGGACAATATTCATTATTATACTGCAAAGTAAAATCCTCACTTCTGATTGGTTAACTAGCCGTGTACATGAGTCCATGTACCCTGTGAGCTGACAGGGTACATAGGAATTCCCCATGGCAGGCCCCACATATTATGGTCAGAAACCAAAAGACCGACTTCTCGACTCGTCTCCACAATAGCAAAATTCATAATAGACAACTACTGATACGTAAAGAAAATAATGCAGGAATGAATTAAAAAACACCATTGTTTGAAATGACCAATAAAACAGTTTTTAGAGGAGTTATTATATCGTCCAGCCATCTATAATAACACGAACGCCGGTGAAATACAATACACAACGCTTCGGATACCTTCGGGTAGAAATGAATGCATTGGGGCGCTTTTAGGGGAATTAGCGTGTTTAGTGATTGAACGTGCAAAAAATGGATTTATATAAATTATCTGAACCGTAAAACTTTGCAGTATAATAAATTCGTTATACAGTTCTTTCCCAGGGTACATGACGATTTATTCCCGGCTGGTAAAATCATGTAACCCTCGCCTAACGGCTCGGGCAACATGATTTTCCTCAGCCGGGAATAAATCGTCATGTACCCTGGGAAAGAACTGTATAACTAATATAGATTGTAAGGTTAAACATGGACAATATTCATAGATTGTAAGGTTAAAGATGGACATGCATACTTATGCTGTCCTTCTGAAAGCCACCCTGTCCATACACACACGCTAAATCAGCTCATTTGGCTCATTATTTTGTTGCTTCAAATTCCATGGTAATGTTGGGTATCAGGCAAATCACTCCAAGTGGTACGCTTATCATTGTCATTATATTATGTCCAAATATTCCTTAAAAGGCTTATTTTCCCTGCGGTAATGTTAAAGCATCACTCGTCAGTTGATGAAGTGCTAACAGTACTTACAATAAACACTATTCATTTCGCTTTTGTGAAAACTACTTTATGTACAACACTGTGATAGGGAAAATATAATACATGTACACACATTCTGCTTGCTTGGCATTGGGATTTGTATTAAATTTAATGTACATGGTATATTAACTCCTTCACTCATATAAACCTGTTTTACGCATTTCAATCAGGGTAGACAAAGATCAGACGGCTCCTATAGGAGCCGTCTGATCAGGATATACTCTGTTCGCTTTTGACATAACATAGATCTGATTCTACAGTTTTCGTCAAAGCAAAACATTCCCTCTTAAAGTTAACATTATTAAATTCTGCTAATGAATATTCATTCTGTCAGTTTTTCTTATGAATAGGGAAAGGGTTCATCATTAAATCTGTGAATAGTCATGGTAGTCTCCATTACATATAAACAACAGTTAATAGTCATGATAGTCTCCATTACATATAAACAACTGTTAATAGTCATGATAGTCTCCATTACATACAAACAACAGTTAATAGTCATGATAGTCTCCATTACATATAAACAGCAGTTAATAGTCATGATAGTCTCCATTACATATAAACAACAGTTAATAGTCATGATAGTCTCCATTACATACAAACAACAGTTAATAGTCATGATAGTCTCCAATACATACAAACAACAGTTAATAGTCATGATAGTCTCCATTACATATAAACAGCAGTTAATAGACATGATAGTCTCCATTACATACAAACAACAGTTAATAGTCATGATAGTCTCCATTACATACAAACAACAGTTAATAGTCATGATAGTCTCCATTACATATAAACAGCAGTTAATAGTCATGATAATCTCCATTACATACAAACAACAGTTAATAGTCATGATAGTCTCCATTACATATAAACAGTAGTTAATAGTCATGATAGTCTCCATTACATACAACAACAGTTAATAGTCATGATAGTCTCCATTACATATAAACAACAGTGAATAGTCATGATACATTACATATAAACAACAGTTAATAGTCATGATAGTCTCCATTACATATAAACAACAGTTAATAGTCATGATAGTCTCCATTACATACAAACAACAGTGAATAGTCATGATAGTCTCCATTACATATAAACAACAGTGAATAGTCATGATAGTCTCCATTACATATAAACAACAGTTAATAGTCATGATAGTCTCCATTACATATAAACAACAGTTAATAGTCACGATAGTCTCCATTACATATAAACAACAGTTAATAGTCATGATAGTCTCTATTTTAAAATCATCAGATCTAAGATATGTTGTAATGCAAAAGAGCAGCCCTGATCAAATGGCTCCTACATGAGCCATTTGACCTGGGTCTACTCCTACATGAGCCATTTGATATGGGTCTACTCCTACATGAGCCATTTGACCTGGGTCTACTCCTACATGAGCCATTTGATCTGGGTCTACTCCTACATGAGCCATTTGACCTGGGTCTACTCCTACATGAGCCATTTGACCTGGGTCTACTCCTACATGAGCCATTTGACCTGGGTCTACTCCTACATGAGCCATTTGATCTTTGTCTATTCCTACATGAGCCATTTGACCTGGGTCTACTCCTGCATGAGCCAATCGAACTGTGTCTACTCCTACATGAGCCATTTGATCTAGGTCAACTCCTACATGAGCCATTCGACCTGGGCCTACTCCTACACGAGCCATTCGACCTGGGTCTACTCATACATGAGCCATTTGATCTGGGTCTACTCCTACATGAGCCATTTGATCTGGGTCAACTCCTACATGAGCCATTTGACCTGGGTCTACTCCTACACGAGCCATTCGACCTGGGTCTACTCCTACATGAGCCAATCGACCTGGGTCTACTCCTACATGAGCCATTTGATCTAAGTCTACTCCTACATGAACCATTTGACCCGGGCATTCTACTACATGAGCCATTTGACCTGGGTCTACTCCTACATGAGCTATTGGACCTGGGTCTACTCCAACACGAGCCATTCGACCTGGGTAAACTCATACACGAGCAATTTGTCCTGGGTCTACTCCTACATGATCTATTTGACCTGGGTCTACTCCTACATGCGCCATTTGACCTGGGCCTACTCCTACACGAGCAATTTGTCCTGGTTCTACTCCTACATGAGCCATTTGACCTTTGTCTATTCCTACATGAGCCATTTGACCTGGGTCTATTTCTACATGAGCCATACGACCTGGGTCTACTCCTACATGAGCCATTGGACCTG
Organism: Azorinus chamasolen; assembly: GCA_963576725.1. NCBI lineage: Eukaryota > Metazoa > Mollusca > Bivalvia > Cardiida > Solecurtidae > Azorinus > Azorinus chamasolen. The sequence goes on along the minus strand of OY755236.1, from coordinate 9,142,301 downwards.
GGTCTACTCCTACATGAGCCAATCGACCTGGGTCTACTCCTACATGAGCCAGTTGATCTGGGTCTACTCCTACATGAGCCATTTGACCTGGGTCTACTCCTACATGAGCCATTGGACCTGGGTCGACTCTCTGTGTAAAGTTGCCATAGACGGTAATAATAATTAAACGTTGTTTCGTGTGTGTTTATTCTCCAAGCATAGTATTAATCCACCCATTTGTAATCCAGCTCTCAAGCCAGTGAACATAATATGAGTAATCGAAACATTGAAATGTTCACTATATCTCACATACGCAATATATCAATATGAGATAAAACCGTTTCGTTTTTCGAAAGTAACATAGAACTCGACAAACCTTCAGTGTCCTTATTCGATGTAATTATTGCATTGTTATGTCGTAAAGATTTGTCGTCGAAGGCAGTATTTTCGAGTGAAAATTGTTAAATCCAAATACCCGAATGTTTTCAAAAATGGACATCTATTAATGCTGATAAAAAGAAAATCAACACGCGTAATAATCAGCTGATTTTTGATAATGGCATATTATGACACAGACATGCTTGGTCATGTCAGAAACATTAGCATCATATCTATAATATATCGTAAGCAAAGAGAGCAGACCGTGATACGACAACTCAATCATGACGCGTCTGATATTGGCATACTCAGCTTGTAAAGGACATTGAAGGGGGGCCTCTGCCAGTATTTTAGGTAAAAGACGGGAACTTACCATTCATGACACACCGTACTGTCAGAGCTAAATTTGATTGATTGGGAAAACTGCACTTTTGGGTTTGATATGGTATAAACAATAGTGAGCCAAGTCGTGTTGACTTGCATCAGTAGAGGCACCTAAAGCACGGCATCTGATCCGCATAAACAAGTCAGTAGAGGCACCTGAAGCACGGCATCTGATCCGCATAAACAATGGTGAGCCAAGTCGTGTTGACTTGCATCAGTAGAGGCACCTGAAGCACGGCATCTGATCCGCATAAACAATGGTGAGCCAAGTCGTGTTGACTTGCATCAGTAGAGGCACCTGAAGTACGGCATCTGATCCGCATAAACAATGGTGAGCCATGTCGTGTTGACTTGCATCAGTAGAGGCACCTGAAGCACGGCATCTGATTCCGTATCTTCACTTTATGTCAGACTTCAAACAGAGTACATTATCGTTGATTTAAGCATTCTGAGTAAATGGCAATGTAATTCTAATCTATGATATAAATCTGATTATATGTAGGATCTGTATTATTTTTCATTTAAAACACACTGCTACCTTTAAGCATATCGTATACCGAGTGAATTATTTTGTTAAACATAGATGCGATATCACACTTTCAAATATTAATTAGTCGAAGTGTTCATAGTTTTCCCCATGTATATAGCAAAACCTCTGAAAACCGGACGTGAAATTTGGTCTTGGACACAGGACCTGGTGGCAGCTTAATGCAGGATGAAAATCAAGAATGAATTTAGGCCACCTGCCTAAAAATCTAAATTCTTATCTACTACAATTCCAGTTTAGAGAGGTTTTAATGTAGGTTTTTTAACAACTTTTCAAACAGGATAGGACCCCGATTATACAGATCCCAAATAATTGATCAAATCCAGCTATAAAATATGCAGTTATTCATATTCATAAAGTGTTTGATTCCTGCATGAATATTTATGAAATAAATGGTTAAGACAATGTGAGTGTTAACAGATTGAATCCAGATGAACATGAAGAGTAGTGCCACGTGGCGTCTTATCTGGATCCACAATGTTTGCACGTGTAATTTGCCGGTTACTTTAGTTACATGTAGTCGTGCTTTCAAACATTGTGCATTATAAACCTCCTTTTTAGGGTTTCGGTTATGCCGAAATCCTTATAAAATGGATTGCGACTCAAACTTTCACGGAAAACCCTATTGCACGAGCTCTACCTAGCGGGAATTCCCCTAATTATTAATAGATGGGAGATAATCGTGACAGCACTATGAGCGACTTCACTTGGGTCTATAGTTTGAACCATTTATGCCGCTAAATGCTAATAATAAAACTTGCAAAAGTGAACATGTGTAGCGAAACTATTGTCAAAAAATGTAAACAAACCAAAACAAAATCGATCTTTTTAACGACGAAAATAACATGTAATACGTTACCGTACATTACAGAATAGTACATGTGATGTGACCCATCTTAAACTTTGTCGAGATCAAAATAATGTTAAATTACGCATGACGTTGAATAATCAAAATTTAAAATAGCAACTTTCAGTTTATCGTTTGTCGCCATCTTGGAACTACAGCAACCAAGCCCTGTGGCGTGGTTCGACTATAGTTCGGGTGAAAGGTCATATGGCATAACTTTAGTCGTGACTATCGCCGTTCATATCAAACTGTGTTAACTATTGTTCTAAATATAGACCAAAGCAAAGTCGCCCTATAAGCTATATATGCCCATGTGCAGTGCTTGGCTTACAATCCGGTTCCGGAATCTTAAAAATTGCGCAAAAAGACATCACTGAAAGTTAAGTTGGACGGAAATAGCAGAGACATATCTCTGACATTAGCACCAGAACAGATCTACATAACTGCTCGATTTCGGAAATGGCCAGAAACAGAAGTTTTCAAACGATTTACGGGATCATGGTACTGGTAAGTAGATTTTATTTTTCCTAACACAGTAGCCTATCGAATAGTACATGTACATATACATTTTAAATAATGTATCTTCATGTAGATCTGCATAAGTACATTTAAATCTTTCACTATACTTTTATCTATATCATTTCGTCCCATAACAATTCGTACTAGCTACCATCTAATTTAGATTTCTATTAAATGTGGGTCAAAACGGCACACTTAATATCTCGGACCAGATTTGCCGATGTCAAAATGACCCATCCTTTTGTAGTAGATACGAGGGGTGTTCCATAAATAATGTCATCTGTGCTTTATTTCGCGGAAATCGTGCAATTCATGCACAAAACCACCTCGTGTCGATTGAGTGATCACTGGCTCGTGACACAGGTAAATATCTCGTCCACACGTTCACTTGCCTCGGTACAGTGTACATCGTTTCATAGCCTATTCGTTAGACTATACACAAAATGACAGGAAAACGAGCTGAAAATGTTCTTGAAATTAGGGCCTATATAAAAGATAGGTCATTACTCGGCATAAAGGCTGTAGATATTCACCGCGAGGTGTGTGACATTTATGGGGAGGGCCAAATGTCCCACAGGACTGTTTGTAGGTGGGTAGCTAAATTTAGTGCTGGGCAGCAGCAACTGAAAGATGCTGCTCGCCCAGGTCGTCCTGCACCAACTACGACCAAAGGTAACATAGAAAAAATCCGAAATATCCTCAAAACTGATGCTCGATTCACCGTAAGACAATTGGCTCGAATGACAAACTTGTCGTTAGCAAGAGTTCATGCAATTTTGAAGAAACACCTAAAAGTTAGAAAGATAAATGCAAGATGGATACCCCATTTGTTAACGGATGAGCAAAAGAAGACGCGTGTAACAATGGCAAAAAAACTTCTCAAATTGTACCCAAAATATAGTAAAAAGGCTTTTGATAATATAGTCACTGGTGATGAGACCTGGGTGTATTATTTTGAACCAAAGCGGAAGGTTTCCAACCGAATATGGGCCACTAAAAATGCCAGACGCCCAAGTATTGCCAAACGAATACGAACGGTAAAGAAGGTTTTGTATGCTATTTTTTTCACTAATAAGGGTCCAGCTATTCAAATCCCGGTGCCAAAAGGCAGAACGGCCACAGGCAAGTTCTATAAAAACGTTGTTCTGAGAAAATTGAAGAACTACTACAAAAGTAGCCGCCCCAAAACAGGACTTAAGTATGTCCGACTTTTGCATGATAATGCACCCGCTCACAAGGCACGTATTGTGACTGAGTTTTTGGAGTCAGAGAAGGTTACCGTCCTTCCGCACCCTCCGTATTCGCCAGACTTGGCCCCCTGCGACTATTTTCTCTTTCCAAAACTTAAATATCATTTATCTGGAAGGAGATACAATTCGAGAAATGCCCTTGGATCTGCTGTTTATCAGTGTCTGATGGGTGTCCCCATTGAAGAGTATGAAAAATGCTGACCGACATTTAGTGACATAGGACGGGTCGTCATGTTTTATAAGATCGTGAATGGTTTAATCGCCATCCCATTACCATTGTATCTCAGTAGACCTGTGAGAATGTCTCGCCATATGCACCCCTTATCTTTCCGTCAAATTCACACCTCAGTAAACTACTTTAAATATTCGTTTTTCCCTCTAACAGTGGTCATGTGGAACAGCTTGCAAGCATCTGCTGTTATGCAGCCAGATCTAGAGGGGTACAAATCAGTATTATCCCCCTCTCTTATTTCAAACCGCCCCTAAAGGTCTGGAATTGAGTGTTTTACCTGATTTTAATCCTCACCTTGTTTTGACACCTATCTCGCTATACTCTTTCTCTCTATTCCACTTTTGAAGTCTTACTTACTTTCACAACTTTTATAGCTTTTATTCTCGCACGACCTGCATCTTTTCATGCCAGTAATACGCGAAAGTGGAGTCGGACATTATACAAAGGTAGATAGATAGATAAATTTAGCGATATTAATTGCTATCTGTTTTATAAGTGATGCTTGCTTATATGATATATCACAATTGTGTACTTTTAAGTCTAAATGGTGATATCAAGTTACTTTTGGTTTTAACAATATTCCGGCAGACGGCAACCTTCAAAAAAAATTAGCATGCTGTTTTTAACAACTCAATGGTGAGACTATGAGATGTGAATCTGTTCAATGAACACTTTCCCTGTTCTGTGTTCCAAATGTCAATACCAAATTTTTATTACCAACTGAATATATTCATGGACAAAATAGTAATAACGAAATATAGAAGGTAGAAAATTGTAGCCATTTTAGAAAGTAAAGAAACATCTTTCAAATTGCATTAGCATATAGTAGACCCAGATCAGACGACCTCTATGGAAGCCGTATGATCTGGGTCTGTTCTGTTTGTATATGTGAAAACATGTTTTGAATATGAAGGAACGGGTTAAATGAGATCTTTTATAACAAATTTTCTTGTTGTGTATGGATGATAGAATAATATATTTTCAGGGAACAGACTTTACTATTTACTCCATAAATATGCCTTTAGACCCAAATCAGATGGCTCCTATAGAAGCCATCAGATCAGTCTGCTTTGTTTGCTTATTAGAATAATATAGATGTGATTCTATAGTTTCTGCTTTGGCACAAAATTCATGTGTTAACCCATTCCCTCATATTGACACCTTTTGATGCCACTGTAAAAGACCCTTTTTGAAACCATTGTGCATGATTCAGTCGCTTTATTTACCACAATGATTTCAATACTACATAAATCTTAAATTTTCCTATTTGCTAGTAAATGCTCCTTTTCGGTAGATTTATTCAAAGAGGTAAAGGGACTAAAAATAGCCTATGAGATAATGGATTAAAATGCCATTTTGAAAATTAATCTGCCGGTAATTAATATTCATGACATCATTATCTCTTACTAAATATTTATGGAGTAAAGGGTTAAAAGTGTTATACCCAATAACTTTATAAAGTTTTTATAATTGATTTCATAGAAAATCATTATTAATCTTTGTAATATATATTTAACTCTATTAATGACAGCTTCTTTGAAGAAGAATCCATGTTGTTTACATTTAAAGACAGTCATTCATTTTTCAATAAATCCTGAAAGTCTTTGAATAATTCAAAACGGCATCCAATGATTATCCATAATGATTAAGTCTGGAAATTTAAGGGACAATCCCAATCAATAAAAAAATAATAATTGATTGGTATGAACATATCAATTTTGAACAATAGATATATGATAATGACGTGCTGTTTACGAGATGTGCTGCATTTTTTAAAAAATGATACCGGTGTGTGCCAAATAGTTCAGACCCTGAACAACAGCCACATTGGGGACAATGCAGCTGTTTGAGTGTCACTACGGCTGAATTTCTCAGATCAAGACTCAGATATAAAGATAGAATAATGCTTATACATAATAACTTATCATATGTGATACACCGTATATTCATATAATACATTCATTCATACAAATATTCTTACATATTCATACAGTCATGGATGTTACATGTTACTATATCATAAAATACCTTCCTATTCAGTACCAACCTCATCATAATTACCGCCTCTGAATAATGTTATATTGGATTTTGTGTAAAGGAATATCATGCATAGAAGACAGGAGAAAGCTATCAAATGCTGAATGCAAACAGTGCAGATCCTGATCAGACATATTATGAAGGTGGTATCATGAATTATCGTATAATAAACTATTGGATCATAGATCTACCAGATTTGGCATATGAGACAATATTTTCTGATATAATAGAAGCATTGAGACCATTGCAAGTAAAAGTGTTTGAATTGCTGTACCTCACTCATAGTGTTGTTATATTTTGATTTTCTGATCTTTAGAGTTCATGATTTTCAATGCTTTTTTAAATAGGTTTTGATTTAGCATATAAACGGGTGTTCTTATAAAGAAATATACCCGCTCAGACCCGGGTCGCCAGGTTCGCAGTCATGCACTCTACCACATCGCCATAAAAGCACGCTTGTACTGCAAAGCCGTACAAGTGATGATAAACCTACACACTGTGACACGTAAATATCCTGTTCGATCCATTTCAATTTGCTAATTTGTGACACTGGCTGAAACTGTCTGACCTGGAACAGCACTGGTTGCAAATATGTGAATATTCAATAAGCCTTTGTACTGAGTAATTATAAGGGATAAATTATGTTGACTGCTGAGATAATTACATCATGAATAGTAATTAGTTTTGTGGTATAATAGCACTCTGACACAGGTATGTTTGACCATGGCATGTATACCATAAGCACACAGAACAGACTGGTCAGGCTCAGGGGACTCCTACATGCATGTATGGGGACTATCAGATCTGGATCTATTCTGTTTGCAAAGGTGTAGGAAGGTGTATTTATGGAGTAAAGGGTTATTTTAACCCTTTACTCCATAAAAACTTTAATAAAGACTTGATTTACTGATTGATTCTTTGATCTAAACCAAAACCTTTGCAAACAGAGTAGACCCAGATCAGATGGCTCCTTAAGGTGCCATCTGATAAGGGTTTGCTCTGTTTGTCAAAGGAATTATTCAGATGTGATTGTAGCTTCTCTCCCTGGTGGAAAAATCAACTAATGAATAATCACGATTTGATAAAAAAAATTGTTATTGAATAATCATCATGTAACTTTAGGGTTTTCTTTGATAAGCTATCAGTAGTATGGTAGCAATCTGTATCTTTAGTTGTCCTGTTAATACTTTTTCAGATGGAGGCAAACCACAAGGTGGTTGTTGGTGCAGCTGCTGCATCTGCAGACATCAGAACATTGACCATTTCGCAAGATGGTGCCACCATACACATTACGCTATGACGTCAACTGTCTTCAAGTGAAGTTTTGCTTGGATCATTTGTCAAGGGGACCAACTGCCATGTTTGAACCTAGCAGTAAAACAACCTTGAAGAGCACTAAGCTGTCTACTGAACATTCGTTCACCTACATGAGTTATTCCTTAATCAGTTACTCTGTACTCATATACCTTTGCATACAAAATAGACCCAGTTATAATTGCTCCTGTATTTATTTACTGTAAATAGCATTTAATATGATTAAGCTCTGTAAGACCTGATCGAAGACTGTTTATGCGGCAAATATGTTGTAATTATTACTAATATAATATATATTTCAAGACAAACTTGAAAATCACTTTTGTCCATGACAAAGAGGACAAATGTGCTGTCAATATACATGAACATTAGCAATGCCCTTTTTGCTGTGTATAAGTTCATTGTCTCATCAGGGACATGAGATAAATCTTTCTAGCTTGCTTTTGGATGGTCAGTAGTTCTTCCTTGATGGCATCTTTGACTGGAATCAGATATAGGGATCAAGTACAAAAAGCACCAAGGTCCTTCCTGGACCTGGAATTAGCTGAACATTGTCGTAACACTGAAAATCCATGTTAAACACCAATAAACAATACATTTTTATGACCCCAGCATGGTGGGAGGCATATAATCATGCTCTTGTCTGTCCATATGTACATCACATAAATGTATGAACACAATTTAGAAGAATTATTTCAAACTTGCACAGGTAAACAACCTTGGTGTGCAAATGGACAAAGAGAAGGAAACTTTTGTTTCAGCCATTATTACTGAAGTTAGGAACTGAAATTTTCTTCATTATATAACAGGGTTGCCACATTTCAGGGATATGTTTTTTCAAGGTCAGGGACTTGTCAGGGAATTTTGAGAACTGTCAGGGAAATTTGAAAATATAGGCAAATGTCAGGGAATTTTGAAAAAAGAAGAGATGTATCATTTAAGGCAATATCTTTTAGACTTCCTCAAAAATATTACATATAAATTATCAGAGAAAGACAAAATGTTGCAAGGTAATGTGTCAGGGAAATTTGAAATTATCTGAGAAATGTCAGGGAGTTTTGTTTCTCTGGTTTGTGGTAACCCTGTATAAGTCATAGTGAACATTTCTTGTTCCAACTTTCACAAGTGAACAGACTCAATGTGAAGATGGTTGTATAGAAGGGAACTTTTGCTCCATTTTTAGTTTTTTTTACAGGAGCTACAGTACTTTGTACTATTTTCACTATAAATGGAAAAGTAGTAAAGTCGAGCAGGCAAAGCCACATACAAGACGCAACCACCACCAAAACACCGATAGACAGCATGGCACACATACACACACAACCACACACCCAAACGCACACTCACATACGAGATGAACACAGAAAACACCAAAAGACACACAAGAACCAGAGACAAACGTTCCACACATGAACAAAATCACAAGTACAAAGACACAAGGCAAACAAAAGGAAGGGTGACAAAGAGAGTACCGCCTTGGCACGGTCAGTAGCAAAAACACCACTGGGGGGTTAAACCGGTTTACGGACGTCCTAACCTCACACTTCTCTCAAAGTCACCCTAGCTTTACAAATAGTGTAAATAAAGGTATCCCCGCTGGACTTACCCACAACATAGACGACGGTGAACACAGGACAACATGTAAAACATAGCATAATAACTGTGACAATCCGTCAAATATGTACTCAATGACTTTGCTGAAGTCAGAGCACCTGCAGGTAAGACGTTAAGGGCACGACAGAGAAAAAGTAATACATGAGTCTGGTAAGCTCATCCTGTATCCAAGTTTAAGAGTATACCATCATACAGTACTGCCCTCGGCCTGTCATCGCGCACGCAAAGAGGGAAGCGTAGCTACCGACTGTAAAAGGGTCGATAACCAAACATGCAGTGCGTTGCAATATAATAGGATCATAACCTTTCTTTTTAAATGTTTTAATGCGTTTAATAAACAAATCATGAAAATGGATATGACCCCGAATTTTCCTAAGTTTGTAGATAACATCCCCATAAAAGTCTGGTTGAGAAATGCCTTGTTGCAGTAACGTCCGTAGATTGCAATTATATTTACTAATGAGTGGTAAATTTCGATAATAAAACCTTGTGGGTCAAATCCTCATACACCACTTGAACAATTTGCTTTAAACTTTCACAGATATAGAACCTTGATGTGAAGATGTGTATAAAGAAGAACACTTTTGCAGTGACCTTTTGCAAAGTTACAGAACTTTGTAATTTTTTTGCACTTAAAAACATGCTTTAGAGGCACCAGAATGGGGTCATTCATGTCCTATGGACACATTTCTAGTTCTACACTAAAATACTATGAGGTAAGGTTCATGTATGACCTTTCAGTGAAAGATATGAGTCATACTCAATATGACATACATGTATATGCATTCTTTCTTTAAAAACAAAACCATCTGGATGTACTTGGTTTTCTTAACATGCTTGCTTCTACCTCATTCTTTTATTGCAGGAGATAGAGGCACAACTACCAACCAATGACCGCCAGCTGGTGTCATACCTTGTGTTTGATTCTGGTGTGGAGATTGAGGTAGAGGCTGCCTGTGGGTCGAGGGAACTGACCATTTCAGTAACAGATCTGGCCATTGTTTCAGACATTAGAGAAGAAGACGTAGAAACAAAGTGTGCAAACATGCTGTCAATTTCTGTATCTGCACAAGTGTTTAGGAAAATAGTGTATGCAGATTACATGTAACTTAACAGCTGCCACTAATATGAAGACAGTTTCTTTTATTCAGTTATGAACCATTTCCCTCATTAATATTCATCATTATTATTTATCAGCTTAATTTTATAATGGATAATGCATACAGGTGATTTCACCTTTGGCAAAAATTGTTAAATCATATCTACATTATTCCATAAGCAAACAGAGCAGACTGGCCAGACAGCTGCTACAGGACAAATTTGATTTGTGTCTTCTCTGTTTGTAAAGGCATGAAAAGATGTTTATATATGAGGGACAGGCCTGGAAAATTCCAAGGGATCATTTACTACAGAAAAAGGACATTTTAGAAATGTGTAGTTTAGAAACCATTGTGATAAATAGAGCATTTGCTCCTATGAAAAAAAAATGCTCTGTTTATCACAATGGTTTCAAAAAGTGGCTTTTACAGAGGCATCAAAAGGCGTCAAAATGAGGGAATGGGTTAATACATTTTCTCTGAAAATGTACACCACTGTATATTTGATCAAATTTATGCCACTGATTGTAAAGTTTTAAAAGGAACAAAATGGAAATAAGCAAATTTTGAATCTTAAATTTCCCAAAGTTTTCATATATAAAATACAGATTTAGTTAGTGGATTATTGCCACTTTTGTTAAAATGAAAAAGTTGAACTGCATGATATTTTCATAACTTTGATGGCTTAGTTAACCCTTTACTCCTGTAATATTTATGTAAGAAATAATGCCCTTATGCTTATGAATTAGATAAAAAAAATATAATATATATATTTGAATGCATACATGTTTGGCCATGGCATAAACTGTAAAATTAAATGTTGGTGTCTTGTTCTGGATGATCCATATCGTTGAATTTTCATTACACAAATAATTTGACAAATGGTCACATGACATTTGCTGACCATTTCTTACAACAGCTGATGCAGGTCGAGCAATTAGACTGAACTATCTAGTTAAGACAAAAATTGTTCTTTGACAGTTATATAAATTCAACAATATTAAGTCCTTACAGCAACTTGAATATTAATTAGATTGATTATTATAATAGCACATGGACACAGGAATGTTTGGCCGTGGCAGAAACTGTCAAGTCATATCTTAATTAATTATAAGCAAATATAGCATACCCTAATGAGACGGCTCCTACAGGAGCCATCTGATCTCGGTCTTTTCTGTTTGCAAAGGCATAGAAAAGAATATTTTTGCTCTGACATACCATTTTTACCCGTTATGGAATTGTCTTCACTATATAACATAAAGCGTTTAATATAGGAGACATTATTGTTAGGGGAGGGGGTGCATCCTTGTCTTGGAAACGATTTTCTAGTTAATTTTATTTTCTAATCTTTGTATCCTGCCATGCTAAGTTGAAATATATTTGTAACTTTATAATTTTTCATATTGTTAATGTCACCCCACAGTATATAATTAGTTGTAGGGTATTTAGAATCACAAGGAATATGTCCAAAATTGGTGGAAGTGTATATATGGATAAGTGAATGATGCATGCTAATTACTGTTATGCTCCACCAGAAAGTAGCAGAAGTATGGCCATTTGTTACTTTCAAATAATGGAGTGATGGCTCTTTACTACATTAAACTATCAATTTTAACTCCATTGGCATAAAGTGGCAAGTTGAGCTATTGGAATCGCCCTGTGTGTGACATGTGTCATAAAACATTTTCAGCAAACAATTCACAGCAAACAATCAATATAATATATATTTTGTCCGAAACCTTCAGTACTGTCAGTACTTTGATTATTGTTGCAGTTGATAGCATTCTGCTGTGTTTACACACCATTACTTACATTTTCTCCAAGAACAGCTTATTAGCAGGAGTTGATATCTAATTCATTTTACAATTGTTTGCAGCAAACTCTGAATGGTATCAATATCCCCCACTGCTAGTTGTGTAACGCAGAACGTGAATTCTGTTGTCTGGTTATTCCATGTCATATAGCAATGCTGCTTATTATCATATATATTTAACAAAGAACTGCTTGCATGGGTGATATTTTAAAATATAACTACGATTATGGCGGATGTCAAAAAACATAAAAAGATCATGAGAATTTCAGAAACCATTATTTGTGTTCTTATCTTGCTTTATGGTAGATGTTAATAACGATTGGGGTTGACGAATGCATTAAATGGCCACCCTTAGCAGACACATTTGCAGTATTGTACTGTTCATCGCAAACTAATCATACATCAATCTAATTTTGTTTTTGCCTTGTAAAAATAATTACGATTCAATGAACTCAGTAACATAATATGAACTCCAAACAAAATGAGCGTCGTTTAAATTCTTACAGTAGAACGTTCTTCAGTTTCTTTTCGGAATGCTGATGGGAATGTCAAACGGTTAACTATATGTCCCTTTTCAATATTTATATATGGAATAATGATATAATGAATACTCATCAGCTGTGTTGTTATAATAGCATAATAGTATGTACACATGGTGTTTTGGTATTGATAGAAAGTGTAGGGACAGATCTATTTCATATCATAAGCAAACAGAGCAGACCCTGATCAAACGGCTCCTATAGGAGCCATCTGATCAGATGAAGGAAATGGTTCAGGTGATGATGGGAACCAGGGTAACCGGGTGTCTTATCTAGATCCGTGCTGTTTGTGAAGATGATCACACATTTGCTTGTAGAGTGATGCAGTTTAATTTCACCACTCAAAAGAGTGGTCAGTCTGGCATTTATAAATACCACAGATTCAGATCACATGCCGAGTAACTCGGCATCTCATCAGAACTAAAGCTGTTTGACTCTCGGTAAGATTGAACGAATAGGTAACTAGGTAAACAGACTGTCCAGCAGAACGGATCAGAAGCCATTCATTTTGTTTTCAGCATATGGATTTCATAAGATGATTCCATTCGTACACCTACATATTTGATTCAAGAATGTTACCCAAATGCTGTGTCAAAAGAATAACAGTAACTTTTATGCAGTTCAACTTAGTATCACAATACTCAATTATACTGAAAATAATCTTCTAGAATTACTTAATTGATGTCCGGCAGATTTTGTAAATTGCAGATATAATATAATTATGGATGTGCACACCATAGGGATCGTGGTACGGTGTTGCTTTTAATGCATTGAATTAATGCGTCAGAGATAAAATACTTTCCCCATTTATTGGAAACCAAGTGTAGTCAAAGGACCATCCAGTAATAATGTTCCGTCAATAGTTGTAGTTCTCTGTGGAAAATGATAAGATACAATAAAATCCCTCTAGTTTAGTGATGACGAATTTAGATCATTTTAGGTAGGCTTAACCTGCTACATCTTGAATATTCATGAAGTCATGACATCATGCATATTAAGTAGCTGTATTTATTAATTATTACAAGAATCAAAACAGAAATTGTAGAATTAGATCTATATAATGCCGCATAAACATACAAGCCAGTAGACACAGGTGGATGCTTAACCATTTCCCTGTTCAGTGTTTATTACAAATTTCTATACCTATTCAATATTCATTGATAAAATAGTTTTAATGAAAATTTAGAACAAATTAGAAGCTAAAGAAAACAAATATATCAAATTCCGTTAGCAAACAGAACAAACTCTGATCAGACGGTTCCTAAAGGAGATGCGTGAAACATGTTTATATGAGGGAAAGGGTTAACGCAATATATAAACTTCTATACACCGTTTACCTGCCATCTTAACGTTTTTATATGTAATTATTCATTTCTCGTGTCACAGGTAAAGGGAAGAGATAATTACAGATATATTCTGTTGTGCTTCATACACGTGTTATGTTATGGTACAGTAGTAACTGACTTAAGCCACCTTATTTTAAATATGGACACGGGAATTCTAAAAACAGGCGGTTGTTTAATACAGTTCAAAGGTAATGCAGAAAGCTCCTGGATTACCGTTGGACTGTATTAAGCTACCACCTGCCTTACAGACCCATACTTAGACCTATTTTTCCTGGTCACTGCAGACAGACTCTCCTGTGTTTGTTTACGGTCATGGTCCCTTTCCCTGTTCATTATCTATTCAGGATTCCAATACCTATTGAACATTCATGGATAAAAATGTTATAATATATAAAACGGACAGTGGACTTTTTCAAACATTTCAGAAACTAAAGACACAGATATATCTTATTCCATAAGCAAAAAGAGCAGACCAGATGAGACAGCTACTGCAGGAGCTGTCTCATCTGGGTCTTCTCTGTTTGCCGTTGTGGGAAAACACGTATCGATGAGGAAAAGGGTTAATATTCGTTTTTAGTGACCGTTGAAAATATCGCATCGCGGATATCAATTAGATATTTGCATGGAAGTTTAGCGACAGCAGCAACTGTAGAATCAGTTATACATGTATATTTCTCATTAATCCACCTATAGCCCCCTCATCTGGGTCTGCTTGTTTGCAAAGTCATTAAAATGTGTATATATGCAGTAAAGACATAAGTCGATGTAACATGTTACCAACACACGCACTAAGAACTAAAGTAAAGCCTACGTACACTCATCTGGCCATATCGAAATTATATCAGTTAAATCCCAGGTGACTATATATTGTTGTTTCTAGGCAACTGTTTAGTCAGACAAATTCTGAGTTAAGGTTACTTACACGATTTCGTACGATATGACGCTCAGGTGTCTCTGGAGAAAATGTTGGAAAACACAAATGTAGTAAAACGGTCTGTATTTAAATGATTGTACTGTTGCGTTTAAATAAAAGCCACCAGTGCAATACAAATACCTAAAAGACAAAGAAATTACTTCCGCCATATATATGGGACAGGAGCAAATAATACAGACTCAAATCTAAGAGCTTTTGAAGGGTTTCTGTAGGTGCCCTCTTATAGCGATCTACAGTGATTAATATCAGCATGTATTTCGTTTTGCAGTGCCACTCAAAAGGGAAATGGACTGGTTCCAGAATTCAGTTTAACAATTCTGAAAATGGGTGATCCTTCGAAAGCAAAAGTAAAAATGAGAAAATTGCAGACTCGGTTTTATTGAGTCTGTTCATGAGTAGTAATTAAAACTGCAACACTACTCACGCCCCCTAGCACCGGCTTAAGCAGTATTCAATTTTCAAAACAAATAACATCAAAACTAATGATCCCGAAGGACCAGAAAATACAACAACACTGAGAATGAAGTACGGGGCGACTTTTTACAGCCGCCACACAAGCACTCAACACCTGCTGTTGTGAAGTACATATATTCTGAAAATGGGTGATCCTTCGAAAGCAAAAGTAAAAATGCAAAATGAGAAAATTGCAGACTCGGTTTTATTGAGTCTGTTCATGAGTAGTAATTAAAACTGCAACACTACTCACGCCCCCTAGCACCGGCTTAAGCAGTATTCAATTTTCAAAACAAATAACATCAAAACTAATGACCAGAAAATACAACAACACTGAGAATGAAGTACGGGGCGACCGTAGATAATATGCGAGTTAATGGATTAAAACTAAAAAGTACCTAGTTATAGTCTACTTTCAGTCCGAAGGAACGCTCAGCCGCCTGTACATTTACTCCCCTGGCTATTGAGTCATTCGCTTATAATCTTGAGCATTGCTAACATATGGCGCAACATGCAGTGGCAGTACCGGCTAGTGGCCCTCACAGGTACCCATTAAACCCCTGGGTAGAGAGGAGGTGCGGGTGGGAGACACTGAAAAGCGTCTCTTAAATTTCCGGAAGGGACCGGGATTTGAACTCTGGACCTCCAGACCTCTGGGTTGGTAGTCAAGCGCGTTACCACTAGACCACCGCACACCACATTAAGAATTAACTGGGCAGAATGATATTCACACAGTTGTACTACTTTGATACGAAGTAGGGGAGCCAGGTAGTAGATAACGTGGTGTTAAACAGATGAAAAGCTTAATTCCTCCTCTTATGTAACAGAGGTGCAGATAAGATCCGTAAGTTTAAACATTTTCAAGTACAACTCCTTTATTTCTCCAGCATATCCTATACTATGACCACTCGTTAAAATCGTCTCGAATGTTCACAGTATATGGTATGGTGGAGAAATAACGATGTTAGTATTTGGTTACGCACCTTTAACTGTGACTCTTGTTAAGTTATCAATTTATCAAATACTTGAAGGAAAACAAATAAATTGAACCTGTCTATGGTAACCGCATAAAACATGTCTATAATAACAGATGGGTACTTGGTACTGCACACAGTAGTTTCGAAGATTGATGCGCACCTGGACTGGTCCATCCTGTACATGTTCAATGTGCAGTTGACCCCCCCCCCCTTTTTATTCCGCTATTTCTGCTTTTGCTTTTGTTTGTTTTATTTTTCAACTGGACTTGGATAGTCCTAAATGATACATTTGCACATACATCTAAATTAAACATATATACAACAGTCCATATATGAAATGTAGCAGAAATTGTATGTTTTCTGTTTCCGTTCATCTCTGGAGGAAGACTTGTCCAGTCTGCACTTTTTAAGTGTTTAGTAAGCTTCTTTCACAACGAATCTCTCTTTAGCTTGTTGTGATGTCATGTGCAATTGTTTATAATGCT
The DNA here is from genome assembly GCA_963576725.1 of Azorinus chamasolen. Classification (NCBI taxonomy): domain Eukaryota; kingdom Metazoa; phylum Mollusca; class Bivalvia; order Cardiida; family Solecurtidae; genus Azorinus; species Azorinus chamasolen. Next base: position 9,125,556 of record OY755236.1, on the reverse strand, counting down.
TATTTGGTTTAGCTTTCTGCTGTCTGTATTTATATATATATTATGCTTGTGCCTTATTTCTGCTTGCATTTTTATTTCTTAGAGCATGACCGTTTCAATGTGTTTCACTTTTTTATATGATTGTCAACCATAGATCCACATAGTTCCTTTAAACTTTTTATACTACATAACTTTATATATGCACACGCCTTACTCTTAATTTTTCAGCTTTATAGGTGTATTTACTTTTTAGGGTTTTGTCTGTGTGTCAAACAATAGATTTTAAGTAAAGTTCTAACACCAACTGGACTTGCTCAGATGTTTGCGAAGCACTAACCTTTCTTTTGGATAACATATTTGTACGTTATGGGAATGCTATATACCGTCAGGTAATTGGTATTCCTATGGGTACAAATTGTGCACCACTTGTCGCACATGAGCACTTGTACTGCTATGAGAGAGATTTCATGTTGCGTTTGAATCCTCAATCACAAGAAGATGTTATAAAAGCCTTCAATGAAACTTGTCGATATTTGGATGATATTTTTAACTTAGATAACCCTTTCTTCGATGCTCTGATTCCTACAATTTATCCTAAAGAACTCAAATTGAATAAAGCTAACCCGTCCGACAATTATGCAGCGTTTCTTGATCTAGACCTTAAAATTAATAATGGAATGATTTCTTCTGAAATATATGACAAAAGAGATGATTTTGATATTAATATTGTAAATTTTCCTCATCTTGACGGGGATGTTCCCCGTGCTCCATCTTACGGGGTTTATATATCTCAACTTATTCGTTTTGCTAGAGCTTGTTCATCTATTGACGATTTTAACAGTCGAAATCTCATTTTAACTGAAAAACTGCTTAAGCAAGGATATAGATACCATAAACTAAGAAAAACGTTCTCTAATTTTTACTATCGAAATCTCTCGCTTATTGGCAAGTACACATGTAATCTCAAGGTGCTTCTGCGACACGGTATTTCACATCCTGAATTTTATGGTGATGTGATTTACAAACTTCGTAAAATTATTGGACATACCCATTTTCTCACTTTGTTCATCAAATATATAAAACAATTCATTAAAAAGGGATATGATCCTGTAGTACTACAACATACTGCATGTTTGGTTGTGAACCCTTTTACAGTTGGCAATCACGCTGGCCTCTTTGCATGTACGCCGACAAGAAAGGTTTAGTACTCTATGAAAGCGACCTCTTAAATCCAGAAATGGAAGGAGAACGTCGGATATCTGTACTATTTCATTTTTGTCGTACCCTTTATTACTTTTCTACAGTTACTCTGTTTGCAGCCCAATCATTGAGTACACTAGCGATAGGTGGATACAGTATGTTCACTTAAATGTTTTTTCGTTATACATGCACTTTACCACTGTATTTGCTGTCGCGGTTGTTGTAGATTAGTCGGAGAGGGGATACGTTTATTTACACTGTTTGTCTTTTAGGATGGGGATGGAATAAGTGTGAGGTTGGGCGCCCATAAACCGGTTTAACCCCCAGTGACCTTTGTCACTGACCGTTCCAAGGCGGTACTTCCATCTTCCTCCTATTGTATGTTTGTTTTGTCTTTGTGCGTCTCTTGTTGTTTTTTCTACTTATGTACATTTGCTGTTTCCTTGTGTTGCTGTTCGGGCGAGTGTTTGTTCTGTATGTGGTGTTTCCTGCATGACTCATTTTTGTACTTCTACTTTTTATTGTAGCTTACAAATATATTATATGTTTTCTCTTACATAACTTTCTTTTTAACAGACATCCTTCTCTTTGTTTTTACTTTTTGATATGTTAATGCTTTTGTTTAAATGTCGGCAAATAGCTACATGTATATGCTAATGTTATTTATTGTTACAACACTTCTTGTATGTAATGCAGAACGAAAGTAATGCAGGACCAATGAATACACCTAATCTGCAGCATTTCTCATTTCAAATTGTTTTTCAAACATTTACCCATTCTGAACAACTAACAATACATTTAGGTAACAGTTTACAAGGACAATGAAGGTAGATATTTGACGATATATATTTATGTGGTTAGGATATCGATGGTGTGTTTGTTAACTCTTCCGCCGCCATTGTCGACATGACCCTGTACTTACAAACAACTTGAATCCAAACCTGGCACCGAGTGCCTCGGCGTCTCATTAGGATCCAGGCTGCTTGACTCTCGGACAAAATAGCCAAAATAACAGCAGATCCACGTTTCAGCAGACAATGCATTCTTCACAGCCGAGAAAATAATTAATCGAAAATATAATACTCAGTTATATTTAACGGTTAGAACAATAGTTCAACACGGAGCACCGCACACAAAAGGGTACGACACACACACACCACCAAAGAGGGTACAGTACACAAAAGGGTACGGTACACAAACACCACCAAACAGGGTACAGTACACAAAATGGTACGGTACACAAACACCACTAAACAGGATACAGTACACAAAAGGGTACGGTACACAAACACCACCAAACAGGGTACAGTACACAAAAGGGTACGGTACACAAACACCACCAAACAGGATATAGTACACAAAAGGGTACGGTACACAAACACCACCAAACAGGGTACAGTACACAAAAGGGTACGGCACACAAACACCACCAAACATGATACAGTACACAAAAGGGTACGGTACACAAACACCACCAAACAGGGTACAGTACACAAAAGGGTACGGCACACAAACACCACCAAACAGGGTATAGTACACAAAAGGGTACGGTACACAAACACCACCAAACAGGGTACAGTACACAAAAGGGTACGGTACACAAACACCACCAAACAGGGTACAACGGGATTAATCTATCTGCTTCTAACAATGTACACCATTGGCCAGATTTCCTTACATGATTATTGTGTTTATCTACTGTTTGATGGTTACCCGTACTTAGCTCTAGTAATATTTTGCAAACACATCCATCCTGTGTTTATTGTTATTGATGTCCTTGTTTCTTTGCACGGGGTGCTAAAATGTTGTGCAATGAATTCTGGATTTTACGAGTGTAGTCCATCCGAAAATGCAATATATCTATTTTATCATGTCCTAGTTTTATCTCGTAAAGAGTTTTAGTGATGTGTGTTGAAAGCATTTGCTTCACATGCTTTTTGATCTCAAATGTATACATTACAACATGTTGCAAAATCTGCAGATTCAATCTTGAATGGGTAAATTAATTTCTGAGTGATAACACACGTACAAGGTTCTTTCGTAGTTCAGTCATGCAGTGCTAGCTGATTCATTGAATTAAACCAATCGTTTCCATTTTGCCGATGAACAGCTTTTATATGTGTTTAAAAGATTAAAAAGGCAACATCATGCGATTTCAAGATAAATGTAAAGTCAGCAATTTCAGGTTGTGTCACTATCAGACGATATGTTGGACTTTGCTCTAGATTAACTGTACATTAGCCTATGTTTACTAAACGTTTATACTCGTATAGCCCGGACAATTTGACCTGAACCCCCCTGGCCTGTATGAAGACCTCGTCAAGCATGTGTGCATAGAACAACTAGAAATAACGGGCAAATGTGACTTTATTCTAGACAGAACCCATAGAATTGGCGGTGAAAGCAGCAAAAGGCCCAGACCAATAGTGACAAAATTCCATTACTACAGAGACAGAGAAAAAGTAAGAAAGACTTCATTCACTTGCTCAGATAAGCTGAAACAGCATAATCTCGGCATCGGCATCCAATGGCCCAAAGACATCAGAGAGGCACGGAAACAGTTGTACCCAATTATGGACCAAGAGAAGAAAAATGGAAACGACGCTAAATTTGGGCGTGATAAACTTTTTATAAACGGACACGAATATATACCCAGCAAAGGTCAACAAAATAAAGCAAATTAGGGAGGTCACGCGGAGTTAAAAGTTTTATCCTGGAACATAAATGGACTGAAAAGAAAGTTACCAGACCCTGAATTTATAGAATATATTAAGAATTTTGACATAATTTTCCTCTCTGAAACATGGCTCCAAGATAATGGCACTTTAATTTTGAAATTAGTGGTTTTACCAACGAATTTATTGCAGGTAATAAATCCAAATATACAAGGAAAGGACGATACAGTGGAGGTATAGCTCTTTATTATAAAAACCTTTTAAAACTCAATATCAAAGTAATTGAAAGACAAGCATGTGGGGTTTCATGGATAAAACTTTCTCAAGATATTTTTGAAAACAATGAGGACATTTTCATTTGTCATGCATATGTATTACCGAATGGATCTAAAGTGTTAAGACAGGAAGAAAGTGATTTTTTCGAAATTATTGAAGATGGAATAGCATGGCAAAATATTCATATGTGGCGATTTGAATAGCCGGACATCAAAATGTAATGAGTGGCTAGAAATAGACCCGTATCTCATAGATGTTAACCCGACTAATGTCATACCCGACATCCCCTCGCGCGAAAACAAAGACCCAGTAGTAGACACATATGGACATAGATTAATTGAAATGTGCTAACTAATATGATTATTGCAAATGGTCGTCTGTTAAATGATAAAAGCGGCGAACAAGAAGGCGTGAGAATAACGAAACTAGCAAAAACAGATTCGAAAAGGTTTTGGAAAATATCTTGGAAAAATATCAATGACTTAAAAATATTTATAATATTATATGCAGATGATGCTGTGGTCTTCAGTACATTCCCAACAAGTTTACAAAGCATGTTAAATAACATATCTAATTACTGTAATACATGGGGACTTAAGGTCAACACAGCCAAAACCGAAATTATGATATTTGAGAGAGGAAGACCGACTACAGTCCAATTTACAATGGACACTACAGTAGTACAACGATCAGATGGCGTTGTTTCCAAAACAGTGTGTATGTAAACACAGAAAATTAACGATAAGTACAACTGTGGCATGTATATTAGGATAGGAAGCAGTGGTGTAGTGGTTATGCTGTAGGACCTGGATTAACCTATACAACATGTCGCAGTTTAATTTATCGTTAATTTTCTGTGTTTACATGCGTACTGTTTTGTAAACAACGCCATCTGATCGTTGTGCTACTGTAGTATCCTAGAAAACGTAACAGCCTTTAAATACCTGGGAATATATTTTCATAAAAAAACGGTTGCTGGTATCATACTCCATGCATAATTTATTTTGTATTTTTATTCAAATAAATCTACCGATATCAGAAAAGTGCAATCTTTTCGACACCTTGGTCACACCTGTTATACACTATGGATCTCAAGTATTGGGCATGCACGAAGGAAAAGAAATAGAAATTATACATAATAAATTATGTAGACGAATACTATGTGTTAAAAATCAACAAATATCACAGGGCTATATGGCGAACTAGGTAGACTCCCTTTACAGATAATCCGAAAACTAAACGTAATCAAATACTGGTCACGACTCCTACAAATGAATGATAACATGTTACTTTAACAGGTACAGGTAAAATTAGATCTCATGGACACCAACATAACCTACTTAAAATGTAAACAAAACATACCTGTAACGGTGGTCTCGAGAAATTTTTTTTTTTTAAAAAATGTATAGGTCTACGCCCATCAAAACATATGAAAGAACAAAACTACCCATTCCAAATATAAAACAATAAATACAAAACAGATTCGAACCAAACTATTATAGCGGCCACCTGGGCATTATACAGTGTTTATACCTGTAGTGTTTGTAAACATTGATAACAAAAGGTGTGCCATAAGATCTAATTTTATAGTCAAACAACTAGGTCTGACGGGTCACGGGTTCGCCGAGTCCATTTTTAAGGGAGATCAGCATTTCGGATATCCACGTGCCATTTATAAAAGAAACTGTTTAGTTATAGGCATAAAGAATAAGCGCATTAGTTATCGGAAATATAGCGTAGTGGATAAGACGTAGGACCATAAAGAAGTATATGATCGGCGAACATTTTATTAGGTGCAGGTTCGAGTCTCGCATCAACCTAAAATAATTTTTTTGCTAAAAATATTAAGGCAAGTCCCCTTAAGTGCATTAGTTTTGTTGTGCATTAAGAAGCCACTTGTACAAGACATTTGCTAAAACTTATATTGATATTCATATTTTAGCATCGATTTATTATTGAAAATATGGCTAATATAGGACTCGAACTCAAACAAAGGCACCCTTCCCTAACATAGACGACCATGTGCATAAATGGCCATTACAATTATACAATATGACATAAAATAATACTCTACTATTCATTAAAAATTAAAAAAAAAGTTTAAGGTCGACACGGGATTCGAACCCACGCTCAATAAAAAAACTACTATCGCAATGTCTTCTGCGTACCTAGACTTTACCCACTGAGCTAAACTGCTGACAACAATTCCGCCTTCAATTTTATCTTATATACTAAACTCGTATGTATAAAAAATGGTCCGAGAACATGCGGAATGCTGATCTCCCTAAAAAAATGGACTCGGCTGACCTTTGACACGTCAGACCTAGTTGTTTGACTTTTTTTTATACCTGTATATTTAATGCTAAAAAATGGCACTGATAACAATACACATACCCGCGGTAACTGGGCCATGCAGGTAAAAATCATGCTCGATAACCTCGGATTGTCCTATACAGTAAAACCTCTCTATAACGGCCACTAAATTGTGTTAATTAGTTGGTATTTGGGGCAGGTGGCTGCAGCGTTCTGTTTTACGTTCACCTTGCTTTAAGCAGCTACCTGCCTTTAACACAAAATACTTGATGTAATTTAGTGGCCGTTATAGAGAGGTTTGACTGTATAGGGTGAAATCAGCTGTTACTTGACCAGATTAAACTGAGACTCCGTGCATACTCCGTAAACATTCGTATGTATTAGTATGAATGGTAATCGAAATCATCCGAGTATAGCCGGGAACGCTAACGGAAATTGATGAGTCTCAGTTTAAAATGGTCAAGTAATAACCGATGTAACAAACATCATAATACAAACGAGAATAAAGGATTTATATAAACAAACATGGTATGTCAACATAAATAACTCCATAAGACTAGAATCATATTGCAGATATAAACACGAACTAACGCAAGAAAAATATCTTAATTGCATAAGAAATAACAAGTACAGTTTAGTAAATTTCAACTATCGTCTCACAAACGCGCAATTAGAAACCGGGCGCTACCAAAACATACCACGTGACGACAGAAAATGCACACTATGCAGTTTAGACGTCATAGAATCAGAATATCACTTTCAATTAGTTTGCCCGAGATTTAAAGAAATAAGAGAAAAATGTCTCAAGCGATATTACTGTAGATAGCTAAATCTCAACAAATTTGACAATCTCATGATGACGAAATCCACGAAAACCCTCTTCAATCTATTATTTAACTAGGTTAACCCATAACCCCATAAATGCACCTGTCTACGCTATGCATTACAAACATAGTAGGTCAATATCATATGCATACTACAGGAGCCGTCTGATCAAGGTTTTCTCTGTTTGATCACGGACTAATTTCTATAGTTTCTGTTTAGGCAAAATTTCAATGTGTTAATATGCACTTTAACCATTTCGCTGCCAAACTCTGTCGTCTGCTAACTTTGTCGTCTGCTAACTTTGTCTAACTTTGTCGTCTGCTAACTTTGTCGTCTGCTACAACTTTTCAATTTTTTGATTTTCTTCATTTTTTATTTAAAAAACATAGTAACAGTAACACACAGTTTGGATCCTGATGAGACGCCGAGTTACTCGGCGTCGCACCTGGATCCAATTTGTTTGCATAGGTAATCACAGATCCGGCATTGACAACGAAAGGGTTAAACATCAATCAAATAAATGTTCATGACGTCATTATTTTTATCATGCATATTCATGGAGTAAAGGATTACTCATTAATCCTTCTCCCCCTGTGAAAAGATACTGTCTGGTCTAATTTGGTTCTGATGAAATTGTGACTATTTCCGATACGATCAAGGTTTCGAGAACATGTTGACAAAATGTCAAACAGCTTGGGTCCCAATGAGACGCCGAGATACTCGCTGTCTCATCTGGATACTGACTGTTTGCAAATGCGATATATATTTTTGCGATACATTTTTTCATGTATTTTTCTTGGCAGTTCAACCTAATTACGATATGGAACTACAAACCACCAATTAATGTTCTTTATAGTTATTTAGATCGAATTGAAAGGGGTTATTTTAGTTTCGGTTGTGTATCTAATAATTTCGTGTGCCCAATGCACGATTGCACTGATTCGAAGTAATTCAAATGTAAATCGCCATTTCAAGCCCAAGACCCATGTCTAAATATCCTGTAATTGCAAACAAGATGAGGCATCTTAAATGGAGTGGATAAAGCCTGATAAGTGAATTCCATTAATTTTCTGTAGCGTTTGCTCATGACAATTATCAATCAGCCAAGTGGACGGATTCGTTTCTCTAGAAATTAGTTCCTCTGAAGAAAACGAGCTCTCGGCTTATTATGGTTTGAATAACTATTTCAAATGCACATTAAGTGAATTTCGATTTAGCATCATCCAATATGGCTAAACAGTAGTTCTCATTACTTTAGAGACACTCTGATAGAAAATACAAACATGCCTTAATGTGCATTGACCCTTTTGTTTCATATATACATTGTACGAATTTCAAAGTCATAGTAAATAGTGTAGACACATATCAGGCAGCTCCTGTAGGAGCCGTCTGATCAGGGTATGTTATGTTTGCATATGGACTAGTATAATATATTCTGAAAGTGGGAGATCCCTCGAAAGCAAAAGTAGCGATGCTAAAATTTCAATTGAGTCTGTTCATAAGTAGTAATTAACAGTGCAACACTACTTACGTCCGCTAGTACCGGCTTAAGCAGTATTCAATTTTCAAAGTTGAACTTCGATATCTGGATCTTCAAGAGACCACACAACTTACTTCACGATAACAGAAGTTCGAATTCTTGACAATTTCTCCAACTCACAACTTGCAGATCTAAAGTAATGCTTAAAGTTCCTGTAGGAGCTTTCAGCATTACCTTAGGCCTTTTTAAAGATTTATCATGCGCATTTTTCGTAATAACCAACCAACACCAGAAGTTGTACACGTATACATATAATGAAAATAATGCTTACAGCCTATTTTCCGACAGGATATATTTGTTCAGCTAAATATTATCACTATCCGAATACTTCTAAATCCGTTAATGGGGCCTCCTTTTTAGAAACGAGGATTTTGTACGGAAATCAGCGGACATATTCAGCCAAGTTCCGAATGACTCCGATTCTATTTCGGAACAGCGCGTTGAATATCAATTAGGTTGTTGTCACATGTAACAATTGTTGACACTTGTTATTGACCTACATATACATCGAATGAGTACTTCCGGTATGCAAATTTGAATCCTACGACCGATTCCGGTCAATGGATAACCATGACGTCATCAAAATAGGTTGTAAACATCAATTTAACATAAGTACAAATATGAGTCATGCAGGAAACACCACATACAGAAAAAAAGCCGCCCGAATCGCAACACAAGAACACACAGCAAATGTACATAACTATCAAAAACATAAAGAGACGCACAAAGACAAAACAAAAATACAATAGGGGAAAGATGGAAGTACCGCCTTGAAACTGTCAGTCACAAAAGTCACTGGGGGTTTAAACCGGTTTAGGGGCGCCCAATCTCACACCTATTCCATCCCCACCCTAAAAGATAAACAATGTAAATAAACGTATCCCCTCGCTGACTAATCTACAACAACAAATACACTGGCAAATACAGTGGTAAAGTGCATGTAAAACCAAAACATTTAAGTGAAACAAACTGTATCCACCTACCGCTAGTTACTCAATGATTGAGCTGCAAACAGAGTAAATGTAGAAATGTAATAAAGGGTACGACAAAGGCGAAATAGTACAGCTATCCCACGTCCTCCTTCCGTTTCCGGATTTAAGAGGTCGCTTTAATAGAGTACTAAACCTTTCTTTTCGGCGTACATGCAAAAAGGGCAACATGATTGTCAACTGTAAAAGGGCTGACAATCAGACATGCAGTATGCTGTAGTACTATAGGATCATATCCCTTTTTAAAGATCTTTTACGTATTTGATGAACAAAATGAGAACATGAGTATGTCCAATAATCTTACGAAGTTTGTAAACCACATCACCACAAAATTCAGGATGTGAAATACTGCAACATCATTTTGTACTTATTTCTACAAGACAACTTTAAAATGTGAATTGAACACTGGTTCTAAAAGTCACGTGTTTTCGCGGTATCGTGACTTTTGTAGGACAGAAACTCTCAAGGATATGTGTTTTTTATATAAAATGGCATGGGATCAAGTTCCCTTTCAGGTATAGAGATTTTATACAGTATCATGGTGTAAAATATTCTTTTTGAAGAAAATATTGTTATTGTTAAAAGATGGAATAGTATGAATTTTGTGACGTAAAAATCATGACGTAAAATCGTCACGCTTGAGTGATTTGCAGTATAGGATGTGCGCGTGTGTGCAGAAATCTTAAAGATAGGGGACGATTGGAAAATCAGTCCAAAAGGGATACTTTATGATATAACTGAAAGTGACGTTAAAACCCATGTACAATTTAAATCATCATTATTTTTCAAACTTTTCCTTCGTAAAACACAGGCAGGTTTCCAACAAAGTGCATGATCATAGACTAAACACAAGAAAACAAAGAACGAAATGTCACCTGATCCTTGATAAGATTGCGAAAACTCTAGAGATATTAGATACAGGACACATACCATGGAAAGAAGAGTTTGTGACGAAAACTACGCCTTATATGTTTGAACAGCTAGTTAAGGTAGTTAACATCTGTGTACTCTAAATGGTGATATCGAGCTACTTTCGGTTTTAACGATATCCCGGCAGAGTACACAGGCGTTAAGACCGATTTAGGTTCGGACGTTCCTCAGTACACACTCAGTAGCCAGCAAATGATTTCTGTTTGCTGCTGGATTTTCTTCCAAAAACAACAAAATTCTTAAATAAAGACATGCAGCAGTTTAAATATATATTAATTGTATCTACCTGACAAGAAAAATCCAAGGTCAGTTAGTTTTTTGTTGCTTTTAATCCACTTAATCCGTTTCCTCGTAGCGCTTAACAGTAACCACTATATTGCACTCGTGTGTATACACTGGCATCGCGCGACAACAACAGTGTGGGTAGCAGTACGCGTTAATTTCAGACACGAATCGTATTGGGAGTTTACATTTCGTTCAAATCATCAAGTTACAATAACGCAAATAATTTGGATCTATCTAATCACGATCCATGCTGTATTATAATCATTTCATTTTAAAATGGAACATTAGGGAAATTGAACTTGGAAAACTTGTAATAGATAACACTTTTTGTAGAGGAAAGTACAAAGAGTAAAAATGGACAGAGTACAGAAAGCAAATATATAATACAAAATTAAATCCATTTATTTGCTCACAGTACTCGCAGTGTTTTTATATTTGCATAAATAACGGTAACATTCCATGATATGAAATACTTGTCCGACTACACATATGCGTGTATAACCGTTTAGTCTATGAATATTTATATAATAAATAATGACTCCCTGGATATTAATTATAATTATAATTATCACATTGGCACGTAAAATATTGCCCATGACAGGAACTGCAGCATGATATAATCATAATCTTTCATTTCATAGACAAACAGAGCAGACGCTGATAAGATGGATCCTACGGGGGCCGTCTGATCTTGGTCTACACTGTTTGCAAAGTCGTAGAAAGGGGTATTTATGGACTAAAGGGTTAAGCCTTCTCCCGTTAACCCTTCATATAAACGTGTTTTCACGCATCTGCAAACAGTAGACCCAGACCAGACGGCTCCTATTTGAGCCGTCTGATCAGGGTTTGCTCTCTTTGCTAATAGAATTTCAAAGATCTGTTTCTTGACTACTATTTTCCACTTCCACACTTCATAATTCTTTTTTTTTAAGTCCATGAATATTCATTAGTTATTGAAATTTGGAATCATCACATACCAGGGAAAGGGCTAAGTGTTAGCTGACTGGCAGTTGCAAATAGCTTGGATGCTGGTGAGACGCTATGTAGCTCGACGTCTTATCCAACTTGTTTGACACCCAGTCAATAGTTTCTCAAAAGCTTCATTGATGGTCCAAATTTTAGGAGAGCTATTTTCTTTTACAGCGGGGGAAGTGTTAGAAATTCACAATTTCTTATTATAGAGAAATTGCAAGGCACTTGAAATTGTCGTAACTATACCGCAAATATGGACAAAAAACTCAAACTTGAAACAAGTATAGATCCGAGGCCCAGAGGCGGCAAATAATCATGTTAATATTAAAACATCCGTTTTTACACACTCATCGTGGTTTTGAGAAGAAAGGGAATAAAAATAATCAGTGAAAATTATAAGATAGGACAAAATCCAAACGGTAAAGGGTTATAAATACGGAAATGCTTGCGATTGACAGTTAGTGACTGTCACTTCAGAAATCAAGATTTATGCGTCAAAAATATAAATATGTATATAACACATACATTAACCTTTTACTTCATGAATGATCATTTTAGAAAATGTAGTTTGATGCATTTTTATTTCATTACCATAAGCAAATAGAACAGACCCTGATTAGACGGTTCCTACAAGAGCTGCTTGATCTGTGTCATACGTCGTATCTATGGAGTTAAGAATTGTACGTGTAGTCGTGTTCACTTTTATAGAAGCATCCATCTGGACATTTATTCCTACGCAAGTGCACTTGTTTTTAATTTTATTATACCACATTTATTTACATCATTCACATAGTATATGTGCGTTCAAAAGCGCTACACATGGATGAAATCACCAACTGGAACGAACCGCATGATTGTATATCCCGGCAATGAAAGATATATAATAAATATACAATATATAAGAAATCACTAGCCGGAAGGAACCACATGATTGTCTATCGGTCAATGAGAGATACAAAATATATACAATAGATATGATATGAAAAACATTGCAACACAAGCAACTCTCACATTTGCATGTGTTGCATTCGTTTCAATGGCATACAGCTTGCACTGGAATATCTTTGATAATTATCCCGGTTGTCGATAAATCTTTTTAAATCTGCTTTCGTAAACACCGTTTCTTAATATACTTCCGATGCCATTCTCGATAAGTGGATCGCTTTTACGGGCACACTACCACTATTGATGACTGATATGACCTCCCTCCAACCAGTTTTTTTGTCAGTCATAGCTATAATGGTACTGTTTGGAGCTCCCTGTGTATTATAACGTCAATATCCTTGACACTTACTTCATCCGGAAAGCTACATTGCTTACAAGTGTGGCATCGGTCTCAAAATTAAGTTTTAATATTCTGTTTTTGCTTTGGGAGTGACATAACTGTGTAAAGAGGAAGCCGTGGTTTTATTTGCGAAAACATTCGAACCGGAACATCTCAAAACATGTTTTAAGGAAGTTTCCTTAAAGTGTTAAAGATTCAGGGAAGAAAAATGAATTCTTTCGAAAAATCAACAGTTTAAAAATAAAGTTAGGCAAAACATTGAAAACAGTATTGACTCATGCACTTTTGATTGACATTGCGTGTCTATAAGGGAAAAGATTAACTCTCTTTCAGTGGGCAATTAAATTGCAGCTGGCGCTTCAGTCCATTCCCGCTAGGCCATGCTTATTAGCAAACTGACCACTCGCAGTTAATGGGAGTGATAAGAGCACTTCTTTATTCATTGATAAACTGCCTCTGGGAGAATACTTTCATTCATATTATGGTCACGTGATTTCGTCATGTGACTGATATTTGTATATTCGTGCGCCATTCTTAATCTATATTTTGAGGATTTTGTTGCACATACAGTACAAGCCACGCGGACTTTTTGTTTTCCGCGGCCCATCGCAATTTTATCCAACGCGGACACGGGTATTTTTGTCCGCGCTGATATGCGGTCTTCCGCAATCGAGCGCGGGTTGTGATGGGTCCGCGCTGGTCCCTCCGTAGGGGCACTCGTCGCCGGGCGCGATCTTAATCACCGCAGGTCTCGGTGGTATCATCGTGGACCACTGTGTACTACTGCGGATCGCGCTTGACCTTACCTGGATTGATATTTATAGCCTTTTCATCCTTTTATATCCATTTTCACGGCTTATCTTTCTCTTTACATGTATATACATCCACATTTTGCAAAATTGATATGAAATGTATGAAATAAAACACTCGAGAAATGGTTCGTTTAGACTAATTCCAAACCGAAACTGTTCTGCATTCGGCAAACACAAATTAATTCATCCATTATTTTTGGCGCGTTTGATTGTACTGGAATATAACCTGTCCGTGAATTGTCTGATTCGTTTCTGCATAATATGGGTGCGATATTCTAGTATGCTTTCTATTTCAATTATTTGTTGTTCAATACGTAAGATGTTTTATATAGAAATACGGAACACCCGTTAAACACAAAACACACACACAATAAGTTACTAGGTTGTATAACTTGTATCAGGTTTGCATACGTTTGTGCACATTGTTAGTGAATTCATCTTCATTTCGACTCTATGTTTTAGGTTCCAATTCTAATTCCCAATCGATTTTGTTTTCAGTTTCACATCAGTGTAAATTTTAATTATCAGAAATCTACTGGAAACGACAAACAAAACCTATTGATTCTGTTATGAGAATAGTCCTGACTGGTCTTCTTATGATTTCTGTATAGATCTACATGTATATAAATATTGTTCTGGCAGACGAAAGAATTGAGGGATTTTATTTACTAATACATCTAATATCAATTCAGCCAGGTGAGTTGTAAAGTTAGAAGTTTTCTCCATTATTTAGTCTTGGTTCGGCAGCTTAAATGTACGTTTTAACCAGTTTCAATAGCCATTCGAATAATACTTGTATGGTTGTTTTATTACCCTTGTGCTTAATATTTTACTGTGTACAAATGTACCTGTGTACATGTTTTGTCTTTCTGCTTGATGTACATGTACTGCATGTTTAGATTCTGCTCAATCGATTCACTGCCATGATGTACCTGCATCCTATGGATTAAAAAAGATAATCCATTTTTTTTCTAAAAACGTAGATATACATGTAGATGTAAACCAGTTTTTGGTTCTGGTTTGATAATGAGATATTGGACGTCTGGTCTAGATCTAAAGTGTTGTTAATGTCATGGCAACCGAATTCTGGGAGTGAAGGGGCATAATTAAACTAATCAATGTTATTAAAGAAGCGTATACAGTATGTACATGGTTTATCAAACCACGGACCTCGTACACCCACATTCTTTCGTTAAACGGATATGTCTAAACCAACGTGTCGCCTGCTTAAATTCCATGACGTATTCCTTATCTAGAAATAGATCACAATTTCCCCATTGTAAGTTGTATTTACTATTAAACCCTTCCATGTCAAACTTGAAAACTCTAATGTTTGCAAACAGTTTGGATCCTGATCAGACGCCGCGTCTGATAAGGATCCAAACCATTTGACACTTATATTAAAGTTTCTAAGACCCATTCCTCCATACATGTAGGCTCAATTTGGATCCAACTTCTTTGAATAAATCTACCGAAAAGGAGCATTAAGTAGATAAAATTATTGTTTTTAGAATTTTGTAATTTGAAACCATTGTGTTAAATAGAGCATATACTCCTATACGTGTAGGAGCAAATGCTCTTTTTATCACATTGGTTTCAACAGGTGACTTTTACAGAGGCGTAGAAAGGAGTATTTATGGAGGAAAGAATTAAGTAAAAACTATCATAATTTTTTTTTAAAGAAAAGTAGATGAAACATGTAAGCAGACAATGATTTGACAGTGACTATTTTAGTGGATTATTACGTCATAATGACAGTGAAGGGGTTTATAGCATACAGTACAGATTACAGCAAACACCTCCTTTCAACAACACTTTAAATGAATCCCCAAAACTTACAGTGGAACCTCTCTACATCGATACATGTACAAATAAAATGTCTGTTTTAAGACAGGTGGCAGATTAATGCAGGATAAAAGTATTTTTGTCCTGCATTAAGCGGCCACTTGTATTCAAAAGATCCCATGTATTCCTTACTGGGTTGTCTCTTGAGAGAGATTTGCCATGTTACTCCGATGAGCAACAACCTCTCTACAACGACAATACAGAAGTTTATATCCCCCAGCGTGTTGCTTTGCAGAGGTTATACTGTAGTTATCATTTATTAATAAATACGTACAGCAAAATATATCTCTCATACATGTACGCCAACTTTCTTTCTTTTTAAAAGCATATTTCTTAATTTAAATGCCAATTTCTAGTTTTAAAGTAAGCCGGTGGTCTAATATTCGATGCGTTAAAAATGTAACTGCCCCTGATAATAACAAAATTACTGCAAAGCCTTATAAAACGAACCCTGTGACCATACCGAGAAAATGACCTGATTAGAGAGGTTCTCAAACCGGTGTAGCGAAGTAAGATAACAATTCAAAACAGTTGAATTGGCTGTCATTTAAAAAAGGTGGTAACTAAACACAGGATACATGTAGCTCCAATATCGGTTTAGAAAGATTATCGGTTAAGGGGCGGCGATTGTAAACAACCATTCTTAAAAATGTTGATTTGACGATCGTTTAAAACAGATGACAGCTAATTGCAGAATTGAAGTAATTTAAAAAGCTCCGTACTCTTTCTGCATTACCGATTTCCTGTGTAATCAACCGTCCGTTTTTAGAACAATGTAGGTATTTTCTTTTTTATCCTTTGCGAGCAAGTAGAGCAAGTAAAATAAAATAAAATTTGAAGGGGACAAATGTCAGCCATATCCTCCCATGCCCAAATAGGAGAACAAATGTCCTAGAGAGAAAATGTCCGTATACCGAAGGGTAGATACAATGTACAACAAGAAGCTGGAATGAATCGGCCTTCAGGAACGCCCTATACATTACCAGCTGAACTTTAGAAAAAAGATCCCATGATCTGGCCTTTCTTTGAAATGGAAGACATTTTTATTTATGTGTTGGACATGCCTCATATGTCGAATAGGGGTACACTCAAAAGCCCTTTACTACAAAAGCTCCTCATCTAAAAGCCCCTCACTACAGAAGCCCCTCGATCAAAAGCCCCTCACTAAAATGGCCAAGGCTTACAAAAGCCCCCCACTATTTTTGTTAATTAATCATTATACTTCAAATATTTGGACAAAGTGGACCAAAATCAAAATTACAGCTATCTGGATCTACCCTGTTTGCTGAATGACCAGTTTATAAAGATTCATTAAGTAAGGTAATTAGCACACTCTATACTTATAAAAGTAAACATTGTAGATCACAAGGAGGAGATTCCTTATATTTATTTCAAACAGGGTAGACCCAAATCAAATCTAAAGCTATATGATCTAGTTCAACCATGTTTGCTTTGTGACAGTTAATATAGATCCAATAGCTATGGATGATGTAATATTAGCCATATTATTTATAAATTATTATAATATTACCCCAATTAACTTAAACACAAACTTTTTCCATTTTCTAATTCTTAACTTTCTTAAATTTCAAACAGAGTAGACCAAAATCAAAATACTGAGCAATCTGATCTGGATCTACCCTGTTTGCTCAATGACAAGCTTATAAAGATTCGTTAAGTAAGGTTATTAGAACACTCCTTTTAAAAGTACACTTAACAAAGCACTTAAAGTTCAATTAATGTTAGTATTGTTTTTTGTGAGGGGCTTTTGTAAACCTTGACCATTTTGGTGAGGGGCTTTTGCAAGAGGGGCTTTTGTAGTGAGGGGCTATTGTGATACACGCGTTGAATAATTTAGATCAACAGTATTTAGAATTTTAAATCTCGTTTTGTTTTAATAAGATCTAGATATTAAGATATACATGTACAGTCTCACGGCGTTCATTTATGTGTTGTAAAATGTCTTCTTTCTGGCTACTGTAAAGTACCATATCAGATCTAGTAAAAGTATTTTAGTATAGATCTAGATCATATCAATCTCAACTGTCTTTAGAACTAGAATTCGCAATAATCTAACTGGTTTTAATCGGTAGGGTTTAATTATGCTTAGCCATAGATCTAATTAGTCAAAGCATAGTTATCTTCTATTTTTCGGGAAACTGTTTAACAAATCATAACTTTAGACAATTGGCACATTGTTAGGTAGTTCGGTTTCATTACACGCTTTCCTGTTGCGTAATAATTCATAACTTTGTTGACAGTGGGTGATAGATGGCAGATGTGTGACACTGACCCTTGCCCCCTGCTGAGAAATTAGGGGATTTAGTGACCATCTTGCACCTTTGATCGTTACTATTTCCTTATGTCTAGCTAGTAAATTACAGCATACATGTATTTAGGCTGAGTAAGTAATATAATAATATAGTCTCCAACTGCCTAACACAAATCATTTTCAGTATATAAAACAAACAGTTTGTATTGTTAAATGCGGGAAATAAAACTACTGACATTTGAACACTGTAGAACCAGACAAGTTGGCTCAAAAAGCAACCATCTGACCAGGGTCTTCACTGTGTATTACATGTATTCAAAATCAAATAGCTAAGTTAGGTCTTATATAATGAATGGAATCTACAGTTAAACAATGACGGGCCATTCCACCTTAAAATACAACCTTCTCTAATATAAACGTGTTTTCAAGCATTTGCAAACAGCGTAGTCCCAGATCATACGAATGATCTGGGCCTACTCAGTTTATTTATGGAATTGTAATAGGCCTGACTCTACAATTTCTACCAACATCAAAACAATCTTGTCTACAAATGTCATTCAAAACATTAGCTTATAAATATTCATGATATCATTATTTCTTACATGAATACTGAACAGGGAAATGGTTAATCAGCAAAAGTAACAGAATTACAAGAATGTTTTCATAGTTATACAATTCATAAAACTATGTTTATTAATTTAAAACTCTTAAATGATAAGACTCAGATCAGATTTCTTAAATAAAAGCTGCTTGACCAGGAGTCTGTTCTGTTTGCTTATCCCTTTACCATATATAAACAATGTCCATGCCTTTGCAAACAGAGTAGACCAAGATCTGAAGGCGCCTATTGGAGTCGTATGATCGGGACCAGCTCTGTTTACTTGTGAAATTATATAAGATCTGACTCTACATTTTCTACAAGTACCAAGAAAAGTCATGGACCGCGTACCTACACCATTATAAAAATCAACTTATAAATAGCATGATGTCATCTTTTCCGACATAAATATTAAACAGGGAAATGGTTGAAACCCACCGACAACCAAACTTTAGGTTACGCTTCAGCTAGAGATCCGCACGTCTGACATGACCCGGCAACAGAAGTAAAAAATCTGAGAGCATCGACGCTTTTCACGTGCTTGCAAACAGAGTAGACACGGATACGATGGCTCTTATAGAAACCGTCTGATCAGGGTATTCTGTTTTCTTATGAATTTATGTTGAATCTAACTCTATAGTTTTGTTCCAACACCAAATCAGCCTCAGTACATAAGCTATTTTAAAAATAAATTTAATAAATATTCATGATATCGGTACATGTATTTCGATTTACGGACATTTGACCCCCGGACACTTGCCCCCGGACCTTTGCCCCCTATTTGGGGCCTTAAAAAAAGGATAAAATATAATTTTGAAAAAAGGTGGCATTTCTTCCAGTGGCATATATTCCGATGGCATTTTTCCAAATCAGGGTGGCATTTTTTCCAGTGGCATTTTTTCCGGTGGCAGTTTTTTTCCAGTTGCATTTTTCCGCACACCGCATTAAGCAGTCACTTGCCTTTGAAAATGATACACTAACACTAGTTCGATGTTTTACGCGGAAACAAAATTTAGTCGATTTTTATTTTAAAAGAAGACAGAAGGAAACCCGGTAAGAAAACAAAAAACATTTTTAAAAGCAAATTATTTCAGCATAATAAATGTAGGTAACTTGGACATTCTCTATAGGACCCTGAAAGTTTAAAAAAAATAAAATATGCAGATCAACCCTTAGCCCGCCGAGCGTGGCTTCCTTAATATTTACAAACAGTTTGTATACTGAACAGATGATGAGTTCCCCAGAGTGTTACTAGGGTCAAATATGTCTGACTCTCATTTTTCTGTTTGTTTTCAACGAACTAAAGCAATGCTTATTTCATTTATTTTGCAGACTACATTTTTTAAGCGGACGATAATTCAGTATAATAAGGGTCAAATGTTTTGGTCATACATTAAAACAATGATCGCTTTGCGTGCTCTACAATGTACGGAAACTACCTTGGTGTTTCAGCGCAGGGGGTCATTGATTTATGGTCATCATTGTGTTAATTATTTGGTCATCAATAAAGTTCCGACAACTTTAAAGAAAGACTATCGGGTATTTCCGCTCTTTTGCTACTATCAAGATGTCACATCTCATTGGTTCAGTATCTTTAAGACCCACCCATTGAAAAGACATAATCCAATCAACTGTCACCTATAGGCGTGTCAATCACCAATAATTGATATTGCTTTTCATAATTGATGAGCGGCCATCTATATTTCCCACAATATTAAATATAGAATGAATGGGTATTATGTATTCAAAATTTCTTCATATTGTACTTTAACCCTTTCCCTCATATGAACGTGTTTTCACGCAATTGCAAACAGAGAAGGGTCTTCTCTGACCTCTTAGAGGAGCCGTCTGATCAGGGTCTACTCTGTTTGCTTATAGAATTTGATAGATATATTTCTTTGCTTTGTTAAATAGCTGCAATGCCCCCCCCTTTCCATATTTCATTTATAACTATTTTTGTCCATGAATATTCAGTAAGTATTGAAATTTTGAATAAACATAGAACAGGGAATGTTAAATAAAACAATTTCTATAAGCTTGAAATTGATGTCGGTGAGGGTTTGACGTTAGGTTTAAAACCAGTCAATGTTATTTTACATGTAAGTATTATTTTAAGAAATTGTTAATACAAGATATCCATCCATGCTATCAGATCGAACAAGGCCTTATAGACCAGTTATATTGAATTTGTCTGTTGTTGTCGTGGATACATAGCATGCTACGAGCACCTGTGAATCAATACAGGGGCACTGTATGAAAATGAAATATTTATCATGTTTTAGACTTGGTTATTGTCTGATACATAATTAATAAGCCCATAATATATTTCCTCACCGTCCCTGTCCCTCTCTCTGTGTACAATTGTTGTTGTTTCTAAGAAGTCCTCTCCCCAAATAAACATTTACAATGATACGCAATCACAAGGCCAGAAGGGACGTCAAAATCTCTCTCTCCCCCCCCTCTCTCTCTCTCTCTCTCTCTCTCTCTCTATCTCTCTCTCTCCCTCTCTCTCTGTCCGTCTCTTCCACCTCTTACTCTCCCTCTCTGTCTGTCTGTCTGTCTGTCTGTCCCTATCTATCTGTCTCTCTTTCTGTCTCTGTCTCTGTGTGTGTGTCTCTCTCTCCCCCACCCTCTCTCTCTCTCTCTCTCTCTCTCTCTCTTCCCGCAGATATGAATGGATTACGTATGACTATCTATCATTTCAACTTTTATATTGGTATTGGAGTAATAATTTCCCCAGGACGAATGGCAATTTATGCTTGACAGATCCTATAAGAAACCAATGCACACCCTGATCATACAGCCTCTAAGAGCTGTCTGATCTGGGTCTGCACTGTTTTTAAATTGCGTCAATATATGCTACTAGCATGAAAAGGGTTAATATGACTTAAATGAATAACATTACGATCGCAGCTTTGAACTCATCTGAAAGACAACGACATACCAATATTTGGCTATCTGTTATTTCAGGTGGCTCAATTATACAGAGTAATGATTTATGCAGGCGACTTCTTTGCGCCGTTTCAAAATAAATTATAATACAATAAGCTACAATAGTTTTCATCTTATTCTGATGTCAAATTAAATCTTGTAGCTGCACTACATGGTCGGTCAAACAAGAATAGCTGTAACAGTATAGATTATTAGTGTAGATGCGGTGTATCTGTGTATTAGTGTAGATGCGTTTGGAACTTTATAATTATTTAATCAACTGTTTGCATCTCTTCGTCGAATGATACCCAGTTCAACCCTTTACTCCATAGGTACTCATTATAGTGCGTTAATCCATTCCTCCACTCAAAAATAGTTCCACTTGATACATTCATGAATATGCGCCATAAGAAATATTTCTATATCACAGTAGACGGCAGGCTGAGAAAAACGCAAAATGGTCCCATTCAGCCTGTTTTAATCAAACATCTGTCTTCAATACTGAACACAAACTATGGAGTAAAGTGTTAAGGTTTCAAAAAAACAGTATTTCAACAAATAATGGTTGGATACAACTCTCCACCCCTTTACCCTTTCCCTCATATAAACCTGTTTTCACGCATTTGTCAAGAGAATAGACCTAGATCAGACCGCTCCTAGAGGAACCGTCTGATCAGGGTCTACTCACTTTGCTAATAGAATTTAATAGATCTGTTTATTTGCTTTCCTAAAATGTATACAATGCTCCACCTTCCGTAATTCATTATAACTATGTTGTCCATGAATATTCAGTAGGTACATGTACATTTGTATTTAAATTTGGAACACATGTAGAACAGGGAAAGGGTTAATACGCGCGTGGGGTCGAAAAAAATATGACCGAGTGCTCCTGATATCTATAATCTCTGCGCTACGCATTTTCTGAAAATCAGATTGTGAAAACAATTGCTGCTGATATTTTTGTATCTATTTCTTTTTTCTCGAGCATTTACAGTCTGGTAATCGTTAAAATCTGACTATAAATTGTAGTTTTAGCAGAAAGAAACCGTTTCAGTCTCGGGTTTTGGGTGAAGGCTATCTATATACGTATGCTATCTAATTTCATTTTGAATTCTAGATCTGACAGTATATTCAATATGCGTTTCTTCAGTTGAAAAAAAAATTCACATGTGTATTTATATGTACATGTAAGCTTTTGTATATATCTTATCTAAATAATTTATACCTAAATCGATTAAACGACTGCCAGTCATAAAGGTAGTGTCCGCGGTGATGCCCCGCAATCCACGCTGATATCAGCACGGACAGCGATGGCTCGGCGGCGATAATATCCCGTAGGGTAAATTTCGGTCCGCGGTGGACACAGAATTTGTCCGCGGTGATCCATAAAAATTGTCCGTGCTGGAAACCCGCTCTCAAATAATTTTGTCCGCGCTGGTAAAACGGAAAACAAAAAGTCCGCGTGGCTTGTACTGTACTAAACCATAGCTAATGTTACCACGAAGTAAATACTGTGTATTTACTTCTTGATGTTACGGAACATTTTCATGTCAGAAATAGTATACCATGATTGTTTTCGGATGTCATGTTTTTAAACGCCGTTAAGTTTGTATCCATCGAATGCAGGTCAATAAATTGTACTAGTCTGCTATGCGGAACTAAGCAGGTTTACCATGTGTTCGATGGAAAGAAATCAAAGAATACGTAAACTGTTGAACAGTATGTTTTCTGATTTATTCGTCGTGGTAAACCATTCTCTGAAGTACTGGAGCAATCAGCTGGAATTTAAATTCGTCAGACTGAATGTTTAATTGCCATTAGCAGCATATAGGTTAAAACTGCATGCATTTACACTTTGCGATCTTGATAAAGTCAGACGTCGTTGGTCAATACATGTACAAGTATGTTCCTTCTGTCTGCAAATAAAGATCAACTTATATTTACAATTTTAAACTGAAATCGAGTGTATTCGTTAAATGTTTTGTTCATCAATCTTTTATATGCATCTTATATCTGTAAACATGTTTGTTCGTTTGTGTTTATTAACGCCCGTTTCTGCTCACTATGGGCTAATTGGACGCCCCAGAGAGAAGTGAGAGGAGACAGAGAAACCCGGACGCGTTGCCCTAAACTACTGTAAACATGAATTGAGAGAATATAAATATACTGGCGGTGTTTCCATTCTAGTGTATATATGCTTTCTTATCCAGCTCTGTTCTGTATATTTTCTTACGATTCAAGTTCACCGTGTTTGCATATACATGTAATTCAACCGTGTTTTGCATATATGAAACAGTCCGACAGAGCTTCCTTTGGTTAATTTCGTAAAGCTGTACACTGCTTATACAATTTGAAGAACAAAATAACTTCAAAATCGTAATCTATGTAACTTGAAACTAACTTCACACTAAAGTACTTAGCTAGGAAATGGTTGTTTGTATAAACCCACTTAATTAATATTCATAGCGTTGTTTCGAAATTTATCGGATATTGGCCAAACGTATTTGTTGTAATCGACGAAGTTTTCCGGCTCTTAAAAAGACGGCGGTTTTCAAAGAATTTAGCAGTATTCGTATACCGATAGTATTTATCTGAATATATACATGTATATAATTTATAAATGTGAAAATTGGCTATAGACATTATTTTAATGATGTGAATATGTGTGCAACTTTTGGTGTTGATTGATTTATACAAAAATGGACAGAATATGACGTTAAATACACAATCATCAGTTAACAAGTTCTTCTCGCGGAATGGCTAAATTAGTTAAAACAAGTAAACGCCAAATTTTATAGAACTAGACCAGTCGCAAAATACTTCACATGACATATATTAATCACTTTAACTGCTGAAAATCGGTGTCTGCTCAAATTCTGACCTACAAGTTTACTAAACATGCAAAGGGATAATCCCAGGTTTTTTAGGAATGAAACAAAATATTGCTACTGTAAAGAGCTTCAAAATAAAGATCAGACGCTACGTCGATGATTCAGCTGACTTGGGTCTATACTGCTTTCAAAGTATGTACACATTTTTCTTTCATGGATCTACACATACTGTCACTCATATTTCATGATGAAACTATCATCGTCGTGCTTTTCAACATATTTATTGCTGTACAATTAAAATCCACGCAGCGAAATCATCGAAGTACACATTCAATACAGTGGATATCTACGGTAGTTTAAAGCGCATGCGCAGAAATTCAAACTGAAGTAAACATGTCTACATCACCGGTAGTCTGCTGCATGACTATCGTTAGTGGAACGGCGATTTATGAGCGTATCTGAGGTCAGTTGTTGTTTTGAATGATGTAATTACAACAAATATGCAGATTTACATTGAAAATTAAGTTCAATATGACCCGATTGTAAATTAGAAAATTAACGATTTCCACCCCGTATTTGACGTATTGCCATGAGACTGTAAGACGGCACCTGTCACAAAATTAGCATGCTGTCTTACGGGTCATTAATGAGACTACTAGTTAAGGTAACAAATCCAAGCATAAACAATGAATCCAGTAACGTAGACCTAATTCTCCTGATTCACAAATATTTGGAACAATAACCACCCCAAGAACAGTCAGACTCTAGCGGTGTATTTCATGAGTGTAAAAACAATGAAGAAATTATTAGTGTACTAAAAGAACTTACTGAAAAAACAGATCAACTTTGAAAAGGCTTAGACAACCTGACTCGTATACAGATGTTATATCAAATATAGACATGACTTCAGATTCTGGTTCAGTAGTCCGGTCTGATAATAACTCTGATCATCCCAGAACCACAGACAAAAGTGTAAGCAAACTCATCCAACGGTAACTAATCAGCCAACATCTCAAACAAACTCTTCTGAGGAAAAGACCCACATTTACAAAAATATTTTATTTCCACAGGGAGGTGTCCACCCGGAAGGTAGTTTGAAGGGGTCGGACTTAAGCAGTTTAAGCAGGGTTAACCCAAATGGGCTGTATAATAATATACACAAGCACACAGTACCTGGTGCAACTATAAAATATCTGACTGTGGATGCCCAGTTATTCAATATGAAAATGTTTGACAGTGTTGTAATTTATATAGAAGGGAATGATGTAGCATATAACAGAGATATTGAACTTATTGGGGAAGATAGTCTAGAAAATTCGACGACACCGGATGAAATCGACCTGATTGTTACAATTCTCTTATCTTTATATCTACATGGCAAGTCTATTGCAAGTATATGAGGTCAATTTATGCGGGGGTACAGCTAAGGGACCATGAGCCTTAAGCTGCTTGTAAATACTGCGTGGCAGTACGTTGACCATGGAACCAGTGTCAAGCTTAGAATTGACAGGTTTGTTTGTGGGACCTAATAAGAGAGTAATGTGTGCCTGTGAAGCCAAATTACACGTGCTCTTTATGGTATCCACAAAGTAACTGCTTTCATCCTCACTCGAAGAAATATCCTGTCTCACTTGCAACTCATTCACTTTTTTTTTATTTGCACACAGATGCAAAATGGTTCCACTTGTTACAAATGTGGCACTGTTTTCCCTTTGCGGGACACTTGTCAGTGTTCCAGTGAGCGTTTCCACAGTTTTGACACTTTCTACTGGACTGTTTATGTCTGCCGCCATTTACCTTCGCGTCGTCACGCTGACGTCGAATGTGGTCTACTGATCATGACGCACCAGAGAGTGGTTCTCCAGAAGCATGCATTGTCCGAAGCTGTTCTCTGGAATATTCGTAATTTTGGGCGATTTGGATAGCTCAAGTCAAGTTTTTGCCCTCGTTGATCAATTTCTCACGTAATCTTCCGGAAGACGTTCCGAATACTATCCGGTAACGGATCATCTCGTCGGTCTTTTCCTCGTAAGCACAGTCCTTTGAGGCGAGCTGTAATTTTGTAACGAATAATTCAATGTCGCCCGCTCCCTGAACAATGTTACTTAACTTAAATCTGGCAAAGATTGGGTTCAGTTTTGGCTGAACATATTCTTTATACTTCTTGAAGAATGTTTCTGGTTTCTTGGCGTCTTCGGCACTTACGTCTTTCTACGTGTGCCGTATGTCTCTTCCTTTATCCCCTACCCACAACAGGAGATACGAAGCGTTTTCCTCGTTGATTTTTTTCCTTGAGGGGGCCAGTGAACATGAGTTCGGCATGGCGTTGGAACTTTTCCCAAGCCTTCAGCAAATGTTTGCTTTACCAGTCCATCTGGAGAATGCTAGCACCAATTAACTCCATTATGTTACCAAGATGTTTAGTGCTGCACTTCTGACACTATGTAATGGTTGTTAGAGATCCATAATCTAAAACAGGATGCATACAAGAGTCGAAGAACGTGTGTAAAGTTCTAACATTTAATATAGACTGAAGTTGTAGGCGGCTAGCGCGGGAAATGCAGAGATAAGCAAAGGTCAGCATACATAGACTAGCCACAGGTGACTTAACAAGTTCACATATCATTACACGAGGTACTAATAAAACATATGAATGCCAAACCGACGACTAAGATCAGCAAAAACTAGAGGTTTTTGTCACTAAAACGGATGTCTCCCCTCTAATAAAAACAATAATTATGTAAAGGGAAATCACTAAAAATGTTATGGTCTTGGTGAATGATACTTCCCCACATTATGCGCTTTCCACAATACATTTTTCAAGAAGAAAATGATAACAGCTAATAACTCAAAAAATACTGATACCAGATTTATGGCCCTTGTGCATGACACTTACTTTCATCATGCTCTTTCCAAAAATAAAATGTCATTCCAATAGCATCAGTCGAACAGGAGTTATTGATCGGCCAAAAAATGTAACAAAGGGCAATAACTCCAAAAGTATTGAAGCCAGAATTATGGCCCTTGTTCATGACACTTTCTCTCATCATGCCCTTTCCATGTATGAAGTTTCAATACGATGGCAAGAGCCATGTAGGAGTTATCGTCCTGACAAGAAAGAATTAAACAAATGTACAAGGGGCAATAACTCTAAATTTATTGAAGCTCGAGTTAAGGATCTTATGCATGACACTTTCTCCTATCATGATCGTTCCATGTATGAAGTTTCACTCCAATGGCATGTGTCACATAGGAGTAATCATCCGGACAAAAAATTGTGATTTTTTTTACAAAGGGCAATAACTCCAATATTAGTGAAGCCAGAGTTATGGACCTTAAGCATGACACTTCCTCTTGTTATGATCTTTCCATATATGAAGTTTCAATCCAATGGCATGAGCCATATAGAAGTTATCGTCCGGACAAAAAAGTTTGAATTTGTTTACAAAGGGCAATAACTCCTATATTAGTGAAGCCAGAGTTATGTACCTTCTGCATGACACTTCCTCTCATTATGCTCTTTCCATATATGAAGTTTCAATCAACTGGCATCAGGCATATTGAAGTTATTGTCCGGACAAAAAATTGTGATATTTTTTACAAAGGGCAATAACTCCAATATTAGTGAAGCCAGAGTTATGGACCTTGCACGTGACACTTCCTCTCGTCATGATCTTTACATATATGAAGTTTCAATCCAATGGCATGAGCCATATAGGAGTTATCGTCCGGACAAAAAAGTGTGATTTTTTTTACAAGGGGCAATAACTCTTATATTAGTGAAGCCAGAGTTATGGACCTTGTGCATGACACTTCCTCTCATTATGCTCTTTCCATATATGAAGTTTCAATCAACTGGCATCAGGCATATTAAAATTATCGTCCGGATAAATGTGTGACGGACAGACAGACAGACAGACAGACGGACGGACGGACAGACGGACAGACGGACATACGGACAGACAGACAGACAGACAGACAGACAGACAACTCTCACGAAAACAATATGTCTCCACCATATAAATATGGGGGGAGACATAATAAGGAAGAACCGGAGCCTTTGAAGCTAAGCACAAAGGCCATATATAACCTAGCCAACCACACACTAACGAAACCGGACAAATTGGTACTCATACGTGGATTGTCTTTCTGCCTTACCCAAAAACATTTGGATGAGATTCAACTGAACACCAACATCAAACGTTTTGCAAGAAGGTTAAGATTAAAACATTTCTTACGCGAACAACCTCAATTTAAGTCCGACCCCTTCAAACTACCTTCCGGGTGGACACCTCCCTGTGGAAAATCATTCAATTTAGATACCTACATCAACATAAGCCAAGAACATCTGTCAAAACCAACGGAAAATAATCAGACCACATCAACTCTAAGTGAATCAGAATGGATAGCTTTGAAGAATCTTAACAGTAACCAGGATATTATTATCAAACCAACAGACAAAGGAGGAGCTGTCGTAATCCTCAACAGATCAGACTACATTACAGAAGGACTTCGACAACTACAAAATCCAGTTTTATACCGAACTGAAAACCGACAAACTCCAAAAATCACCCCAGAAATAAATAAGTTTATCAAATTATTCGACTACAGAAACTACTAGACCCGAAATTTCTAGATTTTCTTGTATAAAAAACGAGAACACCCATCTTCTACCTATAACCGAAAATCTACAAGCCTAGCAACCCCGGACGTCCCATTGTTTCAGCCTGCAACAACCCTACGAAGTAACTTTAAGAATATATAGCACAGTCTGTATATTTCTTTTTAAAAGATACCAACTCCTTTTTAACAAAACTAAGGAACCTTGTAATACTTGGTATAATATTGATAATAATTATCGTGCTTAGGTGACCTGAATTATTTGAATGATTTCCAAATAGAAGATGGGTTGTTTTGCCCTTCAGAAATTTTCTTTTCATATGAATTTTTCTTTGCATTATGCATTAAATTGGATACCCTATTTCTGTATAATTTATTGTTTGTTTCATCATTTCTCAATTGTAATTTATCTCTTTCTTTCATAACATCAAGAATCTCTCCAGTTAACCAGTCAGACTGTTTAGTCCTTTTAACCCTACGCTGACACAGGGGTACATGTTTATCAAGAACAGATGACACAATCACCATAAATGATTTCAAAGCCTTGTTGACATCAGAAATAAGCATTTAAATCTGTTTCCTAAATCTTCAAGAAAATCATTCCGCTTAAAATATTTAAAGATCTGTATTTTATAGCGTGATGTTTCGATTTTTTTATATTTATGGTTCATTTTCCTTGCACAAAAATTGGGTAATGGTTACTTATACTTAACCTTGGAACTGATGGCCAAATAATATCTTGAGAATTATCTGAATGTATTATGATCGATTAAAGTTTTAGAAGCATTATAAACACGCGTCGGATTAGATACTAGTTGAGAAAGTCCCAGAGATGATGTGTAATTAATCCATTCATATTTTATACGACTATTCATGATAGTTATATTTGTTGAAGTCACCAAGTACCAACATTTTTTTTATTTTCAAGTTCAGCCGTTTCTAAGTTATCATCAAAAGATGTATTCCAAGATGACAGCGAGTTCGGGTGTCTATACAATATGCAAATTAGAAAGGATTTTGAATTTATATCTTTTATTTCCAGCCAAATTCTTTCTAAATCAGAACTTTCTAAATCATTTCTACAAGCGCAATTTATGTTATCCCGAACATATAAAAAATATCGATCCACCTGTATATGACGTATTCTATACTTACGAATGGGGAATTGAAAACTGTTTATTGCAAAACTTTCCGTAGGATGATTTTGGTTGATTTTCGTTTCTGTACTACCAAAATTATCTATTTTAATCGAATTTATTAATAACCGTAGCTCATCAAATTTGGTTCGTAACCCTTGAATATTCAAATGACCAATTATCATACTATTTGTATTTTGTACATAGTCCTAAGTTTTGCGCGGTAGTATTCATACCTGTATTAAATAAATCAGCATTACAACCTGAAACCTTTCTGCAAACACTTGGTTCATATTTACAAATTAAAAATAAAGTAGAACTCTTAATTAAACATTCTGAAATGGCATCATTGCCGAGTCCCTATACATATCTCCAGCAGTGTTGCTGTTTGTGAGCGCAGAAAACCACATGACCAACAGTTAGCTGGTGAACGATATCTACATTGGGCAGTTTCATGATTTTCTGTTTCATGTAGTTTTCCCGTACTTTTTCATTATGGTGTCATTTAAATGATGACGTCGTCTGTTTACAGTTTCAGTTTATTTTATTATTATTAGGGCCCACACCTTGGTGTGGATGCCCTATAGTAATCGTCCTGTCCCTCAGTCCGTCACGTTTTGTTTGTCCGCTCTCTAACTCAAAACGTTTGCATCTGATTTTCACAAAACTTACAAAGAATGTTTATAGTGTTAAAAGTCTGACAAATTCTGATTATCACCTAAATTGCATTAAACACCTTTGAGTTATGGCCCTTGATTCAGTCAAAATTGGCCGTTTTAGCCTTGTCCGCTCTATAATTCAAACAGTTTTCATTTCATCTTCACCAAACTTGCAGAGAATGTTCATAACTATAACACCTTGGCCAAGTTCGATTACCAGCTAAATTGCAGGTGACACGTGAGTTATGACCCTTGAATTAGTCAAACCTGCCAGCTCAGCATTGTCTGCTCTTTAACTCAAACATTCCTCATCTGCTATACACCATACGTGCTGCGACTGTTTATAGGTAAACAGTCTGGGCCAAGTTTGATAACCATGTGGGCCCTTTCTGTCTTGGTCAGTGTTCTAGTTTAGTTTTGACATAGTTACTCATGTTGTGTAGTTGTCTGGAGGGGGAATTTTATTTAAATTTTGACTTGGGTGAAGGTGGGATACGTGCTATGTTGTGGGTACCCTTAAACCAGGTTTAAGCCCCCAGTAGCCAGGTTTGGCTACTGACCGTTCCTGCTTTCACCCTATGGTCAACTTTGTTATTTGATATGCTTAAAGGGGGGGGGGGGTTCACTACATTTGACGCGTTTCAAAAACACCTACAATATACAAAACTCATTTGTTTATATGCTGAAAAGTAGTATATCGCAAGAAAACCCATCAAATTACCGTTTGTAATGACAAAGCATCCATTTGTTTGATATCGCCGATTCCGATTTTATTTTCCGATGTTTCAGTTTCTTTCGGGTTGGGTTTTAGTTCCGTAACTGTTTGCCCTATTCGCGTTTCTCCGACCACTTCCGAGAAAAGCTGTTATGTAAACGGGATCGGGTGATGCTCGGCAAAACGCGGTAGAGTTTAACGGAAAAGGCCGATAATATTGTGTTGTAGAACAAAAATTATAAGTATTGATGAAATAATTTTATTTGTATCATAGGGGTATTTTTCGATATAAAAAAAGTACAAAAATGAGTCATGCAGGAAACACCACATACAGAACAAACACTCGCCCGAACAGCAACACAAGGAAACAGCAAATGTACATAGGTAGAAAAAACAACAAGAGACGCACAAAGACAAAACAAACATACAATAGGAGGAAGATGGAAGTACCGCCTTGGAACGGTCAGTGACAAAAGTCACCGGGGGTTTAAACCGGTTTATGGGCGCCCAACCTCACCCTTATTCCATCCCCATCCTAAAAGACAAACAGTGTAAATAAACGTATCCCCTCTCCGACTAATCTACAACAACCGCGACAGCAAATACAGTGGTAAAGTGCATGTATAACAAAAAAACATTTTATTGAAAATACTGTATCCACCTATCGCTATTGTACTCAATGATTGAGCTGCAAACAGAGTAACTGTAGAAAAGTAATAAAGGGTACGACAAAAATGAAATAGTACAGATATCCGACGTTCTCCTTCCATTTCTGGATTTAAGAGGTCGCCTTCATAGAGTACTAAACCTTTCTTGTCGGCGTACATGCAAAGAGGCCAGCGTGATTGCCAACTGTAAAAGGGTTCACAACCAAACATGCAGTATGTTGTAGTAATACAGGATCATATCCCTTTTTAATGAATTGTTTTATATATTTGATGAACAAAGTGAGAAAATGGGTATGTCCAATAATTTTACGAAGTTTGTAAATCACATCACCATAAAATTCCGGATGTGAAATACCGTGTCGCAAAAGTACCTTGAGATTACATTTGTACTTGCCAATAAGCGAGAGATTTCGATAGTAAAATTTAGAGAAAGTTTTTCTTAGTTTATGGTATCTATATCCTTGTTTAAGCAGTTTATCAGTTAAAATGAGATTTCGACTGTTAAAATCGTCAATAGATGAACAAGCTCTAGCAAAACGCATAAGTTGAGATATATAAACCCCGTAAGATGGAGCACGGGGAACATCCCCGTCAAGATGAGGAAAATTTACAATATTAAAATCAAAATCATCTCTTTTGTCATATATTTTAGAAGAAATCATTCCATTATTAATTTTAAGGTCTAGGTCAAGAAACGCTGCATAATTGTCGGACGGGTTAGCTTTATTCAATTTGAGTTCTTTAGGATAAATTGTAGGAATCAGAGCATCAAAGAAAGGGTTATCTAAGTTAAAAATATCATCCAAATATCGACAAGTTTCATTGAAGGCTTTTATAACATCTTCTTGTGTTTGAGGATTCAAACTCAACATGAAATCTCTCTCATAGCAGTACAAAAACAAATCTGCGACAAGTGGTGCACAATTCGTACCCATGGGAATACCAATTACCTGACGGTATATAGCATTCCCATAACGTACAAATATGTTATCCAAAAGAAAGGTTAGTGCTTCGCAAACTTCTGAGCAAGTCCAATTGGTGTAATATTTCATTTGCTCGTCAGTAAAGAAAGCTTTTTCAGCATTACATGCCAAGAATGATGTTCTTTCTCGGGCAAATACTTTCTGGATCAAGTTAGTAAGCTTATCCTTAATTAAAATATGAGGAAGAGTTGTGTACAGAGTAGAAAAATCGTACGTGCTTACAGTGGATGCAAGATACCTTTTGTTCTTAAAAGTACAAAAATGAGTCATGCAGGAAATACCACATACAGAACAAACACTCGCCCGAACAGCAACACAAGGAAACAGCAAATATACATGGGTAGAAAAAACAACAAGAGACGCACAAAGACAAAACAAACATACAATAGGAGGAAGATGGAAGTACCGCCTTGGAACGGTCAGTGACAAAAGTCACCGGGGGTTTAAACCGGTTTATGGGCGCCCAACCTCACCCTTATTCCATCCCCATCCTAAAAGACAAACAGTGTAAATAAACGTATCCCCTCTCCGACTAATCTACAACAACCGCGACAGCAAATACAGTGGTAAAGTGCATGTATAACAAAAAAACATTTAATTGAACATACTGTATCCACCTATCGCTAGTGTACTCAATGATTGAGCTGCAAACAGAGTAACTGTAGAAAAGTAATAAAGGGTACGACAAAAATGAAATAGTACAGATATCCGACGTTCTCCTTCCATTTCTGGATTTAAGAGTTTGTTTAAGACTTCTGAAGAGTTCTTAATAGACCAGAAGAGATTTATTCCAGAATTTTCATAAGTCTTATCACAGTAAAATTTTACATGTTCCTTTACCTTCGTTAAACAAGAAGTCAAAAGTATAGACAATTTAGTAGTTGTACATGAACTAGAATTTGCAATGAAACGCGCTTTATATGGTTTTTTATGTAGTTTTGGTAACCAATACATAGTAGGAAGTTTATGTTGTGTAATTTTAATATCGGTTCCAAATTGTTCACACTTTTTGACATGGTCTGAAATGATGGTCTTTTCGTCAGTGGTAACTGAAATGTATGACTTGGTATTAATAATTTCCTGTTTCAAGACATCGATATAATGTAATCGTCAAATAATAATCACATTATTTGATGCCTTATCAGCAGGAACAAAAACGTATTTTGAATGGAAATCCTGTAAACCCTTTTTAAGATGTCTAAATGAAGTTCTAGGTTTAGGTGGAAGAAGGTGTTTATTAGAGCTGTAAAAGGAAATGCGTTTATCTATTATATCAAAAATTAGTTTTTTCCAACAAGAAAGGGCATTAGACTCAACATGTTCTCTTCGACACCATTTAATACTAAAATTTTGTAAAGCCTCCGCAATCTGAACTCGACAAGAGTTAAAATCTATCAAGGATGGTATTCTATATTTGGGACCTTTATTCAAAAGAGATCGTAGACGTTTATCTTTAATTATCTCAAAATTACCAGTAATCACATGACCAGCCGGAGAATAGCAAAATTTTGAGGTGGCGCAATCTCAATTATCAGGAATATTATCATTAATATTAAGGTCGGCCACAATTTTATTATAGTTGAAAATTGTATTTCTGATGGGTTTGTTATATTTGTAGCAAATGATAGGTGGTTCTGTATTTTTAAAGTATTTAGGAATAGTGTCAATTACATTTTTGTCTCTAAAAATACTTTGGAGGTCAATAAAATCAATACCTTTATTAATAAAAGGAATTTTCAAGAAGAATCTTTGGTGTTCAGATAATTTGTCGATGTGCGGTCTGAGAACATGTAGAGTAAAGCTTTGTATCAAACTAGCCGTTCCTATGAGAGGATCTGATCGAAAAATAATTTTATCGGCTTGCTCGTCAATTTCTTTTAATGAACATATAGATAAGGAGGAAAGTCTAGAAAGCATGGCATGTTTACCCGAAGTTAGGCGTAAAGTATGTAGATCAAGAAGAGTCAATTTCAAACGAGATTTTCGTTTAACATTACCATTCTTGCGAATGCCATGCGAACGAGATTTGCGTTTTCTAATAGAAAAAATTGAAAAAATATCTATATCTGGTTCTTTTGAAATATTTCCAGTCTGGTAAATATTATCATTCAGTCCTAATGGAAAAGGTGTTTGCAATTTTTTGATCCAATTTAATTCAGATATAAATCTAGCTTTCGATTTAAAGCTACTAGTCGTCTCCTTATCATATGTTATATGCTCAACAATTTGTAATAAAACATCTTTAAAAGAATGGCCAGATTTCCGAAAGTGTTGGTATAAAAAATTGTTTAGTTTACGATTTCGACACTGATATGCATGCTCACGAAATCGAGTTTTCAAAGCACGTCCTGTTTGTCCTACGTACTGTATACCGCAACTAGGCGCGTTTCAAGTTAAAACATAAATAACGTTAGTAGTAGTACAATCAACGTCTGAGTTTATCTTGACATTAAATGTTCTACCATTAACTGTAGATTTTATAGTGGAATTACAAGAAATGTTACTACAACATATGCACCTCTTAGCAAAGCACTTTTGGATAATTGGATACACTCTGTGTCGTCTGCATAAGGACCGTTTACGAATAGAAGAAACATTTTGGATAACAGATTTTAAAGGTGAAAGTACAACTCTTGGTCCATTGAAAAAACATTTATTAATAGAAAGAGATGGTATGTGAAAAGACGAAGCCGACTGAAGATTAAGTTGTTTTAAACGAACAAAAGGTTGAAGGGAAGAGAAATTAGAAATATTTCTGGGTACTTGTATAGACGACACAGATTGCATATTTAAAGCTTTTAGTTCTATTCGAGGTATTTTAACTTTATTCATATTGGAAAGTGATAGAGGGGCACCTGTATTGTGTTCATCAACACGTCAATTACATTGGTGTAGCTACCAAGTGCATCAAATTGTTGGTGAACACAACACCTACCACGAGGTGCATGACATACTTGTGATGATGTAAGAGGCGAATGAGAGTTGTGTATGTTACTTGCATATCCTGCAAGAGAATGATAACAACATTGATTACGTGTACGGGGAGACTTTTTACGGCCACCACACGGCACAAGCAACACTGTTGTGATAATAAAAGTACAAAAATGAGTCATGCAGGAAACACCACATACAGAACAAACACTCGCCCGAACAGCAACACAAGGAAACAGCAAATGTACATAGGTAGAAAAAACAACAAGAGACGCACAAAGACAAAACAAACATACAATAGGAGGAAGATGGAAGTACCGCCTTGGAACGGTCAGTGACAAAAGTCACCGGGGGTTTAAACCGGTTTATGGGCGCCCAACCTCACCCTTATTCCATCCCCATCCTAAAAGACAAACAGTGTAAATAAACGTACCCCCTCTCCGACTAATCTACAACAACCGCGACAGCAAATACAGTGGTAAAGTGCATGTATAACAAAAAAACATTTTATTGAAAATACTGTATCCACCTATCGCTATTGTACTCAATGATTGAGCTGCAAACAGAGTAACTGTAGAAAAGTAATAAAGGGTACGACAAAAATGAAATAGTACAGATATCCGACGTTCTCCTTCCATTTCTGGATTTAAGAGGTCGCCTTCATAGAGTACTAAACCTTTCTTGTCGGCGTACATGCAAAGAGGCCAGCGTGATTGCCAACTGTAAAAGGGTTCACAACCAAACATGCAGTATGTTGTAGTAATACAGGATCATATCCCTTTTTAATGAATTGTTTTATATATTTGATGAACAAAGTGAGAAAATGGGTATGTCCAATAATTTTACGAAGTTTGTAAATCACATCACCATAAAATTCCGGATGTGAAATACCGTGTCGCAAAAGTACCTTGAGATTACATTTGTACTTGCCAATAAGCGAGAGATTTCGATAGTAAAATTTAGAGAAAGTTTTTTTTAGTTTATGGTATCTATATCCTTGTTTAAGCAGTTTATCAGTTAAAATGAGATTTCGACTGTTAAAATCGTCAATAGATGAACAAGCTCTAGCAAAACGCATAAGTTGAGATATATAAACCCCGTAAGATGGAGCACGGGGAACATCCCCGTCAAGATGAGGAAAATTTACAATATTAAAATCAAAATCATCTCTTTTGTCATATATTTTAGAAGAAATAATTCCATTATTAATTTTAAGGTCTAGGTCAAGAAACGCTGCATAATTGTCGGACGGGTTAGCTTTATTCAATTTGAGTTCTTTAGGATAAATTGTAGGAATCAGAGCATCAAAGAAAGGGTTATCTAAGTTAAAAATATCATCCAAATATCGACAAGTTTCATTGAAGGCTTTTATAACATCTTCTTGTGTTTGAGGATTCAAACTCAACATGAAATCTCTCTCATAGCAGTACAAAAACAAATCTGCGACAAGTGGTGCACAATTCGTACCCATGGGAATACCAATTACCTGACGGTATATAGCATTCCCATAACGTACAAATATGTTATCCAAAAGAAAGGTTAGTGCTTCGCAAACTTCTGAGCAAGTCCAATTGGTGTAATATTTCATTTGCTCGTCAGTAAAGAAAGCTTTTTCAGCATTACATGCCAAGAATGATGTTCTTTCTCGGGCAAATACTTTCTGGATCAAGTTAGTAAGCTTATCCTTAATTAAAATATGAGGAAGAGTTGTGTACAGAGTAGAAAAATCGTACGTGCTTACAGTGGATGCAAGATACCTTTTGTTCTTAAGTTTGTTTAAGACTTCTGAAGAGTTCTTAATAGACCAGAAGAGATTTATTCCAGAATTTTCATAAGTCTTATCACAGTAAAATTTTACATGTTCCTTTACCTTCGTTAAACAAGAAGTCAAAAGTATAGACAATTTAGTAGTTGTACATGAACTAGAATTTGCAATGAAACGCGCTTTATATGGTTTTTTATGTAGTTTTGGTAACCAATACATAGTAGGAAGTTTATGTTGTGTAATTTTAATATCGGTTCCAAATTGTTCACACTTTTTGACATGGTCTGAAATGATGGTCTTTTCGTCAGTGGTAACTGAAATGTATGACTTGGTATTAATAATTTCCTGTTTCAAGACATCGATATAATGTAATCGTCAAATAATAATCACATTATTTGATGCCTTATCAGCAGGAACAAAAACGTATTTTGAATGGAAATCCTGTAAACCCTTTTTAAGATGTCTAAATGAAGTTCTAGGTTTAGGTGGAAGAAGGTGTTTATTAGAGCTGTAAAAGGAAATGCGTTTATCTATTATATCAAAAATTAGTTTTTTCCAACAAGAAAGGGCATTAGACTCAACATGTTCTCTTCGACACCATTTAATACTAAAATTTTGTAAAGCCTCCGCAATCTGAACTCGACAAGAGTTAAAATCTATCAAGGATGGTATTCTATATTTGGGACCTTTATTCAAAAGAGATCGTAGACGTTTATCTTTAATTATCTCAAAATTACCAGTAATCACATGACCAGCCGGAGAATAGCAAAATTTTGAGGTGGCGCAATCTCAATTATCAGGAATATTATCATTAATATTAAGGTCGGCCACAATTTTATTATAGTTGAAAATTGTATTTCTGATGGGTTTGTTATATTTGTAGCAAATGATAGGTGGTTCTGTATTTTTAAAGTATTTAGGAATAGTGTCAATTACATTTTTGTCTCTAAAAATACTTTGGAGGTCAATAAAATCAATACCTTTATTAATAAAAGGAATTTTCTGTTTAAGTTCAAATTGGCAACCTTCATTATAATGATTGAGCATAACAAATACCAAGTTTTATGATATTATTGAAAATATGCATTCATTGTAGGGACTTCCTCTTTATTGTTTAATGTTTCACGTCGTTTTGATATGCTTCCTGTTGGATTTTGTCTTGTGGCTGTGCTGTCTCTGTTGTCTATTTTCTTTATTGATCAACTAGTTTCGACCGTATATATCGGTCTTCATCAGGATACAATTGAACATTGTTACATAAAATCGATTTTTTTATAAGCTAAAAATAGTAACACAATTTGTTACTGTGACGTCATGGTATGGAATGTCCTTCGTTACAATGTCATGGTAACAGGTAAGTGTCAAAGGTGAGTTTATAATCATTCAACAATATATATAGTAAATAGATAATGTACATAGTTTATGAAATTAAATGATAGTTTGTAAAAGTCATAGCCAATATCAATGTTTGACTACATTGTATACTGTAACACGGGTTCTTGTCTGGCTGGGATATCGTCATTTAGTTCATCAAGGCATATAGTTGAACCGGAACTGCGCGGAGATGGGGACAAGTATGAATCTTCTGATAGCTGTTCGTTTGTGAGGTGTTGGATAGGTTTACTGGTTGCTATGTATTCATCGGATTGTCTAGCGTCTGGTGTTTCATTCCTGTATTCCTTTAGCCTGGGTTTGGTTGCTGGTTCAATTCTAAAACGGGGTTTAGCTTCAAATACTGGGATCATCGGTTTCAAAGGCTGTATTGTCGGCTGGTAGGTGTACATTATGATGGTGGTTGTCTTAAAAATGCCTTCAATTATATCATGTGTAACTTTGTAGTGGCATTTCAAGTTTGATTTGCGTGAATAGCTATTACTTCAGATAGAGCAGACGTACCTATTTTTGTTTTCAGCGTGTTTTTCTCGATGCGGCGTTAGTTTAAGGTTGATTCTTGTTTTGATGTTAGATCCACAGTGGTCGCAGGTGAAACTTTTGTTCATGGTTAAGATAATGTTAAGTCCTGTCGGGTGTTTTGTTTTAAGAGTGTCGATCCAAGTATCCTATGTCCTGAGACGTATGTTTATGTTTCTGGGTGTTTCCTAGATGATTGTAACGTCAATGCATGTGATGCTATGATTTTCGGCGCAAAAATGTTAGGAGACGGGTTTGTGCATATTGTTCGCGGGTATGTCTGCCATATGGCCGTAGATCCTTTCTGTCAATTAGTTTCCGGTTTGGCCCACGTACTGTAAACTACACTGTTGGCATGAGATCAAATATACAATGCTAGTTGATCCACAGTTGTAGTTTTCACGGATCTGGAATTTTCTACCCGTCTGGTTTGATTTAAAAAATGTCTTCGGATTCATGAATTTGCACGCAATGCAGGGCTTTCCGCATGGTTTGGAGCCGGTAGACGTTAGTGGTACTGTTATGTTTGCTCTTACCAACATGTTTCTAATGTAAGGACATCGGCGGTAGAATGTCAGTGGTTTATAAAGTTTGAAAATTGAGAGGTGTTGGTCTCTGGTAAGTATGTATTGATGTGACGTTGCAGTATCACTTTTGCCGGTGGGTTTTTAGGATGATATTGCAGGATTAAAGGTATAACAGTTTCTCAGGTGTCAAAGTTCTGTTAATGAAGAGTTTGTCTCGGTCGAGGTGTCTGACCTTGCTGATGGCTTTATTGATGATGTCCGTAGGGTAATTCCTGGCTAAGATGTTTGTTTGTAGTTTTGCTGAGCAGTTGGTAAATTCTTGAAGGGTGCTGCAGATTCTACATAAACGGATAGTCTGGCTGTATGGGATGCTTTTTTCCTGATGTTTTTGGATGGTACTAGTTGAAATGTAGGTATAGATGAGCATCGGTGGGCTTTGTATACAGGGTGGTATGGAGTCTGCCTTTTTATCTTTTGTGATGGATACATCAAGAAAATCCGCGGTCTCAGGGCTGCTTGTATCAGTAAACGTGATCGTGGGGTGAAAAGTGTTGAGACCCTGTATGAAAGCACCAAGCTCCTCTTGTCCATGGGCCAAAATCATACAAATGTCGTCTATATATCTCCACCAGATAAGTGGTTGGTATCTTTGTGTTTTGAGAAAGAGTTCTTCTAGACTATCCATACCAATGGATGCATAGCTTAAGGCGCATTTTATGCCCATAGTGGTTCCAGAGAGTTTTCAATTAAATGGAAAGTAGGTTTTTGTCATTACAAAATGAAGCATACGTAACTTTATTACCAGTCAGAGTAAATCCTTGGGATTTGATTGGCCAGTATGCAAAAAACTGCCGGGGTGTACAGAACCGTAATCGGCTTCCACGGAGAATACAGAATTCAAAGTTGACGCGTGACGTTATTCGTTTTGTTTTTGTTTTAAGCGTCGATTCGAAACTTCAACCAAATACTCGATAATAAACGTAAAAAACTGTTCCTCATATGTTCCTCAATTTGACACTATCAACTTCTCGTGTAATCGCTTAAACTAAAATGTTTACAAGCAAAAGAGATACTGCAACGTCACATCAATACATACTTACCAGAGACCAACACCTCTCAATTTTCAAACTTTATAAACCACTGACATTCTACCGCCGATGTCCTTACATTAGAAACATGTTGGTAAGAGCAAACATAACAGTACCACTAACGTCTACCGGCTCCAAACCATGCGGAAAGCCCTGCATTGCGTGCAAATTCATGAATCCGAAGACATTTTTTAAATCAAACCAGACGGGTAGAAAATTCCAGATCCGTGAAAACTACAACTGTGGATCAACTAGCATTGTATATTTGATCTCATGCCAACAGTGTAGTTTACAGTACGTGGGCCAAACCGGAAACTAATTGACAGAAAGGATCTACGGCCATATGGCAGACATACCCGCGAACAATATGCACAAACCCGTCTCCTAACATTTTTGCGCCGAAAATCATAGCATCACATGCATTGACGTTACAATCATCTAGGAAACACCCAGAAACATAAACATACGTCTCAGGACATAGGATACTTGGATCGACACTCTTAAAACAAAACACCCGACAGGACTTAACATTATCTTAACCATGAACAAAAGTTTCACCTGCGACCACTGTGGATCTAACATCAAAACAAGAATCAACCTTAAACTAACGCCGCATCGAGAAAAACACGCTGAAAACAAAAATAGGTACGTCTGCTCTATCTGAAGTAATAGCTATTCACGCAAATCAAACTTGAAATGCCACTACAAAGTTACACATGATATAATTGAAGGCATTTTTAAGACAACCACCATCATAATGTACACCTACCAGCCGACAATACAGCCTTTGAAACCGATGATCCCAGTATTTGAAGCTAAACCCCGTTTTAGAATTGAACCAGCAACCAAACCCAGGCTAAAGGAATACAGGAATGAAACACCAGACGCTAGACAATCCGATGAATACATAGCAACCAGTAAACCTATCCAACACCTCACAAACGAACAGCTATCAGAAGATTCATACTTGTCCCCATCTCCGCGCAGTTCCGGTTCAACTATATGCCTTGATGAACTAAATGACGATATCCCAGCCAGACAAGAACCCGTGTTACAGTATACAATGTAGTCAAACATTGATATTGGCTATGACTTTTACAAACTATCATTTAATTTCATAAACTATGTACATTATCTATTTACTATATATATTGTTGAATGATTATAAACTCACCTTTGACACTTACCTGTTACCATGACATTGTAACGAAGGACATTCCATACCATGACGTCACAGTAACAAATTGTGTTACTATTTTTAGCTTATAAAAAATCGATTTTATGTAACAATGTTCAATTGTATCCTGATGAAGACCGATATATACGGTCGAAACTAGTTGATCGATAAAGAAAATAGACAACAGAGACAGCACAGCCACAAGACAAAATCCAACAGGAAGCATATCAAAACGACGTGAAACATTAAACATTAAAGAGGAAGTCCCTACAATGAATGCATATTTTCAATAATATCATAAAACTTGGTATTTGTTATGCTCAATCATTATAATGAAGGTTGCCAATTTGAACTTATATCGAAAAATACCCCTATGATACAAATAAAATTATTTCATCAATACTTATAATTTTTGTTCTACAACACAATATTATCGGCCTTTTCCGTTAAACTCTACCGCGTTTTGCCGAGCATCACCCGATCCCGTTTACATAACAGCTTTTCTCGGAAGTGGTCGGAGAAACGCGAATAGGGCAAACAGTTACGGAACTAAAACCCAACCCGAAAGAAACTGAAACATCGGAAAATAAAATCGAGATCGGCGATATCAAACAAATGGATGCTTTGTCATTACAAACGGTAATTGGATGGGTTTTCTTGCGATATACTACTTTTCAGCATATAAACAAATGAGTTTTGTATATTGTAGGTGTTTTTGAAACGCGTCAAATGTAGTGACCCCCCCCCCCTTAAGCATATCAAATAACAAAGTTGACCATAGGGTGAAAGCAGGAACAGTCAGTAGCCAAAACTGGCTACTGGGGGCTTAAACCTGGTTTAAGGGTACCCACAACATAGCACGTATCCCACCTTCACCCAAGTCAAAATTTAAATAAAATTCCCCCTCCAGACAACTACACAACATGAGTAACTATGTCAAAACTAAACTAGAACACTGACCAAGACAGAAAGGACCCACATTGTGATCAAACTTGGCCCATACTGTTTACCTATAAACAGTCGCAGCACGTATGGTGTATAGCAGATGAGGAATGTTTGAGTTAAAGAGCAGACAATGCTGAGCTGGCAGGTTTGACTAATTCAAGGGTCATAACTCACGTGTCACCTGCAATTTAGCTGGTAATCGAACTTGGCCAAGGTGTTATAGTTATGAACATTCTCTGCAAGTTTGGTGAAGATGAAATGAAAACTGTTTGAATTATAGAGCGGACAAGGCTAAAACGGCCAATTTTGACTGAATCAAGGGCCATAACTCAAAGGTGTTTAATGCAATTTAGGTGATAATCAGAATTTGTCAGACTTTTAACACTATAAACATTCTTTGTAAGTTTTGTGAAAATCAGATGCAAACGTTTTGAGTTAGAGAGCGGACAAACAAAACGTGACGGACTGAGGGACAGGACGATTACTATAGGGCATCCACACCAAGGTGTGGGCCCTAATAATAATAAAATAAACTGAAACTGTAAACAGACGACGTCATCATTTAAATGACACCATACTGAAAAAGTACGGGAAAACTACATGAAACAGAAATTCATGAAACTGCCCAATGTAGATATCGTTCACCAGCTAACTGTTGGTCATGTGGTTTTCTGCGCTCACAAACAGCAACACTGCTGGAGATATGTATAGGGACTCGGCAATGATGCCATTTCAGAATGTTTAATTAAGAGTTCTACTTTATTTTTAATTTGTATGAACCAAGTGTTTGCAGAAAGGTTTCAGGTTGTAATGCTGATTTATTTAATACAGGTATGAATACTACCGCGCAAAACTTAGGACTATGTACAA
The DNA here is from genome assembly GCA_963576725.1 of Azorinus chamasolen. Classification (NCBI taxonomy): domain Eukaryota; kingdom Metazoa; phylum Mollusca; class Bivalvia; order Cardiida; family Solecurtidae; genus Azorinus; species Azorinus chamasolen. Next base: position 9,081,003 of record OY755236.1, on the reverse strand, counting down.
AATACAAATAGTATGATAATTGGTCATTTGAATATTCAAGGGTTACGAACCAAATTTGATGAGCTACGGTTATTAATAAATTCGATTAAAATAGATAATTTTGGTAGTACAGAAACGAAAATCAACCAAAATCATCCTACGGAAAGTTTTGCAATAAGCAGTTTTCAATTCCCCATTCGTAAGTATAGAATACGTCATATACAGGTGGATCGATATTTTTTATATGTTCGGGATAACATAAATTGCGCTTGTAGAAATGATTTAGAAAGTTCTGATTTAGAAAGAATTTGGCTGGAAATAAAAGATATAAATTCAAAATCCTTTCTAATTTGCATATTGTATAGACACCCGAACTCGCTGTCATCTTGGAATACATCTTTTGATGAACTTGAAAATAAAAAAAAATGTTGGTACTTGGTGACTTCAACAAATATAACTATCATGAATAGTCGTATAAAATATGAATGGATTAATTACACATCATCTCTGGGACTTTCTCAACTAGTATCTAATCCGACGCGTGTTTATAATGCTTCTAAAACTTTAATCGATCATAATACATTCAGATAATTCTCAAGATATTATTTGGCCATCAGTTCCAAGGTTAAGTATAAGTAACCATTACCCAATTTTTGTGCAAGGAAAATGAACCATAAATATAAAAAATCGAAACATCACGCTATAAAATACAGATCTTTAAATATTTTAAGCGGAATGATTTTCTTGAAGATTTAGGAAACATATTTAAATGCTTATTTCTGATGTCAACAAGGCTTTGAAATCATTTATGGTGATTGTGTCATCTGTTCTTGATAAACTTGTACCCCTGTGTCAGAGTAGGGTTAAAAGGACTAAACAGTCTGACTGGTTAACTGGAGAGATTCTTGATGTTATGAAAGAAAGAGATAAATTACAATTGAGAAATGATGAAACAAACAATAAATTATACAGAAATAGGGTATCCAATTTAATGCATAATGCAAAGAAAAATTCATATGAAAAGAAAATTTCTGAAGGGCAAAACAACCCATCTTCTATTTGGAAATTATTCAAATAATTCAGGTCACCTAAGCACGATAATTATTATCAATATTATACCACATTTATATAGCGCTCTTTTCACATCGGATATGTGCGTTCAAAAGCGCTTCACATTGATGAAATTACTAACCGGAACGAACCGCATGTTTATCTATCCAGGCAATGAAAGATATATATTAGATATACAATATATATGGAATCACTAGCCGGAAGGAACCACATGATTGTCTATACAGTCAATGAAAGATGTGCAAAAAGATATAGAGGATCTGTTGCGAGTTGTCTTTTAAGATCACATGTTCCTAAACGAGCCTTAGAAAATGTCATTAAGCGAGCCTTGGCGAGCTGAATAACATGTTCTTGGTGAGGTTAGGAACATGTGATCTTAAAAGACAACAGGTATTAGATTCTTTTTCTCACATAACAAAAACGTGTATTTTCGCCGTTTAAATGACATGTAAACATCGGTTTCCATGGTTTGATGTCATATATGACGTATGACGTCATATATGTTCTAAAGTGATCTTACGCGTGTTACAGGAATCTTACAGGGAATCTTAACCCGTTGTTCTAACTCGGAGATAAGGGAAGGTATGTGAGAAATACAATATATATGAAATCACTTACCGGAATGAACCGCATAAATTGTATTAACAAACTTGATACAGAAAAGTTGACTGAATCATCAATATCATAAATTAGATTAATTTGTGTTAACAAACTCTTTGTCACCCTTACCTTTGTTTGTCTTGTGTTTTTGTAATTTTGCTTTTGTTCATGTTTGTCTCTGGTGCTTGTGTGTTTGTTAGTGTTTTCTGTGTTCATCTCGTGTGTGTGTGCGTTCGTTCGTTCGTGCGTGCGTTCGTGCGTGTTTTTTGTGTATGTGTGTATGTGTGACATGTTGTCTATTGATGTTTTAATTGTGGTTGCGTCTTGTATGTCGCTTTGCCTGCTTGACTTTACTACTTTTTCATTGATACAGACATCTTGACTGAAAGCCATGTTCATCAATATAATAAATTAGAATAAACGGGCTGACCGAAAATCATTCCATAATATATTTGACTATTGGGTCAACTGTTAGCTTAATAGGTTGGCTGAAAACCACTCATATCCTGAACTTAGTTGCCACTGTACATGACTATTGGGTCAACTGTTATGTTAATAGGTTGGTTGAAAGCCATTCCTATTCTGAACTTTGTTGCCGCTGTAGAGCAGCCGACTCAAGCCGAAGTTGGCCTTCGTCTAAACTTTTCAGGTCTTCAACCTGGTCTGTACTGAAAGTCCTGACCAGGTTCGTGAACCCGAAAAATGGCTGTGGGAACCTCGGACCTTCATGACCTCGAACATAACTAACCGGGAGGAACCGCATTATTGTCTATCTGATCAATGAAAGATATGCAACATATCGTATCTTAAACTGTCCTAGTAACAAATATTGAACAAAAGCGTTTTCCGACACCTTTTAAAACATGCCAATGACCTTGCGTCTCTAATGCCTGACGGTAGAGCATTCCAATGTACCGTATTGTATTATTCACCGTATCTCACCTTACGACATTTTGGCACAACCAACGACAATGACCGTAACTCTCTGCTCGGCCTGTACACGTCAAACATGTCGACAATGTACTTTGGAGATTTATTGTGCATGGCTTTATACGTAAGTGTCATAAATTTGAAGTCAATTCGATGATGAACCGGAAGCCAGTGAAGTTCCTTCAGAACCGGCGTGATATGATTATATCGAGGAGTTCCAGTTATAATGCGGTCTGCTGTGTTTTGCACTCTTTGAAATTTCCGCAGTGGGTTGTTTGAAATTCCATGCAGCAGTGAATTGTAATAGTCTATTTTTGATGTAACAAGAGAGTTCACCATAATATTGGTAGCATTAGGTGAGAGGTACCTTCTTATATGGCCTATTTGCCGGAGCTGTGCAGAACTAGACCTACACACAGAATTGACATGTGATTTCATATCCATTTGTGAATCGAGCCATGCACCGAGATTCTTTATCCACAAAGACAGTCTGATTTTAGAGGATCCTACTTGCACATTAACCTCTGCAGGTACTTTTGTGCTTTTTGTATGAAACAGGATGACCTCAGTTTTGTCAGTATTGAGCTTCAGCATGTTCTGGTGCATCCAAGAGACTATTTCGTTGAGACAGTCCTCAACTCGCGATAAAGCTTCTTGTTGACAAGAAATGCCCTTGGGCTTAAAGGACAGGTATAACTGTGAGTCATCGGCATAGAAATGGTGCTTAAGCCGATGGTTTCTGCAGATTGAGCCGACAGGTTTTGTGTACATTATGTAGTGCTTTGGTCCTATGACTGATCTCTGTGGCACGCTATATTTCATGTTAACTGGGGTGGACTGGTCTCCATCTACTGAGTCTATTTGATAGCGGTCATTCAGGTAGGAAGGAGGTTATCTACTCAAGGGGTTTTCCAGTGATTCTGAAGTCTTTTTCCAGGCGTTTTAGCAGAGTTTCATGATCGATAGTGTCAAATGCAGCCGATAAGTCAAACATGGCCAGAATTGATACAGGCCTAAAATTCTTATATTCATTCGAATCGAGATCCGGTTTCTTCAAAAGAGGTCTGACATGTGACACCTTGAAACGTTTTTTAACGAAGGCAGTGTCTAAAGAGGAGTTTACAATTGTTGTCAGAATCGGTAGACGTTCGTCAATGCATGACTTTAACAGCCATGTTGGTATTGGATCCAGTTAACAGGACTTGCAAGGGGGTGCCTTAATTATCTGTTCTATTTCTACCGGCGCACCGGATAAGTGCCTGATGCAATCTCTGTATAGAAATCAACCTTTGACTTTGTCAACAGCTTGTTTTAGTATTTTGTTAATAACCTTACAGTAGATGGTATTGATATAACTGAACCTGAAGTGATATCAGATGAATTTAACACATTTTTCACAAATATTGCAGCCAAATCGAAAGAACCAATTCCTTCTTCAGATTTTATTGATGGTAAAACATTTGTTAACGGCATTGTGTCTTCTTCAATATTCTAAATGTTGGCAAAGAAAAGGTAAACAATATGTTTTTGAATTTCTAATACATTCTGAAACTGGGTGATCCTTCGAAGTCAAAAGTAGAAAAACAAAAAGAGAAACTTGCAGACTCGGTTTTATTGAGTCTGTTCATGAGTAGTAATTGAACGTGCAACACTACTCATGCCCCCTAGCACCGGCTTCAGCAGTATTCAATTGTCAAAATTAGTAACATCAAACCTAATGATTCCAAAGGACCAGAAGACCAGAACACTGCGAATGAAGTACTGGCTTAGTCTACTGGCCTAGATGAAATTTGTCCACGGATTTTAAAACTATCAGCTAATTTGATATACCCGTTAATTCATCACAAACTTCAGCCATTTCCATAATAATATACTTCACAACAGCAGGTGTTAAGTGCTTGTGTGGCGGCCGTAAAAAGTCGCCCCGTACTTCATTCTCAGTGTTGTTATATTTTCTGGTCCTTCGGAATCATTAGTTTCGATGTTATTAATTTTGAAAAATAATTACTACTCATTAACAGACTCAATAAAACCGAGACTGCAAATTTCTCTTTTTGCATATCTACTTTTGCTTTCGAAGGATCATCCATTTTCAGAATATATGTACATCACAACAGCAGGTGTTAAGTGTTTGTGTGGCGGCCGTACAAACTCGCCCCGTAATTCATTCTCAGTGTTGTTAAGTTTCCTGGTCCTTCGGGATCATTAGTTTTGATGTTATTAATTTTGAAAATTGAATACCGCTTAAGCCGATGCTAGGGGGCATGAGTTGTGTTGCACTTTTAATTACTACTCATGAACATACTGCAATTTTCTCTTTTTGCATTTCTGCTTTTGCTTTCGAAGGATCACCCATTTTCAGAATATTCTAACCTTAATATATCACAAAGTGTATCCCATGAGACTTGGAAATCTGCAAAGGTCACTTTATTATTCAAGGCAAGATCTAAACAAGATGTTAATAACTACATGCTTGTCTATTTACTTCCTACCAAGATACTAGAGAAACATGTTCATGATAGTTTTATGAATTACTTTAATCATTATAAGCTTATCATTCCAATTCAAAGTGGGTTCAGAAAATAGCATAGCTGTGGAACCGCCCTTGTACAAATGGCTAAAGGCAATCAAAGATGGGTATATTGTAGGCGTAGTGATGGTGGATTTTAAAAAAATATTCGATCAGGTTGATCATAATATTATTTTACAAAAAAATAGCATTTACAAATGTTTTTAACGCTCTTTAGACTGATTTAAGTTATACGTGTTAAGCAAAACACAAACTGTTTGTCTAAACAGAGTTACATCTTCAGAACAGAGCACATCGTGTGGTATGCCTCAATGATCTATCCTTGGCCCACTAATGTTTTTTAGTTTTTATAAACGATTTGCCTCTTTCACTGTCAGCAAAAATAAGCAAAACCGACATATATGCAGATAACACTACTATACATGAAATCCATTACTCATTTGAAACTGTCGAAAAAACCTCAAACCTGTTTAAACAGTTTTGAAACATGGAATAATTCTCAATACTGATAAAACTAAAGTACTATTGATAAAAGGTCGCGGCTTACAAATAGCTCTCTGTCTTTGGCTTTCAAAAATGCTGTTCTTAAGTCATCCGAGGGAGAGAAAATTATTAGGAGTACATTTTGATGAAAATCTTAAATGGGATGACCAAATCAATAAAGTAAGAAGACAGTTTTCAACAAATATATGGTTATTATCTAGAATCAAATGGTATGTTCAAATTCATTCTAGAATCGTAGTTTATAGTGCTTACATTCAACCTCATTTAGATTTTTGTAATATTGTTTGGGGAATTTCAATTACAAGCAGTGCCCATATATTATTACAATTCCAAAAAAAGAGCCTGCAAAATTATATTTGGCACAGATCAAGTAACTGTGTCTCAATCATTAGAGAAATTACCTGTCTGACGTTTTCTGACAAGGTTATTTTGTAGAAGACCAAGTTTATGTATAAAGTATTAAAAGGATTAGTTCCGACTAATATTAACAATATGTTCGAAAATGAAATCTTTACAGCCTACTGATGGATTTGATATCTATGACAAAAGCGTCAGCCTTGGGACTCTGCAAAAGTTGTTAGAAATACACACGTGACTTGCAGTATAATGCTTATTGTATTACCAGTATTAAATATGTAATTTTATCAAGTTTTAAAGTTAGCCATTGATTAATGTGATTATGTCAACATAATTCGAAACAGTATAAATTACGATCCTAGAGCTCCCACAGGAGCCTTTGATCTATGTTTATTTGGTTTATTCAATGGCAAATACGAGTATGTAATATATTTGAACATACCGAAAGTGTGTTCTAATTCCCCAAAATAGAGCAGATCCAAGTTCAAAGTTCCTTTTCGAAAGTTTAATCTAGATAATCTGTGTTTTAAATTTTGATATAATTCTGATAAAAGAGTTGTTCAGTTTGTCTGTTGAGCTGTGGCTTTCGGTTCCTAACCCATGCCATTGTGTATTTAACCGTTTTAATTTTTCAAGTAAATCTTGAATAATGAATTACCATATTATTTCTTTAATAATGTACACTCCATTTATATCAAAAGGTGTCTTATCCATTTTTACAGCTTTTTGAAAGTCGTAAGATTTTGATCCACACTGTTTTTAAAAAGAATATTAAGACAGAAGGAAGGGTAAGAACACCGAAAATATGCTTTTGTCATTCATGTAGTTGTTAAAACCGTTCCAGATCTTATTTATATTATATAAGTTCATTGTTCTTCTTATTACAAATATAATTCATGGCAATATCAGTATGGCTTGAAAATGTAGTTTTGATATTCCTGAAAACTAATTGCCTTTCATCAGATATTTTCTCCTAGTGCAATGCACAATGTCCATAACTCTGTCTTCAGTATTTTTGGAGTTATTGCCCTTTGTTATTTTTGTCAAAATCTGGCTTGTTTTTAATAAATGCATTTTCTTTCCGGAGCTTTTCTCTGTCATACCTCAACAAAACTTTTTTTTTAAATTTGCAGTATTGTTGAACACTATCTGAAGTGCTGCACCTGCGATAAAGGTTTTGAATGAATGATCTCCCTTTTCGTAATTTAACAAATGAAATTTAGCAGTCGGAACTTTATTTCTATAACCCCATATCTGTGTCAAATGTGCTAGTGGGGGTACTAATCACCTTTAGTGGTAGTTCTAGTTTTTGTTTAAATTAGTCATATTGTATGAAAAGTACTTAATTTGACGGCCTCGGGGGAGATTAGACTTTTGACTAACCGAGCTACCCTTGTAAAATAAAGTATTTCATTCATTCATTCATGGCGAACGCTGTTCCGTTGGTTTCCGTAGCAATCACTAATTCTAAAAAACAAATCAATACAAACAACCCTTTACTTACTGTGCTGTTTAGTGTAAAGTAGGTGTTCAGGTACAAATATTCCGATTCTGAAGTCAGTTTGATACGCAAATGTTGCAAACATTTGCGCAGCATACATCTTCAAACTGTCACATGTGTTTCTAGATATGCGTAGCGATATATTTATAGCAATTTTGTATTGTATTTTGGAAGGACCAAACTTTTAGTTCGAGTTATGCCGACGTTCGATTTGTCCGAGTTCGAGATATCGAGATTCTACTGTAGATATGATTCCACTGTAGATATGATTCCGCTGTAGATATGATTCCACTGTAGATATGATTCCTCTAGATATGATTCCGCTGTAGATATGATTCCACTGTAGATATGATTCCTCTAGATATGATTCCGCTGTAGACATGATTCCACTGTAGATATGATTCCACTGTAGATATGATTCCTCTAGATATGATTCCACTGTAGATATGATTCCACTGTCGATATGATTCCACTGTAAATATGATTCCTCTAGATATGATTCCACTGTAGATATGATTCCAGATATGATTCCACTGTAGATATGATTCCACTGTAGATATGTTCCACTGTAGATATGATTCCTCTAGATATGATTTTATTGTATATATGATTCTTCTAGATATGATTTGATTGTAGATATGACTCCACTGTATATATGATTCTACTTTAGATATGATTCCACTGTAGATTATTATTTTTTTATATTATTATACCATATTTATATAGCGCTCTTTTCACACAGGATGTGTGCGTTCAAAAGCGCGTCACATGATTAAATTGCATGTACATAATTGAATATATAGCTGACGCAAACCATTCCAAGCCTAAGTATTCAACAGTAGTTGCTGGCGCAAAAGTGTCTTCGAGTCCCAAATCACCGGAAGTGAATGGGGTTCAATCAAAGGCGAATCTCGAACAAATCAGTGATGGGTACGAAACCTCTGACATTAAGTCATTTAGCAATGTTCAGAGTCAAGACACACGTATTCGATACAACCGAGAAAGGCATAAGTTTGAGCGCGTGACTGCGAAAAAAGAACAATGCAATAACATTGAGGTGCGTGTAACGTACGACAGAAGTGATGACGGTCGCGTGCCTAACCCCCAGCGAGCTAAGGAAAATAGCGAACAGTACAGGCCAGTATCTGACTCAGCTGAACGTGCACACGGCCGTTGTGATAGTGATGAGCCTGTGTTTGAGAGTGTAGCAGCCAAGAAAACTCGCCGATACTATGTCGGAGGTATTTCTTCGTCGTCCAACAGGACTGGTGTCAAGCAATTCCTTAGCGATATTGGTGTCAGTCCAGTTGGACTACGGCTTATTCGAACCAAAAATGGTGGTGTTGCGGCGAAACTGCTTTAAATATGCAATCTGTGTCGTCTGTACAAGTACCCAGAAATATTTCTAATTTCTCTTCCCTTCAACCTTTTGTTCGTTTAAAACAACTTAATCTTCAGTCGGCTTCATCTTTTCACATACCATCTCTTTCTATTAATAAATGTTTTTTCAATGGACCAAGAGTTGTACTTTCACCTTTAAAATCTGTTATCCAAAATGTTTCTTCTATTCGTAAACGGTCCTTATGCAGACGACACAGAGTGTATCCAATTATCCAAAAGTGCTTTGCTAAGAGGTGCATATGTTGTAATAACATTTCTTGTAATTCCACTATAAAATCTACAGTTAATGGTAGAACATTTAATGTCAAGATAAACTCAGACGTTGATTGTACTACTACTAACGTTATTTATGTTTTAACTTGAAACGCGCCTAGTTGCGGTATACAGTACGTAGGACAAACAGGACGTGCTTTGAAAACTCGATTTCGTGAGCATGCATATCAGTGTCGAAATCGTAAACTAAACAATTTTTTATACCAACACTTTCGGAAATCTGGCCATTCTTTTAAAGATGTTTTAGTACAAATTGTTGAGCATATAACATATGATAAGGAGGCGACTAGTAGCTTTAAATCGAAAGCTAGATTTATATCTGAATTAAATTGGATCAAAAAATTGCAAACACCTTTTCCTTTAGGACTGAATGATAATATTTACCAGACTGGAAATATTTCAAAAGAACCAGATATAGATATTTTTTCAATTTTTTCTATTAGAAAACGCAAATCTCGATCGCATGGCATTCGCAAGAATGGTAATATTAAACGAAAATCTCGTTTGAAATTGACTCTTCTTGATCTACATACTTTACGCCTAATTTCGGGTAAACATGCCATGCTTTCTAGACTTTCCTCCTTATCTATATGTTCATTAAAAGAAATTGACGAGCAAGCCGATAAAATTATTTTTCGATCAGATCCTCTCATAGGAACTGCTAGTTTGATACAAAGCTTTACTCTACATGTTCTCAGACCGCACATCGACAAATTATCTGAACACCAAAGATTCTTCTTGAAAATTCCTTTTATTAATAAAGGTATTGATTTTATTGACCTACAAAGTATTTTTAGAGACAAAAATGTAATTGACACTATTCCTAAATACTTTAAAAATACAGAACCACCTATCATCTGCTACAAATATAACAAACCCATCAGAAATACAATTTTCAACTATAATAAAATTGTGGCCGACCTTAATATTAATGATAATATTCCTGATAATTGAGATTGCGCCACCTCAAAATTTTGCTATTCTCCGGCTGGTCATGTGATTACTGGTAATTTTGAGATAATTAAAGATAAACGTCTACGATCTCTTTTGAATAAAGGTCCCAAATATAGAATACCATCCTTGATAGATTTTAACTCTTGTCGAGTTCAGATTGCGGAGGCTTTACAAAATTTTAGTATTAAATGGTGTCGAAGAGAACATGTTGAGTCTACTGCCCTTTCTTGTTGGAAAAAACTAATTTTTGATATAATTGATAAACGCATTTCCTTTTACAGCTCTAATAAACACCTTCTTCCACCTAAACCTAGAACTTCATTTAGACATCTTAAAAAGGGTTTACAGGATTTCCATTCAAAATACGTTTTTGTTCCTGCTGATAAGGCATCAAATAATGTGATTATTATTTGACGATTACATTATATCGATGTCTTGAAGCAGGAAATTACTAATACCAAGTCATACATTTCAGTTACCACTGACGAAAAGACCATCATTTCAGACCATGTCAAAAAGTGTGAACAATTTGGAACCGATATTAAAATTACACAACATAAACTTCCTACTATGTATTGGTTACCAAAACTACATAAAAAACCATATAAAGCGCGTTTCATTGCAAATTCTAGTTCATGTACAACTACTAAATTGTCTATACTTTTGACTTCTTGTTTAACGAAGGTAAAGGAACATGTAAAATTTTACTGTGATAAGACTTATGAAAATTCTGGAATAAATCTCTTCTGGTCTATTAAGAACTCTTCAGAAGTCTTAAACAAACTTAAGAACAAAAGGTATCTTGCATCCACTGTAAGCACGTACGATTTTTCTACTCTGTACACAACTCTTCCTCATATTTTAATTAAGGATAAGCTTACTAACTTGATCCAGAAAGTATTTGCCCGAGAAAAAACATCATTCCTGGCATGTAATGCTGAAAAAGCTTTCTTTACAGACGAGCAAATGAAATATTACACCAATTGGACTTGCTCAGAAGTTTGCGAAGCACTAACCTTTCTTTTGGATAACATATTTGTACGTTATGGGAATGCTATATACCGTCAGGTAATTGGTATTCCCATGGGTACGAATTGTGCACCACTTGTCGCAGATTTGTTTTTGTACTGCTATGAGAGAGATTTCATGTTGAGTTTGAATCCTCAATCACAAGAAGATGTTATAAAAGCCTTCAATGATACTTGTCGATATTTGGATGATATTTTTAACTTAGATAACCCTTTCTTTAATGCTCTGATTCCTACAATTTATCCTAAAGAACTCAAATTGAATAAAGCTAACCCGTCCGACAATTATGCAGCGTTTCTTGACCTAGACCTTAAAATTAATAATGGAATGATTTCTTCTAAAATATATGACAAAAGAGATGATTTTGATTTTAATATTGTAAATTTTCCTCATCTTGACGGGGATGTTCCCCGTGCTCCATCTTACGGGGTTTATATATCTCAACTTATTCGTTTTGCTAGAGCTTGTTCATCTATTGACGATTTTAACAGTCGAAATCTCATTTTAACTGAAAAACTGCTTAAACAAGGATATAGATACCATAAACTAAGAAAAACTTTCTCTAAATTTTACTATCGAAATCTCTCGCTTATTGGCAAGTACAAATGTAATCTCAAGGTACTTTTGCGACACGGTATTTCACATCCTGAATTTTATGGTGATGTGATTTACAAACTTCGTAGAATTATTGGACATACCCATTTTCTCACTTTGTTCATCAAATATATAAAACAATTCATTAAAAAGGGATATGATCCTGTATTATTACAACATACTGCATGTTTGGTTGTGAACCCTTTTACAGTTGGCAATCACGCTGGCCTCTTTGCATGTACGCCGACAAGAAAGGTTTAGTACTCTATGAAGGCGACCTCTTAAATCCAGAAATGGAAGGAGAACGTCGGATATCTGTACTATTTCATTTTTGTCGTACCCTTTATTACTTTTCTACAGTTACTCTGTTTGCAGCTCAATCATTGAGTACACTAGCGATAGGTGGATACAGTATGTTCAATTAAATGTTTTTTTGTTATACATGCACTTTACCACTGTATTTGCTGTCGCGGTTGTTGTAGATTAGTCGGAGAGGGGATACGTTTATTTACACTGTTTGTCTTTTAGGATGGGGATGGAATAAGGATGAGGTTGGGCGCCCATAAACCGGTTTAACCCCCCGGTGACTTTTGTCACTGACCGTTCCAAGGCGGTACTTCCATCTTCCTCCTATTGTATGTTTGTTTTGTCTTTGTGCGTCTCTTGTTGTTTTTTCTACCCATGTACATTTGCTGTTTCCTTGTGTTGCTGTTCGGGCGAGTGTTTGTTCTGTATGTGGTATTTCCTGCATGACTCATTTTTGTACTTTTACTGTTGGGATATGTGATAGCTATATCGTAGAGGATAAATCTATGTGGCCAAGAGGCATGCACTGCAGACGGTGGTATAGTGAAAACGAATGGGCCTCTTGGTTGCAAACCAAACAGAGCAGTTACAGTAAACCACATTATGACTAAGTTGTTAAAAGTGATACTTGCAATTATTGGCATTTACGTTATGTCCCACTGCAACATGTTGACGTGGAATGTCAGAGGCATAATGTCATCTGCTGGTAGCTTAAGTAAAATGTTGGACATTCATGATATTGATATAGCGTTTATTTCAGAGCATAAATTGAAAACAGAACATTCAATGTTCTGTCAATCAATTCATAGCAACTATTCGTCTTTTGTGACATGCGATGCTTCTGACGGTCCATTGTCAAAGTGCGGCAAAGGGGGGACGTGCATTCTATTTAAGAGAAACTGTGCTTTTACACTTAAACCAATTGAGAATATTCCTGGTGACAGGATAACAGGAGTGACAATTTCACGCCGTGGTGCTGAGTCGATTTATGCATTCTCTGTATACTTACCGTCCGTGAATTACGGCATCGGTACTTACACGGAGAGCATTGAGATATTACAGAGTTTGTATGAATCGTACTCAGCGATCGGTGTTGTTATATTATGTGGAGACCTTAATGCGACCTTTTGTCCAGTTAATGGACACGGCTGTACAAGAGACCAGTTGTTCTCTGACTTCGTTGTTAACAATGATGTGCATGTGTCTACACAGACAGGTGCTCCATACACGTTCAGACCGTCTCAGAAGACTCTTGATTACGTCCTTATAGACAGGTGTAACTCCAGTTTGATAGTCACCAATTGTGGTATTGATACAGACTTGTGCTGTGTCTCAGATCATGTTCCGTTAATAACAAGAATGAGGTTTAGCTTATTGAGACATAATCCAGCTACCAAGCAATTCATAGCATGGAAGAAATGCTCTGACGAACAGATTTCAGAGTACCAATCCGAGTTGTCATCTGTATTTCAAACGCACAGGTTTACGCGACGCGAGTTAACTAATATAGGCACAGGCGAAATTGACTATTTGTCAAATGTTATGATTGAGTCATTACACGTTGCGGCTAATAAGACTCTTTACGTTTCTAAGCCTAATAGACATTCAAAACCTTACTGGACAGATGAGGTCAAGGTCGCGCATAACTTTCAGAGAATGAAACGATGTAAATGGTTGTCTGAAGGCAGGCCTAGAGGGAATGAATTTCAATCTTATAGAGAATATAAAGAGGCGAAAGCAGAATTTAGAAGATGTCAAAATAACGCTAAACATGCCCAGACAAAAAGTATTTTGATATCCTTAATGACGCAGCAGACTGTGACATGGGGCTCTTTTGGTGCTTATTAAACAAGCGAAGACGGAACGAATCCTCGAAACTCGTGACATGTATTTCTGAAAATGGCGTTCTTATTGACGATCCTAAACTGATATCTAATGCGTTTTCAAATCATTACTCGAAATTGTTCGTACCGAAAGAAAGTTCATGTTTTGATGATACGTTCAAGGCAAGAGTTGAAGGATTTGTAGAGCAGTGCAGCGATTCAGAAGGCACTGTCAGCCATAGCCCGACATATCCCTGTTTAACGGTCCCGGGTCAACTCGGCCTCTTGACAACTCGGCCCCTGAGTCAAGTCGGCCTCGGGTCAAGTCGGCCGGGTCAACTCGGCCTGGGTCAAGTCGACCCATTTATATGATATCAGATATATTAATATAATTGTGTCAATACTAATATAAGTTATACTTTTGGGTTGTTTTTTAATGTTAAATCTCCTATTTCTGTTTGTACACATTACACGGATGTCAGTTAAGGAAATTTCATAGCAACACATAAGGTTGCGTACCATTATCAGAACGTTTATTCACCAAATCCTCTCGATGACACAAATCTTATGAGGTACACAGAGGGTTTGATGGATAAATAACATTTTTTTAATATGGGTACGCCATCTTATCTATAACTGTGAAGTAAAAACGTTAAGAAAGATTCCATCTTTTTTCTCACTTTATTCATTTCAGTACAGAGTACAATTAATTATTAACAATTCTCAAAACAAAAACAAGCAGTTCACATGATATACAGTAAAACTTCGATTATCCGAACACTAAAATACGTATTATTATCGATCTTTAAGACAGTTGGCAGCTTAATGCATGGTGAAAGTAATGCAGAAAGTTCCTTTCACCATGCATTAAGCAGCCACCTGCCTAAAAGGGTCTAAATTTTTATATACCGAAAATTCGAATAATCGAGGTTTTACTGTAGTGTAGTCGTCAATCATATACACGCCAATACAAACAGGGTAGATCCTGATCAGAAAGCTCATATAGGAACCGTCTGATTTGTGTTATCCCTGTTTGCTTTTAGAATTATGAAAGGTCATACATAATACTATTACCAAACAGAGCGGACCCAGATCAGGCATCTCCTATAGGAAACGTCCGATTAGTGTCTCCCCTGTCTGCTTATAAAAAATCGTAACTGTAACTGAATAAAAAAATGAAAGGGGTACAATCTTGTTTCATCCACTCTATTAATAGCCTGGCTACCAACACCAAGAAATAACAATAATCAGTATATAATACAAGCACAATTGTAAATCATATACACTATTCTCCTTTGCAAACAGGGTATATCCAGATCAGAAAGCTCATATGTGAACCGTCTGATGTGTTTTATCCCTGATTGCTTATAGAAATAGTAATGTTCATATATTATACTATTCCCAAACAGAGCAGACCAAGATCAGGCATCTCCTATAGGAAACGTCTGATAAGTGTCTTCCCTGTCTGCTAATAAAAAATCGTTACTGTAACTGAATTAAAGAAATTAAAAGAGGTTCAATTTTGTTGCATCCACTTTATTCATGGCCGGTCTATCAACATCAATAAAAAACATTAATCAGTAATACAAACACAGCACATGGTTCAACGTCTAATGCATGATCAAGATCACATGGTACAAATACAATTCATAAACATGTAAATGTCTGTAATGTACGTCAGGGCAGATCCAGTTCAGAAAGCTCATATAGGAACTGTCCGATGTGTGATATCCCTGTTTGCATATAGAAAATGTTAATGTTCGTACATTATACTATTCCCAAACAGAGCAGACCCAGATCCGGCATCTCCTATAGGAAACGTCTGATTAGGGTCTTCCCTATATGCTTATAAAAATTGAAACTGTAACTGTAAGTTAAAGAAATTTAAAGAGGTACAATTTTGTTACATCCACTTTATTCATAGCAGGGTTATCGACATCAATAAATAACAATACTGAATACAAACTAACACACTATCACTATCATGACTGTTCCTGAACCTGCTGTTGCTGCTGGATGGGTTGCTGCGTGTACCTAACGCCGTATAGCGAACCACAGGCTCGCAGGAATGCGGTGGTCGTCATGTCATTATTCATGTATCGGTCCCAGGATTCCTGCAGACGAGTCTCCAGCCGGCAGGCACTCGGTCGCCGATCCCTCTCTAGCTGACCCCTCAGTGATAGTTCTAGTAATGCAGATTCCCGTCGCAGAAGAGGGACCAGCCTGTAAAATCCTAGTCCGCAGCTTCCGGCCTTTGAGTTGAGGCGGTGATGCCATCCTGAAAACATAATCATTGACATTAGTTCATCTTTTGTTTATACATGTACATTATTATTTGCTTTACCCTATCCCTCGTATAAACGTGTTTTCACGCATATGCAAACAGAGTAGACCCAGGTCAGACGTAACCTATAGTAGCCGTCTAATCAGGGACTGCCCTGTTTGCTGATAGAATTTAATAGATCTGGCTTTCTAGATTCTAAAATGACTACAATATCTTAAATTTCCTTATTTCATTATAACTATTTCGTCCATTGATATACAGTAGGTATTGAAATTTGAAACGAACAAAGAACGGGGAAAGGGTTAAAGCACAATATACGATCTATTTGGGTGGATAAAAGATAATCATTCACATAAAACATAATCAATAGAAGTGCACAAAGTGTGTATACATGTACAATAATACTCGTCGAATTCATGATCGGGGGACAAAGTGATAAGATATTTATCCTAAGCGATATTTGACCTCAGTGAAAAAATAAAGTTTTTCAGATAAACTATTCGTTAAACTTGATTTATCCATATGATTGCAAACAGAGTATACAGACAGAAAGCTCAGACAACCTGATGTTTCGTTCAGCTCTTTAGTTTATAAGATATCATTTACACTATTTGTCCATGCATGTTATAGCTTACCCTCAACGTCGTTGCTGGTTCTCACCGTCTGTCGAAGTATAAGTTCGTTTCTTCCATAATCTTTATAATAAAAAACTTTTTGTCAACTACTTTGTAACGCTGATTTTAAACTGAATAGCAATTTATATCATATAATCGTGTCTGACATTTGCTTGAAAATGACAATATGCATATGTTTAAAGCATAACAGCAGCTACTAAGGTAATTAGTAACATGCATATTCTCGTTTCACTTACCTGATTGCCCTGATCCACCGGCGTCAGACATGGCGAACATACAAACTGTATAGATCTGTCCAGCCGAACAGCCTCTCTATACGCATCTAAGGTAATACCTGTAAATCAATCAATCAACCAGCCTATCAATAACTAATTCCAATTACTGACTTATTAACGAAAAATTAGTAACTGGACCTAATTATTTCAATCACTTATTTCTTAGCTCAAAATTTGGTATACGCATTGTATTATGCTCTAATTATGAGAAATAAAACTCGCATCTATTGTAATGCCTGACAATCAATCCACCAATCTGTCACTAAATTATTATTATACCACACTTATATAGCGCTCTTTTCACACTGGCTATGTGCGTTCAAAAGCTCTTAAATAATTAAGCGCTTAATTAAATAATTCCGATTATTGACTTATTAATGACAAATCATTAACTTGGCCTTATTATTTAAATCATTGTTTTCTCTATATTTGGTTTGTTAGCAATGTATTATGCTCTACATATCATAAATAAAATTGGCCTTCGTAGTCGTATAAATGCCATTGTCTTATATGCGAACGTACATAAAAATATTGTCATTAAGTACAATTTTTTACCAAGGGATAGATAGATAGATGATAGATAGATAAACAGATAGCTAAGGTAGCTAGATAAATAGAAGAAATTCATACCTGTACCACAAGTCCTATGCTGCCACAGGCCACACACGTCACACATAACTCCATGCTGTCTCGCACGGACAGCCTTCCTGCAACAAATACATTCCTCTCGATCCATCACTAAATCACTACACCATCCAGTTAATAAGTAATCCGTGCGAAAATACTGTAGTTAAGACGATAATATTTATCACTAAATCACTACACCATCCAGTTAATAAGTAATCCGTGCGAAAATACTATAGTTAAGACGATAATATTTATGACAAGATAAGCGAAAGTATCCAATTTTAATGCCTCTTACATTGTCCCATAATCCAATCAAAATTAATCAACTTTTTAGTTCCATCATTGGCTTAGACCTTTAACAAATCTAATTGTTTATAACATTCATCCACTTAATTGTTCTTATTTACAAAACAGAATTTAACAAGGCAATAAAAACAATCAAACAAACAACTAGATAAACGTTTCGTTTTACTTAATTTCACTTCAAAAATATTGATGCCGCTCATTTTCACACCTAGTTGTTTGACTTCTCAGTTTGATCTAATTAGGTTGATTACTTAATGTCACCTCTTTTATGCGTTAATCTTGTGCAACATACTTATCACCTTTACTACTTTGTTCATGTCCGCTTATTTTAATGGTTATTTACTGACAAACAATTGCAAATGTGCAAACAATTGTCTTAAATCTTCACGGAACCCAACCATCAGGATCTTCACTGTTTGCTGTGGTTCATAAACTTTATGGCCGAGTTGACCCGACTAAAACGGGCCGAGTTGACCCACCCCCAAAACAGGCCGAGTTGACCCGGCCGACTTGACCCAGGCCGAGTTGACCCGAGGCCGACTTGACCCGGATTCTGTTTAACTGACGAAATTTCTATTAATGAAATTGAAAGGTCTTGCAAGAACCTTAAGTTAGGCAAAGCACCAGGGAACGACGGTATTGTGAATGAGCACATAAAATATGGTGGCAATATAGTTGTACGACATTCTTTTTAATTCAATGTTAAGAAAGGGGTACATACCGTCCGTATTTAAGACGGGTGTTATTATACCTATCTTAAAGGAAGGTAAGCCCAAAGACCAGGCGTCTAGTTACAGACCTGTCACATTACTACCAGTGATACTGAAGCTATTTGAGTCTATCATTAAAAACAGGTTAGACGATTTAACTAACATTTTGCCATCGCCATTTCCTAATCTGCAGCAGAACGGCTACCAGAAACAGTTAGGATCGTTAACATTGTCCTTCAATCTGCAGGAGACGATACTCTATAACAGGGAACTTGGTAGTGACACGTACGTTGCATTTCTAGACGCCTCAAACGCTTTTGATCATGTTTGGCATGCTGGTTTGTTTAAAAAGTTACATGCTTTTGGTATAACTGGGTCTATTTTTAACGTTATTCGAGACAGTTATACTAACATACAAAGTCAGGTTCTTGTAAACGGTACCATATCCAATGCATTTCCCGTAAAACAAGGGATCAGACAGGGTGGTGTGTTATCGAGTTGGTTGTACCTCCTCTACATAAATGAATTGCTTAACGAATTAGAAGGTAGTAGATTAGGCACAAGCGTAGGCAATATCCAAACCGGGAACCCTGTCCTAGCTGATGACCTTTCAGTCGTCAGTAACAATTTGACTAACTTAAGCAAAATGCTAGGTATCGTGTATCTATATTCCAGGAAATGGAGGTTTTCTTTTAACGAAAACAAATGTGTGGTTATGAAGTTTTCGAAATCAAAAGCTAACAGTGTACCTGGAAACAGCGTGACTTTAGGCCCCTTCAATATACCCAGATCTGATACAGTTAAACACGTAGGCATCCAGCTGACATCGTCTTTGTCCAATTCCTTAATGGTTCAGAAACGTTGTGAAAAGGGGCGCAACTCTTTATTTTCTATACTAGCAGTTGATGCCGGTCGCTTGTTTATTGACCCTGTTATCCCGAAATCCCTAATTGAGAAGGTCACACTACCGACTGTGTTGTTTGGTTGCGAACTTTGGCATTCTCTAACGGCCGGAGACATTTACAGTTTAGAAAAGGTTAAGCGCCTGTGTGCCAAAGCCATACAGAAACTTCCACAGAGAACCAGAACAGACATGACTCTACCGATGCTGGGCTGGTTACCTATGGAAGCAGAAATACACAGACGGAAACTTTGTTTTCTCCAAAAACTGTGCACTATGCCTGCACATATGCTATGCAAAAGAGTTTTTAGTTTTAGGCTTAATTTGTTTTTAACAAGAATGGCTTTGAATGACAACATACAGCAGATGGGTTTCATTGCAGATGTATTTACCATATTAAGTAAGTACAACATCGTATCTCATTTACACAATTATGCAGAGTATGGCATTTTTCCTAGTAAATATTCATGGAAAAGAATTGTTAATAATGCGATTACTGAATTTCACAACACACTATGGCTTCAACGCACATCGGCAGACAGTGATTTCTGCAGATTTCGAAGTCTTCACTTTGGTATCACTCTCGCAGACGTGTGGAGACTTCCGCAAGACGTCATTAGTCAGAACAATAAATGCCTAATTGCGCGAATTTGGACGTATGTAGAGTACAAGGACTTCATCTGCGCTTTATGCAATTCTCGAACCCGCGACTTGTGCAAACATGTCATTACAGAGTGCCAATCCCTCGAAAGTGACAGGAAATGTATTTTTGATTTTCTAAGCTACCACTTCTCACCTACCATAAGAGTCTCGTGCCAGAGCAACTCTGAAATGCTATTGCAAATAATGCTTGGTAGTATGGTCTATACACATTATACTGATGACACCTATTATGAAAATGCAATTCGCTTATTCATCCCATTTGTCGTTAAAACCCTAAAACTGTATCACAGACGTTACGGGCTTATTCACTGATGTGAATATATAACAATAACAGGCATAATTAACTGTTTTTCATTTTCGTTTTTCCACCTCTCTAATTTCGTTTCGTTTTGAGGTGGAATACAAGCGAAAATACAGTGTGCTCAGACAAATTCATTTGTTGATGGTCCAGGTCAAGATATCACCATTCCTTAAAGTTTGAAAAGGGGTTGGGGCGTCTTCACTTTAAACCATCGGTACTTGAAAGTCCTATGCTATTTAATCATGTGATAAGCACGTTGCATTCTGCACTATGCTCTCCTTCGCCATCTCTATCACTTTCTATCCAACAATCGTATGACCCTATATTTTCTCATCCAATCCAGCTTCTTTGTTCTTTTTGTCTTGACCTACCATTTCGTGTAATTCATACTAACTGTACATGTACATATGTTATTTGTGTTAACATTGTATTTCAATTGTTACTATGTTATCAAATCTCTGTAAAGAGGAAATAAAACGTATATATATATATATATATATATATATATATATATATATTAAAAAAGACTAAATGTTATATGGCTTTAAAATCTTTAATTAATAACTTAAAAATGCGCGACGCCTGATGATCTGATGAAACGCGTCGCGCATTTTTAAGTTATTAATTAAAGATTTTAAAGCCATATAACATTTAATCTTTTTATATATATATATATATATATATATATATATATATATATATATATATATATATATATATATATATATATATAAGATAGATGTAACATGGTGAAACAGTTGTGACTCGACTGGGACTCGAAGCCAGGGCATCTGGCTTACCATGCCAACACTCCACCGACTGAGCTACCAAGCCACACAGTAAAGCCTTTCAACTTATTTCACCATTATCTCTACCCGGCTACACACACACCCTCTACACAAGAATTCGTCCCGAATTCTTACTAAAAGAACACTCAACGAGTTTCTTATTATTACAAATTATCTTCATATAATCTCCATATTATCTTCATATTAATCACCCTGTGGGTTATTTACGTTGGGCGCCAAATGAAACGTGGTGAAAAAATTGTGACTCGATTGGGACTCGAACCCAGGGCCTCTGGCTTACCATGCCAACACTCCACCGACTGAGCTACCAAGCCACACAGTAAAGCCTGTTATATGACATACCGACTTTAAATAAAAGCCTATAAACTTATTTCACCATTATCTCTACCCAGCTACATAGAGATATCAATAAAATTATTAAAAATTGAATAAATTTAAGAATATAGATAAAAACAAAATCATCCTTTTCTGTACGTTTTTATGTCCGTAATTCAAGGGAAACAGACGCACACTGGCTATATATTGTGTCCGCCCACTCAAATGAAACATTATATGTACAGTGTCAGTACATCATACAGTTACAGATATGGTTCCACTGTAGATATGATTCCACTGTATATATGATTCCACTGTATATATGATTTTTCTAGAAATGATTCTACTGTAGATATGATTCTTCAAGATATGATTCTACTGTAGATTTGTTTCTACTGCAGATATGATTATACTGAATATATGATTCTACTGTTGATATGCTTCAATTGTAGATATGATTCCACTGTATATATGCTTCCATTGTAGATATGATTCTACTGTATATATGATTCTACTGTAGATATTATTCCATTGTAGATATGATTCTACTGTAGATATGATTCTACTGTAGATATGCTTCTACTGTAGATATGATTTCCCTGTAGATATGATTCTACCGTAGATATAATTCTACTGTAGATATGCTTCCACTGCAGGTATAATTCTACTGTAGATATGATTCTACTGTAGATATGATTCTGCTGTAATTATGATTCTACTGTAGATATGATTCTACTGTAAATATAATTCTACTGTAGATATGATTCCGCTGTAGTTAGGATTCTACTGTAGATATAATTCTACTGTAAATATGCTTCCACTGCAGATATGATTCTACTGTAGATATGATTCTTCTAGATATGATTCTACTGTAGATATGATTGTATTGTAGATATAATTCCGCTGTAGATATGATTCTACTGTAGATATAATTCTACTGTATATATGATTCCACTGTAGATATGATTCCACTGTAGATATGATTCCACTGTAGATGATATTCTACAGTTTCTTTTGGGTACTATACCAGAGGTCTATGTATGTCTGAAACATAAAAAATAGACTGTGTCGCTGTAATATGAGCTTGAAGTCGTTCTCTCACAATCGTTTGGAATATTGGAATATTCACTTTCTTTGTTAGCCTCTATGTTGAGGAATAGCTAAAGGTGATGAAATGTACATCCGCATTGACACACTAGTCTCCGTAGTGATGCATATGAAGTCTCATACACTCAGTGTGCCAGTAATATACTATTTACCCTTTCCCTGTTTAATATTCATGGCAGAAATGATGACGTCATGAATATTAATTATCACTATTCCTGTAATGGCAGATACACACACGAGTTGTTGGTACTGGTAAAGACTATAGAATTAGATCTATATTATTCAATAAGGAATCAGAGCAGACCCTGATCAGGCGGCTCCTACATATCTCGGTCTACTTTGTTTGAAAAGGCGTGAAAAAGCATATTTATGAGGAACAAGTTTAAAGCGACGCAACTCTCCAATATAAACAAACAAGCAAGCAGTACATAGGACGACTGTCCGTCTGATTACGTATGAATACAAACAAACACACAAAATTAATGAAATAAACTGTTGAAGTGAGATCTCTGAATCAGAGGTAAGGCGTTATAGCTCCAGACTACTCATTGTAATCGTCTCTCTGACATAACAGCCACAAGGTAAGCTGCACCTTTGATAAACAGAATAACAACAGAGCGCTGTACTCTCTTACACAGACATTACAAAAGCGCGTGGTTCAATTTAGTGATTGCCCTACTTTTCCATGCAATCAGCGAGTCGGATTTTTGGTATTTTTCAGACTCTAATTCTGATAAATTTTATCAAATCAACTCTTATTTCGAAGACAAACATTCCAGTAAAGACAAACATTCCAGTGCGTATGTGCAACAGAGCTCCGCCCCTACTAGAATAGTGAACGAGTTGCTGTTTTCAGTATGACGTTATCGACACGTGAACGAGTGTACGTACACGTGTTCACGCGTGTAAAACGTGAGGAGGAAGATTATCTACAACGAACCACAGGTACCAGGCGCGGACAATGTTTAGACATCATACTTTGACAGAAAAAAGTTTGATCTTTTTTCGTAGGATATAATATTATGTATTATACTATACGAAAAAAACATTTTTTCAAAACTTTTTCTGTCAAAGTATTATAAGTACAAATATAGATAGATAGATAGATAGATAGATAGATAGATAGATAGATAGATAGATAGATAGATAGATAGATAGATAGATAGATGGATAGATGGATAGATAGATAGATACCTTTATTTCCTCCTTTACAGAAGAGCACATATATGTACAAACAACACAAACAAAATGCAAACATAAAACAAAACAAATATGCACATTAGAAATACAATACAACTCAACATACAGTGTAATTGATATGAAGCCTATACCTTACGCCAACGACAATTTCAGAAAACTGACGAAGGAAAATTAATGTAAGTTAAAGGAAATAAGCTAAACCCTATATGTATATAAGATAAATGAAAATAAGAAAACGTACCGATTCTTTTCCATACGTCGCATGCATGAGGCATTGGCAACTTTAATCAAGTTTAAGTATCACTGAATTAGTTTTGTATGAATTTCCAGTATTAATATGGTCATACAATACTAAACCAATGTTGTACATGGAAGACAATACGCTTCTATACCGAATTACATATCACACTTTCATAAATAAATACTTTGTCCAGTATGATTCGGACGACAGTGTCATATGGTATATATGCATGCCCAACATTCCTCTCCAGCGAAACGAAATTTGGAGTAGAATGTCAGGTGTGTATATCATTAGCCATTACACGAAAATAGATATCAGCCAACAGACTGAAATCAAGGTACATATATAAATAGAAAATATGCACACCCATCATCTCCCTCCAACGAAACGAAATTTGGAGTAGAATGTCAGGTGTATATATCATCAGTCATTATGCAAAGAGATAGAAGTAAGCAGACAGACGGACAACGAGCCATATACAATTGTCTACGCCTTAAACATTTCGTACAAAATATTCAAATATGTACTGATAAGAATGTCTGAACTGTCATTTGTATATCGGCACATACCGGATATGAAATCACACATTTGTTCTTCCATTGTACCTTTAATGTACTTAATAAACGCTTGCATTCCAAAATATGTGATGATCTGCAACCATAATTATTTTCGATATCCCTGTATGTTGAGACAGTGGAAAAACACATGAAAAGCCATATTATCTGTATGTAAATTACACTTCATGCACCTAGTCACAAACTTGTTTGAGAAAGCTTTTGCAAGAACTTTCATGGCGCAATTACACTGATTCTTATGTTTCGGTTTTTTTCTTAATACTGACCAAATGGCACAAGGCGTATTTATATCAAACAAAGATGGATACTTAATAGCTAATGGTGCAAGACTATGAGACTGCACTTCTTCCTTTAAAACAAATTCTGTTATCTGTTGTTTAACCAAGAATGTTTTGAAGGGAATGTTGCATCTCTAAGAAACCTGAACAAAACAAACTCTAGGTCATACTTCACTAACAATCTGTATATATCGGGGATGAACTCCTGGCACTGACGATCGCCATTTATATAACGCATAACTCGGTTAGCAAAAAATTGTTTGGCTAAATATTTAGCAGACAGACGACACAACTGACCAAAGAACACTAGCTTTCTAATGTCTATTTCATATTCAATAGGTCTAGTACCAAGTATGCTTAACACTATAAAGGTAGACGTGTAAATAGGCATATTTTGCATGTACTTTAAACATAGTCTATGGACTTTCTCAAGTTGCAGTGAAAGTGAGTTTGACAACATATTCCATAACTCACACCCATAGAGAGCTTTAGCATGACGACGGTTCGGTAAACTGATAACATTGTAAGTGGATTAAACCCACGTGGGTGTATACCACTGTTTGTTATACTAAAAAAGTCGATTTCAACTTTTGACAGGCCTCGTTCACCGCTTCATTCATCGATAAAAAGGAGTCTAACTGTAGCCCTAAATGTTTATATATGGCATTAACTGGTATGATATCGTCACCCAATGTCCACTCAAATAGCTGACCGTCGCGATTAGTATTGAAACTTACAACAGCGCATTTTGAAGGATTATATTCAAATCTCCACTTATGCACATATGTGTAACAAATGTCTAACATTTGATTTAAACCTACTTTCGAAAGTGACAGTAAAAGCATATTATCTGTGACACATGGTGAACTTATGTCTAAATTATATATCACTAATCCAAGTCTGCTGTCTTGTAAGTGTTTTATTAGTCCGTCAATGTAGAGTAAATAAAGTACTGGCGAACTTTTACCACCCTGTCGCGTCCCCTGTGAGACATTGAACCAGTCAAATAAATGAGCCCCGTTTCTCGCACAACTTTTCATGTTTTCATACATTTTAACAAATAAGATAAAATAAGAACTATTTAGACCGCATTCTAGCAGCTCGAAAAAAAGACCATTATGCCACACTTTATCGAAGGCCTGACGCGCATCCAAAAAGCAGGCATACACGGGCTTTTATACTCCTTACAGTAAAGTAACGATTCTTTAACGAGGAATGACGTCATCATACAACCTAAATTCTCCTGGAATCCTCCTTGTTGGATACTAATGTTTCTAAGTATAGTTTCTTTACATCTATCCATTAGAACTGTTTCAAAGATTTTAAAAATAGTCGGGGTTAAAGTGATAGCCCTGTAACTATTCGGGTCGTCTTTACGCTTATTGCCACCTTTAAACAATGTGATAATGACACATTTCTTCATAAGCTCAGGCACATAACCTGATCTAAACATTGCAGTGTACAATTTGGCTAAAGCAGTAACTATAACATCTCATGCATATATATAATGTTCATAGCACACATTGTCTACCCCGGGAGCTTTCCCTTTTTTGCATTTCTGCATTGACTTAGGGACTTCAGATTCCGAAATTTCAATGTCGGTGTCAGGGGTCAGATTTCCTAGATAACTACTAATTTGAGAGTCAACTATATCTTTCCAAGCACTGTCAAACTCTGCATTATCACTCATAGAGTATAAATTTTCAAAGTACATTTTCCATTGTGTCGTGATTAAGGATGGCTCCCTATATATATTACCATTAAAACATAATTCAGCCCCTGGTTGAGAATTTGACGGTTTCCGTCTGGCATTAAACAATTTCCAAAAGTGAGATTTATCAATTTCACATGTCCTGTCAATTTCATCGTCTATAGACTGCAAGTATCCAGAGACAGTTTTACGATGAGCCCTCCTAAAAGTACGCTTAACATTTTTATATTCTATAAATAGAACGTTACCTTGATCCCTTGGTTTGCCATTCTCTACCCAGTTTCTCCGGATAGTACGCATCTGTCTGTGTAACGTATTGAGTTCTGTATTCCAGTATGGTTTAAGATGACCCTTGAACTCACTTTTCGGAAAATGTTTAACCCCACCACTGAGAACAGATTTAGAAATCTATATCATTACTGTCATGCAATGCTGAGGACATGACTTGTTGAAGTGAACTATCATTAGCTAGGCTACCCTAAAACTGTTCAATATGGTTAAAGTTCAATTTTCTCCAGCAGATACTAGGAACAGAAACTGAATTTGGACATATAACATGCTCTAAGTGTATATAACACAAAATTGGCCTGTACCTAGATACATTTAAGCAAGCATCATCTACAATCTCACTCACCGCTACACAATCTGACTTTTCAGCTGGTATTAGAATATAATCTAGCATCGTTTCATATTTACCACCATATGAGACAAAGGTGCAGTTTGCACCCTGTGTCGAATTTAACATGTTTACCGCTATTAAGTTCGTGCCATTCAAGAATGGTTTAAGAATTTTGCCTCTATCATCCATTGGAGAACGTAACATCTCCCATAAAGACAACAATTCCAAGTTGACTATACATACACCATAACTCAAAAAGTTTCTCTATATATTCTCTGTAGCTAACGATGAAATGGTTCCGACATGGCAGATAAACTTGGAAGAAGAACATAAGACTATCCCGACTAAGCTGTAATTGAACACCACATATTCTTTCATCATTAATCGATAATGGTGTAATATATTTGTCATATTTGGTTTTCCACATAATACCTACACCCCCTTTGCCTACACGACGATTGCTAGGTATATCAAGGCTAAACTAACAGATAAAATGATAACTGTAATCGATTTAACAAAATGAAGTGAGGATTTGTATAGCCAATGTTCGGATAACCCGCATATAGCATATATCAATTGAGCGGGTTTTTAACATGTCACAAAGATAAGAGCTACTTGACATTAGTCCTGTTACATTCCATGTCATAATACGTAACTGTCAGCCATAAACGTAACAGTGAAAACTATAACATTCGTCTGATATTCAAGATCTGTATGACAAATCGGAGTCAGTAAATACTTTACCACTGATTTGGTAGCCATGGTAGTCCTTGTGTTATAAATATATTTAACAATTAACATGACTAATTCATTGTATTTTCAGCTATTAGTCTATATCTGTAGCTAACCTTTCATAGCGATTGTAGTGAACTAATTCGTCACAATCGTGTTCGTACCCACCATCATATTCACTATAGGAGCGGTTAGAATGCCACCGTTATCCTCCATAGTGATCGTAGTGTCCGTATTGTTTCCCTGACTCATATCGAGCACGAAGAGCACCACGAGAGAGCCAAGGTTTGCATGACACACCCCTTGGCCAAAAGCCATGCTCTTCAATACGACATATGTCTACATTGTCTTCTATATTCACACGGAATATCACATCCTCTTGTGAACGCTTAGATTGAAAGCGGCGAATTGAAATTGCCGAACAAGAAAACACAGCAAATGAACATAACTGCCAAAACCATAAAGAGACACACAAAGACAAAACAAACAAATAATAGGGGGAAGATAGAAGTACCGCCTTTGAACGGTCAGTTATGTCTAAACGTATTTGAAGATGTTTGTCAGTAGTATTTATGAAATGGGCATGCGCCTGATACCTTTGCAACCGACTGAGAGCCAGGATTACCCCGGTAGTATACCCTCGCAAACCAAGTTTGAGAGGGGGTATATAGGAACTGTGTTGGTCGGTCGGTTGGTCTGGACGAGGGTTATCCATCACCTTTAGTAATAGTTCTAGTTGTATTTGGACTGTCGTGGGCTAAAATGGACAAAAATATCACGAAACATCCAGCCTGTTGAAGCAGGATTATTGAAAGTTTATTATTGTCCAAAGACTCTGCCTATAATGAATATTGAATAAGCCGTGTTTTTATGTATGGAACATGTCAACAGTTTTCATTATTCGGTAGCAAACAGTGAAGATTTAAATCTATAAATATATATGTGCAAACCGAGTAGACCTTGATCAGACAGCATAAGAGCTGTCTGATCTGGGTCTTCCCGGCTTGAAATGTCGTCCTTTCTATTCACTCGCAGGCAATGATGACCACACAGAGTTCCTATGCTCTCCCTGTTGACTCTGCTGACGCCTCACTTTTGTGCCGAGTCAATAGCAGATGCAGACGTCTTCTAAAATGACATCAGCTGTCATGTAAGATTCTTCTGTTTGCAATGTTTTAACCTTTTTTTTTTTTTAAATTTGAACGTTGGACCCTCCCTCACCTATGTGCATATCACAATGGTGCGGGTAGCCTGCTTTAAAGCGGCCAAACACAACAAAATAAGAAGCATAAGAAGAAGCCACAAACCCAGAGTTGATGTAGTATACTAGTATTGCTGTATTCAACAGATGCATTGGAATATCGTCATTCAAGACAAGTGCATGCATGAAGTGTCCCATCTGCCATCAAATCGTGACGAGGTGGATACATGGATTGTCTTGCATGCCTTCAAGGCTTGGGTGCTGCTAGAAAGGGTAAATGCTGGATAGTTGTCAAATGCCAATATTTTGATGTACTGCTTGTACTGATATGCCTTCTTAGACCTTTATAAGGCATTGAGGTCTGGATGATGGCTGGGGCCTCCAAGAAAACAAAATTGTATTTTCCGCAAGTTATCTCAAGATGTCTGCCGGAACATTTTGGGGTTTCATGCAATAAGAAGAGTTGTTGGAAGAAATATATTACATGCCCGACCTGCTTTCAGATATTTGAAAAGGTGTACGTCCAGACAAGGCGCAGAAGTTTGATGCCAATGGAGAATCCATTGATGATGCAAGAATGATTAAGGTTAAGAAAACACTTTAACTGCTTCCACCAACACAGGATGCACTAGAACTGAAAATTACTAGAGCAAACTATCAAGCTATTAAATGGATTTGAGCTGATAGATACAGAAATTAATGCTATTGGCACTAACGCATAGCAAGAGGGCGCCGAACCCCGAAGTGGTTTTGAAATGTACCAACTGCACCTGATGCATGCATTAAACAAGTTATTGGTGCAAAACCAAGTGCAAATCTATTCGCTGTAAATGCTTCAAAGCAGCTTTAAAAGGCACACTGACATGTGTTTGCGATGGTGTTAATTGAACCAATCCATCAAATATCCATACAAATATAGTGAATTAATTAGTTATTTTAAACAGAACTGAAGTTTTGTTTAGGTGTTCATTTACCCCACCCACTTTAATTTAAGAAGTGATTGGTCATAATATATATCTGGTATGACTGCACACAGCTATTTGTTCCAGTAGCGTTCTGTCTAACATTTATTTTGATGTCATTTATGTCTGCCGGAACATTTTGGGGTTGCATGCAATAAGAAGAGTTGTTAGAAGAAATATGCGGCGTGCGGTGGTCTAGTGGTAAAGCGTTTGACTACCAGTCCGGAGGTCCGGGTTCAAATCCCGATCTCTCCCAGAAATTTCAGAGACGCTTTTCAGTGTCTCCCATCCGCACCTTCTCTCCACCCAGGGGTTAAAATGGGTACCTGTGAGTGTCACTAGCCGGTACTGCGGCTGCATGATTGCGCCATATGGTGTGAGCACGGTCAAATTTGCCCTTCTTTATTCTATGTAAAAACAGGCATTTCCTGCATCCCCTAGCTACTTCCAGGCATAGATTTAGGTTATACCCTCTTAACATATTCATATTTAGTCCAAACACTGTCTCTAAATCACCAGACAACAAGGTCAAGAACGTTGACATTTTTCGCTACACACCGTCTATTTCGCTTTAAATTTGGTCCATTCTGACGCTCCACACACATATTTCCCAACATCCACCGGAGGAAGTAGTTCTGCAAAAGAGTAACAAAAAATAACCCCAATTGGCAGAGAATACACACAATAACTTGAAAATTTGCAATTACTCAGCCTGTCAAGTTGTTAGCTCATATTTAAAGCACTGCATTTCTAAAGAACTGTTTCTTACTGTACTACGACCTCCGGAAGCAATTGCTCACCGGGGTCACACCATATGTTAGCAGTGCTCAATATTGTAGGCGAATGACTCAATGACCAGGTCCAGTATCCATAAAACTCCTAAGGAGAAACTTAAGAAAATTCCTTAGTTTCTTGAATATTCCTTAGTCTTATTAGATGAATACAAGTAAAAATATTTCAGAAAAGTAAAGCTGTGTACCAAATATATATTTAACCAAATATTCCAGAAGTCATTGGATAAAAATTTACTCTATAGTTTTGCTACAGATGCTGACATAAATATTTTCCTTAAGTTGTCCTAAGGTTAAAATATTCCTAAGGAGCTTTATGAATATGGGCCCTGGTGAGTAAATGTACAGTCGGCTTGGCGGTCATTCGGACTGAAAGTAGACTATAACTAGGTACTTTACTGTTTTTGAATATTCTCATTAATATTCAAGAATATTCAAATAATATATTTTATCCAAAGTAAGTGAAAATTGTTTAATGTTTAACCTTCGTTTTGGTACCATGTTTATTATTTTGACACCTAAAATTGATGAAGATATAATGATTTCCTTAATAACGTATATAAAATATGCACTTAGTTGACCTTTGACCTTATTAAGAGAAACAAGGACAACATTTTAGGTGGCATGGGGCAGTTTCTGAATACTTAGACATCAAATATTACATATCCAGTGCATGCCAAATTCTACAATTTCATGCCATGGCTCAACACATTTTCCTCAGTTGGATCCCCAACTATTTCGACTATAGATAATTGTTTTACACACTTAACACACATATCGGAAATATATGATTACGTGACACAGCCAAAGAAGGCAATGTTTACAAAAGGCGCGAAACCAGTTTCACTGTGTAGGATTTTCAGAACATAAACACGTGAGAGTATAAAAAAGGATGACGTTTGTTTGATTGGCGGGCATTTCACATAGGAAAGGGGTGTGCCTTCATGTGGACTATATACAATTTTGTTATAGCTAAGTGGGCGGGGCTCATAAAATAAGCCTGTTGAAAAGTAGGACAATCACTAAATCGGTTAGAGCTTATAAACTGCAGTATTCGAAAATAAGACGGCCTAAAACGCACTCTTCGCTCGCATTATCGACCGTCTTATTTTCGAAGAGTGCAGTTTATAAGCTCTCACCTTTACGTGAACAATTCATGAAAATGGCTTAACAGTTTACTCCACACTGACGTATTGTAGCGTATTTGCGAATGGATTAGACCCAAATCAGATAGCGCATGTAGGAGCCGTCTGATCACGGTCTGCTCTTACCCCGGGGGCCAGAAAGGGTTACCGTGCGCCCCCCGTCTGACTTTTTTTCATGGGTACCAGGGTGTTTGGTAGGGTCTGCTGAATGGAAATAAAAATTGTACCCATGAAAAAACTCATTCCTGCTATGGGTTTTTCTACCGTTTCCATGGCAACCGGAGGTCTGGACAACGACGGTGGGTAAAGGTTATAATGTAGTATATCTATGCTATTCGGGGCACTAAGAGTTTGAAACTGGTGTCAAACTAAAGGTAAGACATTGGTCTTTAATTAAGAATATGTTTTTGTTAATTACCGCATTTGCATAATCATGCATATTAATGAGAAACCCGAAAAATGAAGGAAAAAAGACTAGAATATGGTGAAAACTAGATCTGAAATCACCTGTGATGGTCTAAATACACCCAAATATGTTTTTATACATAAAACATCCTCAATGAAAGTATTATTTAAAACAAAATCGTGTCTTTATAGCTTATTTGCATTTTATTGCATTTTTGAGTATCCATAGCAGAGGTACGTCCGGGTAGCGTAAGCACATAGAGAAGATAGCATTATATCTCAAGGCCTTCGAGAGATAATAGCTAACAGTATCAACATGTTACCAAACATAAAATAAATACACTGGTATTTGATTTAAAATGTATTGTAGTTAATAAGTTCATTAGCATCTTCATGAATATTAATGAGAACACCGAAAATTAAGAAAAAATGACTAGAAGATGGCGAAAACTAGATCTGAAATCACTCGTGTTGCTCCAAATGCACCCAAATATGTTCTTATACATAAAACATCATCAAGGAGAATATTATATAAAACAAAATCGTGTTACCTTGGCTTATTTACACTTTTATTGCGATTTTGAGTATCCATAGCAGAGGTACGTCCGGACAGCGTCAGCGCATATAGGAGCATTATATCTCAAGACCTTCGAGAGCTGGCAGTTAACAGTATCAACTTGTTACCAAACATATAATAAATACACTGGTCTTTGATTTAGAATGTATCGTTGTTAATAAGTTCATTAGCATATTCATGAATATTAATGAGAAACACCCCGTTACAATTAGAGAAAAAGACCGGGAAATGGTGAAAACTAGATCTGAAATCACCTGTAATGCTCCAAATGCATAGAGATATGTTCTTATAAATAAAACCACCTCATTGAGCGTAATCTAGCAGATACTATGTAAAAGACGTGTCTCTATGGGTCATCTGCATTTTATTGATTTTTAGAGTTTCCATAGCAAATGTACGTCCGGACAGCATCAACGCATAGAGAAGGTAAAAACGTTATATCACAGGGCCTTGGGCAGCTGGGAGCTAACATTATCAACATGTTACCAAATATAATTATAAGAAATACAATGGTCTTTGATTTAGAATATCATGTTGTTAATCAATTCATTAGAATATTCATGAATATTAATGCTTAAATCAAACAGAAAGAAGGGACATTATTTAAAAACGGTAGAACGAATTGTAAACCATCCGGTTTGCTCAAAGTATACCGAAATAATTCAACCGCTTTCAAATTAATTATGATTTAATTATGGTATTATATCAAACGATGGTGGTATCCGTTATTTGTTTTATACGGGCATGATTGTACACCTTTCTGGTATGAAAACAAATGAACAGTTAAGGTACAAATAGCGTTTCAATTTCCAAGTGTGATATGAAACTTTAAAATCTGCTTACTTTCATATTCATAAAAATGAGTAGGGTATCACAAAACACGTGAACTGATTTACCTAGTGTCTGACTTTCAAGCAAAGATTAAGATACCAATGGTAAGTTTAGTTTACTTAATATGTTTATATTCTTGATTCAATATTTTGTTCTTTGGTCAAGTCAAATAATTTCATGACCGTTTGTGATACCCAAATCATTATTTATAAATAAGCAAGAAAGCAGAACGATTTAGATAAATCGTAATCCTTCAAGTTTGTTTTATTTGAACGTGGTTTAAACAGTCTGTTATTTGTATTTTAATTATTAATTTGTTTTCATACCAGAAGGGTTCAAACTCGTACCCGCATGAGAAAAAGCAAATACCGGCTAAATCATAACTTAAAAATTGTTAAAAATATTTTGATGTATCACTTACTTGTTTTGGTGTACTTGGAGCATAACGGATCTTTAAGAATTTAATTTCTACATTTTTTAACATTTTTGTTGCATTAATATTCATGAATATGCTAATGAACTGATTAACAATATGATATTTTAAATAAAAAAACCATTGTATTTCTTAAAATTATATTTGGTAACATGTTGATAATGTTAGCTCCCAGCTGCTCAATGCCCTGTGATATAACGTTTTTACCTTCTGTCACAAAGTTTAGTTGGGCTTAGGGCTCTCATGCTTTGATGGACTCTCTGCGCTTTGATTCTTTTTAACAGTGTGTATATTGGGTATAATGATAAAGCCATTCACCTGTAGCACAGGTAATCCATGCATGTACAGGTGTACTCTGGGCAGTTTATACACAGTAGTGGGAGCGGTCAGACGTGCTTTTGAGAAGTGGACATTAGAGAAAATATTGTAAGTTCCCCTCCCCTTGTCCAGTAGTTTAGAGCTTTGCATTGTTATTTTTGTTATTCGCGTGGATTGTGAATTTAGTTTAAAGGGACAGTTTGGTTAGTTTTCCCCTTTCATTTTGTTTTAGGTGGCCTTTGGTAGACTGACATTGTTTAACGGGGAAAGGCGTCTGGTCCAGGTTTTGTGTTGATCCATGCATTTTATTGACTAGCCAATGCAGAATTCTATCGAGAATATGTAATTGTCCATGCTTAAAGCAATACCTATTCTGGACTCTGCTGGATAGAGAACGTGTCATAAATGCGACACTGTGAATACTGAGACCCTTTTTATATTACTCCCAAGATGTTTCTGTATAGCGGATATTTTAGTGTGAAGATATTTTATATTGATATTACCTTTTGATGACAGTATTACATATGCGTGAATTTGCGTGCAACACGTGATATGGTGCAGACTGAACAGTGGTCATAGTTATCCTATATGTGAAGTTATATGAGTAGTAGAACCTAAGTGGTAATGTGCATACCTGTGTGGTCGAGACAGTGACTCAGAATCCTGTGTGGAGAATAAATCTGTAGTGTTTAGTTAACCTGTGTGGTTAGAGATAGAGACTCATTATCCTGTGTGGAGTGCCAATTAGTATATAATAGTTAACCTGTGTGGTTAGAGACAGAGACTCATTTTCCTGTGTGGAGTGTAATTTAATTAGTTAGCCTGTGTGGTAATAGTGAAACAATACATTAACCTGTGTGGTTAGACGAATAGTTAATGTTGGACCTGTGTGGTCATTTCTTAGATAGTACATCTGAACACGTGGTTGAGATTTTAAAGTGAAACTTATGTTTGTGATATGATATGAGAATTATGTGTTTATATGAATATATGATATAATATATATATGCACATCTTGAATAGTCTTTGAATCTGACTCCATAACAACTAAAGAATTCGGAATCACATAGTCTTCCTCATAAATAGAGGGAAACTTGTGACAAATGGGGGCTTGTCCGGGATATTCTACCCTCTTTGGCTATAGCGTACATATTGCCTGAAAGGGTGAATATTGTTTTTATATGGAGTTTGGTTTTGAGATTATTATAGTGTAGATACATTTGTACATTGATTAATAGGAAGATGGAGAAATTTATACCAATTGGAAAAGACATTGGTTTGAGCGGTACTGAGCTATTAGATTTTGTAAGAGAAGAAACTAAAAAAGAGGAAGAAAGGGCGGAGAGATTAGCTCAGAGAGATATGAAAAGGTTGCAACTTGAGTTTGAGACGAGAGAGAAAGAGTTGGTAATAGAAATGGAAAAAGTGAAACTTGCTGGAACTAAGCCGGACCCAGCTGTGAAAATACCAGCTGTTAAAGCTAAGTTACCCAAGTTACCCCCATTCAATGATAAGCAAGACAGTATGGAAGCGTATTTGAAGCGTTTTGAACGTTTTGCCGAGAGTGCTGCATGGGAAAAGACTGAATGGGCTACAAACCTCAGTGCATTGTTGCAGGGTAAATCTTTAGATGTTTATTCAAGATTATCAGTAACTGATGCTCTTGACTATGACGCATTAAAGACAGCATTATTGAAAAGGTTTCAGCTGACAGAAGAAGGTTTTAGGTCTAAGTTCAGGAATAGCATTGCAGAAGTAGGCGAAACCCCTAGACAATTTGTTATCCGCTTAGAGGATTATCTCCTGAGGTGGATGGACTTAGCTAGTTTGCCACAGACATATGAAGGGATGAAAGACCTTTTATTACGGGAACAATTCATGAATTCCTCTTCTAAACCTTTACAAGTTTTCCTGAAAGAAAGAAAGGTTAGTTCTGTGTTAGAAATGGCCGAAATTGCAGAGCAGTATCAAGAAGCTCATGGGTTAGCTTCCATTACTCCAAATCTTGGGAGGAGTAGAACCCCTTCGCCTGATTTACCCGAGCATAGTAATGACAGTAAACCACATATTTCCCATAATAACTTTCAAAAGATAAGGCATTGTTATGTTTGTAGAGGGGCAGGTCATATAGCTAGAGAATGTCCAAGCGATCGTT
Source organism: Azorinus chamasolen (assembly GCA_963576725.1). Classification (NCBI taxonomy): domain Eukaryota; kingdom Metazoa; phylum Mollusca; class Bivalvia; order Cardiida; family Solecurtidae; genus Azorinus; species Azorinus chamasolen. Next base: position 9,044,044 of record OY755236.1, on the reverse strand, counting down.
CTGAAAAGGTCAAAATAGGAGCGTCTGTTGTAGAGAGAGGTAGGGGAAGGTTCATAAGTAGGTCTTCTACGGTTGGACGAGGCGGTTATAGAGGTAGAGGTCAGGGTAGAGCATTTGATAGAGGAAATTATGATGGTGCTAAAGAGAGTGAAGCCAGTGGCAATGTTGGCTGTTTTGTGCAGAGAGGTGTACAGGTTTTAGAGGCAGAAAGTATTGGGGTTGAAGATGAAATACCAGTTGTATCTGCAGTTAGTAAAAGGGAAGAGTACAAGTTGAAGAATATGCCTGTTCGTGATGGTGTTGGAAATGGAGAAAATGTTAGAGTCTTGAGAGATACAGGTTGTTCCAGTGTGGTTGTTAGGCGCAGTCTAGTTGGTGAGGATAGCATGTCTGGAAGAATTCAGAAATGTGTGTTATTAGATGGTACGGTTAGGAGATTTCCATTGGCCACAATATTTGTCGAAACTCCGTTTTTTACTGGTGAGGTTGATGCTTTGTGTGCAGATTATCCGGTGTATGATCTAATTATTGGCAATATTCCTGGTGTCAAAGATCCAAATGATGTTGTTAGATCTGTAGAAACTCATGAGATGCGGAATGTTTCTTCAGATTGTGAAACTGGTTTTAATGTACAAACGAGAGCACAGAAAGCGAAGGAGAATACACATTCACAGTTGAAAGGTGTTAGTCCTATCTCTAGTATGAGTTCAGGAGACGTAACGAAGTGTCAGTTGAGTGACAAGACATTGGATAATGCGAGAGAGAAAATGAAGGCTGGTGAGCAAAGGAAAAGTAAGAAAGGAGCAGAAAGTTGGTTTGGTGAAAGAGATGTTTTCTTTTATAGGTACTTCAAGTCTAACACAATTGAGAATGATAAGATATTAAAACAGTTGTGTGTACCAAAGAGTTTGAGAAACAAAGTGGTGAAACTTGCTCATGATGTGCTTATGTCTGGTTATTTGGGTATCAGAAAGACTCATGGAAGGCTTTTGTAATCATGAGGTAGGTTTCTGTATTACAACCGTATCGGTTCAGTATTGTTTATATCAAAGGGTCGGAAAATGTCGGAGCTGATTTTTTGAGTCGTTCCTAGTAGTTTGGGTAGGCCTGAGTAGATAGCATCTTGTACAGAGAACAGTTTTTTTGTGTTAACTTTGTGAGGTTTTTGCGTAAAAATCATTAATTTTTAACTTGAGTATGGGGATATGTCACAAAGTTTAGTTGGGCTTAGGGCTCTCATGCTTTGATGGACTCTCTGCGCTTTGATTCTTTTTAACAGTGTGTATATTGGGTATAATGATAAAGCCATTCACCTGTAGCACAGGTAATCCATGCATGTACAGGTGTACTCTGGGCAGTTTATACACAGTAGTGGGAGCGGTCAGACGTGCTTTTGAGAAGTGGACATTAGAGAAAATATTGTAAGTTCCCCTCCCCTTGTCCAGTAGTTTAGAGCTTTGCATTGTTATTTTTGTTATTCGCGTGGATTGTGAATTTAGTTTAAAGGGACAGTTTGGTTAGTTTTCCCCTTTCATTTTGTTTTAGGTGGCCTTTGGTAGACTGACATTGTTTAACGGGGAAAGGCGTCTGGTCCAGGTTTTGTGTTGAGCCATGCATTTTATTGACTAGCCAATGCAGAATTCTATCGAGAATATGTAATTGTCCATGCTTAAAGCAATGCCTATTCTGGACTCTGCTGGATAGAGAACGTGTCATAAATGCGACACTGTGAATACTGAGACCCTTTTTATATTACTCCCAAGATGTTTCTGTATAGCGGATATTTTAGTGTGAAGATATTTTATATTGATATTACCTTTTGATGACATTATTACATATGCGTGAATTTGCGTGCAACACGTGATATGGTGCAGACTGAACAGTGGTCATAGTTATCCTATATGTGAAGTTATATGAGTAGTAGAACCTAAGTGGTAATGTGCATACCTGTGTGGTCGAGACAGTGACTCAGAATCCTGTGTGGAGAATAAATCTGTAGTGTTTAGTTAACCTGTGTGGTTAGAGATAGAGACTCATTATCCTGTGTGGAGTGCCAATTAGTATATAATAGTTAACCTGTGTGGTTAGAGACAGAGACTCATTTTCCTGTGTGGAGTGTAATTTAATTAGTTAGCCTGTGTGGTAATAGTGAAACAATACATTAACCTGTGTGGTTAGACGAATAGTTAATGTTGGACCTGTGTGGTCATTTCTTAGATAGTACATCTGAACACGTGGTTGAGATTTTAAAGTGAAACTTATGTTTGTGATATGATATGAGAATTATGTGTTTATATGAATATATGATATAATATATATATGCACATCTTGAATAGTCTTTGAATCTGACTCCATAACAACTAAAGAATTCGGAATCACATAGTCTTCCTCATAAATAGAGGGAAACTTGTGACACCTTCTCTGTGCGTTGACACTATCCGGACGTACATTTGCTATGGAAACTAAAAATCAATAAAATGCAGATGACCCATAGAGACACATTTTACATAGCATCAGCTAGATTACTCTCAAGGAGATGGTTTTATTATAAGAACATACATCTATGCATTTGGAGCATTACAGGTGAGTTCATATCTAGTTTTCACCATTTCCCTGTCTTTTTCTATAATTTCAGGGGGTTCTCATTCATATTCATGAATATGCTAATGAACTTATTAACTACAATACATTTTAAATCAAATACCAGTGTATTTATTTTATGTTTGGTAACAAGTTGATACTGTTAGCTATTATCTCCCGAAGGCCTTGAGATATAATGCTATCTTCTCTATGTGCTTACGCTACCCGGACTGCTATGGATACTCAAAAATGCAATAAAAATGCAAATAAGCTATAAAGACACGATTTTGTTTTAAATAATACTTTCATTGGGGATGTTTTATGTATAAAAACATATTTGGGTGTATTTGGACCATCACAGGTGCTTTCAGATCTAGTTTTCACCATATTCTAGTCTTTTTTCTATCATTTTTCGGGTTTCTCATTAATATGCATGATTATGCAAATGAGGTAATTAACAAAAACATATTCTTAATTAAAGACCAATGTCTTACCTTTAGTTTGACACCAGTTTCAAACTCTTAGTGCCCCGAATAGCATAAGATATACTACATTATAACCTTTACCCACCGTCGTTGTCCAGACCTCCGGTTGCCATGGAAACGGTAGAAAACCCCATAGCAGGAATGAGTTTTTTCATGGGTACAATTTCGATTTCCATTCAGCAGACCCTACCAAACGCCCTGGTACCCATGAAAAAAGTCAGACGGGGGGGGGGGGGGGGTGCACGGTAACCCTTTCTGGCCCCCGGGGTATCTGCTTGCTTATAGAATATCTGAGATCTGATTTTATATCATTTGGCATAATTGTGAATATACTTGTTTTAATAATCTTTACATTTAGTTAAATATACTGTTCTTAGTGATAAGATGTAGAATCAGTTTCAGTTTTATTTCGAAATTATGCAAAGTCTCGCTTCATGCAAGATGCATTAGCATCTAAATATAGTATAGAGTAATACTGTCACACAGTCATTATGAAGGAAAACGGCTCAAATTTCTCCAATTTCTTACGTACGCATTCTTCTCACCGTAAGAAGAACGCGCGCGCATTATTCTCACAAAAGTGAGAAGATTGCGTTCGGACCACATGGTGGGACCTAGCATCGGAATGCAATTTTCTTACTAGATCAAACTCATTTTCTCCTTATAGTGAAACGAACTTAGAAAAATTTGCATGCGCTTGAAAATGAAAAATCCTCAAATTAATCAAAAGCAGTCTTAAGCACAGGTTTGTAATGAGTTTTCACCTTTATTATTATACCCCCACAAACGAAGTTTTTGTTGTCTTTTTTTTTTTGGGGGGGGGGGAGTAAACTGGAGTCACCATGTCCATCCGTCTGTCGTCCGCCCGGCTTGTCCGGATCATAACTTCCAAAGTATAAAATCTATTGACTTTAAACAGTTTGCAATTTTACTTTTGCTTTCGAGGGATCACCCAATTTCAGAATATATGTACTTTACAACAGCAGGTGTTAAGTGCTTGTGTGGCGGCTGTAAAAAGTCGCCCCGTACTTCATTCTCAGTGTTGTTATATTTTCTGGTCCTTCGGGATCATTAGTTTTGATGTTATTTGTTTTGAAAATTGAATACTGCTTAAGCCGGTGCTAGGGGGCGTGAATAGTGTTGCTGTTTTAATTACTACTCATGAGCAGACTCAATAAAACCGAGTCTGCAATTTTCTCAGTTTTCAATTTTACTTTTGCTTTCGAGGGATCACCCAATTTCAGAATATATTCATATACAGATACATCACATTGACCGCAAGTGCAGTGCACAAAGTTTGTAACTCTGTCTTCAGTATTTTGGAGTTATTGGACTTTGTTATTTTTCTCAAATCTGGTTTGTCCGGATTATAACTTTCGAAGAAGAAAAGCTATTGACTTCCAACTTCATATACAGATAGAACACATCGACCACAAGTGCAGTGCACAAGGTCCATAACTCTGTCTTGAGTAGTTTTGGAGTTATTGCCCTTTGTTATTTTTGTCAAAATCTGGCTTGTTTTAACAAATGCAATTTTTTCCGGAGCTCTTCTCTGTTATGCCGCAACAAAACTTTTTTAAACTTTGCAGTATTGTTGAACACCATCTGAAGTTCTGCACCTGCGATAAAGGTTTTGAATGAATGATCTCCCTTTTCGTAATTTAACAAAGGGAATTTAGCGGTCGGGAGCAATATTTCTACATTGTATAACCCCATCTCTGTGTCAAATGTGCTAGTGGGGGTATTAATCACCCTTTGTGGTAGTTCTAGTTAGTATTATTGTCGCATTTCAGAGCAGGAACTGAAGTAAAATGCCTTGCAAAGTTGGTTGACCTAACCTCGCCGTTTTGCAATAACTACTCACTTTGCAATAAAATCTTAGTGAATGTTGTTTTGTTGTTTTTTTTTGTTTTGCAAAGCGGATAGTTATTGCAAAGTGGTATAATTTGTTTATCCCTTGTATATTTAAAATTTGATAACTTGTTAACAAAATAAAACTTGTTGTTTTGTGCCATTTTGTCGCATCGTTGTTGACTTAATGAGAGGAATACAAACGCAAATATACATTCATCGATACACAAATGTTTAACTCTCCTAGATCACACTGTGCTTTTGTGTTATAAATAGTAATGATCGGTCACTATTCCAGTGTGATACAAGTATCATTTAGCCATTTTTCTTGCAGTAGGTGGATGTAATCTGACATCCCCGATGAAATCGGTAGTTTGCAAACCGCGTTTAGGTCTGAACTAACAGGGCTTATGAAGCCGAAAATACGTGTAATTGTGTTCAATATCTATGAAACCGGTTGGACAATATCAATTATGCTATTAAAATGTCATTTTGTTTGCTGGTTTAACAGCAATAGTATTGCATGTATGTCAATAGGGCCCGAACAGTATGTTACTTAATGGATGGATGGATGAAAGTACAGGAAGTTGGGGGAGAGTGAGAACTGTGTGAATGAGAATAATGAATTAGCTAATAAAGATACAATTGCATTTTTATAACAAAACAGCAATAGTTAATTTAATTTCACGTTTTTTTTGTTTTATGATTGTGTAAATCTACATGTATTTTTGATATACATGTACTGTGTAATTAATTGTGTACAAATGTGTATTATTGATTATTTTTTTTATTTTATAAGTGTTGCTATTCAAAGGCACCAAGGAAAACAAACCTCTGAGTTATTAGTTCACCTTTGAAAAATAAAGTTCTGGGGTCGTATTCCGAAACCTTCTAAGTATTTAGCAGTTAGAAATTTTATCTTCGTTTTTGACTAAGATTTTAGAATTTTCTAGCTTTTTCGCTGAGAACCTCTCTTAGTAAATTGTAAGAGAAAGGTATCTTAGATTAGTTTTTTTTAATTCAACACGTTGTCTCGTTGTGAAGTATTTTCCGATGATTCACAAGCAAATATTACGCCATTCACGCGCAGACCAAAGCGCGTGTTGACATTGAATACAGTTTCTACCAATATCAAACTATCCTGCATGCCATTATGAAAATTCAGCTAATAAACATTAATGTCAGTATTTCTTACATGAATATTCCTTCAAATATTCACTTCCTTATCTGTTTTGCGGACTTTTGTGACAACAGTATATGAATTCAGGACCCGTATTCACTAATATTTTGAATCTAAATTTCAGACTAAGACTAAAAATCTCCAACGTTATATATTTCTTTAAGTTCACCTGCCTATAATACACTACATGTGGACATGTTTTATTCGCATCAAAGTATCATATTATTAGACAAATGAATTTGAAAATGGTGAGCTTAATGACTAAACATGGAAGTCTTTATAAGCAGGTGGATGCTTAATGCAGGACGAAAGTAATGCAGAAAGCTCCCATTTACCTCTTTTATGTGGTCGCATTAGAGGAGTTTTAGAGGGGTTCATATCTCAACAAAGGCTATTTTCAGACCTGTTCGCAGCATTAACATATTAAAAGAAAATAACAATCAAAAATTATCTTACCCGCATTTTCACATGAGAAAAATGTGTTCGTACCTACAGCCCCGGGCAAAATACTCGCGCGCATTTTTTCAACCAGAAAAATGAGAAAAATGCGCGCGCATTTTTCTCACGATGAGAATATTGCGCGCACATTTTTCTCACGGTGAGAATATTGCTCGCGCGTTCTTCTTACGGTGAAAAGAATGAGTACGTATGAAATTTGCGGCTCAACACGGCTATATATAAATTTCAGCTATGGAAATAGTATATTCTATACAAAAAGGAGAAAGAGAAAATTATATTCATTAAAATACATGTACATATATGTCTATAATTGCTTATAGATAGCCCATTTTCCCATCTCCGACGAAACGAAACGAAGGGATAAAAAGAGGGTGCTAAGAGGTTGCATCACATACTAAAAAGATAGCAAACAGAATAATAAACACTATAGCACTATGTGGTAGTCGCAATTTTCGTGTATCTTATATTCCTATACACATATTTCGCGACTAACACCTCCCACGTAATGGGTGATTTCCATAAATATTTACAGAGTAAAAGGTTTATTACTTTGAATATCAAACATTCAAATGTCTGCACAATGCTTTGATTCCCAATGTAGAATCTGCGCTATATTTCTATTTTCGTGTTATTTATAGATCATTTAATTGAAGTTTTAATAGAATTAATTCATTAATGGAGCGACAATCGGGAGACGAGAGCAGAACTCATTTAATAAGTTATGTAAAACTGGCTCGTAGTTCACCGCACCTTAAAACTGGCTCGTAGTTCACCGCACCTTAACCTATGATCGGGCCAATTATATATTCTCGGCATCGCAAAATATCTTACCTTGAATAAACTATCTATATTTGGAAAACATGTATTTCCAGAATTATACTTCTCGGAAGAAGTTAAGGATAGTAATGCATGTATTCTAAGTAAATGCTAGTGACTTATCCAATTTGTTTTTACCTTGGTCACAGTTTCGGTACTCCATTGGAGAACGTTCATCACACTGTGACTTCAGTCACAATTATATTTCTTTTGAGTGGTCGTTTTAGCGAGACATCACTGTAGAATACTACCGAGATGTATGACGTGACATAGTAACATATAGATAATATGATAGGGACTACACTTAAACACATATATAAAATCTGATTTACTGAGAGGTTAACCCTTTACTAATTAATTATGATGTAAGAACTATTGGACTGTATTAATATTAATTAGATCTGTTTTACATTTATTTTATAATCGCGCAGGAACACAGCACGTTTGACCGTGGCAGAAACTAGAATTCAGATATATATCATTCATAAGTAAACGAGTAGACTCTGATTCAGACGGCTCCAATAGGAACCGTCTGATCTGGGTATACTCTGTAAAGGTTCCGAAAGTGGGGTCTATGAAGTAAAGAGTTAACGAAACGTGATCCGAATAGAACCATTACGACCCCCAAATGTATGCCCCCAAATGTATCGTAAGTGGCCCATCTCTGCTACTTAAAGCTAATACTCCCCGATGGTAATTGCCTAAGTGGGCACTGTTTATGATATCTGGCCTTTAGCCTGCTATCTACTTAACCGCTCATCTATATATTCTTTATTTCCTCCAATGATGGAGATCATTTCACAAACAAGCATATAAATATGTACAAGTGCTAGTAGAGGAAGAAAATGGCACCAATTAGAACATTTCTTACATAAAGATATATAGAAATAGTTACAATATGATAATTTTCATTATGATGTTCATGAGTTTTACATAGAACATAAGTTTTTATACTGTAGAACTGGGTTACAGTTCTTACATTATAACTATATATATAAGCTCCTTCATTACAGTTTTCATGGAGAGCTTTCCGTATGTAAATATGCATATACATATTCATACATGTATATATATATATTTCAGTGCCAACGCAGATACAATACATGCAACACAGTTAACGCATAGACACAAAAACATATTTATATAAGCATATAATCAATAATTACATTACATTGCAGATAACTGACGTCTTGTTATATGTTCATCACTATGTGTAAGCAGTTCCTTTATTACAAACAATTACACACAACCTTCTGTAACGATGAGTTACATTTCTCTAAAACGTGTCCATATATTTCCTATGTATCTAATGTTAAACTTTACAAAGGAGTCGAAATAATCACCCAGTTCTAGTGATAAATCTATAACAGGTGAACCAAGCATTGTGCCTATTTTCAGATACTCATTTAAGCTATTTATCCTTTCTAATACACTGGACCCAAATAGCAGGCTGATACCATCAAAATGTTTCTTATGATCATCACTGAAGTATTGACATTCAAATAAACAGTGCTTAACATCATCAGTAAAAACAATTCCACACTTAGAGCATAAATTCTCCTTCTGAAAGGAACATATTCTTGAAAGCATATTGACAACACTTCTGCACATATGTAGAACAGTATGATCTTGTCTGCAGATTCGCCATAAGTAACTATCAGTAAAGCATGCGTGTATACATAGAAAGGGGTAGTATTCCGTATTGGATGTTAAGTCATACCATGCGGTTTCTTCATACTGACTTATGCTGTTACAAATAGTAGTTTTCCACTTGTATTTTGAAGGGAAAATTCCACTCTTAATATAATCATGTAAATGATGCAGTATTCGGTATTTATTCAAGATATGAATAATATCATTAAAATATCCAACAGTTCCGCGGTTTGATGAACAACTTTCAACCATTCGCAATAAAAAATATATCCTTTGACCGAGAATGTATTGCCAGTCTGCAAAACTGTCCGAAAAGAACTAATTTCTTTCTATCAATTTCAGATATTAGAGAATAAAATTTCAAGAGGCTTTGTGCTACTACAGTTCTCGTTCTCTTTCCTAATCCTTGCATAAATTTAATACAAAATCTATGGCTCCTTTCCAAGAGTAATATATCTGAATCTGTTAAGTTATACCACAATTCGCACCCGTACAATCCTTTCGGTAAAACTATGGATTTATAAATCTTCCTACTTGTAAATGGGTGAATTCCATCGTCGTGACCAACTCCTAACGACTCTAAACTCAAAAGCGTGCCTCTTATTTTGGAATTTGCATCTTTAATATTCTGAGATGTATTAAGATACTTATTGAAATTTATATCAAGATGGGTGTAATTCTCGGACTCAATAACTAGATCTTTACCTATATACCAATCTCTGTCAGAAGTTTGGTAAGCCAATTTCGTTTCATTGCATACAATGACAGGAGATTTAAGCGCGTTAAACTCATAGCGCCACTTGCACGCATACTCATAACAATAGTTCATCATTCGCTGCAATCCAAATCTAGTAAGAGCTAGTAAAACCTTGTCATCAGCTGAGGCAACAGCTGGGATATGTAATCCATTCATACTAAATGCTTTAAATAACTCATCAAGGTCTTGAAGAAGTCTGTTAATGAAACATAAATACAAGAATGGCGAGCTTACGCCACCTTGCCTGGTACCGACATCAATGCTGAAAACCTCAGAATTATAGCCGTTATATAACAAACGACTTTCTACCTTATCATATAAACTAACTATAGCTTTCCATAACAATGTCCCAACACCCATTTCGTGAAGTTTATGAAATAGACCGTTATGCCATACCTTATCAAAAGCAGTTTTAACATCAAGAAAGCATAGGTACAATTTAGTTTTGCACTGTTTAGCATAATACACACTCTCGCGAAGAAGGAATGATGACATCGAGCAACTGAAACCTTTCTGAAACCCCCCTTGCAAATTACTGAGTTCAATCTCTGTCTCCGATTTAATTCTTACAAGTAAAATTCTTTCATACAATTTAAATATTGATGACGATAGCGTGATTGCCCTATAACTAGCTGGGTCATCTTTCCTTTTCCGACCACCTTTATATAGAGTTATAATGTTTCCGCTCTTCATTCTAGTAGGTACATACGAATATCTTAACATCATACTAAACAGTACACTTAGTGATCTATGTAACAACTCACCACCATGTATCAAATGTTCATTATACACTGAGTCAGGACCACATGCTTTGTTCTTCTTTAAGGTTTCAATTTCAGACGTAATTTCAGATTGAAGGACTGGTACAAAATCAGTGCCATCGATCTGCCGCAGTTTCAGTTCATTAACAGTATCATTTACCTCCTTATAGAAGGCTGCGTCAAAACATGGTTTATCTTTATCAGAATACAAATCGCGAAAGTATCGGCCCCAATTAACAGCAATATCATTAGGATCCCGACAGGTGACCCCATTAAACTTCATTTCAAGACTTGTACCTTCCCGATGTCTATTTCTGCGTGCAGTTACTTTCTTCCAGAAAAAGCATGAATCTAACTCTGCAGCAGAATCAAGCTCATCGTTAAGTCGCCTCAAGAAATTTTCAGAGCATTCACGGTGATATCGTCGGAATTCACGCTTACAATTTTTATAGTTAGTATATAATTCATACGATGCATCGAGTCTATTCCTATGACGACCATGCTGAATCCATTTGTTACGAGCTATTCTCATGTGATAATGTAATTGTTTCATATGAGTATCCCAATAAGGCTTTAAAAATGATTTAAACTTATATTTCCTGAAACAATGATCGGATGCATACCCGATCGCTGAGCAAATATCCTTATAAATCTCATCTATAACTGAATAATTATCGTTACTTGTAAGCTGTATATTCTCAACATTCAGAACATGTAATTTCTGTGATAACAATACATTATAATTTTCTATTTCTTCAACCTTTACTCGATTCCATTTAATCGGTCGCACCCGTACAATCCTTTCGGTAAAACTATGGATTTATAAATCTTCCTACTTGTAAATGGGTGAATTCCATCGTCGTGACCAACTCCTAACGACTCTAAACTCAAAAGCGTGCCTCTTATTTTGGAATTTGCATCTTTAATATTCTGAGATGTATTAAGATACTTATTGAAATTTATATCAAGATGGGTGTAATTCTCGGACTCAATAACTAGATCTTTACCTATATACCAATCTCTGTCAGAAGTTTGATAAGCCAATTTCGTTTCATTGCATACAATGACAGAAGATTTAAGCGCGTTAAACTCATAGCGCCACTTGCACGCATACTCATAACAATAGTTCATCATTCGCTGCAATCCAAATCTAGTAAGAGCTAGTAAAACCATGTCATCAGCTGAGGCAACAGCTGGGATATGTAATCCATTCATACTAAATGCTTTAAATAACTCATCAAGGTCTTGAAGAAGTCTGTTAATGAAACATAAATACAAGAATGGCGAGCTTACGCCACCTTGCCTGGTACCGACATCAATGCTGAAAACCTCAGAATTATAGCCGTTATATAACAAACGACTTTCTACCTTATCATATAAACTAACTATAGCTTTCCATAACAATGTCCCAACACCCATTTCGTGAAGTTTATGAAATAGACCGTTATGCCATACCTTATCAAAAGCAGTTTTAACATCAAGAAAGCATAGGTACAATTTAGTTTTGCACTGTTTAGCATAATACACACTCTCGCGAAGAAGGAATGATGACATCGAGCAACTGAAACCTTTCTGAAACCCCCCTTGCAAATTACTGAGTTCAATCTCTGTCTCCGATTTAATTCTTACAAGTAAAATTCTTTCATACAATTTTAATATTGATGACGATAGCGTGATTGCCCTATAACTAGCTGGGTCATCTTTCCTTTTCCGACCACCTTTATATAGAGTTATAATGTTTCCGCTCTTCATTCTAGTAGGTACATACGAATATCTTAACATCATACTAAACAGTACACTTAGTGATCTATGTAACAACTCACCACCATGTATCAGATGTTCATCATACACTGAGTCAGGACCACATGCTTTGTTCTTCTTTAAGGTTTCAATTTCAGACGTAATTTCAGATTGAAGGACTGGTACAAAATCAGTGCCATCGATCTGCCGCAGTTTCAGTTCATTAACAGTATCATTTACCTCCTTATAGAAGGCTGCGTCAAAACATGGCTTATCTTTATCAGAATACAAATCGCGAAAGTATCGGCCCCAATTAACAGCAATATCTTTAGGATCCCGACAGGTGACCCCATTAAACTTCATTTCAAGACTTGTACCTTCCCGATGTCTATTTCTGCGTGCAGTTACTTTCTTCCAGAAAAAGCATGAATCTAACTCTGCAGCAGAATCAAGCTCATCGTTAAGTCGCCTCAAGAAATTTTCAGAGCATTCACGGTGATATCGTCGGAATTCACGCTTACAATTTTTATAGTTAGTATATAATTCATACGATGCATCGAGTCTATTCCTAGGACGACCATGCTGAATCCATTTGTTACGAGCTATTCTCATGTGATAATGTAATTGTTTCATATGAGTATCCCAATAAGGCTTTAAAAATGATTTAAACTTATATTTCCTGAAACAATGATCGGATGCATACCCGATCGCTGAGCAAATATCCTTATAAATCTCATCTATAACTGAATAATTATCGTTACTTGTAAGCTGTATATTCTCAACATTCAGAACATGTAATTTCTGTGATAACAATACATTATAATTTTCTATTTCTTCAACCTTTACTCGATTCCATTTAATCGGTCGCACCCGTACAATCCTTTCGGTAAAACTATGGATTTATAAATCTTCCTACTTGTAAATGGGTGAATTCCATCGTCGTGACCAACTCCTAACGACTCTAAACTCAAAAGCGTGCCTCTTATTTTGGAATTTGCATCTTTAATATTCTGAGATGTATTAAGATACTTATTGAAATTTATATCAAGATGGGTGTAATTCTCGGACTCAATAACTAGATCTTTACCTATATACCAATCTCTGTCAGAAGTTTGATAAGCCAATTTCGTTTCATTGCATACAATGACAGAAGATTTAAGCGCGTTAAACTCATAGCGCCACTTGCACGCATACTCATAACAATAGTTCATCATTCGCTGCAATCCAAATCTAGTAAGAGCTAGTAAAACCATGTCATCAGCTGAGGCAACAGCTGGGATATGTAATCCATTCATACTAAATGCTTTAAATAACTCATCAAGGTCTTGAAGAAGTCTGTTAATGAAACATAAATACAAGAATGGCGAGCTTACGCCACCTTGCCTGGTACCGACATCAATGCTGAAAACCTCAGAATTATAGCCGTTATATAACAAACGACTTTCTACCTTATCATATAAACTAACTATAGCTTTCCATAACAATGTCCCAACACCCATTTCGTGAAGTTTATGAAATAGACCGTTATGCCATACCTTATCAAAAGCAGTTTTAACATCAAGAAAGCATAGGTACAATTTAGTTTTGCACTGTTTAGCATAATACACACTCTCGCGAAGAAGGAATGATGACATCGAGCAACTGAAACCTTTCTGAAACCCCCCTTGCAAATTACTGAGTTCAATCTCTGTCTCCGATTTAATTCTTACAAGTAAAATTCTTTCATACAATTTTAATATTGATGACGATAGCGTGATTGCCCTATAACTAGCTGGGTCATCTTTCCTTTTCCGACCACCTTTATATAGAGTTATAATGTTTCCGCTCTTCATTCTAGTAGGTACATACGAATATCTTAACATCATACTAAACAGTACACTTAGTGATCTATGTAACAACTCACCACCATGTATCAGATGTTCATCATACACTGAGTCAGGACCACATGCTTTGTTCTTCTTTAAGGTTTCAATTTCAGACGTAATTTCAGATTGAAGGACTGGTACAAAATCAGTGCCATCGATCTGCCGCAGTTTCAGTTCATTAACAGTATCATTTACCTCCTTATAGAAGGCTGCGTCAAAACATGGCTTATCTTTATCAGAATACAAATCGCGAAAGTATCGGCCCCAATTAACAGCAATATCTTTAGGATCCCGACAGGTGACCCCATTAAACTTCATTTCAAGACTTGTACCTTCCCGATGTCTATTTCTGCGTGCAGTTACTTTCTTCCAGAAAAAGCATGAATCTAACTCTGCAGCAGAATCAAGCTCATCGTTAAGTCGCCTCAAGAAATTTTCAGAGCATTCACGGTGATATCGTCGGAATTCACGCTTACAATTTTTATAGTTAGTATATAATTCATACGATGCATCGAGTCTATTCCTAGGACGACCATGCTGAATCCATTTGTTACGAGCTATTCTCATGTGATAATGTAATTGTTTCATATGAGTATCCCAATAAGGCTTTAAAAATGATTTAAACTTATATTTCCTGAAACAATGATCGGATGCATACCCGATCGCTGAGCAAATATCCTTATAAATCTCATCTATAACTGAATAATTATCGTTACTTGTAAGCTGTATATTCTCAACATTCAGAACATGTAATTTCTGTGATAACAATACATTATAATTTTCTATTTCTTCAACCTTTACTCGATTCCATTTAATCGGTCGCACCCGTACAATCCTTTCGGTAAAACTATGGATTTATAAATCTTCCTACTTGTAAATGGGTGAATTCCATCGTCGTGACCAACTCCTAACGACTCTAAACTCAAAAGCGTGCCTCTTATTTTGGAATTTGCATCTTTAATATTCTGAGATGTATTAAGATACTTATTGAAATTTATATCAAGATGGGTGTAATTCTCGGACTCAATAACTAGATCTTTACCTATATACCAATCTCTGTCAGAAGTTTGATAGGCCAATTTCGTTTCATTGCATACAATGACAGAAGATTTAAGCGCGTTAAACTCATAGCGCCACTTGCACGCATACTCATAACAATAGTTCATCATTCGCTGCAATCCAAATCTAGTAAGAGCTAGTAAAACCATGTCATCAGCTGAGGCAACAGCTGGGATATGTAATCCATTCATACTAAATGCTTTAAATAACTCATCAAGGTCTTGAAGAAGTCTGTTAATGAAACATAAATACAAGAATGGCGAGCTTACGCCACCTTGCCTGGTACCGACATCAATGCTGAAAACCTCAGAATTATAGCCGTTATATAACAAACGACTTTCTACCTTATCATATAAACTAACTATAGCTTTCCATAACAATGTCCCAACACCCATTTCGTGAAGTTTATGAAATAGACCGTTATGCCATACCTTATCAAAAGCAGTTTTAACATCAAGAAAGCATAGGTACAATTTAGTTTTGCACTGTTTAGCATAATACACACTCTCGCGAAGAAGGAATGATGACATCGAGCAACTGAAACCTTTCTGAAACCCCCCTTGCAAATTACTGAGTTCAATCTCTGTCTCCGATTTAATTCTTACAAGTAAAATTCTTTCATACAATTTTAATATTGATGACGATAGCGTGATTGCCCTATAACTAGCTGGGTCATCTTTCCTTTTCCGACCACCTTTATATAGAGTTATAATGTTTCCGCTCTTCATTCTAGTAGGTACATACGAATATCTTAACATCATACTAAACAGTACACTTAGTGATCTATGTAACAACTCACCACCATGTATCAGATGTTCATCATACACTGAGTCAGGACCACATGCTTTGTTCTTCTTTAAGGTTTCAATTTCAGACGTAATTTCAGATTGAAGGACTGGTACAAAATCAGTGCCATCGATCTGCCGCAGTTTCAGTTCATTAACAGTATCATTTACCTCCTTATAGAAGGCTGCGTCAAAACATGGCTTATCTTTATCAGAATACAAATCGCGAAAGTATCGGCCCCAATTAACAGCAATATCTTTAGGATCCCGACAGGTGACCCCATTAAACTTCATTTCAAGACTTGTACCTTCCCGATGTCTATTTCTGCGTGCAGTTACTTTCTTCCAGAAAAAGCATGAATCTAACTCTGCAGCAGAATCAAGCTCATCGTTAAGTCGCCTCAAGAAATTTTCAGAGCATTCACGGTGATATCGTCGGAATTCACGCTTACAATTTTTATAGTTAGTATATAATTCATACGATGCATCGAGTCTATTCCTAGGACGACCATGCTGAATCCATTTGTTACGAGCTATTCTCATGTGATAATGTAATTGTTTCATATGAGTATCCCAATAAGGCTTTAAAAATGATTTAAACTTATATTTCCTGAAACAATGATCAGATGCATACCCGATCGCTGAGCAAATATCCTTATAAATCTCATCTATAACTGAATAATTATCGTTACTTGTAAGCTGTATATTCTCAACATTCAGAACATGTAATTTCTGTGATAACAATACATTATAATTTTCTATTTCTTCAACCTTTACTCGATTCCATTTAATCGGTTGCTGTTCATTTGCATCAGCCGGTAATTTAAAACATGGGGGTAAACTAACTTCACATTCAACTGGCCTATGATTTGAAACATTAAGAGCAGAGTCGTCCAAAATTTCACACGTATGGACCAAGTCTAACATTTCAGAGGGACATAATATATGATCAATCAAAGATTCGCAACTTCCATCATAAGAAACAAATGTCGTATGTGCGCCTTGACAGATATCAAGAGAATTAATTGCAACGTAATTATTCCGCATTAAGAAGTCCCGCAGTAACTTGCTTCTGCTATCGTCTTTTTTAATAAATTTCGCTCCTTGAAGATGAGCGTTAAAATCACCAAAAATGATCACTTTGCCTCTATCACTGTATCGATATGCAACATCATTAAGTTTATCAATGTACTCTTTAAAACAGTCTATACCATGATTGCTACTAGGTAAATATACCTGTATGAAGTAGACAAACGCTTTATCACATGTCTGCATTTGTATAGCAACTAAACGGTCATCATCTAATGGCAAAGTTACAATATTATTGCAGTATTTCTTCTTCCACAAAAGTGCTACACCGCCTTTACCATAGTTCCTGCCTGTCGAGCACAAAGACTTGTCCGATATGCAAATACCAGTATAATCATGATGAATCGAATCAAAAATGTTGATCTCTATTAAGGAGCCAGTGCTCCGAGATACCGCACACATCAATGTCACGTGACTTCAAAACACTACTTAAGTATGAGCTACTAGACATTATACCCGTAGCATTCCATGTGAGTATTTTAAAAACTATGATTAGAAATAGAATAAAATACAATAATACCCGTGTCCAATAGTTAATTTTAAATACACAACGGTGACTATTAATCACATCAGTTTTATACATTTTCACTAGAGTATGTCTGCTCGCGATTGCTATAGCGATGACGAGGACTCTGGTTTCTATAACTATTCCATGGTACCCATGGACGACATGTTACATTTCTCGGCCAAAACCAGTCAGCTAACACTTGATCACATTTTTCGTCATGTTCCACGTTCAGCTTTATAGTGACGCTATGACTGTTCCTTACTGGGAAAAACTTAACCCACGTGACGGTTACACCTCTGCGCTGGACATACTTAATAAATTTGTCTTCAGTCATACTGGATTTGAACCCCCCAACATAAAAACGCTTCACTTTACGTCGCACATAAACTGAAAAGTCTTCTTCATCCTCCGTAATACTGGAGTTAATCGGAACTCGATCCTTACGAGTCGACCTCTGACCTACAGGAGTCGTGGGCTCTGTGACTCCATTGCATCTTACTGCAATTCTCCTACCCGTTCCCGTCTGCCTGTCCGAATCTGAAGCCCGATTGTTACTTGGCGTGGTATTATTGGAGTAATTACCTCGGCAGTCATTTTTCGAGCCGTGTGATATTCGCTCATCACGCTGATTGTCACGATAACTGTTCACACTGCTGATACTAGTACGCGGGATTACAACTGTCGCACTTTGCTGTAATGCACTGTCCGAAGTAGACGTCTCCCGTCTCGGTTGCTCGCGTACCGGTTGAGTCTGTCTAGGACTAGTACTGACCACCATATCAGCATATGACCTTTGTCCTCGACCGCATATGTCTGAAGTCTGCGGAGCTACACTCGAGTCGCCTCCCGACACAGAGGTATTTAATCCGTTTGTCTGCAGTGAATTACGTTGACAACTTCCACTTAAGCAATCCCCTGTCGCACTATCACCGCCGAGACTCGGCCTAGAAGCTGAAGCCGAAGATGTTTCTCAAGTTTAGAGATGCGTTTCAACATGTTGCCGAGTTTTTCGGCCTCCTTGTCAATTTTGCTGATGTCTGCCTTATTATTTACGTCGTCTGTGAGAACCTTGATATCATCTTTCAATAATCGTATGTCAGATCTAAGACTTGCATTGCCATTGCTTTTCTCCGAGCAAACACGATCGATAGATTGCGCATTTATCTGGATCAATTCTCGAACCTCCGAGATTTCTTTATCAAATTCTGCCTTTATTGTCACTACATTTGTTTTAACTGCTTTTATATTTTGTTTTATCTCATTTTTCAATTCACTGTTTGTCTGTTTTAGTGCTAATATGTCTGATGCCAGCCTATCCACTGTCTGTTTAAGAATTTCTAGATCAGCCGAATTCACAGTACATGTATTAACTACACTAGCATCTAGCGCTGATAGCTTGGATCCACGAAGATTGATAACGTCTTTCATGTCATTAAAGTCACTTCCATCGAGAACCAGCGTCATCACATATATATCTCTCACCAATTTCTGATTCACACTTTCACCATGCCGCGTGTGCTTTCTTCATATCCAGTCTAAGATCAAACGGATACCCATCAGTATTTTTGACAACTTCATAAACGCTACACCGTATGTCTTCTATCGTTATAGTATCAGATCTTGTATCCTTAAGTACCTGGCTTATGAACATATCCTGCGTCACAGAATTAGCCAGATCAAGCAATGATGTAACTACATCGTAATCATCATTCGGTTTCGGTGGTTGTCCATTAGGTATCTGCGTATCTGCATCTGTCAGGCTTTCATTAAGCCCGTCCTCTACCGCTCCGCTCATTTCTATTACGCGTTCATCTTCACCAGTAGTGACAGCTGACTTCAAATTCGTCTGCGAAGAATCCATTCGCGTTTATCAATGACCATTGTAACTGTGTGCAATAGACCGTGACGAGGAATTTTAATAAGGGGGTCTCCTAATAAACGAGTCTACTACCCCACCCACACATATAATCATAGCGATCAGTATCAATGTCAGATAAAGCAGACAGAAGAATTCTTATTCACCTCCAAGCGCTATGTCCATCAGCATATCCATATCCAAAACATATTAAGCTTCCAGAATCCGTATTCCAAAAATAAGAATTATATGACCAGAAAAGAACACTTAATATTTACAAACAACTGACCACAAGGGGATACAATCATAATCACGGTGTCGCCTATGACAGCTATGTAACTAAATGGGGTTTAACCATTTGAATCTGTTTAAGTACCAACGTCCAATAAAGTATTTTAATATCATACGATGCATTGTAGCGGGATTAGCTAAAACTAGCTTCCTCTTTCATCATCATCATCATCATCATCATCATCATCATCATCCATTATCATAATCGTCATCAGCATCATCATAAGCAGCAGCATTATCATGCTAATCCATTATATTCCGTCAGCGCTATAGAATATATACAGTGTTACAGCGCCATAAAATCAATTCACTCGCCAATGGCTCACTGAATCAACCATACATTCACTATTAGCACTCACTCACTTACGTACACACACACACACACTCAGTCTTCCTCTCAATCACTCACTCACTCAATCTTTCTCTCTCTATCACCTACTCACTAATACACCAGCACATTTACTCACACATATGCATGCATTCATTAAAGAAATGATTCAACCATACAAACATTGACTCATTTAACCATCCACACACTCACTCACTCACTCACTCACTTACTCACCACACCCCGAACACACACACGCAACCACACACGTACATGTACACAATGGCATGCATGCATGCACATACATGTATGCACGCACAAACACATACATGTACACACAGAGGCACACAAGGGAATGCATGCATGCACATACGCACGCACAACACACACATACATGCACACATACAGACAACAACAATCAAAGCGCCGCAGGCGCTGTAGGCCTGGGCATAAGAAGGGTTGATCGTGTGTTCAAGAAGTTTTGGGGTTTGATTTTCCATGTAAACAATACAAAGTCCAATAACTCTGCAGAATATCATTGAACCGGAACAGGAATAATATATACACAACTAGGCATGTCACTGGTCAATCCTATGAAGTTTCAGGAAAATCCTACCAAAGAGTTTGGAGAAACAAAATTTTCCATGTAAAAAAAAGTCCCATAACTCTGCAGAAAATCATCGAGCCGGTACAGGAAAAAGATATGCACAACTAGGCATGGTGCTAATCAATGTCTTGAAGTTTCATGTAAATATGACCAAACGTTTTCCAGAAACAGCGCGGACAACATTGTTCATGTAAAAAATGAAACTGGAATATGAATAAGATATGCACAACTAGGCATGGTGCTGATTAATCCGATAAAGTTTCGATGAAAATCTGACCAAAGGTTTTGGAGAAACTGCGTGGACAAAGTAAAATCAGACTGACGGACGGACAGACGGGTGTTCTAACATATGTACACTTGTTGGGCAGTTCCTTTGGTTTAATTAACTAATTCTCTCCTACTGGTGCGTTTTTGAACAATTCTAAAATTCTTCTTTTCATTTAGCTACTGCTCATTTTCGATAGATTAATTCAAAAATGTTGTCAGGATGCTTGACGATGCCCTACATACAAGACATAGCTTCATACCTCAAAATAACCAGCAGTGATCGTTGGTGCCTGCTCCAGTCTAAGCATTTGTATACAGTTTTCATTAATCTGAGTAAGTTCAGTAAATTAGCATATTAACAGTTTTTTTATTCATATTAACTATTTCGAATGACCAACCGCTTCACACATTCGAATATATACAAAGGACTAATTTTTATAAGGTATTAAACAAACAAAATGAAGTTGAAAAGTGAAATAACTTTGATACACAACGAATTATTACAAACAGTAAAAAAAATCCTGTTTCCATTAATCTGAGTAATTTCAGAAAATTAGCATATTAGCAGTTTTTATTCATATTAATTATTTCGATTGACCAACCGCCTCACACATTTGAAAATATACAAAGTACTAATTTTCATAAGGTATTAAATAAACAAAATGAAGTTTAGAAGTGAAATAACTTTGATACACAACGAATTATTACTAACAGTCAAAAAGGGAGATAATCCTGTATATACAGAGATACATCAAATCGCTTACCTAGCGATATACTACAGGTTTTCTTGACAGAGGTTGGCTCTAAAAATAGTCATGGGGGAATGAGTTAAATGTACCCAACAGGGCCACAAAAGTACTCAACAATATCTATAGATGGAATGAATAGAATTTAGCGTTATCTATTGCTCTCCATACATTTCCGTTCAATTCAACCAAGCTTTTTCCGTACGTAATCGGACATTTCCGTACAATTTCGCATTATATATGTGCACTATGCTGTGCGTAGAAATCTGTAGGTATGAAATAAAGCATTTATATGCCAAACTCCCAATCATTGTTTTTTCACTCTTAGAATCACATTTTTTGCCAAGTTTTATTAGTAAATGTTAACAAACTTTAAATGTTGAGGCCCGAACAAATTGGAACTCCACCGATCTATTTGCTTAAGCGTATTGG
Source organism: Azorinus chamasolen (assembly GCA_963576725.1). Classification (NCBI taxonomy): domain Eukaryota; kingdom Metazoa; phylum Mollusca; class Bivalvia; order Cardiida; family Solecurtidae; genus Azorinus; species Azorinus chamasolen. Next base: position 9,021,930 of record OY755236.1, on the reverse strand, counting down.
CATTTTGTGCAAGCGGTAAATCGCACTTTACTCGGTTTTCTTCGGAAATGTTTGGGCAGGGGTTGAAATATGGTATGACTATGGCCTTCGGCTTGGCGAGCCAACCCAGGCCAAAAACCTCACGCTCTCACGGACATACCATACTGACATTAAATCAATAATTAAATTATCTCATTCAAGCAATCCTGCATTCAATACATCACTTACTTTCATAAACTCACATTCAACAAACGCGTCACCAAAACAGACCAATCAACATATTTAACTCTTAATGAGATCTGCTTCCGTTCTGCAGCTTTCTTACTCCCAATTCGTTCTTGTCTTTTTGGAAATGCAGACCAGGTTGCGCTTAATGGGAAAACTCTAACCCTGCTGTGAACAAAATAAAGTCGGCTAAATGTGGACCAGCGTGTGCAATTTAACTGCTCCCGAATCGGTCACTTTTTTCTTGGTGGTTAGGGGGGGGGGGGGGGGTGTTCCGAGAGTCAAACGTCTTGGATTCTGACATGACGCCGAGTTGCTCGGCATCTAATTTAGATTCAAGCTCTTTGCAAATGCGAATCCGGTCTCGTATAGCGGGAGACTATTTTTAGACCCAACCTCTTTGAATAAATCTACCGAAAAGGAGCATTTGCTAGAGACTTTTACAGATGCGTCAATATACATCAGTAGGAATGAATGGGCTAATGTGCGCTTATGTAACATTCAACGTACACGTATTGTAACAGAACCTTTTACATGGCTATTTTACAAAGTTGAATGATCCGCCACTGTTGAAAGACAGATGGCATTCAGAAGGAAATGGTATTTCTTCTGGAATAAACGGTGCAAATCTACGCCAGGAAACCACTTCAAGAAAAGTGTAATCTGGGTCAACACAGTTGACAGTTTCCAAATGAATCGTTTCACGCATTCAAAGGTTTAACCTTTACAATTCCATTAATGGATATCTATTGGAAACTGTTGTAAGGAAACAGACATTTATAATCCCCTCATATATCTTAGATCAAAGGACTGATTGAATTGGATGTCATCAAAGCAGTGCCTGCATGATATTCAATTTCAGTTAAAGTCAAAAGTGGTTAAACGCGTATATATTGCACTCTTTACAAATGAGTTAGTCTGGAACGTCCATAAATCGATGTTAAACCTTATCTTGCTGTGAAACATTGCATTTTCTTATCCCTTTCCCTATTCTATATTTATTTAAAAAATCAATGCCTACTATTCATGCTATGATCATAGATAGAATAGTTTTAATGACATATGGAATGTGGAACATGGTAGCCATTTTAGAAACTAAAGTAATATTATCTATCAAATTCCACTAGCCCATATAGGAGCCGTCTGATCTGGGTCTACTCTGTTTTCAATTACGTAGAAAGTCGTCTACATGAAAGAAGTTTAACAGATTACTCCACTAATTTAACGTAAGAAATAATGACTTGATGAATAACCATTAGATTAGTTTCTATAACATACAGTATAATATTCTGACGTAGCTGTCTGATCCTGCGCTGTCCTATTTTCCTTGCACAGAAAGGTGCATAAATGGGGTGAAGGGTTAACTAGTTTTATTGAAAGACTGCGTATGTTTTATTACGTATGATTTAACACGCCGGGAATTACATTCATCTATTCCTTTTCAGGTTTGATACTACCCATATTGCAACAGATTGATAGCAAGGGAACATGAATTTCCTTTCCGGACTCGGATTCGTCGAATGTGCATTCTAGGCTAGCAGTGTATTCGCTTGAATTTATGATCAGAATTTTGATTGTCCAGATATGCATTCGATTTTCAGTTGTGGGTTTGCATTTAACAAACTAGCAGTGTATTCGCTCGAATTCATGATTGGGTGTTTGAATTGTAGTGTAGTGATTCTCACGAAAATGTGAATATCACGATATACCGGATGTACTGACCATGCCGTTTTGATAACAATAACAACAAAGCGTTTAACAATAAATGTGCTGATATTTAGCTACACACACGAGCTGTGTTGTACTTCATTTCCCAAGCAACAAACATTACAACTGGCGACGTGGTTAAACCGGATCTACACATAGGAAATTCAGCCATGGCGATGCAATTGCCATCGTTTCCACCGTTCAGCGTCCACACTGATGAACAGTCGGCGGGTACTCGTTGGAAGAAGTGGCTTGACAAATTTGAAAACATGGTGTGTGCACTTAATATTGACAATGAAAGCTCTGTTATTACACTATGTGGGTGAAGAAACGTATGACATATACGACAGTTTCACAGATGAGAAGAAGGGTGTGGGGTCTACGTTAAGAGTGGGTGAGGAAAATGTGCCCAATGAGTACAATGTGTTGAAACAGTCACTCACAGACTACTTTACACCCAAGCAGAACACATCTTATGAAGTGTTTAAATTCAGACAGGCAGCCCAAAACTGTGGAGAATCCATCGACACTTACTATACCAGATTAAGAACTCTATCTAGTACTTGTAATTTCCATGATGTAGACAGAGAAATTCTATCACAAATTATTCAAGGCTGCACATCTTCACGCATTCGACGACGAGCACTCAGGGCCAATAACTCGTTGGATAACGATCTGAGTCTAGAGCATCGGCGATTGAGGGCGGCATCAGCCAGAGCGTGAACCATACGTTCAGGGTAAAACAAGGCAAATCTGGAGACACTCGAGAAGCGGGACCAGATCGTGCTAACAGTCGTCAAAGAGGTGGTGGCGGTTGATCCCGAGGCAGAGGGCGCAGTCAAAGCCATGTGACAAGGCAGAGAAGCGACTACAGAAAGTGCAGAAACTGTGGTGGTGACTTTTTACACAAAACATGCCCAGCATATGGGAAAGAGTACATATACTGCAAGAAAAAAACATAATTTCGCTGTTGCATGTAGAGCAAAATTAAATTCAAAGCAAGTAAACTATACTCAAGCGGAAAGTGGCACAAAATATGACAGAAACACAAGGTACGACAGTTCTAGCGAAGAATCAGTTTTCATCGTTCAACCAAAGAACTCTAACGTGCCAACAGTTTAAGCTAATATTATAAATACTGACATTGAATTTCTAGTAGACACAGGGGCTAGTGTAAACATCCTAAGTAACAGCCATTTCAAACAAATACCAGACAGACCCAAACTTCAAAATCCAGCTCCACTCATATATGCTTTTGGTCAGAAAGATCCATTAAATGTTAAGGGATACTTCCACACTAGAATCAAACACAAACACAATGAAGTAGGGGCCAACTTCTATGTAGTAGAACACACAAATGATAGGTATCCAAGGTGTCTTTAAGGAGCTACAACTGCACAGGCTTTAAATATTGTTCAGTTTGCCTTCTCACTGCCTTTGCCTTCTCCTAATTCTATTCCAGATCAGTTCCCATCCCTGTTTGATGGAAAGATGGGAAAAATCAAGGACATCAAAGTCCAAAGTCAAATTGCACATAGACCAGAGTGTGACTCCAATATCACAACGGCACAGGCGTATACCTTTCCATGTCCGGAAAGATGTTGAGGCTGATCTCAAGCGTCTTGAAGACCTTGATGTTATCGAGCCAGTAACAGGACCGACTTTGATCAGTCCAGTCGTTGTCGTTCCGAAGAAGAAATCGGGGGTAAAGCTTTGCATTGACCTGCGCATGGCGAATAAGGCTATAGGTCGAGAGAAACACCCCATGCCAACTGCTGATGAGCTTATGACAGATCTGAACTCATCTACTGTTTGTGGTAAACTCGATCTGTCTAACGCTTATCACCAGCTTGAGCTAGATGAGTCAAGTAGATATATCACAACGTTCACCACGCATGTTGGTGTAAGCGTCTTCTTTTCGGTGTCAATGCTGCTTCCGAAATCTTCCAAAAATATATATTCGACTTGCTAGCGGATATACCTGGTGCAAAGAACCTGTCGGATCACATCATCATCCACGGTAAGACACAGTCTGATCATGATCGTGCACTCAGACAAACACTTGAACGGCTCAGTGCCAAAGGTGCCAAGCTTAATAAAGACAAGTGCATCTTTTCTGTAAACAAAATCACTTTCTTTGGACATGTTTTCAGCAACCTAGGTGTGTCTGCAGATCCAGAGAAAATCGCAGCAATCGTTGGTCAAGCTCCACCAAAGAACTCTGGTGAAGTAAGGTCATTTCTTGGTATGACACAGTATGTCTCAAGATACATACCACAGTATGCAACTCTTACTGAACCCCCCAGAAGACTCACTCGAAAGGACACCCAGTGGTCATGGTCTGAAGCAGAGCAAGCTTCATTTGAAAATCTTAAAACTGCCCTATCCAGTACACAGGTTATGGTATATTTTGACCCAAGGAAGAAAAACAGATGTGCTAGTAGACGCTTCTCCAGTGGGCTTAGGGGCCATGTTGACACAGGAAAGCAAGGTTGTTTGTTATGCCAGTAGGGGACTCACAGATCTGGAACAGCGGTACTCGCAGACATACCGAGAAATGCTAGCGGTAGTGTATGGCGTAGAACACTTCCATCTGTATATGTTCGCCTTTGAAGTCAAGGTGGTAACAGATCACAAACCCTTGCTTGGTATTGTCCAGAGTCAGAAACCCGAGGCCTGTTCAGGAGTGCGGGCGCTTGATGAGCGCTTGCCCGAGCAAAAGTATCACTGCTGAAACGCGATCGAGCGCCCTTTATAAAATCAAGTACATTTTTGTTCTGCGGTCGGGTTCTAGAGCATCAGTTTGTTAATTACGATTGTTTTATTCCAGTCGGCTGCGTCTGTTACCGTGTTGGTAGCCATCTTGGAAACACAAGCGAATGGCAAAGCGATACACCTCGCGAGTAGGCTAGCTTGCGCTAGCTGGCACTAGTCGGGCGCCCTCGTTCAGAGTCCAAGCGCTCGAAGTGACATCGAGCGCCCACACTCCTGAACAGGCCACCGCTTCGGCACGCATGGAGCTATGGCGGCTACGTCTCATGCCGTATCAATTCATTCTTGAGTATAGACCAGTTAAAGATGATAAAAACCCTGCAGATTATATGAGTCGACACCCGTTTGAACAGCCGAAAAGAGACAATACTGCTGAAGCATTTATTGCATTCATAAGCCCGCATGCTGTCCCAAAGGCAATGTTATTTGATGAAGTGCAAATAGCAACAAGATCATGAAGGTCTTCAGAAGGTCATGACTGCTATTCAGGCTGGCAGATGATAGTGGCATGATCCTGATTTATCTCTGTATTCTCGTTTTCAGGATGAGCTTGCAGTCTATGATGGTGTTGTTCTCCATGAACATAGACTGGTCATTCCCTCATCTCTGCAAAGAAAGGTTGTTGACATTGCTCACACCACTCACCAGAGTATTGTTAAAACAAAGCAGCTCATCAGAGAGAACGTTTGGTTCCCTGATATTGACAAAAGGGTAGAGGACACGGTAAAAGCTTGCATTCCATGCCAGTCCTCATACCCGGGGTCCACTAAACGTGAACCAGTTTGCTCTTGATTTTGCTGGACCTTTTCCGTCGGGCCAGTATGCTCTTGTTGTTCTAGATGAACATAGCCGATTCCCAGAAGTTGAAATAGTTTCATCAACCTCTGCTCATGCTATAATTCCCAGACTCAATTCAATTTTTGCGCGCAAAGGATTTCCAACTGTAGTGAAAACAGACAATGGTCCCCCATTCCAAGGCTAGGACTTGCTGAAGTATGTGGTTTCAAACACAGAAGAATCACCCCTTTCTGGCCAGAGGCGAATTGTACAGTTGAAAGGTTCATGGGGACATTAAACAAGTTTGTTCGAACTTCTGTTGCAAACAATCAGGATTGGAAAACTGAACTTCCTAACTTTCTTATGAATTATAGGGCTACTCCTCACAGCGCAACTCAGATTTCTCCGTTCGAATCCCTCACAGGGAGAATCAAAGTACTGACAGTACTGAAGGTTTTGGACATAATATATATTATATTGTTACGGTTCTTATCGGTAGCTGTGCCCTTATCGCTTCATGTTGGTAGCATGGTTCATTACGGTCATTACACTTAACGCTTCGAAGTTTGTACCTTTGTAAGAAGGTATCTAGATTGAATAACAACACAACACAGTATTCGTCAGTTGATTGTCTTTATGTAGGCTCTTTCAATAAATGATCTATCGTAAATCTACAACATAATAACTAAATAAATGTATTATCTGGCCAATGGTACGAGGGTATTATTATACGCCGAAAGCGGAGAAACGACTCTCGTCCGCGATTCATCGAGTGGCATCATCAGTTCCAGGCATCAATCAATCTATGTAATATTATAAATTCGTAGTTAAAGTTAATCCCAAAAAGTATCAGTCTTAATTGGTCAGCTCTCATATAATTTGGATAAATTTAGGTAGATCTATGGATCTTGATTGTTTACTGCTTCCTTACATCGAAAGTATTCATGTTGTTTGGTTTTCGACTTTGACAGAGGATGGCTTCTCTGATATTAATTTTAAACTGACTGACCTCGAGAATCTGATCTCGGGGGTTAATATAGGAAAACAGGGGTGGGTGAAAGTTTGGGGTGAGATTTATGGGTGATGGGCGAAATATTGGGCGATCCGCCCAGGCTAAGGGTGACGTGACGTCACCGCCCAAGGAAATCAACCAGAAATCGCCCAAACTATTGGACGTTAGCCAAGACAATAACCTCAAACCTATACTCTGTTCGAGAAAATATATCAAAGCATATTTAAGGCACATTGTATACTAACCAATGTAAAATTATAGAAGGAAGACATAATTATCTCTTCTTTATCAACTTCTGTAGTATTTATGTTTAATTTGAGCGTCTATAGCAACAATCCCATAATGCATTTAGATAAGATGGCTGCCATAAACAAAATTAATGCTGCTCAATGATAACTCTTTCTGTTGGCTCAGATAATCAAAACTGTGATAAAACATGGATTTACAACTCAGTTCCCTGTTGTTTAACAAATACATGTAGAGACAACAATGAATACAATCTACTTAGAGTAGATAAATGGCTATTCGTCCATGGATATGCACGAACTGGATCTAGCAGCCAACGTAACAAACAGATTGCATGAATTGTACTAGAGATTAATCAATCTGTAAACTTGCGTTGGTGTACTACAACAGCAATAATATAAAAGAAACAGCAAGGAATTATACTGAAAATTATCAAATATAACTCAGGTAAGATGTTATACAAAGTTACTGTTTGACTTCTCTCGTTATGCTATTACCCCAAGTTCCAAGTCCGTGCAAAATCATGGGGGAAATACCAGGGCATATCAATATTGAGTGTTTGCTGTGATTTTTTCTGAAAATCATGTCAGTAGTTTGGAAGACATTTAAAGAATTGTTTTATGAACATGTCACACACAGGGCGATTCCAATAGCTCAACTTGCCACTTTGTGTCAATAGAGCCAAAATAATAGTTTAAAGGTCAATTAAACAGGCAGGACACTTTTTCGTAAATATTTGACAAATGGGTACCTTGTACGACGTAGTTTCGAAAACACAAAAAAATACAGTCATATCGCACATAGCAGTTGTCATATATCACCGATAAGTAAGCACTGGCTGATTTTGGTTGTTCGCTTATCTCCCTTGTGATGACGTCACTTGTGACATTCGCTATAAATGTTGAACTAGATATCGTATAGAAAAGAATCGCACGTAATGTACTTCTGCTTCGTTTTGAGTGCTAAAATGGTAATTTGTGCTGCCTATGGGTGTATCCCTGCCTATGGGTGTAGCTCCTAATCCGACAGAGGCTAAATAGGATTATTTAAATTACCAAAAGACGAGAAATTCAAGAAAATGTGATGTGATTTACTTTGTCTCGATGGCTGTTTTCCGTGAAATTTATACTAGAGATGCTGTGGATGACTTGGGTCTACAATTATAAAAAAGGATGTGCTACATTCTGTTATAAATGTGACTTAGGTCTAGCACTGTAGGTTAATGGGCTTTTTCTTCGTGGAATATTTTTCTATACAAACGTTTTGTTAACAGTGTAAACCCAAATCACGCAGGAACTGTCTGACCAGGATATGCGCTGATTGCTTAGTCCGAAGACTTATTTCTTTAGATTCGATCAGGGTTGTCTAGCGTATCTGTAATCCCTGTAATGAATATTCATGAGGTCATGAAATCTTTAATAAATATTCTTAAGAGAAAAAATGATTAATAAACATGATCTAGCACTTTTTGGCAGCAGACACCTAATTTGCTTTAAAATCAATTTCCCAATCCTTCTATTCTTATATAAACGGCTTCACGCGCGTTTGCAAATAGAGTAGATCCAGATCGGACAGTTCCTGTAAGAGCTGTCTGATCAGGTTCCGCTCTGTTTGCTTATGAAATTTTGTTGATCTAATCCTAATTGATCTGTCAGAGCCAATGGTCTATTTGAAAAGTTAGCATTGTGAAAACAAGCCTTTAGATCTTCTTCATGAATATTCGTGTAAGAAATAATGATTTCATGGAGAGTTAATGATATATGAGCACATGCTATGGCAGTAATTGTACAACCAGACCTACCGGTATATAATTTCATAAGCAAATCGACAAGAACCTGATCAGAAGCTGTCTGATCTGGATCTACTCTGTTTGTAAATTTGTTTCAATACGTTTGATCTGGATCTACTATGTTTGCATTGGCATAAACAGGCACGTGGAATGAAGGGTTTATATTCGTGAAGTGATTTACTCACACATATTTTTTCATCAGGGAAATAGTTTATCATAAATATGATCCTTTTGCAATTTTGGAACATGGACAATTTTGACCATAAATCCATAGCAAAAAAGTCATTCTGGATCACTGTAATTTACGGAATTGTTCATTGGATGCGTTTTATAGTTTTACTGATTGTTACCTACATTATGCCCAAAACTAACTTTGACCGCAATGATTGATTCTTTTGACATGTTACCACAGCTACATAAAGGAATGCAACAATACGTAATAAACAGGAAGCGGGTTTTATGGCCTTGCAATAATCATTGTCCCCTGTTGGGTATATGACAAAAGGCCACTATGATAACTGACATCTGGAGACTGACACTGCATGGGGCATTTCGTGTGTAATATGGCTTAGTACAATATGGCCTAAGGCCATTTAACACATTCATTCATACATGCATAGAGAAATTATAATGAATGTAGGTAAAAATGCCACAGGTAATAATGCCTTAGGTAAATATGCCATAGGTAAAAATGCCTTAGGTAAAAATGCCACAGGTAAAGTGGTAAAAATGCCTTAGGTAATAATGCCTTAGGTAAAAATGCCATAGGTAAAAATGCCACAGTTAAAAAAATAAAAAATAATAACAAATATTTTTAAATTTATAAAAGGAAAACTGTATAATTTGAAAAAATATGTTATAATGTCATTTCATAATCAATTTTAGTATATAAAACCATTTAAATATATTCAAGATTAAAAATATTTATTATTATTTTCTGGCATTTGACGGGTTGTGTCTTGGTCAACTCTGTTTAAAAATGCCACAGTTATAAAAAATAAATTAATAACAAATATTTTTGAATTTATAAAAGGAAAACTGTATTTTGAAATAATATGTTATAATATCATTTCATAATCAATTTTGGTGGCTGGGTCTACTCTGTTTAAATAATTGTATGAAAAATCTTTTTGTTTATTTTGGATTCAGACCAATTTTCAAAATATTTGTTATTTGTTCAGTATGTTACAATACATAATACTATCTTTTGAAACAATAATGAAACAGATCTATCAAATTCCAGTAACAAACAGAGAAGACCCAGATCAGACAGTTCCTATAGTAGTCTTATAATCTGGATCTGCTCTGTTTTTGCATTACTTGTGATTTGTTTTTTATCTTTAGTATGTTACAATACATAATACTATCTTTTGAAACAATAATGAAACACAGAAACAGATCTATCAAATTCCATTAACAAATAGAGTAGACCCAGATCAGACATTTCCAATAGGAGTCTTCTAATCTGTTTTGCATTACAATTATTTGCAGAAAATTAGACAAAGACACCACCAAAATTGATTATGAAATGATAGTACAACATATTTTCTTCTTTCTTTTTTTAAATTTAATTTTTATTTTTTTTCAGAGGTATATAAAACATTATTTGATAACAAATATTTGGAAGTTTTGTCTGAGTCCAAAATGAAAAAAAGATTTTTCATACAATTATTTAAATAAAAATAGACCAAGATTGATAATGAAATGATATTACAACATATTTAAATTTATAAATATGTGTTATTATATTTTTTTTTAACTGTGGCATTTTTACCTATGGCATATTTACCTAAGGCATTATTACCTAAGGCATTTTTACCATTTTACCTGTGGCATTTTTACCTAAGGCATTTTTACCTATGGCATATTTACCTAAGGCATTTTTACCTGTGGCATTTTTACCGCACACCAATTATAATGGTTATGTTTACTGTTGTTTCCATATAATACAAACCATACGAGTATACTGTAAAATTATGATAAAGAAAAATGTAGTAACAGTTTTAATGTGTTGACCATATTTTTTATAGAAATTTTTATTTGTAGTGGGTCCAGTCATTTAAACATAATTCACAAGCTCTAGAAACATGAATATATTAATAAAAAAAAAAGTCATTCTTCAAGACTGACAACCATTTATTATCAAGATCCACCTTTTTCTCAGTTTCCCCCAAAAATACATATTTTGGTATTTCAACCTTTACTCGATTGTCTGAAAGTAATGCATCATTTTCGTATTGCAAATATTAAAGTAAAATAAATAAATAAATAATTTTCTATTTTTCTGTATTTTGGTGGAATTTCTTTTTTTCTAAAGTACGTACATTTATACATAGTACTATGTTACTTAACGAGAACGTCCCATTTCATCTGAACCCACTTTGCCTAACTATGAAATTCATCTAAAGTTGTCTGGTTCTGTCTAAAAGTTGTTTGGACCCAACTCATGGGCGGGACCCAAATGGTCCCTCTGATCTGAATCTACGCTATGTGCTAATGGTCTTGGTCCTAACCTCATCCTCTTTTTAAATTATTGTTTATGAATAATGTAAATTCACTGACATGTAAAGTAAGTTTTAACCATTCGCTTGCTATTCACGTCAATATACCTAACTGTAAATAGTGAAAACCTGCAGGAGCTGTCTCATCAGGGTCTGCACTATTTACAAGTTGATTTACAGCAGTGATTGCACAGTGAAATACGTGTACACAGTGAAGCTATATATGTAATTATACAACAGGACATGGGTAAAAAGCAAGAGAAGGGTTAAGATTAACAAAATTTAAAAATATGTGTTTAATATTAAGTATCATTGTATTTCACACCTAAAATAAACATCACACCCCATAAATAGTTTCCCCTACTCGATAAAGTGTCACTTTCTATGGCTTATCCATGGACGTAATGTCTGGAAAAGTGTGAAAATAATTTGGGTATTTATACAAACTTAGGAGTCGGATTTGATCTAATTTTGTAAGCAAACAGAACAGACCCTAATTAGACGGTTCCTGTAGGCTCTGATCTGGATCTACTTTCTTTGCAGAGGCATTAATTTAAAGGAAAAGGTTTAAGTTTCTGTGTACATTCCTCCCTCTCAATTGGATCCCCGACTGGCGAGAATTACAAGTGACGTCACGCAAGGGAGATAATCATGTATCGATTTTCAAAATGCACGGTTCGCGGTACAATAAAAACTCGATTTAAATCAAAACTAGATAAAACGGTAAGAATTTTCTAAAGCTTGGCGTTTAACTAACTGTATACTATCAGAATTTGACGAAAACCCAATCTGTTTACTTGACCTTTAATGTAGTAAAGAGCCATCACTCCATTATTTGAAAGTAAGGGTCATACTTCTGCTACTATCTTGTGGATCATAACAGTAAATAGCATGCATCATTCACTTATCCATATATACACTTCCACCAATTCCACACATTCCTTATGATTCTAAATACCCTACAAATAATTGCCAAATATATTGTGGGGTGATATTAACAATATGACAAATTATAAAGTAACACATATATTTGAACTTAGCATGGCAGGATACAACAGGGAAAAACAATAACTAGAAAATTGTTTCCAAGACACTGATGCACCCCCACCCCCCGCCTAACAATATTTTCGCTATATCGAGCACTTTTGACTATGTGTTATATAGTGAAGAAAATTTCAGAATCCCATAACTCTGGTACAAATGGTCAGAGCAATAATTACATTATTTAAGAAAATCTTCATATCAAGGTTGACAGCTTATTATGGGTGAAAATATGATGTAAAACCTCCCATTGGTATATGGGTTGTTAGACACATAATATTGTTTCACTTTATTGCGCGGGCCCCATCAGGGGCCCGCGCAATTAGTGATGGGGAAATTTTCTTTGGTACTGGGGCCGGAATGTTTTTGTTTTACCGTTATATAAATCGCAACATCACCACCATCCACATTTTTCCTATCCGGAACAAGATCGTCGTGTTCGGTATCACAATATAAAATAATTTTTAGCAATACGAAAAAATGCCTCTGATTCGTACGAACTATTTACAACTTGCAATTTGGGCAGATGCATTTTGACATGTGCACCACCGTAATAGTGAAGCAGAGGTCAACTTTACCGACTTCCAACATCGCCTAATTCCATTCGGCCAAGGACCAACTCGCCCCTGTCCAACTCGCCCCTGTCCACGCTACATTTATACCAGTCGTTTCAAAACTTCACATTTCTTATTTTTCCCATTTCCCTATTAAATACTACTTTCCAGATTGTTGATGCAAAGAGGTAGATGTCAAAAATAGCCTATGATGTAATGGGTTAACCCCTTTCCTCATATAAACGTGTTTTCACGCATTTGCAGAGTAGACCCAGATCAGACGGTCTGTTTGCTAAAAGAATTTGATTGATCTATTTCTTTAGTTTCTAAAATATATTTCATTATAACTGTTTTGTCCATGCATATTGAGTAGGTATTGAAATTGAGAAAAAACATAGAACAGGGAAAGGGTTAAACAATTTAACACCATGTAAACAGTAAACTCGTTTACCAGTTTCTGATAAACACAAGTTGAAAGTCAAACAAAAACATCCACAAGATTTTCCTTGATTTCACTGTACTTAATGCCCAGCTGCCAAGTTATGATCACTCGATACAGGTTTTACCGTATAGCTTTCCTTTTACCATGTATATCATGTACACATGTAAATATATCTTATTTTATTGTATGACAGAATTAAACTAAGACAACTTATTATTATGTGACCTTACTTCCCGAATCACCTCCACCTATGTAGGAGACACGTTCTGATATACTTGTGCTAAATACGGTAATTGCTCTTAAGAGGCAAATGCTCAATTTATAACAATGGTTTCATTTACACAATTCTTATTTTCCCCATTCCTCTAGTAAATGCTCCTTTCAATTTATTGATGCAAAATTTAACCTATGAGGTAATGGATTAAACCACACTTTAAGGAGTCAAATAATTTGCCTTTAATACTGGTTGGTGTTAAACGCATGTTTAATGTCAGACCAAAACACCAACACTATTTCCTGCATTTCAATCTGCATTTAATGCCCACGTCTAGTCCTTACCAGCTGTTACTGTTCCTAATGTTATAATCACCCAATATAGGTTTTTACTGTATAGCTTTTATCTCACTATGACTACATTGCGTACAATAATTTTTGTAAATACTTCTTATATTATTTTATGACAGAACTAAACGAGACAACTGATCATTATGTGACCTACGTCACTTTACTTCAAGTATCACTTCGCACCAATATAAGAGTCACTTTTCTAATCAATTGTGATAAATAGAACATTTGCCCCAAATAAGCAAATGCTCCATTTATCAAATCCAGTTTCAAATCCACACACTTCTTATTTTCCCCAATCTCTAGTAAATGCTCCTTTTCAGTTTATTTATTGCAAAGATTTAAATTTTAAAAGTAGCTAATTAGGTAATGAGATAAAACACCATGTAATTAGTCAAACAAGTTTCCTTTAATACTAGTTAGTGTTAAACACATGTTGAAAGACATACCAAAACTTCCACAATATTTTCGCATTTCAACCTGCATTTAATGCCTACTTCCACTTACTTACCAGCTGTCAATTTTACTTAAAGTATGATCACTCAATAAAAGTTTTACTGTATAGCTTTTATTTCACTGTCTACATCATGTACACATGTAAATATCTCTTATGTTATTATATGACAGATTTAAACTTAGACAAGTTATTATTGTGTCACCTTACTTTGGGAATAGCCAGTATTGTCATACTGTATGAAGTTTTAAGGTTATTGTACTTTCTTACATTAAAATACGCCCTCTCTAAACCGGACAGATATTTAACAGTAAGTTACACTTTCAAAACAGATGACTGCTTAATGCCAAAAAACAACCCCTGCAGGATCTCATTCAATCAGCTATCCTGCAATCAGCACTGCACAGTCACTCCCTAAAAAGTATTATAAAAATTATTGTTGCAACTATGCGTTCGGTTGCTGATCCTCTTTTTTCAAAACATGTACGCTTTAAAGACGATGATTTGAAAAAAGATAGTGAATGGTTTGATGCTGAATGCAGACACGCTAGAAAAGTGTACCTCCGTGCTTTACACAGTTACAACAGTAAGTCATCGCCTGAAAATAGAATAGTATTATGCGAAAGCAAAATCGCATACAAGAAATCAATTTCTCGTAAGCGTAATAATTTTAATAACATGAACGTTTACGCCATTCTGAGCCGAAAGAGTTTTGGTCGCTCTTCCGGAAGAATCCACATGCTATTAACGAAATAAGCGTAGACGAGTTTACTTTAACTATTTTAAACAATGATGGGCTCTTCTACACAAACTAAATGAGGACGCAGAGTTGTTTTGCTCTAACCATGATTTTGACAATCCTAATTGCAATTTTGATTAACTTTATTGTGATATTAATGTTAAAGAAATTTTAGCAGTTGTTAAGAAACGCAATTCAGATAAAGCGGCAGGGGTTAATATTCTACTGAAATCATACTTTATTGAATCCATTGATACTATAGCTTAACACGTGTGCGATTCATTCAATGCCATTTTGAATTCTGGATTTTATCCAGACTCATGGACCCAGGGCAATAGTTATTCCATTATATAAAAAGAGTGATCGTGAAAACCCTTCCAAAAACAGGAGTGTTACATTGATTAGCTGCTTTGCTGAAATATTTACAGTGGTATTAAATATAGAGGATCTTACATGAGTGTTCATTACACATTGTTTTTATGAAACGAGTTTACTATAATGATATGACACGAGCTTTAGCGGGTGTCATATTCATAATAGAAAACGAGTGTTATGAAAACAATTTGTAATGAACACGAATGCAAGATTCTTTTTATCACATAAGCCTTAAAATGCCAAAGAAAATGAAACAGGCTATATAGCTGACGGCTGTTTCGGCCATTCCTTACAAACAGCGCAGCAATACAACGGACGGCCCACATGGAGCGCAATAATTGGCTGACGCTTACATGAGCGCTACGATTGGCTAACGATTGCTAATTTGCATAAAATATGCACTAGTGCATTTCTGGGATTTACGGCACTCCGTTACGGCACTCCCACAAGGTAGACTATATGATAAAACAGTTTCAGCATGGTGTGAGGAAAATAATATCATCAGATGCACAGTTTGGCTTTAGATCGGGTGGGTCAAATGTAGACGCGGTGTTTATTCTTCACGCTATTGTACTGAAGACGATAGCGTCTAATAAACGTTTGTACTGCGCTTTCGTCGATTTAAAGAGGGCATTCGATAGTATAAATAGAAATTATTTGTGGTCCAAGTTGTATAAGTTGGGTCTTAACGGTAAAAGTTTACGTGTTTTAAAGGATATGTACGATAAAGTCAAGACATGTGTTAGAAAAGGAAACACTTATTCTGAGATCTACGATAATTATACTGGACTCATGCAAGGGGAGATAATCTCGCCCATAATGTTTGTCCTTTTTCTTGAGGATTTAGAGTTAAATATTCAAGATCCAGATCTTATAGGAATAAATATAAATGATATTATGCTTACAATTTTACTGTTTGCCGATGACATTTTTGTCTTTGGTAGCTCGCCACATGACTTGCAATATAAATTAGATAAATTAAATGAATACTGCGAAACTTGGGGATTAGCAGTAAATTACTCGAAAATTAGTAATGGTGTTTAGGAAAAGGGGTGGTTTAAATGAAAATTAAAATTGGTCGTACGGGGTGAGATTTTAGAAACAGTGACTTTAACTACCTTGGGACGGTTTTCAACTACACTGGGAGCTTTGTTTTAAATCAAGAGTTTATAGTAGGTAAAGGACTGAGATCATTGAATGCACTCATGACCAATATTAACGGTTTGACCCTGAAATTTAGTGTTACATGTAAGTTATTTGATGCATTTGTTAGTTCTATTTTGAATTATAGCTTTGAAGTATGGGGTTATACTTAATCTAAACAAATAGAACGAGTAAACCCAATTTTTTAAAGAGGTTACTACACGTGAAGAGGTGTACATCGACATACAATATGTATGGTGAAATGTGTCGATATCCCTTGTATATAAATCGTTAGAATTATTAAATATTGGTTGAAACCAGTTTCAACACAGAATGTAATATTATCTACTGTATACAATAATTTATTAGCCGATTATAGAAATGGTTAATCAAACTTGGGTGGGGATGGAATAAATGTAAGGTTGGGCGCCCAAAAAACGGTTTAAACCCCCCCCCTCCATTGTTGACTTTTGTCACTGACCGTTCCAAGGTGGTACTTCCATCCCCCTATCGTATGTTTGTTTTGTCTTTGTGCGTCTTCTGGTGGTTTTATAATTATGTTTCCCTGTGTTGCTGTTCGTGCAGCTGTTTGTTCTGTATGTGGTGTTGTCATGTCCTGCATGACTAATTTTTGTACTTTGGTTACAAGTATTTAAGCATTACTAGTAAATAATGGTTTTGCTGATGTTTGGATGGATCCAATAATTGTAAACCCGAAATCATTTCACAAAATATTTAAACAAAGAGTAGTGGATGGCTTTATACAAGGTTGAGATGAGAATATCAATAGTAGCGGTGCACTAGCAACATACAGACATTTTAAAGGCTGTTTCGGATTTGAAGCATATTTAGATACATTGTCATATAAACTTAGATTTTATCTTGCTAGGCTGCGTCTGTCTTCACATTCATTAAAATAGAAACAGGGAGATACGGCAAAATTAGCATACCAAGAAATGAAAGATATTGTAGTTACTGTGAAACTCGTGATATTGAAGACGAGTTTCATTTTGTTCTTTATGTAGTTCATACACAGACCTGCGTAAGAAATATCTAAACACGCGTTATTATGCTAGACCAAGTTTTGTAAAATTTCTTTTGCATGAGAACCGCACTTGTTAACGCTTACTTGTCATCTCAAATCTGAATAGACAGCACTTAATGCACAACGTAATTAAATCGATTGTAATTGTAATATACTGTCAAACTGAAAGATCATTTTACCTATGTGACATATTCTATGTATGTGTATTTATAACAACAATGTACATGCATGTACGAGTTGAATAAAGATATGTTCTGTTCTGTTCCTAAAATAATGCTCATACTTTTCTGTTTCGTTTACACAGGTTTCATTGTACATAAACTTCATATCTCTCATTATGCACATAGCGTTACTGAGAACATAATGATAGTTTGCCAAATATTAACTTGTCTCTATTTAGTTCCGTCTCACAATGCAACATCATGTTTGCAGATATTCTGTAATACTCTAGTCATCAATTCAAATATGCTTTTTTTCCTTGTTATAAACACCTAGTCAATTATTCACATTTGCCTTACAGTTGAACATATTTAAAAAATAACCATTTCCTCAACATAATTGCCTTTAGAACCCTTTTAACTATTTGATTGTTACAATTATTTCAGAAAATGAAACTTAGCTACAATATAGATCCTGCTTTTACAGCTTTGTATTGTACTTATTTACCAACATTGTGTCATTTGTTTCAGACCCACCTCGGCCTTTATGTTCTACTATATTATCAGTTTATTCATTTCAAAGCTCACAACAAAAACACTCAAGTTTGTCTTTTCTTTTCTTTTCAATGTCATACTAGCCTTGACTTGACAAAAATTCATACAGTTGACAATTTATAACTCTATTACACAATCTTCCCAGCATTTCGTTTGCCCGCGCTCCCTGTTGCTGCCTCTGCAGCAACTTTTGTACTTGTATTATATAGTGAAGACCATTTCAGGGTTCCATAACGGGTACAATTTGTTATGTCCGCGTGGTAGTAGGGCTTACAGACGGAAGAACGGTAGAACAGTTAAGCACTTTAATTATTGGTCTAGCTACATGGTTAATACATACTATAAGAATGCTACAAGTAAACTGTCCCCAGCCTAAAACGCTATCAGAGAGCGTCAGTGGGTAATTAACATAAAGAGGCGGAGCTATGCTGTGAGTGGCAATAGAGCTCTACACTACACAATTGGTCTGAGCAAAAATAAGCCTTTCTATGCTTTTGCAAACAGAAAAGACCCTGAAGTTCATAGAATAGTTTATTCATGCCTATACTTTGTCTTTTTGTTTGATTGCATTGTATTTTCTTACTTTTTCCTGAGGAGACTGCGAGCGTGTGTCTGTTCAGGGCCAATTTGTGAGTCTAAGCTACAAACAATACAGACCCCGATCAGTTACCACACCTAGTCAGGGTCTTCGCTATTTGCAACATCATACATGTGACAAGTATATCAATAAATGATATAATTAAAAATAAATTATAGTCATACATGTAAATTACAGTTAGTGCTGTAAACACTACAGACCCTGATAAGTAACCGGCATCATAGAAATAAATGATATGAATTAGAAATAATTTTACGTACATTCCTATAAGATACTATAAGACACTATAAGATACTATAAGCCTGACACGTAAATCAATAAATGATGAAATGTATATAAATTAAAAGATAAGAAAGTGTTTTGTCTCATTTTGTTTGCCTTTCTCCTTTTTTCCTTTTAATGTTTTTTTAATAATATAAAGGATACAAAAACACTTGTTTCCTTTTAATAGTAATTGTTAATACTACCATCCAAACTAATTAAACAATAGAGGTTGGCAAGTGGGACGCACTGCCTGGAATCAGATATAATACCAAGTTACTCTCTGACCAAAATCTAAACTTGTTACAATTTTGCCTTTGGTCAAAATGCCTAAAACTGATCTTTAAGAAATTCAAATGATGACAAACCTGAAGCAAATGATATTGCAGGTCTCTACTGCTTGCTTAATCCTTACAATGCTGAGTAATTTTTCGTCTGCAACAATTTTCGCCTGCTTCAATTCTTAAATAAACTTTCATTTTTTGCAAAAATATGGTCAAGATGACAAACAGTTTGGATCCTGACGAGACGCAGAATTATGTGGCCTCTCATCTGGATCCAAACTGTTTGCATAGGTAATCACAGTTTCGCCGCTAGCGTGCAAAGAGTGAAGCGTATGACCTGGAGAGATTTTAGCATCATGTAACAGTTGTCCTGCACTACTGACCACCAGTGCTGTAACCTTTGTACTGTAGTTTTTGATGTGAAGAAGTCTATTTCCCTCTTAATTTCCCTCATATAAACTTGTTTTCATGCATCTGCAAACAGAATAGACCCAGATAAGACAGCTCCTATAGGAGCAGGGTCTGCTCTGTTTGCTAATGGATCCACCTTCCGTATTTCATTATAAATATTTTGTAAGATTCCGGAACCGGATTGTTAGCCAAGCACTGCACATGCGCGTATGTAGCTATAGTATTGTCACGGTTATCTCCCGTATTCTCTTAGGGGGATTCCCGCTAGGTAGAGCTCGCGCACTAGGAGTTTCCAGGAAGTTTGAGTCGCAATCAATTTTATAAGGATTTCGGCAAAGCCGAAACCCTAAAAATGAATATTGGGATTCCACATATCCACATAAGAGACCCAACTCCTGTTTCAGTCCGTATGCGGGTGAATGATACAGTGAGTAAGAATCGCATGAAGGAGTATGCTGATAAAAAGAGGCGTACATTGCCATCTTCTCTTTCTCCAGGCTCTTGCGTGTTGCTGAAACAGCGCAAGGTCAACAAACTGATACCTCCTTATACTCCTGAACCTTACACGGTTGTAGAAAAGAAGGAAAGCATGGTCACTGTAGAGCGCAATGGCCATTGCATCACTCGTAACTCCTCCTTTCTCAAGCCTGTGAAGGTTGAGCCGTCAGTTGAGGATGAAGAAGAAAAGGATCTAGAGCCAGAAAATGAACCAGACCCTGTTTCTGAGCCCATACCTTCAAATGATCATGTTTCTGTACCTATCTCTTCTAGTTCGAGCCCGGCTACTGTAACTCCTAAACGAAACCCAGCTAGAAAAGCTGGAATGCCCAAGAAGTACAGCGACTATGTTTTGAAATAAGTGTATATATATTTGTTCTGTATGTGCTGGGTAACCTGTCACAATTTTAAGCCGAGAGGTTTAAATATTTGTCGTCACAAGTTAATTCTCTATCTAGATCTAGTCAATAACTTAATCTAGTCACACATTCAAATATCTAGTCTTTGTTTACAAGTTTTACTTATAATGTGGATTATGTAAAAACTGTTTGAGATTCGTTGAAATGGCTGTATAAACACATGCCTCATTCGAAATTGGACGTTGTTAGGTTCTTGGGCATTCACTGCATTCAGTGAAGTTTTGCTTGTAGGTTTTACTTTATTATCAATAGTTTAGTTTAACAAGCTTTAAGAACATTTATTGTGTTGACTTTTGAATCTTGAACATACATATACGTATAAATGCATTTGGCAATTTATTTGTTTACTTTGCATAAAGTAATTTTACAAACTTGATCTTGAAACTTTGGTACCGGATGTACTGACCATGCCGTTTTGATAACAATAACAACAAAGCGTTTAACAATAAATGTGCTGATATTTAGCTACACACACGAGCTGTGTTGTACTTCATTTCCCATAACATGAATGTCCAACTGTTCTGAAAATTGGTGATCTTTCGAAAGCAAAAGCAGAAATGCAAAAAGTGAAATTTGCATACTCGGTTTTATTGAGTCTGTTCATGAGTAGTACAGTAAATCTTCGCTAATGCGACCAATTAATAAACAGCGTCGTTCAAAGCAGGTGGTTGCTTAATACAGGACGAAATTCCTGCATTAAGCAATCACCTGCCTCTGTCACCCAGAATTATGCCCCTTTTAGGTGGTCGCATTAAAGGGGTTTTACTGTAATTAAAAGTGCAACACTACTCATGCCCCTAGCACCGGCTTAAGCAGTATTCAATTTTCAAAACTAATAACATCAAAACTAATTATTCCGAAGGACTAGAAAATATAACAACACTGAGAAAGCATATTCGTGAGGTTAAAATTTAATATGGTATATTAATACTACCGAAGCAGAACTGCAAATTGTAGTAATTACATGTACTATACAACTGAGCCGTCTGACATGGGTCGACTCTGTTTGCAAAGGCGTAGAAAGGCGTACATGTATATATGGAATAAAGGGTTAAGTAAAGAATAGATAGACAAGAGATTCTGCAAAGGATAATTTTATACAGGTGTTGGTCACACTATCAAAATGCATTTTGTCTCACTGGAGAGAATATTGTTTGCGGGGTCTCTGTGACCTAGTGAGTATAGCCAAATCACAAACGGACACATTGGAAAGCATTCCAGTTGGCTTGCTCTAATGAGCGAGTACGTTCATAGATACAAGTGTAAGTATTCGTATTAGTAAAAAAAATAAAACCGTTGTCTGAAAATAAGCACACGGTTCGATTTTTCTGACAGTTCTTTTAAAGCAAACATGACCTAAAGATAAAATTTTCTGGATCCTGATTAGATGCTATAATTTGCTATTTCGTCTGGATAAAAACAATTGTTAGTGCTCACAAAAAGCACCTGTTTCGCGACAGAATTTAAGTTTTTCTTGTTTACAAGTGAATGCTTGACTTCGTGGTACAGCGGAAATGACTGTATTTTCAGGTTGTTTGCAACCTTGAAGTGTGAACGAAACCAGAAATTCAACTTTATGTGCGGAACTCTTTCCAAAATTAAGTTGCTTAACCTTTAGCCGGCTATGGGCGGATGAGTGAATACATTTGCAAACAGTTTGGATCCAGATGAGACGCCGGGATCTCGGTATCTCATCAGGATCCAAACTGTTCGACACGCTGATTGCATTTTGGTAGACAAATTGATTATAGCTTCTATTTTGAAGAGGTAGTAGGTGAAAATTCTGTAACAATAATTTGCTTAGCAGGCTAAAAGTTAATGGCGTGTTGTTCCAAGCAGAATACAAAATACATTACTGCTAATGCATAATAAATACTGCATTGATGTCAAAATACAAATTGTTTCAGAGCTATGAAACAAAATGACATTATCTAGATAGTGCAGAAGATTTACAATGCTTTTAACAGTGCAATGTCTTCCAGTCAATTAAATAAGATATTATTTATTAGCGGGTGTGTTTAAAAACAAACACTTTAAAAAAGGATTTACCTTACCCATGGTACCATTTTAGGTGTAAACACTTTTTGCTTATTTGATATATTAACGTTAATAAAATAATTAAGTGTGTTTCGACAGCATTAATGAACAACGAATGGAAAATGGTCCAACAGGGAGCGCAAAGCACAAAAGGCACGGCACCAAAAGACAATCAAACATGAAATAACAAGACAAAAACCTCAACCATTTACTATATAGATAACAAAGTAGGTCATATGGAGAAAGCAGGAGTATAGCCTTGGAAGGTCAGTAGCCAAACCAAGCTACTGTGGGTTTAAACCAGGTTTGTGGGTACCCAACCTCGCGTTTATCCCATATTCACAAAAGCCAAAATGTAAAGTACAATCCATCCTCCAGACAACATCGCAACTTACGATTGGTATTCAGCAGCAATCATTACTTAGGTAATTAATAAATCTCAGTAAAAAAGCTTTTTTTTCCACTGGCATGACCTTACCTTACCTGCAATAATTTCTAAACGAGTTTCCATGATAGCTTTACTTACATTATTATCATGGTGAATACATGTTGAATTAAATTGAATGAAATCATAAAAGAAAGAAATCAAATCTGAGAACATATGTTAGCCATGTCCCTCCCACAGACGCCTTTCGATACCTCATTTTTGTATTTATTAAAACCATTGTGATGAATAGAACATTTGCTCAATATAAGCAGATGATCCAGTTCTAAAACTTTCCTCTTCTCTAATAACTGCTCATTTTCGGTAGATTTATTAAAAAAAAAGTTGGGTATATAAATAATCTAGGAGGGAATGAGTTAAATTCAACATGTTCCCTTGATTGACCTTCTGATACGTTCAATGTTTCCATTTTTCAATAAATAAATGCCTCCCTTGTCAGGAAATATCTTATAGTACAAGGCTGACTGATAAGTTGTGAGTCTCATATTTAAGGGTTTGCCTTTTGACGGACATATTGCAATTTTTTTCTGCATAATACCATTCATTATCTATATACTTTTGTCAGCTATGTTTAAGGGCCTTAGTGCCCTTTAAATAAGTCATTTTCTTGACCGTTCAGCAAGTCATCTATTGCATGTATGACATCATCGTCTGACCGAAAGTAGGTACCGGAAATGGCATATTTCAATTTTGGAAATAGATGAATGTCTGATGGAATGAGATCAGGCGAATAAAGCGGATACTTAATCAATCCAGAGTCACAATCATTGATTCAGCCATGGCATGACAGACTAGTGAACAGGGGCATTGTCCTGGTGGAACAACACATCCTTACTGAGTTTTCCGCGACGCTTGAGTTTTTTACTATTTCTTAAATGCCTAAGAAGTGATGCATAATATGTGGCATTGATTGCTTGTCCCTTCTGCAGATAATATACCGAATACTATCAGCATTCCAGAAAACAGAGGGCATAACCAATTCAGCTGATGGAACAGTTTTTGCCGTCTTTAGCGGGGTGTACCATTCCATTGTTTAGAGTATTGTTTGGCCTCTGGGGTGAAATGATGGATCCACGTTTCATCCATAGTCACAAACCTCTACGGAATGTTAGTAGGATCTGCCTCTAAAAGGTTCAGATTAGCACGCCCGGTGTGCTTCTGATCAACAGTCAAACGTCTTGGAACCCAACGAGCAGAGAGCTTTCTCATTGCCAGAAAGAATAAAAAATCCGTAAGAATGGAAAGTATATTGGCGATATATATAAACATAATGATACAGTCCTTGCATGGATACAGAATATATGAAAAAATAAATTAGAAATCCAGTTTTTACGTTTATTTGCGTTAGCGCTTTCAATGCTATTGCATATCTTCAGACATTTTAAACGTATATAAAATATTCTAATGCAACGTTTTTGTAACACGCATTCTGATTGGTCCACGTGACAAAATTTGAAGCATATAAACCACCGATATAATGTCGGAAAAATGAATATACTGTCGGAAACCGAATCGCTAGAAAATTTACTACGAAATATTCGTACGCGTATTCATAGTAAAATTGAATGAATGGGTCTGAATGAACGAAGACACTGGCTGAATGAAATGTAAAATGTTTTCAATTTGCTTGTTTTTTCAACACACTTTATGGTTGTAGTCAATGTGAGTCTGGCGATTCTACTCAAATATCTATCGTAACGTCCCACAAGTTGATCCTGAGTCCATTTATTTCACATTTTGATCAAATTCACTGTCCTTGAACAAACGTTTCTCTTCCTCTATTCTGTTTTGAGGTGTATGTGGCACCTGCACCCTGTAAATATAAGATTTAAGGTATATAATGTTACGCTTCTTATCGGTAGCTGTGCTCTTTATCGCTTCATGTTGGTAGCATGGTTCATTACGGTAATTACTCGCTTAACGCTTCTAAGTTTACAGGAGGTAACTAGATTGAATAACAACACAACACAGTATTCATCAGTTGATCGTCTTTATGTAGATTCTTCAATGAATGATCGTAAATCTAGAATCTACAGCATAACAACTAAATTATCTGGCCAACAGTACGAGAGTATTATTATACGCTGAAAGCGGCGAAACGACTACAATTCTCTCGTCCGCGATTCATCGAGTGGCATCATCAGTTCCAGGCATCAATCAATCTATGTAATATTATAATTTCGTAGATAAAGTTATTCCCAAAATTATCAGTCTAAATGGTCAGCTCTCATATAATTTGGATAAATTTAGGTAAGGGTCTTGATTGTTTACTGCTTCCTTACATCGAAAGTATTCATGTTGTTTGGTTATCGACTTTGACAGAGGATGGCTTCTCTGATATTAATTCTAAACTGACTGACCTCGAGACTCTGATCTCGAGGGTTTATACAGGAAAACAGGGGTGGGTGAAAGTTTGGGGTGAGATCTATGGGTGATGGGCGAAATATTGGGCGATCCGCCCAGGCTAAGGGTGACGTGACGTCACCGCCCAAGGAAATCAACCAAAAATCGCCCAAACTGTTGGACGTTAGCCAAGACGTAACCTCAAACTTATACTCTGTTCGAGAAAATATATCAAAGCATATTTAAGGCACATTGTATACTAACCAATGTAAAATTATAGAAGGAAGACATAATTATCTCTTCTTTATCAACTTCTGTAGTATTTATGTATAATTTAAGCGTCTATAGCAACAATCCCATAATGCATTTAGATAAGATGGCTGCCATAAACAAAATGATGCTGGATAAATGCTGCTCGATGATAACTCGTTCTGTTGGCTTAGATCATCAAAACTGTAATAAAACATGGAGTTACAACTCAGTTCCCTGTTGTTTAACAAATACATGTAGAGACAACAATGAATAAGGTCTACTTAAAGTAGACAAACGGCTATTCGTCCATGGATCTGCACGAACTGGATATAGCAGCCATCGTAACAAACAGATTGCATGAATTGTACTAGAGATTCGTCAATCTGTAAAACGTGCGCTGGTGTGCTGCAACAGCAATAATATAATAGAAACAGCAAGGAATTATACTGAAAATTATCAAATATAACTCAGGTAAGATGTTATACAAAGTTGCAAAGTTACGTTTGACTTCTCTCGTTACGCTATTACTCCAAGTTCCAAGTCCGTGCAAAATCATGGGGGAAATATCAGGGCATATCAATAACCATGTAGCTGTGAGATTTATATCCATGCTGAAACTATTTAAGAAGGACCTGACAACACTTAAACATTACCAACCGATCACAGACAATGATCTGAAAACACTAAAAAACTCAGGTTTCCTCTCTGCCATAAATCACAAATCTTTCCAAAGAAAAGTGGTTTGACATAACCTTGAATTTCGCTCTTCGCGGTATACATAGAAAACCTAAGATCTCTGACAAAAGTACAATTTATGAGTCATGCAGGAAACATGTCCTGTAAATCTCTGAAAACATACCTGATAAAACTGCACCCGTGATCGACCCATTTCATTCAGTAACCCAAACGTTCAGTCGATTATGAAGAATCATGTACATATCCAGGCCTGTTGTTGAGCGTGTGCTGAACGAAATGATGAAAACAATTTCTGTGAGGCTTGTTTCGTCAAACGTTTTAAAACACAAATCACTGTGTCCGAGAGACCGCAATCATGCACTAGCCGTTGGCCTATGCTGGTGTCAAAACCAGGGAAATAGTGAAAAAGTTCGGTCATCAGAAGGAAGCCAGTGTCCGAAGCTATAATGCCGACTCGTCCGACAATCAGAAGCGGCAGTATTCTTCATTTCTTCAAGGACAGTCCCATAATGAGAATTCGCCCCACCCACTCTAGACCAATCGAGGGCTCTTTCCAAACATGCCTGTAGATTGTCGCTCCTGATAATTTCCATTTGCACGTCCACTTGGCCTATCATCATTCTCATCAAATACACCAATCAGCCAAAGTATCTTGAATATGCAACCAGTTCCACATTGCAAACAATTTAAAAATAAATAATTCCGTTGTCCATGTGCACAATTATTGTGGAATTTCGAGCAATGTCGAGGTCAAATTTGATTCATCTTTCGTAGTTTTGAAATGGACATACCGTCAGAAATTCAAAGGACCATGACTTAACGGTTTTCATTTGTGAAAATCAAAGTATCAAGTGAAAACACCAGTTCTTGGTATATTAAATATAAGAACAATTGCTAGGTTCCGGGAGAACTATTTTCTATATGCGTAATTCGGAGATATGCGGTGTTTCATGACGTCATGTTATGACGACAGAGAGAAAATATCAAAGGACTTAAAGTATTGTTTGTTTTTTACCATATGGTTTCATTAGAATAGGGATAACCGTTGCGTATTTGAAGATTTGCAGCAGTATATCGGTGGTTTATATGTAGCAAATAATCATTTTACATGCTCCGCTAACGCGTCGCATGTAAAACTAAATTTGCGACATATAAACCACCGATATACTGCTGCAAATCTTCAAACACGCAACGGTTAAACCATAGAAATAACTAGTATTATGCTCAAAATTAGTTAAATAGTCAGCATCTTCTTTCATAAGTTCCTTATCATGCTTTTTGATTATATCGTGTAAATCACGTTTAGTTCTTACATCTGCTCCCTCGTCTATTCTTCATAGTAGATAGTATCATTTAACATGGATAAATAAATAACAAGTATGCCGTAACGTTACTAAACTACGGGAAACGTAAGAAGACGACGTTGCACGGCAATGAATAATTATTTATTACGTGACGTCATTAAAATACGGCAAACGTCTGGATACGACGTTGCGAAATATTTGTATATTGCACAGCGGGTATTTAAACCATGTCCAAAATTAAGACGTGTTATTTAATTGCGGTTGCAGAATATATATCAAAAATAATTCTTTTTCGTCTCTGAAATTGTCGCTGTCATTCAGTATTTTATAGAGAGGAACTATATTGAATTTACCCGCAGAACACTGGTGCAAATGCTTGTTCACTTTCAGAAAACGCAGAGCTTCCGTATTCGTTTGTTGTCTATGTAAATTCTGAAAGGGGGTGATCCCCGAGAGCAAAAATTGCAATACAAAAAGAGAAAATTGCAGACTCGGTTTTATTGAGTCTGTTCATGAACAGTAGTTGAAAGTGCAACACTGCTCACGCCCCCTAGCACCGGCTTAAGCGGTATTCAATTTTCAGAACAAGAAGTACTGAAATTCATGATCTCGAAGGATCAGAAGGTATAATTCATTCTCAAATTCAGGCCATTGCTTGTTTGCCCAATATAAAATTCTTTACAATTAGGACATATTATACTATAAATGACATTTTTGGTCACATAACTCATACTTTGCTTTACCGTGAGTTGTTTACCATTTGAAAACAGAATAGTATGTCCTTCTATTATAGATAGGCACGTCTTACATATTCTTCTGTTACATTTGGTAACTGAAGGAGTGTCCTCTTTCATGTCATATTTAGAAGAAGAAAGAATTTGCTTTAAGTTTTTTGGCTGTCTTCTGCTATCAATTATTCTTTTCTTCTGTAGCACAGTTTTCATTCTATCACTCTTCTGCATGATTGCTTTTACAAGAGCGTATACCTGGAGACATATTTATATTTCTAGGGTTGTATGTAGACACAAATGGGATCACGCTATACGTAGAGGTATCAACGTCTGTGCGGTCGGTCAGTTGTATATATATATATATATATATACTCTTTATTTCCTCCTCAACGGAGATTTTCAATGGTACAAAAAGTGACAGAAATAAATATAATGCCAGGAAAATCCATATCAGCAATCAAAGAAACGTACAAAATGTGAAAACAACCTTGAATATATACATTATGCAATTAGAAATATGTTACAAGTGGTGAAATATGTGAAGTGGCATACTTATATTCATACAAATGAAGGAGTAGACAAATACGTTCACAAACATGCGTGACATATTATGGAATTTGATCGTTGATATAGTATTCATCACCCTAATGCGTAGTAGACTTAGGGTGAAGGATAAAGTAACAACTAGCGTAGTATCAGTCCATACTCCAAACAACCGTAGCTTTACGAAACGAAATTAAAGTTACGAGAAGGAGATTGCATGTATTTAGATATGGCGAGCAAGTGAATTAGGCATCTACGTACATGGAAAAAAAAATAGATATCATATATTCAAAGTGGTTTACAAGAACGTCATCCAAGTTCAGCTATACTTACAGACACCTATACAAACACTGTGTTACCTATTCAGACATACTTTTGTAAGACCTGACAGATTCCGTTAAAAAACGAAAGCTGTTTCTTATGAACTGTTCATACAGAGAGTGAAACCGGACCTCACCAGACAAGTATTGTACAGAGCCTAACAGGGTACAGTATGTCTCTTCGTCATTCAGACATGTCACTTCAAAGGGAGCCTGTGACAATAAGCAGTTTCTCTCATGGCGGTAGAAAGGGCATTGCATAACAATGTGCATATTCATGTCTCCAGTCACAGCGCCGCATAGTTTACATGTTGTATCCTGGTATTGGATGAAGGTCCACAGTTTTGCAACAGTAATTTTATACCTTAGCGAGATACCCTTGCTTTTCCATAACCAGGATACGGACAGTCCACGGTGTAGGTTTACAAATCTGTGAAAGTTGACGTCATTCACCTGTCTTTCAGCAAGCAGCCGCTCATGATACTCGAACACTGCTCTTTTGACAATCCCTTTCCACTGTAACTTGGGAGGGAAGTCAGAGGAGCTAATGTATGTATCAATGTAATTCTTTAGCCCATACTTTTCTAGGATCATGCAAACATCAGGTATGAATCCCATTTGCCCTATGCCATTTCTTTGAACAAACAGACAGAGTCTGAAGCTAAACAGTTGTCTACATAATAAGTGTGCTGGCATAGTACACAGTTTTTGAAGAAAGCTCAACTTTCGCTTTTCAATTTCTGCAGTCAGTGGCAACCATCCCAACATCGGCAGAGCCATGTCTGTCCGTGTCCGCTGGGGCAGAAGCTGCACTGACTTGGCAAATAAACGCTGCGTCTTTTCCAATAATTTAATGTCAGCGTTGCTCATTGCTGTCCACAGCTCACAGCCGTAAAGAATAGTTGGAACAGCAGTCTTTCGTATCAATTCCGATAGAACCAGGGGGTTCAGGTTACACCGACTTGGATCAATGGCGGTTATAGAAAAGAAAGTTTTCCGGCCACTTTCGCAACGATGTTTTATTTCGGTCGTAAACTTCATGTCAGATGTGAGTTGCACCCCAACATGTTTCGCACTTGTTGTGTAATCAAAGGCTACAGGCCCGAGTCTAACGGTCTCTGTGTGTATGCGCGGTTTGTCTGAAAATGCCACAATCGTGCATTTGCTATAATTGTAATTAAACCTCCAGTTGTAAGCATATTTGAGAGCAATCTGAACCATATCACTCAGGTTAGTGAGATTATTAGCGACCAACGTGAGGTCATCCGCGAGTGTCGGATAACCACTGGGTATCGAACCTACATTTGTACCTAGCTGACTAGCAGCGAGCTGTTCGAGTAGCTCGTTTATATAGAGGAGGTAGCACAATGTAGATAACACGCCCCCTTGTCTGATACCTTGTGAGACCGGAATGTGGGTAATGTTGTTTGTGTAGCTGTGATTTTAATTCTGAGAGTCGCTTTTCTTGTAAATATTTGTCTTTCACGATAGTAATTATTCTAGATGCTAAATTAAACGGTATGTTGACTTTAGTATGTTTAGGATGGCAAGAACGGAAATCGAGGTAATTGTGCGTATCAGTAGGATTGCAGTACAGGTCTGTAGTAATGTTATTTCCCGATTTTATGACTAATATGTCTAGAAAAGGCATAGCGGTATCATCTTCATTACAAGTAAACTGTATGCTGGGATGTAGTTTGTTTAATTCATTCAGGAAATCAGTAGTATTGATATTCTTATGCAATATTAAGAAACATTCATCCAGAAATCTCTTCCAATTGAGTCTTAGATAATTTGAAAATTCAATGCCGTATTTTGACTGCATCCTCTCGTAATCAAATATCCAAGTACTAAAGTTGCATAAGTCGGAGCGACGATGGTACCCATAGCTGTACCTTTTTTCTGAATATAGTATTTTCCATCAAAGTAGAATACATTGTTGTTCAATATAAGTTTAAGTGATTCAATTACGAAGCTATGCGGAAATCGTTTATCAATCTTTTCGGGAGCCTTTTCCATCCAGAAC
The DNA here is from genome assembly GCA_963576725.1 of Azorinus chamasolen. Classification (NCBI taxonomy): domain Eukaryota; kingdom Metazoa; phylum Mollusca; class Bivalvia; order Cardiida; family Solecurtidae; genus Azorinus; species Azorinus chamasolen. The sequence continues at coordinate 8,990,684 of OY755236.1, read as the reverse complement.
TGTACCGCCTTAAGTCCGAGGTCGTGTGGAATATTTGTATATAAACTAATTACATCGAATGTCACAAGTTTAGATTCCTGATCCTCAATATACTCTGGTAAATAGTTAAGAACATCTAAATCATCTCTAATGAAACTAGGTACACATTTACATAAGGGTTTGAGGATGATATCCAAAAGGCGACTAAGTCTTTGTGTAACATTATTAGGTCCTCCAACAAATAGGTCTGAAAGGTAAGTCCTCAGGATCGCAGACTTTTAGATTTTGACAATGCTGTTACTTCAAAGCATCAGTGAGTTATTTACTTTTATGAACCTTGGGTAAACCATAGAAATAACTAGTAGCATGCTAAACATTAGTTAAATAGTCAGTATCTTCTTTCATAAGTTCCTTATCATGCTTTTTGATTATATCGTGTAAATCACGTTTAGTTCCCTCGTCTATTTCTTCATAGTAGATAGTATGGATAAAATCTTTTCTCTGTAAAATGCATCGTTCATACAAACAACAGCACCTCCCTTTTTCGCTTCTTTTATTATCAATTTCTTATTATCTTTGAGAGTTTAACGTGCTTCGCGGTCATTCCGTGAAAGATGAATTATTTTCTACTGGGTATTCTGTCAGTAGCTGTATGGTGTATTCCAATGATTTATCGCTACTCTTTGGAGGGTTCCATCCTGTCTTATTTTTAACTAAAGGTAATTCTTTGTTATTATCTTCATTATTATCATGAAAACGTTCACTTAGTCTCAATTTTCTGCAAAATTATTTAATGTCTGTATACAGTTTGCGTCGTCTGTTTGATTGTCTATATGGCCGTCTGTATATAATTATTCTATATGCATGTCTATAAGTTTATCTATATATCTGTCTATATGTCATCTATATATCTGTCTATATGTCTATATATATGTCTGTATATTGTCTATATACATGTCTGTCTATATGTCTATCTATATGTTTGTCTATATGACTATCTATATGGCTCTCCCCCCCTCTCTCTCTCTCTCTCTCTCTCTCTCTCTCTCTCTCTCTCTTATCAGAATCTGCTCCGTTTGCTTGTGATACAATACACATTTGATTCTACAGATTCTGCCAAGGCCAAACAATCCTGTCTCTTTCTGCTATTGCAAAAAATTAATGCCGTTATTATTTCTTACATGATTATACATTGGGTAGAGGGTTAATTAAACACCCACCTGCCCCACCCCACCACCCGACAATCCACAGTGGTGAAGCTCACCTGGTGATATGGCCTTTAATCCTCCTACCAGTGTATCCTTGCACAGAGATATTTTGTTAAATGTTTAATCAATTTGTCCTTGTATAGTTGTATGTCTTTTAATACTATATTATTTTATCACCCACAACGTCTCAGGCGGCTGTATATTATAAATGTAAAGTGGAAGTAAAGCATAGATCACCTTTCTGTTACTGAAGTACTTTCAGCCTGCATAAAACTGCCACACAGTCTGTGTTAAAGGCAGACAATTAGGCTTCTTGTTAAACATATTTTATTTTGCTGTTACTTTCTAATTTCGACTGGGCTGGTTTCTCATCTAATGGGGGATTATGGATTTCCTTGCAATTCTTTATCTTATGTTCCTTTTAAGTTTTATGTTCAGCTCTTTGGACAGTACAGTACAGATGAAACATTGTTCAAATAGCGTTATAATCCCAATTCTAAAACAAGGTCAGTTGTCAATCAGTCCATTAATCAGTCCAAATGTTCGTCTGTTCTTCAAATAGTTCTGTGTTTGTGTTACTTGAAAAGGTTTTGCCCATGAAAGAAAATGCAACCATTAAATATTGTTGACACTTATGTGAACGTATGCATCTCAGTTTTGGCATGAAATGGTTTCAAGGATGCTAGACATTATATCCATTTTAATGGGTAACTGCCGTAGATATTTAGTATTACACAATTTGAGCCTATCTATTTTCCATGGATATATTAATAATTCTAATTGATAGCTAGGATTGACGCGGTGTTACCAAAACTGATGTTTACAGATAGTTCCATGGAGACAAAAGCTTGGTATTGCATTATAAACATACGAAGATTTTGAATTCAATATGAGCTTTATGTAGATGATCTGAACTCATAGTTTTGTCTTTAAACCTTTTACAACAATTAATAAACAAAACACTAATAGCCTCAAATTCAGCCAGGAAGCCACTGTTTATATGTACAAAATGTACCATGTTGGCCTTTCTGTTGGTGACCCAGCCTTTGTGAATATTACAAACACCTAGACTCATAACAGACACTGCATTGGAAAAGACATATCCTATCAGATTCCACATATAAAGAATATAATGACCAGTCTGAGGGACAAAGAACTGCGGCTATTGATGTGGCAAACACGGTCATTTAGAATGGATGTTTAGTGACAAATAGTGTCGCCCCAGATTGATTGATTGATCCAAACTGCTTGGTGTTATGATTATACATAAATACTTGAACTGCTCTGATCTAATATTTCGACCACTAAGGGCCTTTTTCAAAGATTATCATATCGCTATGATTATATTTTTGTTTTCAAACACAAAAGACGAACATTAATTTAAAAGAGAAGAAATGTGTGCAGAAGACAAATTATGCAGACGACACTATTTGTCAACAAAAGAGCTAAACACTAACGGGTGAATTCAGCGTTGAAAGGGTTTTATGCCCTCTTACTTTACCAGCAATTGAACATAACATGTATACACTCAATAAAACTCATATACAGCAGAACCTAAGGGACGTAACTCGAACTTATCCTGATTTACTGGTGTTTGCTGGATTGTGTTTCTTGAAGAAAGAACTTTAGACAGTATCAACTCAACAATTCAACATCTCAATGACGTATCATTTATTTGACTACAGACGTTAATAGTCATAGAGTGTGTCCATAGCTCATGTTGGTATCATTATGAGCATATTTTCAACGTCTTTAACTCCTCGAATGCGGGAAACGACTATGATAAGCAAACAGTGCAGAACCATATAGTCATTCAAAATAGTCTGGCAAGTTTTTCATATTGAATGGACTGTTCAGTTAAAGGACCGTCTGATCTGGGTCTACTCTGTTTGTAAAGCGCTTTGGAAAAAGAAGTATATACGGAGTAAAGGGTTAGATTCTCCTTTTATCTACAACTCTGTAGATTAATAGAATCAAGCATGGGGTTTGTTAAAGACGGGGGTTTCTATACCCGAGGTTCGTCTGTTCCAGTTGGAAACGAGCTTTAGCGAGTTTCCGACAGGAACAGACCAACCGAGGGTATAGAACACCCCGGCTTAAACAAAACCCATGCTTGATTATTTTTCTCGCTGAAATACGCCCTAAAACCAATTAAATTAACGAATTTCGTGAAGTACTACTTTACATTGCGTAATACGACTTCCATATCTAATAGCAACAGACCGCAGCATAACTTTAGGCGTGACACCAAAATGACGTCATTTGTTATGACAACCACAAACGTTACGTTTTGGCGTAAATATAAATGACTGAGTGACTACAAAACAACGTCTTCGGTTAATTAAATAGGCTTTTAAAGTGTTTATATGATAAATAGAATTTCATATTCGTGCTAATTACTTATATTAATTCCAATTCATAAGATTGTTGCCTATAGAAATGTTGGTATAATTCTGTAAGAATTCCTTCCCTTGTATTGATTTTACCCAATCGCGCGTATGAATACACTAGTCACGGGGTGTTCCAGATAAGGATTTCTAGTACGGCTATTTTAAGTAACTCAGCTTATCTAGCACTAACTACCAGCCATACATTGTCATGATATTCAGAGAATTGGGTCTATTTGAACTTGTTGAAAACTTAAACTTAATTCTGGCAGACAATATACACGTTCATCTATCTGCATGACATAGTCTTGCCATTATATACATCAAGTAGGTACATTATATCCAACTGATAACTATAATGTATGTTCGTCTTTAATCCTCTTATTTGTGTTGTTATACAGGATACTATGTAACCCCTCCACAGTGGAATTGTCCAGTACTGTTTAACCCTTTTCGTCGTATTTTGAAACGCTTTTTAATGCATCTGCAAACAGAGTAGACACAGATCAGACGGCTCCTATTGGAGCCGCCTGATCATGGTCTGCTATGCTTGTTGATGGAATTTGAAAGATATGTTTCTTACTTTCTGAAATGGCCACAATGTTTCACCTTCTATATTTCACAATAACAATTTTGAGCGTGAATAATTAGTAAGTATTGAAACTTGGAATAAAGAATAAACTTAGAACAGGTCAAAGGGTTAACTAAATGGGTCCACTCAGTATGAACGAGTTGAACTTGCTAGAGGATGTTGGATCTAGGTCTAGTGCATCTAGGTCTACGTTGTTTGTAAATGCCATCACATGCATGACCCATATTTAAAAGGGTTTTAAGTGACAACTTAATGAATAAATGTGAATGTTACCATAGACTGTTGCTTAATGCAGGGTGCAATTAGCGCAGAGAGTCCCTATGGGAGCTTTTTGTATAACTGTATCTCTGCATTAATTTACAACGTGCATTAAATACCTAATATCTGTCGCCTTGCGTAGATGACTTTTATTGTATTTCAGTCGCACTGTAGCCATGTGTGCAATCTTGCTTGGGCTGGTATACGGCAGCTTTCAGGTATGCTCCCCTTGACTGTTTCCAGAGGATAGCTAACAACCGTATGCCAGAGGTCCAGATAAGATACATAAATTAAACAATTTCAATAACAACTTCTTTATTTCTCCACCAAACCCTATGTTGTGACCACTCTTTAGAATCGTCCCTTCGAGACAACATAGGATTTGGTGGAGAAACGACGGTTTTAGTATATCTTAGTACGCATATCTATCTATTGCTTTATTATGCCATATTCAAACTTTTTCGGGGATGTTCTCTAAGTTTTAATTATTATGAAACAATACATTAAATTTTATACAAACATGGTAAAGGGCCCAGTCACCACATTCAGTTTGCCGGTGAATGTCAAATAGTGTGAAGCCTTTAGACATTAGTCGGATACTACATTTCAGCCGACGTCTAATCCATTTCTCTTCTGTTCGCATATCTCCTAAGACTTATTTTCTCATGGAATTACTGAAACAGACGTAGGCGTATCTGTTATCTGATTGTTATCTACATGTAGTTGAAAACTGTCCCAAGGTACATGTACAGTGAAAGACCTCGAAACTATGGAGTACAATTCAGATACATTTAGGCAGGTGGCTGCTTAATGCAGGACGAAAGTCATGCTGAAAGCGTAATGCAGTACGAAAATGAAGTAAATAAGCTCCGTATAACATCCGTTCTGCATTAAGCTATATCCTGTCTGTAAGAACTATATTTAGACCTCGTTTTGGTGGTCGCTATAGAATATCCTTTACTATAATACAACAATTTAAGTTCTAGCTCTACAAAACAAGTCATATTCATTAAAGCCTTTCATTTGTTTATTGACGTTTTACATGCAAAATAAATTAATATCACAAGTATCTAAACAAATATTAAAGTATAAGTATAGGTAAATAGATAAAGAATGTTATTATATAAATGAGTATTCATTTACTATTGATGTTTACCAAACGTGTTCAAACAGTTTGGTAAAATTCGATAATAAGTGATAACGAATATATTATTATTTTATCACATGCCACAACAACAAGACTTGCTTATTACTCTTATTAATAAGGGTCTTAGTACTCCTTTGCGTGTCAAATAACACGTGTGCAGTTATATTAATTAAGGATACAAGTAGTGTCATATGATATGTAGTATACAGTTAGACTTCGATATCTCGAACTCGGATAACTTGAATTTCTGGATAACTCAAAGTAAAACTTCGGTCCTTCTAAAATTCACAATACAGAATTGCCCTAAAATGTATCACTAGGCATATCTTGAAATACATGGGAAAGCTTAATGCAGGTCTATAGTAATGCTGAAAGTTCTCCTAGGAGCTTTCAGCATTACTTTATACCTTTTTTAAGCTGTGATCTTGATAAATTGCTCAGATTGAAAATCGGATAACATGAACCTCTTTTATCACGAAGTAATTTGTATGGACCCTTGAAGTTCCAAATATCGAAGTGCAATTGTATATTGAATTAAATAACATAAACCAAATATATAATGTTATGTCAATGATTGTCACCCTGTTCACTTATAAATGGATCTTTATTCTGTGAAATAATCATTGCATGTTTGTAGACGAAATCGAAATGCAGGAGAATGTATCCGAGCTGCAGATAGGAGGCAATGTTTGGGTCTTATTACACCGCCTAACACTACCTTTTAATTATGCATTATACAATGCCATTACCTCTCTGCCTTAAAATATCTCATTAATCCTCTGCTTCATATAGACGCATTTTCACACATTTGCAAAAACAGTAGACCAATATCAGACGGCTCCTGTAGAATATGTCTGAGTATGGTCTGCTCTGTTTGCCTTTGATATTATATAAATCTAATTCTACACTCTCTGCCACAGTCAAAATGTCCTTTATTAACAATTCGTTGAAATAGTTCGGCTCATTAATATTAATATATGATGTCATTATATCTTACATGAATATTGAATAGGGAAATGGTTAATGCGCATCCGTATACTGTATCATTATTTCTCTGCCTTACAATATAGAATCATTACTCTGTCTCACAGCTCAGTAGTTTTCTGTCGTACACTATCTTATTATACTATTTAATACTCTACCTTATACCATATCATTATAACTTTACCTTATTTTATCTCATTATTACTTTACCTTGAATTATCTCGTTATTACTCTACCTTATATTATCTCATTATTACCCTACCTTCTCATTATTACTCTGTCTCACAGCTCAGTAGTTTTCTATCGTACACACTGGCACTTGATCGAAAAGACTATAGTTTATTTATAGCAACTAGTAAATTAACTATTATATTACACAACTATAGTCTGTTTCGATCAAGTGCCAGTGGTCGTGCACTATCTCATTATTACTCTACCTTATATTATCTCACTATATCCCTGCTTTATACTATCTCGCTATATCCCTGCCTTACATTATCTCATTATTATACTCTGCTTAACATTATCTCATCATTACTCTACATTACACTATCTCATTATTTCCATACCTTGCATTATCTTATTATTTCTCTACCTTACGTTATCTAATTATTGTTCTACCTTACATTATATAATTAGTATGCCTTACACTCTCTTATTATTTCCCTACCTTACATTACCTAATTATTTTCTTTACCTTACATTGTCTCATTATTTCCCATCTTACATTATCTCATTATTTCTCTATCTTACAATATCTCATTATATCCCTACCATACACGACTAAGTATGGAAGGGCTTGGTTAGGTACACAGTACACACCTATTCTTAGCTGTATATAGGCTGTACTGCACCTATCAGTATGGAAGGGCTTGGTTATGTACACAGTACACACATATTCTTAGCTGTATATAGGCTGTACTGCACTGTATATAGGCTGTACTGCACTGTATATAGGCTGTACTGTACTGTATATAGGCTGCACTGCACTGTATATAGGCTGTACTGCACTGTATATAGGCTTACTGCACTGTATATAGGCTGTACTGCACTGTATATATGCTGTACTGTATATAGGCTGTACTGTACTGTATATAGGCTGTACTGCATTGTATATAGGCTGCACTGTATATAGGCTGTACTGCACTGTATATAGGCTGTACTGCACCTATTCTTAGCTGTATATAGGCTGTACTGCACTGTATATAGGCTGTACTGCACCTATTCTTAGCTGTATATAGGCTGTACTGTACTGTATATAGGCTGCACTGTATATAGGCTGTACTGCACTGTATATAGGCTGTACTGCACTGTATATAGGCTGTACTGCACTGTATATAGGCTGTACTGCACTGTATATAGGCTGTACTGCACTGTATATAGGCTGTACTGCACTGTATATAGGCTGCACTGCACTGTATATAGGCTGTACTGCACTGTATATAGGCTGTTCTGTACTGTATATAGGCTGTACTGTACTGTATATAGGCTGTACTGCACTGTATATAGGCTTACTGCACTGTATATAGGCTGTACTGCACTGTATATAGGCTGTACTGTATATAGGCTGTACTGTACTGTATATAGGCTGTACTGCACTGTATATAGGCTGTACTGCACTGTATATAGGCTGTACTGCATTGTATATATGCTGCACTGTATATAGGCTGTACTGTACTGTATATAGGCTTACTGCACTGTATATAGGATGTACTGCACTGTATATAGGCTGCACTGCACTGTATATAGGCTTACTGCACTGTATATATGATGTACTGCACTGTATATAGGCTGTACTGCACTGTATATAGGCTGTACTGTATATAGGCTGTACTGCACTGTATATAGGCTGTACTGCATTGTATATAGGCTGTACTGCACTGTATATAGGCTGCACTGTATATAGGCTGTACTGTACTGTATATAGGCTGTACTGTACTGTATATAGGCTGTACTGCACCTATTCTTAGCTGTATATAGGCTGTACTGCACCTATCAGTATTGCTTCCTTTCAGGCAGGATATTGAACCTTACATGTAATCCGCCATATAAAGCGCATCTGCTAAGACTATCGTCTGCTTTAGATTTAAATGTGTTGTATATATACAGTGGAAACTCAAAATATCGAACTTTAAGGAACCAAACACATTACGATGAGTTCGAGACAGTCTATTGCTAACTTGGACACCTTCTCGAAGTGACAGTTAAATGCAGGTATAAAGTCCTGTAGGAGCTTTCAACAGTACGCGTGACCTGCATCAAGCTGTTACAAGTCTTTATAGATATGTGTAGTGGTGAATTTTATAATTTATGTTAATTCTGTATTACAAATTTTGAAGGGGGCCGAACTTTTATTTGAGTTATCTGGAATTTTGAGTCATCCGAGTTCGAGCTTTTTTCATTCCACTGTCCATAATCAGTGTGCCAGATAGTTTGGACCCTGAACAGAAAGTCGATTTACTCAATGTCTCTCATTGTTTGCAAATGCCCTCCCAATTGCAATTCTAACGACTATCAACACGGCAATATTTGATTAAGAAGAAATTTAGGTAGACCAGTACCCATTTTATGTACAGGTCTGATATGCCCTGTACATTGCACTAACCACAGGTATCAGGCGTGTGACCATTTCATAAATACTACTGACAAACATCTTCAAATACGTGTAGACATCATAAACAGAAAAAAAGTTTTTAAAAAATCGTAGAGTAAAGTACTATGTAATATACTATACGATTTTTTTCATATTTTGTTGTCAAAATATGATGTCGAGACGTATTTGAAGATATTTATAAGTAGTATTTATGAAATGGTCACGCGCCGGGTACCTGTGGCACTAACACGCGCATGTATGAGTTCTCTTAAAATGAGGGTATTTCTTGTACAGTAAACCCCTTCTAAACCGTAATTTTGGTAGAGAAGAATTTAGATACTTTTAGGCAGGTTGCTGCTTGATGCAGAGTGATTTTCACTCTGTATTAAGCTGCCACTTGTCTCCAATGCCGATATTTATACTAAATAGAACGTCCGGTCTAGATTGGTTAAACTGCATGGTGCAGTATACATAAACAGAATCTCTCTAAAGCGACAACTTCGCGAATATAAAGTAATGTACAGTAAAACCTCTCTATAACGACCACCAATTTGTGTTAATTAGTTGGTATTTTGGGCAGGTGGTTGCTTAAAGCAATGTGAAAGTAAAACAGAACTCTCCTATTTTACCTTGCTTTAAGCATCTACCGCCTTTAACACAAAATACTTGATGTAAATGAGTGGTCGTTATAGAGAGGTTTTACTGTATTTTAAAGCATGCGGTTGCTTAATGCAAGACGAAAGTAACAAAGATAGCTCCTATAGGAACGTTCTGTATAACTTTCGTCCTGCATTAAGATACCAACTGGCCTTAAGACTCAAAGGTATGTCTCTTTAAGTGGTTGCTTTAGAGAGGTTTTACTGTACATGCAACGAGTTTGGTAGTCCACTTAATGTGTAAATGAAAGTTGCTCAGAAACTTCCGACATTGGATATTTCAGTTTTATCACAGTCTGAAAACATGCAAACACTTGTATCGGTATAGGGAGTTCTTTTGGGAGCGACTTCGCAACTTCACTGTCCTTGTCTAGTACGGGTATGATGTCATTGTTGAATTTGGCCGCGTCTTCGTCGAAGCTGTCATCATCTGTAGCGCATTCTCCTCCGACAACGAAGATAGTTTTACCTTGTTTATGGACCCCAAAGTGTCTCCTACTAAACTGCGTTAGTGTGTCTATTTTCTTTAAGGTTAAATCTGCCTTGAATGACAAAATTTCACCGTTCGTGCACACAATATACGTTTTATTATTAAACGTGATTGCCCTTGCATCCCTCAGTGGAGAAGGAAGATGGCCGACTACAGATGATTCGTTAGTTGTCGTATCAAAGCACTGAATTGCCGTTGTCTCTTCGGAAAACCCTTGGCATCCTCCGAATATAAATATTTTCTCTCTGTAAACAGTTGTCGCCGCGGCATCGACGGCGTGTCTTAGATGACCAACTGTCTGCCATGTGTTTGAGGAAATATCGTATTCTTCCACACTTCCAACAGTGCCAAAGTTATAGCCCCCAATTGCAAATATGCTATCAGCAATTGCTACCATACTATGCCGATAGCGTCCCTGTATCATGGATGGACGCTCCAGCCATTTGTACTGCTTAGCTGAGAATCTTAGCATAACGTTGCACTTCATTGTTCCCCCCGAGACGAATATATCGTTCCCATAGGGACATGTTGAAAACTCTTCACCAAGGTCTACTGGCATAGAACATAGTGTATACCATTTCCCATCGTTTGCATTAAAACCGAAGACGTCCGTATTACGTTGTCCATACGACGATTGACGCCGACCAATCACGACAAACAACGATGTTTTATTACTGGTACTCCGAATACGAACGTTTAACGATGTTGATATGTGGCGCCTGTCAGGCAAGGCGTGGTATTTGACTGCGTTGGTCAACAGTTTCATACAGTTTATGTCTGCGTATATTAGCGGATTTGTGTATACCTCATTCAACAAGAACTCAAGATCCACTTGAAATAGACGGACTTCAGAGAATATTTCAGTGAGGTTCTTTTTCCTATTGCCTTCATTTGCTTTTATCCATTCCATCACAGCCCGGCACACGTTGTCTTCTGTCTGTGTCCTAAGTGTATCGCTTTTTATAATTTCTAAAAAGTCCGGTTTATCAAGTTTTAGGAATTCGTCTTGTTCAATGACGTCATCAAACAAATCCATAATCATTGTCCAGGACGCTTCGCAAAGAGCTTCACAGCTTAGCGATCTAGCTGTAGCCCAAAATCCTATACAACTTTCAGGAGACAATTGATCCAACAGAAATTCCTCACACTCATATTTCAGTCTTGGAATTTGCAGAAAGCATGCACTATGGAGAAGTTCTTCCACGTTAGATGCCTTGACCACATTTTCTCCATTGTAAACAAAGTCAAGAACCTCTGCAAACGTTTGTGATCTAGTATTCGTTAGTTCAACAATACTGAGACTAGATTCGCGCATGCCGGAAGAGAACATAACGTCAAAATAGCCTGAGGCGGCTGACAAAACCACTTTGTGACATTTGAAAGCCTCTTTCTGCACCTTGATTTCCACATCACAGTGCTTTTGGCTTTTGTACAATACCTGCAGACCTTTAAGCAGCCAGTTTTCCTGAACAAATTCCGTGTTGTCGTTCATGGTTTGTCCTGTACCTGTAATGAAATTGCGGATGAAATTAATGCTTTTCACATGAACGATTTAAGTCATTGTATGCTAGCGAAATCAAGATCAAATTCAGCAAATTCCAAGTGGTTGTTGGTCTCGACTGATGTCGTTTGTAAGAGAAGTGAATGCAAACATACTTTAACCCTTTACTCCACAAATACGCCTTTCTACGCCTTTGCAAAGAGTCTAGACCTAGATCAGGTGGCTCCTGTATGAGCCGTCTGATCAGGGTCTGCTCTGTTTGTTTATGATTAATATAGATATGATTCTACAGTATCTGCCATGGCTAAACATTCTCGTGTATAATTGTATGTACTATCATAGCAATTAATCTAATTAACATTCATGATGCAATTATATCTTACATGAATACTCCATGAGTAAAGTAGTAAATATTATTATTTGTTCCAGCCACTTAGAGTGCAAATCTTTAATAGAGCAGTAGGTTTAAGAATACTATGTGAACATGTGGAGAGGCATATAGGAGCACATTTGTCTCGGAGCACATTTGTCTTACGTAAGACCGATGCGACCTCAGATGTCTCACCAAAAAAACACAATTGTGAGACAGATGTGCTCCGATTAAGTTTTCAAGGGACAAGAAAGCACAAATAGCTCGTCATGTTTTATGAAATACAAGCATATTTGTCACATATGTTTCAATGGCAGAAAACCTCAATGTCAAGTGTAATTATCATAGGTTTGCTAATCCTTTTAACATAAAATCTTAAACCTAAAAACTGCAGTGAAACTGTTAATTCCAATACAGTAAAACCTCTCTATAACGGCCACTAGATTACACCAAGTATTTTGTGTTAAAGGCAGGTGGCTGCTTAAAGCAAGGTAAAAGTAAAACAGAACGCTCCTATAGTTTTAAGCTTTAAGCAACCACCTGCTCTAAATACCAACTAATTAACACAATTTAGTGGCCGTTATACAGAGATTCTACTGTATCTCTAATTCAAGAAAAATGACTGGCTGAACCTTAAGGTGTACATCGAAACATACGGAATCCTATTAGTGTCATATGAAAGATCGTGCCTCGCATCCTTAGGGCGAGACACGAGAATCGGGCGAAACCCGATAATCCGGCGAGACGCGATGCGAGACATGATTTTGTAACACGAAAGCTCGTTACTCTCACAGTATCCCTTACCATGAGATCCCATACCATGAAATTTCGCGGTAGAATATCACCTCTTGCTTTGTTACACACTTTAAAATATCGCGCTTCGCTGGGTTTTTGTCGAAGCACGAGATGCGAAGCGAGATGTGAGATTCTGATGAGATGCGAAGCAAGACACGATATTGTATCGTTCAAATATCGCCCGATTCTTGTGTGTCGCAGTAGATGTTCAAACCACGAGACGCGGGAATCTGTTCTGCTGTACTCAATTCGGTGTTGTTCAACCTTAATCGATTAGAAAGTGTTACAGTAAATTTCACTGCCAATGTATGTATCAGTGGCAGCCATGTTTACACAAAAAAACTAAATAGAAAACGGTTACAACATGTTAAAATAATGGAATGCTTTCTGTTAAAATAATGGAAGACGGAACACCCGAGAATCGTGACTCGCTTTGTGTTACGAGAATCGGACGAGACACGAAGTGAGGCACCACGTTATGTCGCTGAAATATCGCCAAAATCTCGTGACACAAGTCTTAGGTCTGAATGTTTGAACATCTACTGCGATAGGCGAGAATCGGGCAATATTTGAACGATAAAATATCGTGACTCGCTTCGCATCTAGCTTCAGAGGCCTGTTCAGGAGCGCGGGCGCTTGATGAGCGCTTGTCCGAGCAAAAGTATCACTGCTGAACGCGATCGAGCGCCCTTTCTAAAATCAAGTAAATTTTTGATCTGCGGTCGGGTTCTAGAGCATCAGTTTGTTAATTACGATTGTTTTCTTCCAGTCGGTTGTTTCTGTTACCGTGTTGGTGGCCATCTTGGTAACACAAGCGAATGGCAAAGCGATACACCTCGCGAGTAGGCTAGCTTGCGCTAGCTGGCACTAGGCGGGTGCCCGCGTTCAGAGTCCAAGCGCTCGAAGTGACATCGAGCGCCCACACTCCTGAACAGGCATCAGACTCTTGCGTTTGCTTTTGCATCTCGTGCCTCGACGAGAAAATCCTTTGAGAAGTGCAGATACGAACGAAGTGATGGGGAATATTTTACCGAGAGACACGACCAGCGAGATTCCCGCAAAACATGAAGTGGGGCACGATATTCCACTGCGAAATATCGTGGTATGGGATATTGCGACAATGCGAGATCCTGTGTTACAACATCGTCTCGCTACGTGTCTCGACGGAATGTTGCGTCTTGCTCGGTTCTGCTAGGCCCGATATTCCATAGTTATGGCATTATCCGGGTTCTTCTGCCTCATCCGTTTGTAAACCTGTACACAGTAGAACCTGTCCCAAGCCGCCATTCATTTATTAAACACGGGGCGGGGGGGGGGGGGGTCTTAAAAAACAGGTATTTTCTTAATGCAGTGCAAAGCTAATGCAGAAGCTCCTATTGGGGCCCTCAGTATTACTTTTGACCTGCATTAAGCTACCACCTGCCCTACAGAACTATGATTAGACCTCTTTTGATGGCCCTTAAGAAAAGGTCTACTGAATGTTTTTTATAACTTGAACTTTGGCCTTGATTATTCCTTTCCTTCATATAAACGCCTTTTCATGCATTTGCAAACACAGAAGATCCAGATTAGACGGCTCCTAGAGAATCCGTCTGATCAGTGTCTGCTCTGTTTGCTGATGGATTTTGATAAACCCGTTTCTTTGCTTTCTAAAATGCCTACACTGTTCCACCTTCCATATGTCATTATAACTATATTGTCCATGACTATTCAGTAGGTGTTTATAATTTGGACTAAATATAGAACAGTGACATGGTTATGCAGTAATACAGATCTGATTCTACGGTTTCTTCCACAGTCAAACCTTTCTGTGTCCAAATGTCACTATAAAGTTTATCCGGTTCATATGAAGACGTCATTACTTCTTACATGAATCTTCATGAGGTAAAAATATTATTTTTAATCGCCGTCTTAGAGACGGGTTAAAGGTTTGCAAGAAGGCAAAATGCAGAAACGTGTTCAGGATTTCCATAATTGACATTATGTCAATCTGCATCTTGTTCCAGCTGCATGCATTCGTCGTAACTGAATAACCCTTCTCCCTCTAAGCTCGAGACAAGCTCATTTGCAAACAGTTTGGATCCAAGCTATTTGACACTCAATCAATAGTTTTTCAAATATTTTATATGATATCGGTAATTCCATTAATGAATTATTCAGCAGTAGTTTAAGCGATACTAATTATTGCAATACCACGCAGATGCAGAGTGGCTAATTAGCTCATCATACACGGCACATGTACATAGTGGTAGAGCATCAATCACAATACATTTGCAGCCAAGCCTCATTAACCCACACGTTAAGTAAAGATGAATCCAGAACTCAGGATGAAGCCCTTTTAGGCAACTTTTTCTGTATGTTACACCTTTCTTTAAAAAAATCCCTAAATATGCACAATAAGTTTGACTTGTTTGAAATTTGGAATAGTCCATTTGAAATTAAGTGACAAAAACTGTGTTTTATAAAGGTTAAAGATCAATAATGGTAATAGTTTGAGTGTTTGAAATAATCGATGTATTACTGTTACAGTCAACACTCTCTGAACCGAAATGTAAATGCGTGCGTGCGTGTGTGTGTGTTTTCACTCACCCACCAATAGCAGGCTAAAGGTTAAGCATACTGCCATGGGCGATTGGCAAGGACATGTATACATTAGAAATGTATTGCTTGCATCTGCTCGACACACCTGGTCAATACATCATGTTACAAGTATTAACCCGGTCCCTGTTGAATATCAATAGTTTGGATCAAGATAAATAAAAAAAATAACTTGTTATTAAAAAGTGCTAAAATGCATGGATCTTGCCTGATTTGAAGATTATATAAAATCGGAAGGTTGTACAATTAGGAGTAGACGAAATAGAAACAAATGCCAAAATAGTAGACGAAATGAGAAGTAGACGAAATGGGAAGTTACCGAATATTCATGTTAGAAATATTAACATCAGGACTATTTATTATCTGATGTTTTCTAATGGCATCCATGTACACAGGATGTTTGGGTAGAAACTGCACTCAATACATCGGATTAAGTCATCCGATAGTATCAACTTAACATTGGAAAATAGTTCTAATGTTGGTATTTACGCGCGATCTAAATTCAAAACTTTTGATGTTTCGAATTGTTTGTTTATTTATTTATTTATTTATTTGTTTGTTTGTTTGTTTGTTTGTTTGTTTCTGGGTTTTACGTCGCTTTAACACTATTTCAGTCATGTCGCGACGTCCAGCTAATTACAGGTGGAGGAAGACCCCACGAATTTTTCTGTGCATTGAACAAATTGCATCAAGATCATTTACTGTCATTTACACACTGTAAACATAACACTAACATTTACACACTGCAAACATAACACTAACATTTACACACTGCAAACATACCACTAACATTTACACACTGCAAACATAACACTTACATTTACACACTGCAAATATAACACTAACATTTTATCTACCAGTTTCAAACCTATCTACAGTAGGTTTAGACATTAAGGTAAATTAACCCTTTCCCTCATATAAACACATTTTCACGCATTTGCAAACATAGTAGACCCAAATCAGACGGCTCCTATAGGAACCGTCTGATCAGGGTCTGCTCTGTTTGCTAATGTAATTTAACAGATTAGGTTATTTACCTTCTAAAATGGCTACAATGTCCCCCTTTATTACTTTATTATAACTATTGTGTCCATGAATATTCAGTAGGTATTGAGATTTGGAATACACATAGATCAGGGAAAGGGTTAACAGGGGATGACAGTAATGCAGAAAGCTCCCATGCATTGCTTTCGTTCTGTATTTAAGTAACTACCTGCTCTTATTGACCATGTTGTGGTCCCACAGCATATCAATGACACACGAGTATGTCTTTCCCGTGTGATGAATAGGTTCTAAAATTAATGTGAACTTCAATTCTACAGATGTGATATCTAACCATACATAAGACAAACCGTTGGTTTGTCAGAAAGCTTATTCGTGTCTTATCGTCCGTGTCAAAGTTTAATCTAGGCCTAACCTAGTAGTTATATCATCAACGGTATGCGGCTACCGAGTATAGAAGATCTTTATGAACAGTGTAAACCCAGATCAAAGGGCTCAGGATGAAGCCCTTTGTTCAGGGTCTGCATTGGTTTTGTTTGGGTCTTTTTCACAAAAATAATATTCGTCAGTGATGAAGTTTGATCAACTTTTTGTTTAATTAATATTCAGAGAGGGAAGGGTGAGCTTAAGGGTACTCGGATACAGACTAGTAAACAGTGCACTACAGTCAATACTCGATAAAACAACCACTCAGAAATGTCTTAGTCTGCACGTTTAACCCTTTCCTTCATATAAATACATGTTCACGCATTGGCAAACAGAGCAGACTCAGATCATACGGCTCTTATTGGGGCCGTCTGACCAGGGTCTGTTCTGTTTGCTACTGGAATTAAATAGAGCTGTTTCTTGACTTTTTAAATTGGCTATAATGTTTCCCCTTCCATATTTCATTATAACTATTTTGTCCATAACTATTTATTACGTATTGGAATTTGGAATAAATATAGATCAGGAAAAGGGTTAAAACAGGTCGTAGCTTAATGTTGACAGCTCATGGGAGCGTCTTGTATTTTCCTGCATTAGGCAAACCACCTTTACAAACTCCTATACACATACATTAGGCAAACCATATTTACAAACTCCTATACACATACATTATGTAGTTGCATAAGCAACACTCAACTGTACCGTCGTATTGGTCAAGTTTGCGTATGGGAAATTAATAGTTGACCTTTGACGGGGAAATCAATGTTGACCTTTGTTAAGCGATTAGTGTTAACCTTTGTAATAACATTGGCAAACGCTTGAACAGAGATTATTGAGAACTCCAATATACCATTCACTAGACTGTGACAGAGAACGAAACAAACACGACGTTAATGGTGAACCCTTTACTCCATAAATACGCCTTCCTATGCCTTTGCAAACAGAGTAGACCCTTATCAGATGGTTCCTGTAGAAGCAGTCTGATGAGGGTTTGCACCGTTTGTTTATGATATAATATACATTGTAGATCTGATTCTACAGTTTATACCACGACCAAACCTTTCTGTGTTCATGTTCTGTGTTCATGTCCTGTTATAAAAAATAATCTAATTTATATGCATCAAGCCATTATTTCTTACACGAATGTTTATAGAGTAAATGGTTAAATGTTCCTACTGAAATCGTCTTGATATCATTAGTATTCATTTCCTAAAAAAAGGACATAGACAAACAATATAGACCCGTGACGGGAGGGGGCTTATTGCTGGACTGATTCACACGTACTGATTGATCAGGTTCAACACTCGCTTATCCGAACACTTGCTAATCCGAACATTCGCTTATCCGAACACTCGTTAAACAAAACACTGCCTAAACCGAACACTCGTTAAACCGAACACTCGCTAAACGTGACACTCATATGAGTATCTTAGTTGGTGTTTAACCCTTTATTTCGTGAGAAATTATGACATTACTAATATCACTTAGATGTATTTTATTCATAATAGCATATGAGCAAGGGCCATTGTGGCCATGTCAGAAACTGCGGAATCTGGTCAATATTATTGCATAAGCGACCACAAGTCGTCTGGTCTGGGACAACTCTGTTTGTAAAACTTTTTTCATTCTGTGATAAAGGTTGGGATAAGTAATGTTTAACTATACTTCTTAACCCTTTAGTCCATACATATTCCTGGTTATGTAATGACACATGCAGACAGCACTGTTTTACCACGGCAGAAACTGCAGAATCATATCTATAGTAGTCCATATGCAAACAGAGCAGACCCTGATTAGACGGCTCCTGTTGGAGCCATTTGCTCTGGGTCTACTTTGTTTGAAAAGTCGTAGAAAGGCTAAGGTCTATTTATTGAGTAAAGGGTTCATACAATACAGGTCAAAATACTAAATCTGGGTCTACTCTGTTTGCAGAAACTGTATAATCATTTAAATTATTTTATAAGCAAACAGAGCAGACCCTGATCAGACGGCTCCTGTAGGAGCCATTTGCTCTGGGTCTACTTTGTTTGCAAAGTCGTAGAAAGGCTAAGGTCTATTTATTGAGTAAAGGGTTCATACAATACAGGTCAAAATACTAAATCTGGGTCTACTCTGTTTGCAGAAACTGTATAATCATTTAAATTATTTTATAAGCAAACAGAGCAGACCCTGATCAGACGGCTCCTGTAGGAGCCATTTGCTCTGGGTCTACTTTGTTTGCAAAGTCGTAGAAAGGCTAAGGTCTATTTATTGAGTAACGGGTGAATACTAAACAATACACGTAATTGTCTTATCCTTTCCTTCACATACATTTGCACATAGGGTAGACTAGATCAGACGGCTCATATAGAAGCCGTCTGATCATGGTCTGCTCTGCTAGTGGAATTTGATACATCTGTTTCTTTAGCTTCTAAAATGGCTACAATATTCCACCTTCCCTATTTCATTAGAACTTATTTGTCCATGAACAAATATCCAGTAGGTATTGAAATTTAGAATAAACATAGATCAGGGAAACGGTTAAGACTTGCTAACACTTTGAAACCTTTATTCGGCATCTCACCTGAATATAATATTTGTAAAAACTTTACCTCATCCCGTCGCAGTTTTACGATTTCCCTCACGAATAGTCATGTAAGAAACAAATGCAACATAAACTATAAATAAGAAAATTTTAAAAATGATACGATGATCAAGGGAATTTCTTACCGTGGCAGAAACTATAGGATTTGGTAAGCTAAGAGACAACGCCTGATCAAACAGTTCCTATAGGACCCCTCTGATCTGGGTCTACTCTGTACACACAGTATGTGTATATGAGGTGAAGGGTTCAGTGTTTACACTTGTATTATATCCTTTTCCCTCAAAGCTTTCTGCATATGTCAATGAGCTTGAACCATGACCAAGCACAGATTTGTCCAAATTTACACCACCCTTGCAGAAGATTGGGTGAACAAAGTAAGATAAAAGAAAATAGTAGCCAAAGAACTGTTTACGTATATACTTACAGTTGGATTCTGTAGTAGCCAAACTAAGATTATTCCATAGCAAAATCCAGCTAAACTCAGCAGTTTTTGTAACGAGGTCAAATATACAGCGATACACAAATGATACACAAGCGTTGAGTGGCCACCACTAAATATACATCGATATTGTTTCCACATTGATCAAAGGTAAACAGGCATATGCAGACACTCATATACAGTAAAATCCCTCTCAACTGGACGGTATACATATCGATCTTGGAGACAGATGGCAGCTTAATGCAGGGTGAAAGTCATGTAAAAAGCTCCTGAGTTTTCTGTATGACTTTTACCCTGTATTAAGCAGCCAGCTGCTTAACAATATCTTCTTCTCTAGTAGAATCCCGGTTTGGAAGGGTTTACTGTATACATAGTTTCATAAAACAATCTATTAGCATTAACTTGCATGGAAAAGTCCAGACTCAAGAATATTCAGATTTGATAACAGACTGTCGTCCATTCATTTTCAAAGGCATGCTAAGAATATCAAAGAGTTTAGATACTATGAGTTAACGAGTCACTCGGCAACTCGGCAACTCAACTGGATCTAAACCATACATACAGTAAAATCCTCTAAACCGGAATTCTAGTAGAATTCTAGTAGAGAAGAAATTAGATAATAATAATAATAATAATAATAATAATAATAATAATAATAATAATAATGATAATGATAATAATAATAATAGTAATGATAATAATAATAGCAAACTGACAACATACAAGCATTCTGTACAATCAATGACAAATACAGACATCTACAAGCAATGAAAACTAAACATATACTATGACAATACAGCAAAATACACGCATTTAATACAGCACAAGAATCATTGATTAAAACTATACATCTATCATGACAATACAGCAAAACATGCATACAATACAGCACAAGAATCATTGATGAAGCTCAGAATAAATACAAATAAAATGACAGAAAGATAGATTGAGAGAGATAGAGAGAGATGGAGGGGAGAGAAAGATAGAGAGAGGGGTAGGTGACTGCTTAATGCAGGGTGAAAGTCATGCAGAGAAGCTCCCAGGACTTCCATGCTGCATTAAGCTGCCACCTGTCTCCAAGACCGATTCTCATACTAAATTGAACGTCCGGTTCAGAGGGGGTTAACTGTATAAAGACATCCATGTATCGCCTGTAGCGAGCTAAACACAAAACATACCATGGCTAGTTGCCTTTTGGCTTGTATTGGTAAACAGCCTTTATGAGCAAGACGTGGTGGTCGACTGGTTCGGATCCATACCATTATACATGCACCTGGGTGTCCCGGAATTAAAAAAGGAAATGTAAAAGGGGTAAGATGTTGAAAAGCAATATCAAAATTCTGTTTAGACCGTCGATTGTGCAATTGTGCGATTTGCGAAATGCTTAGCCCTTTATTCCATAAATACGTTTTTCTACGCCTTTGCAAACATAATAGACCCATATCAGACGAATTTTCTAGGAGCTGTCTGATCAGGGTCTGCTCTGTTTGCTCATGTAATAATATAGATATGAATCTGAGGTTTCTGCCATGGCAAAATATTCATGTGTCTGTATACTATTATAAGAAAAGGATTGATGCGAATCATCAAAGGTCGCCCATTACTGAATAGTGAATAATAATAATCGAGAATGAAATCATGGACATGTAATATGAACCAGATCGTTGTGTTACCTTTAGACTTATTGTCTAAGTATTGTGTCTGATAACTTCAGCTCTTGACCAGTAAATTAATGACGTGTAGATCTAATACTAACCTGGCTCTGATCACTTCTAAGATGGTTTAAAACAATCCATTCAGATTAACCATTGATTGAGGTTTTGACAAATTTGGTTTTGGTTCCAATTTGAAGGACATTCTATAGATTTGGAATTTAATTATCAGTAAACAATAGCAGCATGAAAATGACAATGCACATGTTATAGCACTGAGAATGAATGAAATTAAAAGTGAAAATTAAAGTGTCTATTTGAATCGAGATAGTGGCTATATCATCAAAACGTTATTTACGTTATTTTTATGCGTAATTTGTTTAAGTCTTTACTACAATTTCTAATCACTGTATGTTTCGAAATGACATATCTTACACTTTTTATAATGTAAACTATACGCAGAGTTCATGAATATTTCAGTATATCATGTTAATATGTAGGTTATATTATTTTTTCTGGAAGAGCAGAAAGGACACTACCTGTTTAACGGAGGTCATTCCGTAAGAAAGAAATATTTTAATTGAATTTAGATTGCTATTCTATCTATCTATCTATCTATCTACCTACCTACCTACCTACCTACCTACCTACCTACCTACCTACCTACCTACCTACCTACCTACCTACCTACCTACCTACCTACCTACCTACCTACCTACCTACCTACCTACCTACCTACCTACCTACCTACCTACCTACCTACCTACCTACCTACCTACCTACCTACCCACCCACCCACTCCTACCTACCTACCTACCTACCTACCTACCTACCTACCTACCTACCTACCTACCTACCTACCTACCTACCTATCTACCTATCTACCTATCTATCTATCTATCTATCTATCTATCTATCTATCTCTATCTAACAAACACGTTATCCTCCTCTGTAACATTAGAAATAAAAGAAAGTGCTGTTGAACATCTATTATTTTGCTTAACCATTTCCCTCATTTAAACGTGATTTCACGCATTGAAAATGGAGTAGACCCAGATCAGACAGCTCCTACAGGAGTCATGATCAAGGTCGAAGACGATCTTCTCTATTCACTTATGAAATTATAATAGGCTGGACTCTAGTTTCTATCAATACCAAAATAATCCTGTCATTATAAAAAAAATCAGCTAATAACTATTCATACTTTCATTATTGCATAAGTGAATATGCAACAGAGAAAGGGTTAATACAATTAACCTATAAGCATAAGCCAATCTGTTTAGAAGAAACGAGCCCCGGACGAGTACCTTCAGTACTTTGATTTCTGTTCTATTTTTAGATTCCTTTCGCCATTCTACGTTCCATTCGCTGTGGTCATTTAACGCAGCAAGTCAATTTCAACCCGATTACAGTTTGGTTAGAAAAAAGGATAATGCACGAAGTATTCAATAACAAATGAAATTTTAAAGCATATTTTGTTTTGTTACAGAGTGATCTACGTGCGAAGTTAGCCGGCTTCAAGTCGATAATAAACTGAAACATATATTTATACACCGTAATTAGTAGGAGTTTTACTCTTAAGTGGACCAAACTTCAAAAAACAAATATATGTTAGTTCTTTAAACTAGCTTTAAAGCGGCATTAAACCAAAAACAATACAATGGAATGTGTATTCAGTATTTCCACAGACACTTTCTCCTTGCAGAGTTGTCGTTCGTTATTCTCACATACACGTATATGTAATGTAACCGGGTGTAAGAGAGTGGCAAGACTATTGCACCGGAAATTCAAAAGGGTCGGCTATTTAGTATCAATAACGTATTCATTTCTTAATGCAATAATACAAAAAAAATGCTTAGCTTTCACCACCTATGATATGTTATTCATAAGCTTAATCGATCAGTATATGTAATATGTATTACCAAATCAAGTAAACTTTCATTTCCCCAACGTTACAGAAATGACTGCTTCTACCATGATAAAAATATTCGTAAGCCCATATAGTCGTCCCGCTTATGATGCGGGGGCGACAATAACAATTAATCTAATTAATATTCATGATGTCATTATTTCTTAATTGAATATTCATGGAGTAAAGGGTTAAATCTAGAATCTAGACGAGGAATAGATAAACTCCACACCTCATCTTGATTGGACATTTATTTGACATTATACATGTTTAAATTACAGTTTCATACGGTGGCACTGAGGTGACATATGCAAGATTTTTTTTCAAGTTTGTTTTCCCGAGATAATTTTTTTTATTATCTCGAGAAAACGAACCAAAGTTCGTTTTCCTGAGATAATATTTTTTATTATCTCAAGAAAACGAAGTAGTTCGTTTTGACGAGATAATTTTTTTTATTATCTCGAGAAAACAAAAAAAGTTCGTTTTCATGAGATTTTTTTTTTTATTATCTCAAGAAAACGAAGGAGTTCGTTTTTACGAGATAATTTTTTTTATTATCTCGAGAAAACGAAACAAAGTTCGTTTTCCTGAGATATAGAGAATAATAGGTTAGTGCCGTAGATGGGACGCCTTTATCCGACGAGGGGAGAAAACGTTGAGGCGAGGCTTGCCGAGCCTCAACTGTTTTCTCTCCGAGTCGGATAAAGGCGTCCCATCTACGGCACTAACCTATTATTCTATTTATCCAGTCAATTTAGTTATATCTTTTTTCATAGACTCATAAAACATACGAATATTGAAATAATTTGCATTGAAAATGCGGTTTTTCGATCAACGGACCTCCCTTTTCATTTCCGTTCTAAAGACGTAATAATGAGCTACCGCAGAGGAAAATAGTTTCGATACTTACATTACAAGACGGGAAAACGTGCTTGAATTTGAAAAATAAGATCATTTGAATCGAGAGTCGATATGTTAATACAAACAGACATGGTATTCGTCAGAGAAACGCCTGTCTCTTAGCGACATTATAAACAGAGCGGATCAAGGTCTGACGATTCCTACAAGAGTCATCTGATCAAAGTCTGATCTGGTTGTTGGTTGGGTAGTATAGGTCTGCTGATACTTGGTTCAGTTGCCGGAACATGTTGTTACAATGTATTGATATAAAACCTTACCTGATAATATTTCATACAATAACTATTTATTACATGAACATTCATCGGGAAAGTGTTTGATGGTAAGAGGAATCATTAGGGTGTTTATAGTTGCTGCTTGTGAGACTTCGGGTATTAATGTTTGTGTATTTCTCTCGTTCGTTATATATTAACGATAGTATATATGCTGCGATGGTAGTGTTATTCAGGCGGTGCGGACACCGGATATCTGTTGCCTTGTAAACTGTATGGATCTAGATTAGACGTTGGGTAACGTGGTGTCTTATCCTGTTCTATACCGTTTACTTGGTCACAGTCCTGGTGCTGTCGATTGTAGCAAGTAACGCCTGACTTAAGTACGACAGTATAATTGTTTGGGTGGAATAACTCGTTGACCTATCCTCCTTTTCCTAATTTCGTTTCGTAGGAAAAGGTTGACTGGGTTTCACTCGGGCTAGTTTTAGATGTGTTGTTTTGACCTTGTTCATCGGAGAAGTGCCTCTTAATGGCACCATAAACAGAGCAGATCAAGATCTAACGATTCCCTCGAGAATCATCTGGTCAGAGTCTGATCTGGTTGTTGTTACAATTATATAGATATGTATTTACTATTGCCAGTTACCAGTTATAGTGTTACATTATATTTATACGGAAACTTTACTTGATAATGTTAGATACATGAATACCCATCGGGTAAAGGGATTTAACGGTCAGGAGAATCGTTAAAGTGTTTGGTACCGTTGCTTGTAAAGCATCGTATATAAATGATATTTCATAATAGTTTGTATATACCAATGTTTGTGTACATGTATATATGTTTTGCTCTTCTTATATGGAGGATACCGAATAAACTACTATTATTCTAACGGAGGCTCTACATGGTCAAATTCGAGTTCCGTCGTCTCGGTTTCTATTTTTAGATACGGCTAACGTCACTCGTCAATGGAACTGAACAGGCTATATTTAGGTCTATGACCATCACCGCCCTTGTAAGAGTTTATCGATGAAATTATCATGAGAGTGATAAATGTTTTAATGAATTTTTATTGTTATATTTATTTTTATTAAAAAAAAACGTCAATATAGTAGCATGATAACTTTATATACATCTTCAATTTCACTTACAGTATGTCTGGCATGATAGCGTAGTGGTTACGATGGTTGCTTATCGTCCAGTCAGCCCTGGTTCGATTCTCACCGCTGACGAAACTTTTTCCTTTCTATTATTTTTTTTAAATGACGGTTTGGGTTTTTACTGGGATAGTTAATGATAATTATCCATATCAAGTGTTTTTTCTTTCAACTTAATACCTTATTTTTGGTAAAACAATTTTGAAGAAAAATTAAAAATAGTTCCTGTTGTAAGAAGAAATTCCTACACCTGCTATATAAACTTAGGTTTATTATGCTACCCCTTTATTACGTCACTAGCGGCTGTAGTGACGGGATAAAAAAAATTAAGTCGTGCGCACGACTTAATAAGCCAATCAGAACCCTCCATCAGAGTCAACAGTTTTCGCAAGTACTTGAGGCCTATGAGAAAATAGCCGAGACAAGGGATGAACTTATATGACGTCATAATTGCGTATAACGTTACCGTGACGTATCAAACATCACTATGACGCGCGCTTTTTACTTTAAATGCTCGCAGTATGAAAATGTATAAAAACGCGTGTTATGTCTGCGATTTTAAAGCTATCTCCATAATTTATACATCATTATAAAGCTTAGCCCATTCCCCGTCCTTTGTGTAATGCAATATAAATGTACATAAACACCAGGCAACGATCACAGATATTCTCACTTTGTCCCGATTCCTATTTTGCGCACGAACAATTCTGGAAATGCACTGCCCAAAGTATGAATTCCTACTCTGTCCATCACTAACGGAATTCTTACTTGCGCTGCCTGATTCCTACTTAGCCGAGAACATCTACACCATAGAACGCAGTAGTAATCATTTACACAGTTGTAGATCTACTACTTCAAAGATTTATTATAGCTTTCTCGGCAATATTTAGGCTTTTGCCAAAATGTAGATTTCTACTCCGTAAAAATATCATAGGCGTAGCCAGGGCTTTAAAAATCATACGCACATCGAGGCACGAAGTTCCGAGGGGGGGGGGGGGGAGTGTGGGAGGGGGTTAGCCCTCCCGGCGGCGGGGGTTCGGGGAAAAATAGAAATTTAGATGTCAAATGGTGGACTGTGGCATGTCTTGGAAAATTAGATCTATTTTGGACAAAGTCTTGTTAACATATACCCCTTTTCATTGGAAGTTCAGGATGTTTCGGAAATGAATACATTTAAGTGCCTAGTTTCACTTCGAATTCACAATCCAACCTCGTCATCATCAACAAATTTGTAAGTTACAATAAAGAATATTTCATATGATGTTTGGATAATGCTTAATAGTGTGTAAATTAACTGTATGGATCTCCCAGGAGGTCTCGTCAGGCGGTGATGAGCAATAGAGGCCGACCCAACCCCTCAGTGGTTCAAATCGTGTACTAAGTACAGAGAACCGTCAACGTCCAGGAATATGACATCCTAAGTCTGCTTTTGATATCGATCGTTCCTATATCTAGAAAACGTGCTCCAAGAGTACCTGAAACCCTTTCAGAAGCATGAGAAGAAGAGGCATGAGTGACTGAAAGTTTGCTTTGAAAATCGTCACATGTTGACGATTTCGTCGTCTCAGAGGAACTTTGATTTGTTCATATTTCTATTGAATATTTTATCACTTCCGTCTCAGTCTGAAAGGTTTAATTTCTCAAGACTTTCAACATGGTGGCTTGTCCTAGTATTTGGCGAATGTTTCTTTTCATTGCCGATCCTGACATAACGACGACTAGATTTTTTTGACTGGAATTTTTTTTATCTAGATCATTAGATCTAGGCTAGTTACTTTTTTCTTTCAAAGTGGTTGCGCATATAGATATAATACTATTGAAGTTTAAATTTCAATTGATCTACTCCTGTAAGCGATGATCTACAGTTATATTACTTTTAAACATATCTTAATCTGGATCTGTAGGATCTAAGTAATGCTAGATCTTATTAAATTTAAATCTAAATAAAGCAGGAGTAGATCTAGATCTTTGAAATAAAACTCAAAATGAAACAAAACGCCGACATGTAATAGTGTGCAATTACTTACAGTAAGATCTAGGCTCGAATAGATCTACAGTTAGTTAAATGTTCTGAAATTTGAGCTGTCAGTGTAGGAACTTATGCTGTAATGATTATCTGATTAACTGTTGCCGATTACGAAATGGCGATTAACCGGTTTTAAAATGCGTAACCGGTTAACCGGGTTGGTTACTTCCCTCAGTTTGTCAGTAGAGTGCTAAAGGTTACAACGGTCATAAAAAGACTTTTAAATTCATTTTTATATCCTGAAAGTGAGAGATCCTTCGAAAGTAAAACTAGCAATGCAAAGAGAAAATTGATGACTCGGTTTTGTTGAGTCTGTTCATGAGTAGTAATTAAAAGTGCAACACTACTCACGCGCTCTAGCACCGGCTTAAGTAGTATTCAATTTTCAAAACTAATAACATCAAAACTAATGATCCCGAAGGAACAGAAAATATAACAACACTGAGAATGAAGAACGGGGCGACTTCTAACGGCCGCCTCACAATTAAGTAACACTTGCTGTTGTGAAGTAAATGTATCCTAAAAGTGTCCAATAAAACTGCTGAAGTATATGAATTTGTTTCAAAAGTATTTTATTTGTTGGTTGTTCTAGTAAGCACATCAAACCGATCGATGTTCGTTGTTCAGAAAGATTTCAAAAGAATTGTGATGGATATACAAGCTTAAAGAGGACGTCCCTACAATGATCGCATACTTTCCATAATATCATAAAACTTGGTATTTGTTATGCTCTATCATTATTATGAAGGTTCCCAATTTAAACTTATATCGAAAAATGCCCATGTGATACAAATAAACCAATTTCATCAATACTGATAATTTTTGTTCTACAACACAATATTATCGGCCTTTTCCGTTAAATTCTTCCGCGTTTTGCCAATGATCACCCGATCCCTCCATTGTTTATGCAATAGCTTTCTCGGAAGTGGTCGGAAAATCGCGAATAGGGCGAACAGTTACGAAACTAAAACCCAACCCGAATAAAACTGAAACATCGGGGAGTAAATCGGGATCGGCGATATCAAACACATGGATGTTTTGTCATTATACATGTACACGGAAATTGAATGGGTTTTCTTGCGATATACTACTTTTCAGCATATAAACATACGAGTTTTGTATGTAGGGACATCCCCTTTAACTTGATTATGATAAGACGTTATAATAATGTTAAAAATCTTGCATATGTCACCTCAGTGCCACCGTATTTCACTCTATACTGCTTATAATACAAAACATAAAGCAGACGACACTTTGAGCAGACGACACTTGGCTTAGTTGCTCAAGTGGTCAAACAGTCGCTGTGTTAATGATAGCTACCTGAAGTAGTCATGGCTAGGAGTCTAGACGAAACTTTTTGAGTGAATTTTCAGAATCACCCGGGCGTAACCAGAATGGTCAGGATCCTTAGCAGACGACGTAACCAGGGGCAGAGGGGCGTGACGGTATGACAATGGGACTAGACACCAGGGTAGTAAAACATGAGACCCTTCTAAAACTAGGTATAGCAGACGATAGAATCTCATATTAATTTCCTAGTGTTAGCATGCAGTTGTGGCCAGTGATTAGGTCATTGAACATCGCCAATTCACCCTGGTTGGCTTATATGATAGCAGAAACAACCCATTACCTAAGACTGTATACTCATTCTGCGTAGGGTTAAAATATACAACGCCTGATCAGTCCATAGTTCGTCCAGTTTATAGCCTGCATGTCGCATTCTATCACAATATAAACCTCGGAGGTGTATTACCAGATTTGAATCCTAAACATTATGGTGTGTAATTTGACATATGTAATGAAAAATAAGGCATATAACAGCGACAAGTTTTACTGTTGTATACATTTGTATTTTCAAATAATGCGCCACTTTCAGGGTTTATTTGCATCTAGGTCACTGTCCATTGAATCATGACGGGGTAAATACAAGGCAGGAATATAAATCTACAGAGGGTTTAACCAGTGTCTGTTTGCCATTCACACTTTGTTTCTCAGTCAGGTTTCAATTCGGACAGATCTAGACCCCCCACGTTTATAGTACCTCGTGGTCCGTTTAATATAAGAGACCTTTTTATTATTCCTTATCTGCGGGATTGTACATGAAAGGTAAAAGTATATAGGTCGTGACCTTGTAAACATAACAGTAGGAAATAAAAAATCTCACTCTCTCTCTCACTCTCTCTCTCTCTCTCTCTCTGTTTAGTCCTATAAATGAACTTATCTAGATCCAATTGGTTCTCTCCAGTTCCTATAAACACGTATTAACATGTCTCGCAACAAGCTGTAACACGCTCATCGAACCGTGCAATCAAATGGTTTAACAACCTTAAGTACACTAATTTTTCCTATAGTACTTCATTTCCTGGCCAGACTTTGCCGAGTTAATAACGTTTGTTCAGCATAACACCAACTACATAACTCAGGTAATAGTTTACAATTGTTTACAATTTATTGCAATTTTTCTCCACAATCGCTTGAAAAGTACGTACTAGTTGTATACTGCTCAGCCAATCAGAAGACGATTCGCATCAGGTTATTTACTACATCGGATCACTTTACCTGTAGCCAGTGACCTGTCAACATGGCTATTAAAACCCTATTTTACTAGAGTGTACCTTAGCAGACGAAATTTAAGCGCTGGTCCCTGATAAAGCTGTCGCACTAACGTTTAATATCAGTGACAGTCGTTAGGTAAAGAAAAATGTTTATTTATTAGTCCAGCAAGTAGACGGATTAAGTTTAGCGTTTAAACCTCACTAACAATTAAAGATGAAGGGTTTTGCCTATGATATTGACGTAATTATTTTATACATGAACTTATCTGAAATCCTCTACATAGGCATAGGGAAAATAATACTCTTGTTTTTTATCCAAACAGTATGTTGGATGAGCATTCAATAAAATGCACTGCAGCAGACGATACTAAAATGTTCTCTACATACACTGGGTTAATATTAACCTGCTCAGGCGTGACTGTGATAAACGTTTCAGGCATGTAATCTAAATTGCCATCCTCTTTACTGGCGGTCTGTTAAGTAAGTGTTTAAAGGTACAAAACATGTATTTTCCTGATCAGTTGCCAGATCGGAGTAGCATATGAAGGGTCATGCCCGCAATGGAACATGATAACTAGGTCTTTATACATGTATATATCTATTTTATCTATACTTTGTATACTGTCCTTATTACAGTCCAGTGTAGTAGAGATGTAAAGGTTGTGTTCAAAACATGATAGTATTAGTAACGTCTCAGTTATATATTTGAAAACAATGATTACCTTACATGTTAGCCCGTCCCATGTGGTACTGGCACATGACTTGGTACCACTGTTAGCCCTTTGCATGATCGTAAGAGGCTACTTATAAGGGTTTAACGTAAACTGAAGTTTCTGCATCTCTGATTCTCCAGCAGATGTTAAGTTTCTGGATCCATACCCAATATTTTTTTTTATCTCGATGTAAATGCGATGTTGATCTGGCTACTTTTCTCCTGTCTCGGTGCATTATAACCTATACAGTGTTGCGGTGCCTTGAAACCCAACTCAATAACATGTTAACCTCCACAAACCTGAATCATATGTAAAGCTCCTTGGATTATCTCACCGTCATCAATTGTAGACTGGTTTAGTTAATGGTGAAAGAAACAAAACATGTATCACTCTGATCAACAGCCAGATCAGAGGAGTGTGTGAGGGTAAAAAATGGGAATGTCAATATAACTAGGAAGCAAATACCGAATTCTATATATTTTATTCATCCTACACAGACTAGTATATTATAGATGTAAAGGTTATGTACAAAACACTAAGTACAGTGCATGTTAACCCTTATCAAACCTGCATCAACTGTAAGCTCACCGAAGTATTATAAAGCATTAACTGTTAAGCTAAATAAAAGTTTTTGAGACATCTTCTGGGTACCTATGACATCCAAATAAAACTAAAAAAAAAATGAGTATGAGTTCAATAGAGGATTGTGTACTATGGTTTAACCAATTTGTAGCTTGTTGTTTTCAGTGATGAATATGTTTTTCTCTCAAGTAAATATTAACTAAAAACAAAGTTAAACACAACTGGTTTTCAGGTTTGATATGGGTTTTTAGATATACGTATTGAAAATTCTTTCCATAATCGTTTTATACACTGAACACTAATAGAACATTTTTTCATATACTGACATATTGGTACCATCTTTACAAATGAATAGCAAACGTTACTACATGCACAATATACGAATGTATCCGCACAAATGTGTCTCTATTCTGTCACTGCAAATCGCTAGCTAAGACCCAGGAGTTAAATTTTCGTGGAAAATATTTCCAGGAAACGAACAGTTGACGATTTTTCCCTTTTCCACGGCGTTTCAATACTTTGTCCACCTTCCAGTATTGATCAGGATCAATATATATCTTCTGCAGTTCGCTCTGGTAAAATGTTCCCTTTATATCTTCGTTCATCATGTCTTGTAGTCTATAGACAGGTAAAGTTCCACGATAATATCTCTTGGACACTTTAAACGGTTCTCCTGTATATGTTTCATCGTAGGCACGGGTAAACACCGTTTTCAAGTGTGAAATCCTTACATAATCACCGACTTTGAACAGGAATCGTTTCTGTCTAGTCTGTTGATACTTCTTATCAGCCTTTTCTCTTGCAAAGTAAGTCGAGAGTCGGACTTCCTCAGAATTTGAATGTTTCACATCTGAGGGTTTCATGCCGATGGTCCGGTGATAGCTATGGTTATAACTCTCGACAAAGTCTTGTAACACGGAAAGGTATGAGTAGTTCTCAGTATAGGAGAAATAGCGATAGAGGCGTCGTTTAATGGTGAGAATGGCCCTCTCTGACGTGCTCGCCTTTTGTTCATTCTGCGTTGGAAAATAGGCCACTTCATACTGCCGCATCAGTTTCTGTACTTCTTCTGCACGGAATTCTTGGCCTAAAATGTAAAGTGTAAATTAGAAGCATGATATGAAATTGGGAATGATGTAGCAATAATTTAAATATTAATTGTGAAGTCAAGTGATACAAAATAACTGATGCAGTTATTTTAATGTAAAGTATGAATTACAAGCAATACATGAAATGATAAATCATGTATCAAAGACTTAAATAGTAGATTCTAAAAGGAACATGTAAAAATACTTGAGGTAATGTACCATAGTACATCACAATGTAAAAAGGGTAGGTATTACATGTGACACGATTGATAAAGTTAAAAAGTGACCGTACCTTTATCAGTTATCAATTTTGCCGGAGATCGCCCTGACGTTTGAAGAATATCTTGAAAAGCTTCTGCCACACTCGAACCTTTCTTGTTTTTAAGAGGTCGTAACCACACAAATTTGCTGAAGGTGTCAATGACGAGGAGAATATTCGTATATCCATCATTCCAGTCAGCAAATTTGCGCATGTCCATAAGGTCTGCCATCCAAAGGTCATCTCGTCCGGCACTGATGACATGATTTCTTCTGAATCGCCTTTTTACCGGTTTATGAAGACTGTAAGCTTCTTGGTTATGCAAAAATTTTCGTATTCTATGCATACCGATATTGTACTTTCCCTCTTCTTGCACCACTTTATATAACTTTTGTGGCCCTGCAAAACTGGCTGCATGCTGAGGGTCAAAGTAAATTTGCTTCAAATAGTCCTCCCAAGGTGCCATGACCGCACGCAGTGAATACTTTTCACATACTGATTAGACCCTGGTCTTTCTTCCTCTTTATATATCACTCTCGGTGTCAGTGTCTTCGTCTGTGCTTTCTTCATCCTTGTCCTGTTCATCTTCAGAGATCTCTGTGTGAAAGAGGTCTTCAAATGTTTGTGTATGTTTTCTCAGGACCCTTTTGACAGCCGAGCTCACGGATATGCCTTTTTGCGTTAGTGTCTGAATCTGTCCAAGGACTTTCGCATGGAAGGGATTGTCCTGTAGTGGTAGCCAGTATGTTTCCAATAAAATGCTATAGCGATTGAGAAAGCTCTTTTCTTCATACGGCTTCACGCGCTCCTCAGCCATTTCGGACGCATCATCGTCATCTTCTCCTTGGCCCACGTATTTATCACGTAGCTCTTTGTAACGCTCTGAACCGTCCTGTTTGGCCATTGTCCACATATGGAGAAAAGCTTCGTTGTCTTCGACAGCGTCCATAGACTCAGCGGTCTCATCCTCGACTTTACGCTTCTTTATGGGTGGGTCTAGGCTTTCTGTACACCACCCCCGTTTGACGTGTCTCTGCACATCGTGGGCCGTGTCAAATAACAGGCCACAATCATCGCAGGCATTCGTTTTCTCCGACATGGTTGTCTCTGTCTCTTCTGGATCGATGTTGACTGTTTGAACTCTGACTCGAGAATGATCAAAGGTCCCTGGCGTGCCTTCTTTTATAGGCCTAGGTAGCATATCTGGCTCCTGATTGGTCAATAGTGTGCCTGTTTCATCCTGCCACACAACCTTTGATTTGAGTCGTTCGGTCTCTGGTGTAAACGGTTTCAGATCCACTAGCATGTGGCCATAAGGTGCTTTTGTCGCTTTGGCGAATATGTTCATAAAAACATCGCTACGCCCAGGGTACATCTGCCTTGCCAACGTCATGATGGCTTGAGTGTCAATGGCTGTCTTAAAAAGGATGAGATATTGAGTATTCCTTTTTAAGGTGGGATCCTTGGCCCCAAATAAGTTTTGGTTGATACAAATGACAGACAAGGATCGATGATGAGACCCTTCTGTGAATAAGCCAGCAATGCGTTTATCTTTGCCAGCTTCTGAAAACAAGTCGTCGATGACGAGGAGGTTGTTGACTATCGGATCAAAGAAGTCATCGTCATCTAAGTCTCCAGGAATGCCTTGAATAAACTGTACTGGTGGTGAGACTGTTCTCTGGACCACAGTATAGAGGGGTTGCCATCGCTTATACAGCCACACGATTCTCTGTATGCATGGTTGTACTCTGGTATCAAGGTGCTGAAGCAACTCTTTCACAAAAGTGGTCTTTCCACAGGCTGAAACAGTATTAGTTGTCACTGACTACCAATTATGTTTTAAAATCTAGCAAGGTATTGATTTTAAAAATAGGTACTCAAATGTTAAAATAGGTACTCATTTGGTGTTGCAGCAATATTTCACAAACGTAGTTTTCCTATATGCTGAAAGAGTATTAATTGTAACTGACAATATGTTTTTAAATCCAAACGGGTACTGAATTTAAAAATAGGTACTTAAATGTTAAAATAGGTACTCATTTTCTCAGTCGATGCATTTAAATTTAAACTAATACTACATATCATTTATGTTTTCAAATAGGTCTTCAAACAAACAAATATTGGCACCAGTTTGTCTCAAATACAAACTGAAAACTCTGTTTTCTTAATACTAGCTGTCTAAATATATGAAAGAGACATGCAGCCCTTTTACTGTTAGTTTTCCAGACATCTTTATGAAATACGCAGTGTTTAGGGTGTCAACCAATCAGATGTTAACACATTACACAACGTAGAAACAACGCAAATTACCTGTCGGACCGGAAATTAGCATAGTCATTGGATGGTGTAGTATCATAGCCTTCTCTCCCCCGTATGTTCCACTGCCCTCTTCAATGCCCTGCGGCGGCGGCGGCGGCGGATACGCTTGAGTGCCCTGCGGTGGCGGCGGATACGCTTGAGTGCCCTGCGGCGGTGGCGGTGGCGGCGGCGGCGGCGGCGGCGGCGGTGGCGGCGGCGGATACGCTTCAGTGCTCTGCGGATATGGATGACTGATTTCTCTCGAAAACCCCATATGTTTATAACGTTGATGTCTGAGCATCACATCCTTTCTGGAGAAGCGGTGAAAGCAGTCTGGGCACGTTACAGAAGACATGTTGTCCGTTTGGCTGTTGCACTCTGAATGGTTCATTTGACGGATAGGACCCAACTTAAATAGTTTTCCAAACTGAATGGGTCTTTGACGTACGCTTTCCTCCGGCATTTGTTCTCTGCTTTATGTATGACTTTATATTCTGATCTATTCTTCCAGGGGTTCAATTGACTTCAAGCCACTAAGAAGAGAGGTTATAAGTTTCCGTTGAAGAGGATTTCTGACTCATTGAACAGTGAGTATTGCGTCTTAGTCTCGCCTTGCATTTTCTTAGTCTCGCCTTGCATTTTCTTAGTCTCGCCTGACCTTTTCTTTGTTGCACTTATACCTAAACCGTATGAGTTTTTAAGTACATTTTTGTCCAATATAACAGCCATAACCATTCCAATTGGTCTCTCCCTTTGTTGTATGACTAAATATTCTGATCTTTCCTTTCAGGGGTTTAGTTGACATCCAACCACCGAGAAGAGAGAATACGTGTCTCCGTTTAAAAGGATTTCTGACTCTTTGAACAGTAAGAACGGTGCCTTAGTATTGCCTTGCATTTTCTTAGTCTCGCCTGACCTTTTCATTGTTACACTTGTACCTATTTACTTATGCGTATGCTGATTTTGCTAACTCAATAATGAATAAAACTATTTGAAGTTAAATAAAAAATGAAATTAATTTGCGAGTGAACTACTTCTTATAATTCAAAATATTTGATTTCAGATACCAGGTATGGCCTACCAATGTGAAGAATGTGGAGAGTCGTTTCCAAAACTGAGCCAGCTTTTACGGCACAGGAGGGTACAAAATCACTGGAAAAAATATGTGTGTTCCAGCTGTAAAAAAGTATTCAACCGCAAAGACAACCTAGATCGACACATGAAGAAGCATGCAGATGAAACGAATCAGCATTGTCCGGAGTGTTTGAAAGTCTTCACCAGAGAAGATGCATTGGAGGATCACTTACACCAGGAGCATGGCTGGGGTGCTCCAAAACGCCAGGCAGTTGATCAAGAAGGCGGTGCTAGAAAACGACAACGGGTGCAGGAAAGCCCTAATGATTTCTACACAATTCGGGAAATCAGCGAGAGACATATTGAAAAATTCAAGACCAAAGCCACTTACTACAAGATTGACATTCAAGAGTTGGAAGTCAGAGATTTACCAACTATTTTGAAAACGCTGAAGAAAATATTTCAATCCATTCTGGACAGGATAACGGAGAATATCCCCTCAACAGATCTTGTTCGTGTCACCATGGACAACCCTCAGTTGGATTTTCCCATTCTATTGCCATTCATGAGACGGTCTGAGCTCACAGTAGACCGGTTATTACAGGAGATTGAAAGGGTGCTTCAATCCTATGAACAATTCGTTGTAGATGAAACCTTTGGTATGGAATTGGTGCATGTAAACAATGTGTCTGGTTCTGGGTACAAGATGAAGCCAGTAGTAGATGTTACCAAGATGCTTGAAAAGAAACAGAGCATCATTCAGATCAAAAATAAAGATGAGCTGTGTTGTGCACGTGCCCTCGTGACAGCGATAGCCAAACACGACAAGCATCCACAGTGGAATAGCATCCGCCAAGGGTGTAACATTCAAAAACATCTGGCCTTGGACTTACACGAGAGTGCTGGTGTACCCCTGCAAGCATGTGGTTTAGACGAAGTGAAGAAATTTCAATCGGTGTTACCTAAGTACCAAATATATGTGTTATCCAAGGAACATTTCAATGGCATCGTGCACAAGGGCCCTGAGGGCGGTGTGCCTATCTATTTGTACTGTCATGATGGTCATTATGATGTCATTACCACAATGACCGGTTTTTTAAACAGAAACTATTTTTGTGACCAGTGCAAGAAGGGTTATCAGCACAAAGAACGCCACTCTTGCAATGACCCCTGCCACTACTGTCGTCAATTGCATGCCAACAAGGAGGAAGACTGGCAATATTGCCACTCTTGTAATTGCAAGTTTATGAATCAAGACTGTTTTACACAACACATGAAGACAACGGACAAAGGAAAATCTACCTGCCAAACCATCTACCGGTGTAAGGAATGCAGTCAGCTTGTGAATCGATCACGCCATAAGCGATCTCATGTGTGTGGAGAGACCTACTGTAAAACATGTCAAGATTATGTTGCTGAAGGTCATCAGTGTTACATGCAACCTGTCATTGACGATGATGAGCAACCGGGGCAGAAAAACAAACAGAATCAGACACGATATATCTTTTTCGATTTTGAATGCACCCAGGACAGTCAATTAGAATGTGAAGAAGGATATTTACCAGGGGCTCAGAATGTGTGTGTAAACTGCAAAAAATCCTGGTGTGGATCTATGGAACACAGACCAAATTTATGTGTGGTTCACAAAGTTTGTGACATTTGCATGCATGACAACATCACGCCATCATCAGAATGTTTAAAATGCGGTGCGAATGAACATGTCTTTGCAGGGCCAAACACAACAACACAGTTTTGCAAATGGCTTTTCTCAGAGGAGAACAAGGGGGCTACTGTGATCTGCCACAATTTCAAAGGATATGACAGTTATCCTATCCTGCAGTACTTGCATGACAATGCCGTTCTTCCTGAAGTGATTACTACAGGTTCCAAGTACATGTCCATCACTGTGCCTGCGTGTCAAATTCGATTTATTGACTCTCTCAATTTCATCCCAATGGCTTTGGCAGATATGCCTAAAGCGTTTGGTGAGTCGGAATTGGCCAAAGGATACTTCCCTCATCTCTTCAACAGAGACGAAAATCAGCATTCTGTTCTTGATCATCTACCAGATGTTAACAATTATAACCCTAATGGCATGAAACCCGAGTACAGATCCAAGTTTATGACATGGTACGAAGAACACAAACATGATCCTTTTGACTTGCAAGTGGAATTGTTGAAATACTGCCGTTCAGACGTCGATGTCCTGAGAAAATGTTGCTTGAG
The DNA here is from genome assembly GCA_963576725.1 of Azorinus chamasolen. Lineage (NCBI taxonomy): Eukaryota > Metazoa > Mollusca > Bivalvia > Cardiida > Solecurtidae > Azorinus > Azorinus chamasolen. The sequence continues at coordinate 8,952,005 of OY755236.1, read as the reverse complement.
GTTTAGAACCCTCTTCATGGATCTGACCGGAAAGGAAGGCAAATGGGGAATCGATCCCTTTGAGAAATGCATCACGATTGCCTCTGCGTGCAATTTAGTCTTTCGGGCTTTATTCCTCGACCCTGAAACAATTGGCATTATTCCACCTCATGGGTACAGAGCTGAAGCTAAACAGTCTTTAATGGCTTACCAATGGCTGTCGTTCTTAGCTCACGATCAAGACATACACATTCAGCAAGGTAGAAACCAGGGAGAAAAGGCCATTGGGCCCTATAAGACAGATGGTTATTATGAAACAGAACAAGGAGAAAAGGTGGTGCTAGAATTCCACGGCTGTTTCTGGCACGGCTGTCCAAAGTGTTTTTCACGAAGCACTGTCAATCCAGTAACAGAGACAACAATGCAGGAATTATATGACAGAACACAAGAAAAAATGCAATATTTGAAATCCTCGGGATTCATCTACAGATCCATCTGGGAATGTGATTACAAGACTGAGCTAAAATCTAATCCAGCTATGCAGGACTATATTGATTCTCTAGATATTGTCATGCCTCTTGAGCCTAGAGATGCGTTTTACGGCGGGCGAACGGAGGGCTTCAGACTGTATGAAGAAGCAACCAAGGACCGTAAAATCAAATATTATGACGTGACCTCACTTTATCCGTGGGTCAACAAGACTGGAAAAATTCCATCGGGGCATCCAATCATCGTCACAGAAAATTTCAACACCATCGACACATATGAAGGCCTCATCAAATGCAAAGTTTTACCCCCACGTGGCCTTTACATACCAGTGCTGCCAGCTAAATGTAATGGTAAACTGCTCTTTAGTCTCTGTAGATTATGCGCTGAACAACAACAATCAACACCCTGTCAGCATTCTGAATCAGAACGTGCGTTGGTGGGAACATGGGTCACAGATGAGATCAAGATGGCGTTGTCAAAGGGATACATGATACTGCAAATATATGAAGTCTGGCATTTTCAAGAGCTTTCACACTACGACCCTGAGACAAAAACAGGCGGATTGTTCACTGAGTATGTAAACACCTTTTTGAAAGTGAAACAGGAAGCCAGTGGATGGCCAGACTGGTGTGTGGACGAGGACAAGAAACAACAGTATATGCAGCAATACTATGACAAAGAAGGCATCAGGCTGGACTATCAAAACATTCAGCATAATCCTGGCTTGAGATCACTAGCCAAGCTTATGTTAAATTCCTTTTGGGGTAAATTTGGACAAAGGTCAAACTTGACACAAACCACGTACATAGATGATCCTAAAGAATTTATGGACATGATGACATCAGATCAGCAAACAGTGAAGAACGTACGCTTCGTAAACGATGAAGCTGTCCAACTGGACTGGGTTCACAACAAAGATTTCATTGAACAGTCCTCTCGAACCAACGTGGTCATTGCAGCCTACACCACAGCCCAGGCCCGACTCAAATTGTATACCTATCTAGAACCACTCGGTGACCGCGTCTTGTACTGCGACACCGATTCGGTCATTTTTACCACATCACCAGGGGAGTGGGAACCTTCATTAGGGGATTACCTTGGAGACCTTACAGACGAAGCCCCAAACAACGCTATCACGACATTTGTCACCGGAGGTCCCAAAAACTATGCCTATACCTTGGAGAAGCCCCTTAAGAACGGACAAACTTCAGTGTGTAAAGTTCGTGGCATAACTCTAAATTTTAAAAATTTACTGGACATTAACTTTGATATGCTGAAAAGGCTAGTAACATCCAAAACTGGAGAGACTGTGACAGTTACAGACAATTTTAGAATTGTAAGAAATCCTCAACAATGTAATATTTTAACAAAGACCGAAGACAAAGACTACAGAATAGTGTTCAACAAGCGGGTTCTTACCCAGGACTATGTGTCGTTACCTTACGGTTTTTAGATTAAGTAATACACTGTTGTGTGAGAGAATCTTATAGTTGAAAGCATCTCTTAAGTAGAAAATTGTTAGACAAGCGAGTTCTTACCCAGGACTGTATGTCTTTGCCTTACGGTTTCTAGATTAAGTAATTGTGTTAGAGCATCTTATAGTTGAAAAGCATCTTATAGTTGAAAAGCATCTTAAGTAGACATGGGTTTCATGGTATTCAATCATGTTACATTTAAACTTTGATATACATATCCTATGTATTTTATTTATGCATGTGTATTGAATATGTTGAATAAAATGACATATAACTGTATATCTGTGTCATGTTCTTTAAAATGCCTCACAGAGAGAGAGAGAGAGAGAGAGAGAGAGAGAGAGAGAGATTTATTTCCTACTGTTATGTTTACAAGGTCACGACCTATATACTTTTACCTTTCATGTACAATCCCGCAGATAAGGAATAATTGCCTGCTTATATAAAAGGACTCTCATATTCAACGGACCCTGAGGTACTATAAAAAAGGGGTCTAGATCTGTCCGAATTGAAACCTGACTGAGAAACAAAGTGTGAATGGCAAACAGACACTGGTTAAACCCTCTGTAGATTTATATTCCTGCCTTGTATTTACCCCGTCATGATTCAATGGACAGTGACCTAGATTTAAATTAACCCTGAAAGTGGCGCATTATTTGAAAATACAAATGTATACAACAGTAAAACTTGTCGCTGTTATATGCCTTATTTTTCATTACATATGTCAAATTACACACCATAATGTTTAGGATTCAAATCTCGTAATACACCTCCGAGGTTTATATTGTGATAGAATGCGACATGCAGGCTATAAACTGGACGAACTATGGACTGATCAGGCGTTGTATATTTTAACCCTACGCAGAATGAGTATACAGTCTTAGGTAATGGGTTGTTTCTGCTATCATATAAGCCAACCAGGGTGAATTGGCGATGTTCAATGACCTAATCACTGGCCACAACTGCATGCTAACACTAGGAAATTAATATGAGATTCTATCGTCTGCTATACCTAGTTTTAGAAGGGTCTCATGTTTTACTACCCTGGTGTCTAGTCCCATTGTCATACCGTCACGCCCCTCTGCCCCTGGTTACGTCGTCTGCTAAGGATCCTGACCATTCTGGTTACGCCCGGGTGATTCTGAAAATTCACTCAAAAAGTTTCGTCTAGACTCCTAGCCATGACTACTACCTGAGGCCTGTTCAGGAGTGTGGGCGCTTGATTTGAGCGCTTGCCCCGAGCAAAGTTATCACTGCTGAACGAGATCGAGCGCCCTTTCTAAAATCAAGCGTTCCGTAACTGAAACCATCTGTTACCATCTGTTAGAATATAGGACATGTCTCATTGTTTACTAATAATCTAATCATAATAATATTACATTCTGCTTACCCATTACTCCTAGGCTTGTTTCTCTGTTTACACACAGGTTACCATTTTAAGCTGGTTAATAGTAAAACGGATTGCATTGATGTGCATTCTGCTTAACTTTAAATCAGTGTTTTAAGCTACCAACTACTAGGCTATTAGAAATATTTCATTGTTTATTCATAATGTTTTCATAATTATATGGCATCATACTTAACCCATTACTCAACAGCCTGTTTCTATGGTTGAACACAGATTACCACTTAAAACTGTTTGAAAGTAAAAAGGAATGCCTTGATGTGCATTCTGCATTACTTTAAGCCTGCTTTAAGCTTCCAACTACATTTATAAAAAAAAGCATGAATCGACAATAGCTTTATAATTATATTACATTGTATTGATTTATGTTTAATGCAATAAAATTGATTGAATTGATTGGTAGTAAAACAGTGTGACCTATTCAAACAACTGTTTATTCATACTCATAGTTCAACATATCTAGCCCATTACTCCATAGCCTGTGTTTAGGTTTAAAGCTGGTTTAAAGTAAAACGAAATGTTCCGTAAGTTAAGGTGCGTTTAACTTTACTTTAAGCCTGCTTTAAGTTACCATCTGCTAGAATATAGGAAACGTCTCATTGTTTATTGATAATCCATTCCTAATTATATTACATTCTATTTACGGGTGTTTGTACTGTACTGCAGAAATCAGTACGCTGACGGTCAGATGTGGCTTGCGGACCACGCACCTTACACTTTGCGCAACAGTGGGAGTGACGTGCTTTGATATACTCCCTCCCTGCTCTTGCAACTCCCTCTCAACGTTTACAGAAAAACGTCGCGGCCGCCGTGGCCATCCCAAAAACCGCACGGACTACAAACGCACGGTGTGTTGTGACCAGGCCTTAGCCCCCACCACCCGGACTCATATTTTCCATTTTCATGCGGCATTTTTAAACTGACATAGATCTGTTAAAATATTTAATATGCAGTGTTCTTTGGCTACTTTTTATGCCCCTCTTCCTATACGTGTCAAGGGGATACATTTGCCGTTGTCCGTCCGTCTGTTTGTACGTACGTACGTAGGTCCGTTCCGAATTTTGTGTATATAGTGTATAACTCTTAAAACACTTGTCTTACAGACATGAAACTTCATGAATATATTTTCAGGGTACGCACGTGTGCACCTGGGTATTTTCATTTAACGAATTTTGATTAACATTGACTTGGGTATGGGTCCTGATTTTTTTAAATTATGGAAGTTTATGTTTGTGTCGAGCATACATCCGCTGCCTTTTTAGCTGCAGATGCAGCTGACCCTTCTTCTGTGTCCTCTTATTAGGCATCTTGGAGACGAAATGTTAGGACTCGTCCGTGGGTTCGGCTTTTATATATACAGTAAAGCCACTCTATTACGACCACTACATTATGTTAATTACTTTGTGTTTAAGTCAGGTGGTTGCTTAAAGCAAGGTGAAAGTAAAGCAGAAAACTCCTTCAGGGGCTTCCTGTTTTACTTGCATTTTGTTTTAGCTGTCACCTGTCTTTGATACAATCAATCAGCATTCTTTTATGTGGTCGTAATAGAGAGGTTGTACTGTACTGCAGAAATCAGTACGCACAACGTGCGCTGTAACTGCGGAGCTCGTGCTTATTCGGTACGGTCAACGTGCGTTCTGTGTGCTAGAACCAGTGCGTTGTGCGCTGATTGGCTGTAGTAGGTACACGCGTCACCCGTACTTGGGTTGATCCGTAGCCCGAATGCAGTCCGAACGCAGGGAACGTTCATCATGCATGCACTAAAAGCTCTACGACGTGTCTGCGTGCCCCCAAATCCACACGTACGGAGGCGGTACCCACCACGTACGAATCCCCAAAATATGCCCAGTTTTTGCAGGTATAGACAACGCGCACTTGCAAGTACCGCGGGTTGTGAACAGGGCTTAAATAATTATTCGTTTAATAATATATTTTTCATTAATAGAGAATCATCATCGGTGAGTTACTTAGGCTACAGTCCCACTAGCGCTTGCGATCGTTAAAGACCACTGGCGACCTCTGAGACCTCTAAAACCGCCGATCGTCTGCGATTGTTGGCGACTAAATTCCAAAAAAATTCACAATCACATTGGCGATGCATCTGCGACATTATGATATTCGTACGAAGGTTCCACAATAACTTCTGACCTGTTGTGTGGTCACGTGATCTATGCCTAGTCGCGGATAATCTTTAGGCAGTTGCTGGTAATTGCACGACAGTCGTATGTTATTGTAGAAAGGTCGCTGATAGTCGTACGACTGTAGGGAAGATCACCAACGACCAGTTAAAGGTTATTGGAGACCTTCGTATGACGATCGCACGATTACCTGAACCATCTAAGGTTACATTTTAAAGAATACCGGCGACCAGTTCGATCGTAAGGAGGTTGTTGTGCATGATCAACAGCCTCTCTGCGACTGAAATTGGTCGCGCGACAGGAAACGATTACCAACGATTACTGAAGACCACCCGCAATTGTCAGCGACTTGTCGTGCGACCCTCGTACGAATATCGTCGACAAGAGGTCGCTAGAAATCGTAAACAGGGCATAAGTGGTCGTAGGCCTAGTGGGACTGGGTCCTGGGGTTGTTGTATATGGTCAATAACCTCTCTACGACTGAAATGCGACTGAAATTGGTCGCACGATTGTAAACGATTACCAACGATTACTGAAGACCACGGGCGATTATCAGTGACTTGTCGTGCGACCTTCGTACGAATAACGGCGACCAGAGGTAAGGCCTAGTACACTGTAAAAAATTCCCGTTGAAAATTACGGGAAAAATCCCGGCAGCTGGTTTCCAGGACATTCCCGTAAAAATTACAGCGGAAACCGTAAATTTTTTTACAGTAACTGCGTAAATTTTACGGGATAAATCCTGGAAACGAGCTGCCGGGAAATTTCCGTTAAAAATTACGGGATGTTTAGCCCGTTTAAATGCATCTTCTCAAATAAATTGTAAGGATTAAAAAAATAACTTGCTCAAACTTCTGTTTAAATACATGTATACAAAAGCTGTCTATTAGACAGTGAATTCACATATTGTGGAAAATAGTATGTAACTAAAATTTGCCACCTGAAAAAAGTTTGATAAGCACCACTTCATGAGAACCCATGCCACATTCAATACAAAATGTTAATTTTATGAAGACCAACATTATCCATTTATATGGATTATCAAATCATTCAGCAGCATGTTTAGTAGTGATTTCTAAATATCTTGTGTCTTTAACAAATCTAGGATGCAACAGTCTGTCAACATTTCTGCATTTTTTTCAAGACATGAAATAAGTTCAGCTTCTGATGCAGACAAGATCCAGATGAGAAGCTTATTTTGATTTGCCTGTAAACAGGTTAAATGTCAAGCTGCAGGGTCTTCTCATGTGGCTCTATCAGAATATAGAGTGGTTCTTAGCAACTTTCAGAAGCATATTTAGAAGTGCAAAACATTTTCTGATAACTAGTATAACAATTACAACTTGATTTATTTTAAACCCAAATTGGGTTAGTATTTAATCTTTAACCCTAACAAACATACATATGCCTGAATCAAACCACTGAGTTTAGATTACAGATTTTTATACATAGAATGTATTAGTAAAATAAAGTTAACTGAAGCCCCTCCAATCTCTTCGATAAAAAATAAGGTGATTCCATGAGCTCTTGTTTTTGTTTCTATGGTTTAAAAACAACAGAATAAGGCATAAGCCACATACATGCATAAATGGTTAATGTTAAAGGTTGAGCTGAGAATAAAATATTTCTTTCCCAACTCAAATTTTACGATTACCATATGTATTAAGTCTGACAGAACAAATGGAGTATAATAAAAATTCAAAATGACAAATGTTTCACAAAGAACTTGCAGCACTAAAAGTCAGTATCTTGTAGGCGAGTGAGTTCTCTTTCATATGCAAAGCAACTTGTCTGCACAAACATCTCAATTGCACGAAGCTTAATCAGACTGTCCGATCCATTGGAAGTTGGTAATATCATTCATAAGAACTTTTGCATTCACCAGTGATGTCCTCCCCTTTTTTGTAGTCTTCAGACCCTGGCCTTGATTGATTCCCACAAAGCTCCTGTAGTTAAGAAACAAAGACTTCTTGTTAACCATTTTTGGAGTCTCTTTACTCCACAAATATGACTTCTTGTACATACAGTGTATTTCAAGACCAGACTGATACTACAGCAGCTGTCCAATGTGGTGTACTAGCAACATTATTGCAAAATTCTTGAAAGTTCTTACCTTACTTCTAATTAAAATTAGAATTGGTTTTTTTTTTTTTAACAAAAACTGCTGTCTCTCCCCCCCCCCCCCCCCCCCCCCCCCCCCACTCAATTTTCCATGTGAAAATTTCAAAGTTCCAAAAACCTTCAGGAAATCATCAAACTGGAACAGGAATAAGATATGTACAACTAGACATGGTGCTGATCAAACCTATGAAGTTTCATGAAAATGAGACCAAAGGTTTTGGAGAAACCGCGAGGACAAATCTTCCATGTAAAAATTTCATAGTCCCATAACTCTGCAAAAAATAATCGAACAGGAATATGATATGCACAACTACACAGAGTGCTGATCAATCCTATGTAGTTTCATGAAAATCTGATCAAAGGTTTCGGAAAAACTGACAGACAAAATTTTCCATGTATAAATTCAAAGTCCCATAACTCTGCAGAAAATCATTAAACCGGAACAAGAATAAGATATGCACATCTACGCATTATGCTAATCAATCCTATGACGTTTCATGAAAATCTGATCATAAGTGCTGGAGAAGCCGCGGGAACAAATTTTCAATGTAAAAATTTCAAAGTCCCTTAACTCTTCAGAAAATCATCAGATCAAAACAGGATTAAGAAATGCACAACTAGACATAGTGATAATCAATCCTATGTAAGTTCATGAAAATCTGATAATAGGTTTTGGAGAAACCGCGCGGACAAAAATTGCCATGTAAAAATTCAAAGTCCCATAACTTTGCAGAAAATCATTGAATCAGAACAAGAATAAAGATATCCACATCTATGGTGCTGATCAATCCTATGAAGTTTCATGAAAATCTGATCAAAGGTTATGGAGAAAGTTCAAACTGCACACAAAATTGTCCATGTAAAAATTTCAAAGTCCCATAACTCTGCAGAAAATCATCGAAACAGAACAAGAGTAAGATATGCACAACTGGGCATGGTACTGATCAATCCTATGAAGTTTCATGACAATCCGACCAAAGGTTTTGGAGACACCGTGCAGACAAATTAAAATAGGCCAGACAGACAGACTGATGGACAGACAGACACCATGCACAAAAACAAAATGTCTCCCCAGTATACTGGGGGAGACATTGTAATAAAAGAGGGCCTAAAAGATTTTCAAAATTTCACTTCCAAGTATATGTTTCTATATACTGTACATGTTAAAAAGGCACCATCCAGGATGAGGCCAATTTTCACTCACAGGGCATAACTTTTTTTAATACAACTTTTGCAACAAATCAGAAGATGTTATGTGAAAAATATGAAAGCTTTAGGCCTTCCAGAATACTTTAAAAAGTTCTCACTACGATATAAACAAAGGCATCCCCGAGGCGTGGTCAATTTTGACCCCAGGGGTATAATTTTTATAAATTTAATGAGGACATTTCTGAAGTTGATACCAAATATGAAGGCTGAGAACTTTCCAGATTCAAAGGAGGATTTTTTCAATGTTTTCACTGTAAGTTTATATAGAAAACAAGGCACCACTGGGGCATGGCCAATTTATACCCATGGGACATACTTTATGCAGCTTTTGTAGAGGACCTACAGATGATTTTATGTGCCAAAGAAAAAAGCTGACAATACAATAGATTCACAGGAGATGATATTTTAAGGTTCAAATTGTTGACGAAGCACGACACGCCACACATGCCGACAGACATCAGGCAATCACAAAAGCTCACCCTGAGCACTTTGTGCTCTGGTGAGGCAGAGCTAAAATGTATTAAAGAAATAGTTTATTAACTTTTGTTCCAGCTTCCAGCATTAGCAACCATTATATCATGTAAAAACAGCTATGACTATGTAACATCAAGATTTCAGTAAAACTAGGCTCTGCCTTCTGCAACAATCAAATCCATGCCTTTATTCCTTTACTTCATAAATATGCCTTTCTACGCCTATGCAAACAGAGTTGACCCAGATCAGAGGGCTCTTATTGCGGCTGTCTGATCAGGGTCTGCTCTGTTTGTGTTTGATATAATATAGATATGACTAAACCAAAATTTCCTTTTTTTATGTGCTAAATATTATAACAAATTATTCTAATAAATATTTATGACATCATTATTTCTCACATGAATATTCATGGAGGAAAGGGTACATTACAGCTCGGCTATAAAATACTGGTGCACAATGTATTGCATCTGACCAAGACCAAATGTATGCCACTCAAATGTCTCCTCAAGGCAGTATTCCAATTTTAACATTGAGTTGTAGGCGAATATCTTTGGAAATAGTTTGGATCTAGAACACAGGGAGCCAGAGCGTAGGGCATAAATTGTCATTTCATTGGCTCTCGATTTCTTCTATACCCCCGAGAGCCAATGAAATGACAGCTTACATATGTAGTCACGTGATTCAAAATGGAAAGCCAGCTTGAAATTTGACGGTTTGAACAGAAAGATTGCGAAATCGGTGGACCCGAGAGCGATTCGCGGGTGATTAATGCTGGCAAGTTACATATTATATGTTCGTTTATTGGTTGCATGCTGCCGTTTCTCCCCTGCATGGCGTTATGTTGCTGTTCAGTCTTGAAATTGACGATTGCACGAACTTTGACAACCTAGTAAAATGAGCAACATTTTGCTCGGATTTTTATTTCGTTTTCGAGATCAAGAAAAAATACACGATAAGTGTTAATGGTTATCATTAGTGTGACTATTTAGGTATTTGGAAAAGTTGGATCTAGTCGATTTGATCAATACGTGAAAAAAATATGACGTGTTTATTACGGGAGGTAGTGAAATGGCATTGTTGACAGTTCGAACCCTTGTCTATAATACAGGCCTCATAGTGGCATGTCACCAAAAAGTAGGAGAAAGGTAGGAACTCAAACCATAAAAAAGTAGGAGAAAAGTAGGAAAAAGTAGGAATTCAAACAATAAAGTAGGAACTTCTAAACACAAAGCTATACCTTATATCATATGACCACTGGGTGCTGAATTGGAAGGCTCTTTGCTTCTGCTTAGACCACTGGGTGCTGAATTGGAAGGCTCTTTGCTTCTGCAGTACTTTGAGGGGCACACACAAGTCACATACCAACCTTATGAAGAAGCAGGGGGAAGACTGTTCTTTGTAACCATCACAGCACTGTACAATCAAAGAGCCTTTCAACTCAGCATCCAGCTCCCCCACCCTCTCCCTTCTGCAAAATATACAATTTCATATACCATGATCGGATGTTATTGACCAGAGCCTACCCTAAGATTTTAGGATGGGTGACATTTTGAGTCATAAGGGGTGGTGCGGGAGGGGTTTCCCCTCCTGCCAAGCGTTGCGGCGAAAATTTTGAAAAAAATGAGATTATCATGGTGAATATGTTGCATTTTAATTCAAAGGAGGCATTTCAGAAACGGTTGTCTTCAATCCCGCCCTTGAATGTTCTTGCCTATGAAGGAGATAGACTCTACAGTGTCTCTAGAATTCCTAAGTAAAGAAACAAGAGGGCCATGATGGCCCTGTATCGCTCACCTGGTTTGCTATGTTTTCTATATCAAAGCTCTGACCATATTAGTTTCAGAGAAGATGTGTGAACTGAAGATTTCACTATATAACTCTATGTAAACCGACAACCCAAAGGGCAGGGTCACTTTTACCCTGGGACAAAAATTAAATAATATTTGAGGAGATCTACTAGATAATGCTACAAAACAAATATCACAGAACTAATCCTTTGGGTTTCAGACAAGTGGCTTTTTAAGTTTTTACTATATAATCCTTTGTAAAACTTGTGACCCCCAGGGTAGAGCCAGTTTGACCCCAGAGGCAAACTTTGAACAATCTTTGTAGAGGTCCATCAGATGACGCTTCATACCAAATGTGGTTAAGCTCTAGGCCTTACGGAATTTGACAATAAGATTTTTAAAGTTTTCAGTAAAATTTGTGACTCCCGGGGCAGAACCAATTTTGACCATAGGGGCCTAATTTAAACAATCTTGATAAAGGTTTACTAGATGGTGCTACATACCAAACATCACAGCTCTAAGCATTTCAGTTTCGGAAAAGAAGAATTTTAAAGTTTTTACTATATAATCTTATAAATGTGAAACTTGTGACCCATGGTGATTCTGCATACCAAATATGGTAGCCCTATGCTTAACAGCTTTTTTACAAGAAATTTTTTTAAGTTTTTAGTTCTTTTTGGACATGGCAACCAGTGTTCTGCATGGAATCAAATTCTTTGAACAACTTTGGAAGAGGTTGACCCAAGGAACATTCCTGCGAAGATTGGTAAAAACCAAGAAAGCAGTTTAGGAGGAGATGTCATTTTAAGAAAAAAATTGATAATGAACGACAACGGACACAACAGACAATAGCTCACATTGGCACTTCATACTAGGTGAGCTAAAAAATAATAATATTCCTCTGAGTACTCTCATTTACTCTAACCCTAGAGTATAGGGTTTGTTGACCAGATGATTCATAATATTTAATGCATAATCAGTAAATCTTAACATTACCTATTATTGAATCACAATCATAAATGACAGCAATTGGCAAACTAATTTAAGGTTTTGTTGTTTTTTTTCTCTTTTTTTTTTGCTCCAGTTCAAGTGAAAAAGTAGGAATAGTAGGAGCTTTTTTTGGAAAAGTAGGAAAAAGTAGGAGCACTTTAAAAAAGTAGGAAATAGTAGGAAAAAGTAGGAAAAGTAGGAGTCGCTATGATCCCTGATAATATATACTCATATATATATTTTTTTTCGGGGGTCATTTTTTTGGTTTTTTTGGTCAATTTATGCCCTACGCTCTGGCCCCCTGTGATCTAGAATATGATATAAAAATGCAGAGTACAGCATGCAACATTTATATGTACAGGTATATCTAAGTTAACTATGCACTCCTGTAGCAAAATTGAGTTTAGAAATTCTTTTTCCTGGAGAAGTATATTAACTCATTCCCTGATATTGACGCCTTTTGACGCATAAATGTAAAAGTCACTTTTTTAAACCACTGTGATAATAAGAGCATAAAATTTTGCTCCACAGCAGCAAATGCCCTTTTTATCACAATAGTTTCAAATATGCAGAACTTTGCATTTTTCCTTGTTCTAGTAAATGTACCTTTTCAGTAGATATGTTCATAGAGATTGAGTATAAAAATAGCCTATGAGGTAAATTAATGGGTTAAATAAAATGTGAATGAGTACTAATGTGTATACCTCTGTATGAACTCCAATGTGGCAGCTGCCTTATCTGTATACTGAAGATATACATTGTAATACACACTGAACAGTAAGGGAACAGCTTCCTTGTAACTGGAGAAACAAACAATAACTTGTCCATCCACTATTTAACCAGTCTCAAGCAGTCAGATCAGTCAGATCATGGGGTTGTCCTGGAAATAAACAATATTGTGATTTTCTCTACATCATTGACTGATTTCCATGAAACTTGGACCATAAGTCTTGGCTGTGTTAGAATATTTTCTGAGCTTTAACAGAACTATGTTTCAGTCTGAGTCAGCTGAAAATAATAAATATCCCATCTTTGAGTAAATTTCATATTTCAGCAGAGACACAAAGTTTCACAGAAAAGTTTGCATTAATGATAGAGGATAAAAGTTAAACCTCATCATAAAATCAGAAGTTTTAAAAGTGTCTTGACTAAGTTGAGAAAAAAAATACACTTCACCTCCCCTGAAGATGGTATTACTGCAGTGAGACTGCCTTTGGCTTTGTCTAGAGCTTGAATAAATCTTTAAATCTAAATCACTCCAATATTAAATTTGGACCCCTGCCTTCAATATTAAATTTGGACCCCTGCCTTTATCCTGCTTCAAAACTTAATGTCTGTGCAAACCTGCATCTGATCTATATAAATCTCATCCATTTAATAAGATTGGTCAAGTAACTGTAATTACAGTAAACCATGTGTCAAACAGCATGGACCCTGATGAGAAATCTCATACTGGTTCAGGTTCATACTCTTATTCAAGATAGTATGGTATGTTTTACAAAAATTGTATTTTACTAATATGCTAATTACTCTAACCCATTCCCTCATAGGTTTTTTTTTACCCAACCTAGTTGAACATTTGTACTGAAAAGGAGCAGTAACTTGACATTGTGTATATAAAAACCATTATGATAAATAGAGCATTTGTTCCTAAGTCCTATAGAGCAAATGCTCTATTTATGAGCAAATGCTCCATTTATCACAATGGTTTCAAAAAGTTACTTTTACAGAGGTGTCAAAAGGCGTCAATATGAGGTAATGGGTTAAGTGTCAATATGAGGTAATGGGTTAAGTGACAGTACTTATTTTCCATCTGAGGAAATAACAAATCATTATAATTTGTATATTCCATTTAAAACTAGAAAATTGTGTCTGTAAGACACAGCGACGCCCCCGTGGTGGTGCTTGCCTAGCTGCACGTAAAGTTCCTAAGCCATTTGACCTTGACCTTGGGCTTGTGGGCATCATGGGCTGGGTGCGCAATGAAAATATGGATGGTGGTTAATGTGTATATGCAATTCAACACCAATAGCTATAGTGGTTAGTGAGATATAAGACAATGAAAAAACTGTGACAACCAACTGCACGTAAAAGCGTGACGGACGGACAGACGGACAGGTGCAAAACATAATGCCCCCTGACTATCGTCAACGGGGGCATAAATAGCATTTTCGAATGCTGTTCTTCTTCATTACATAACATACCCTCACATTTAAATGTGTTGGTCTCAGAATGTCATCGTCTCTAAGTAATCATTGGGTTCTATATCAAGCCCCACAATTCACTTAGCCTAATGTCGACCCGTTTCCAACTTTATAAAAATTGTATTATTCCGTCTTTTTATTTTTTAATGATAAAGACAAATTAAAAATTCACTCACAATTCTTGATAAATCAGCCCTCCTACCAGTGAAATTCCAATGCCAGCTTTCCATATATATATACAATGTATAGTGCAGGGCCTTTAAGCTCCCGTGCAATGAATGCCAACCCCTGTCCCCCTCAATAACCCTTGTTTCATACATACCAAGCATGGCAAGCCTTGGACAAGATTCTCTGTCAACATGTATTTCATCATCAGAAGCCATCTCCTATAAGAAAAATGACAGTTTTAAACATGTACATACATGTATTACATCATGATGAGCAGCGGATTTAAGCCTTTTGGTACAAAACTCTTAAGTTAACCCTTTCCCTATTCTATTGTTTATTCCAAATATCAATGCCTGCTTCATGAATATTCATGGACAAAATAGTTATTTTGGGGAACATTGTTGTAATTATAGGAACAAAAGAAACAGATCTATCGAATTCCATTATCAAACAGAGCAGAGCTCCTATAGGAGCCGTCTGATCTGGGTCTACTTTGTTTGCAAATGCACGAAAAAGCATTTATATGAGGGAAAGGGTTAACCCATTCACACTTAGGCTACACTAGAGAAAAGGAAGTTTTCAAAATTGTGTAGCTTTGAAACCATTGTGATAAATGGTTCCTGTGGAGCAAATGTTCTATTAATCACAATGGTTTCACAAAGTGACTTTTACAGACGAGTCAAAAGGCGTCAATATGCGGGAATGGGTTAAATTACAGTGTAGACCCAGATGAGCAAGATCCTGTTAGTTATTAACTTATTACCAAACACTAATACTATACTATTGCCAAAGCATAATAATTTGCTGCCCACTATCAATCTATGAAATTTGGCCGAATTAATTTTCGTATAATGATGAGCAATATGAACTTATTCAGCGGGTTCTGAATCTGAATGTAATACAGTGCAGGGCCAGTTAGGGCACAGTGCACCAGGAGAGAGAATTAGTAGCAATTGTTGAGAGCCTGGCGGAAGCTCTCAACTGTGTTGGTGCACGGCGGAAGCTCTCAACTGTGTTGGCATACACAGCAGTTCCAGTCAATTATAGTTTTGGGAAAGAAAGAATTTCTATACTACTGTCGTGTCCGGTAATCTTGCGCATCCGGTCATCTTGCGCACTGGTATATTTATTGTTGTGTAGTCATTAGTTTACGGTCATTGGTGAAAATTTCAACAAACTGAACTCAGCTGAACTACTCCAGCAATGTAATTTAAAAATGGTGTCTGTCAAACACGCTTTTGATATATTTTGTCATCCTTATTACTTATGCATAAACACGCCCACTGACATATTTTCTAACGAGTGCCGGTTTGTAACAATGCTTAGGTGCGCAAGAAGACCTGACAGCATTGCATAGGGATTTACACTGCTTAACTGTATAACACCTGCTGTTATTCATTCATTTTTTGGTTTGTAGAGGGGGATTGGGGCGGGGGGGAGGTAAAGGGCAAAGGGTTAGCATGCTCCGAACACCTGTGACTTATAGGGCTGCAACAATTCAGGTACTTCTCGATTCAGTTCGGTTTCAATTATAACCCTTTCGGTTTCGATTATTCGGTTCGGGTATAAGGTAAAGCACTTGATTAAAAAACCTTAACAGAATTCTCATTTACTGGTAACATATCGATTACCTAACTCAATTTTAATCATGTATTATACATCCGTTAAAGTACTGCTAGATCAATAGGAGGGTGTTTTCTAGTCGCCTTGTTTTGGCCCTCTTTTTCATCTTCAGTCGTTACATTTTCAATAAGAGAGTTAATTATTGACATCACAATTGATTGCGGTCTCGCCTTTTCATCTCGTCTTTCAAAATAATTGAATAAATTTGTTTTTTTCAACACTGAATATTTTCTTCTGTCGACCAACGCCAGGATTTTTTATGTAAATCAGACGCTAGCAATGTGACTATTCTCGGACCTAACTCCTTCGTATCTGTTCCGCAAAAACGCGACCGGTTCCGGTACCCTACTAGTCTACATTGATTTTTATGTAGATAACAGGGAATCGGCCGCGACTCACCGGAATGGTACGAGGGTGGGTGCGAAATGCATATACATGTAATCGGAATTTCTCAGGTAAGTACGCCAGTGCAAAGCATCTGTTGACGATCTTCAGATTTGGCGGAGACACATAAAATTATCATGCGTATCAGTACGCACGATTTTAGTTTCAAATGCATTTTTGTTTGAAAAATATGCGTAAATACACACGTACGCACCTTATCTGGAGCACTAAGTCCAATTCACCATACATCGACGCACCGAATCGAAATTTGTGGTGCCGAACCGAAAATCGAATCAAGACAAATGAACCGAAAACAACCGAAATTCGGTGAACCGTTGCAGTCCTAGTGACTTATCAGATTTATGCTTCTGTTAACCCATTCCCGCATATGCTTATTTTTAGATCCAACCTCTTTGAATAAATCTACCGAAAAGGAGCATTTACTACTGAAAAGGAAAATTTTAGAATTGTGTAGTGTTGAAACCATTGTGATAAATAGAGCATTTGTTCCTATGGAGCAAATGCTCTATTTATCACAAAGGTTTCACAAATTGACTTTTACAGAAGCGACAAAAGGCATCAATATGCAGGGATGTGTTAAATGGGTGGTATAACAGAAATAGAACTTTTGGTAAAAGGTTAAAACAAAATTATTTATCTTTTTATTAGAATTGATTTGTTTCAAAGTTTTCACAAAAGTGACCATAATGATAAGATGACAAATTAATAATAAATAAATAAAACAAAACTTACATCTACTGAAAACATCAGATTTGCCTTCTCCTCCCCAAACACTGGTGTATGGAAACTTTTAACACACTGGCTTCAGTAGGGAAATTCAACTTGGCAATAAGTTGCTGTACTGATTCTCCATGATCATTTACCTGAGAAGTCCATAGGAAGATATTTTTTTATTCACCTTCCCCGTGCCTCCATGAAAGCAACCGAAAATACCGCATCATTCAACATAATTTCAAGTTGCAGAAACAAGACTGTGGATGGGTGGGGTATCACCGGTTTCAACTTTGCACCTTTCCCCATGCTTATTAACATTTGTTCGAATCAGAATGGAATATACACCAGCAAAATATCAGTTCATACCTCCATAATGCTTTTAGCAAACGAAAAATGATCAAATAATTAAAAATAAGTTCTTTTTGTATTTTTACCAAACGTTATTTTCCCTCGTGATATACTTTTTAACGTCCCAGAATCCATTGCGGTAACGGTCTAAAACCCGTACTTCGGTTTACGGCACCGGTTCTGTAGGGAAAACAACGGGATATCCCGTAAAATATACGGGGAATTTTTACAGTGTAGGACTGGGCCCTTAGGGGAGCAGAAACGCATTAATTTAGACCACTTTCTTTTCTAGATGCCACAAATAGCTTCCCCAAAGTCTAAAGAAGGCTCACTTGTCTATTCTGAGCGATCCCTAAATTATTCAATTGTAAAGTTTTTGTTGGAAATAAATCTCTGAGAATTTAAAAATTCAATACCTTTTAGTATTGTCTGGTAAAGTTCATAAGACATTCATGCCCATTTTGATTATTGGGGTTTCATTCCTCATTAAATGTTAACTGATTCCATCTACACCTCAAACTAAATGAAGGTTGTCCAATGTAAAGGGGTAAATAAAATTCATGTACTAGATAAAAGGCTTTGCTTATTTTCTGTAAATCCTCGAAGAAACAAAATCGAATTATTGCCATTGCCTTCATAATGGCAAGTGGCAATGGTCTGCCATAGTAATTGCCTTTAAACGTTGCATCCGACGGTGATTGTTTGTCTAATAAATGTATCGCAACATAGACGGAAAAATGCAAACATGGACCATGCTTAACCCTTTCGGTGCCAACATAAACTTTTGACGGATCTCTCACTTTCAGAATTTATCTGCGTAGATAATTGTCTGCTACAGGTTATAATGTCGGGTGTTGTTTTTTTTCAATTTTCTTACAAAAATTTACTCAGTGTCAAACAGTTTGGATCCTGAGTAGTTACTGGACGACGTTGATCCGAACTGTTTCACAGGTCATCATGGATTCGCCTATGACGGTGAAAGAGTTATATACGTCAGTGTTTTTACGTATACATATGTATGACCACAGGTGCTAGGCGTGTGGCCATTTCACAAATACTGCTTATAAATACCTTCAAATACGTTTAGACATCATAACTTGACATTATAAAAAAAAAAAAAAAAAAAAAATAAAAAAAAATAAAAAAATAAAAAAATTCGTATAGTATATTACTATATAAAGGTATGTAACTAAATGGTCAAAAGTGGCAGAAAAAATGCACCAACTACATTCCGCGTCTTGTTACGACGTCAATTTCCGCTCGATTTCAATCAAATATAAGTCAATGCACGCAGAAATGTCCAGTCTTTCAAAAACACACCATTGATTGCCGATCATAAGCCGAAAAATTACTGTTTTGAGACGATAAACTCCAGCTTAGATTTAGTCGACCGAGTCACTACCGACACATACATGCACATTTTCACCACTGATGACATCGAAAGTCACACTAGATCTCATAATATGGTCCGTTTTCCACTCTCATTCAATAAAACTAACATAACCATTCAACTTAATGTCGATGTCAACCTCAAAGTTACTACCGGTTCTACGAAACTGTAGAGTTTTCGAAACAACCCGCGGCTGTCAACATTCGGCCAGCCATGATTTTCGTGACCCGGAAATGCTTGAAGCGAAGAAGCGACTGGTGCCCGGCAGACCATTTGACTACTATGAAGCAGGTAACAAGTGCCCTGTAAACTGCTGATTATGTTCGCCCAAAATTTAGATTTTCTATTCTAATAAGACTGAAAAAAGAAAAGAAAAAAGAACTAGCTCTATTTCAAATTTAATGACAGCCTTCATTTCATATATATATCAGGAACAATGACTATAGTTACTTGGTAATTATACTGATTATTTTATAATCGTTTGCTTTCTAATATATGTGTTAATTTATTTTTCATAATTATATAGTGTCCAGCACATAGGGGCCCGAAGTTTGACCCCCGACACTCTAACACTAATAGTTTATATTATTAGTGTTAGAGTGTCGGGGGTCAAACTTCGGGCCCCTATGGTCCAGCACATGACTGAAAAAATGTATACGTCGACTGCATTTTATTTTCCAGTTAACCTTTCCCTGTTCAATAATCATGTAAGAAAAAGTAACACCATGAATATTTATTAGATTAATTTTTATCATTTTCAAGGGCATGTTTGCTTCGACGAATGGTATATAATTATATCTATATATCATGGCACAAATAGAGTAGATCCTGGTCTTCTATGAGCTATCTGATTTGGGTATATACTGTTTTCAAATGCGTGAATTAAAGGTGTTTATATTATAGGAGGGAAAGGGTTAACAGGGTGTTTTATACAGAAACCGGGCACCAGTAATCATGTTTACAGGGCACTTGTTACCTGCTTCATAGTAGTCAAGTGGTCTGCCGGGCACCAGTCGCTTCTTCGCTTCAAGCATTTCCGGGTCACGAAAATCATGGCTGGCCGAATGTTGACAGCCGCGGGTTGTTTCGAAAACTCTACAGTTTCGTAGAACCGGTAGTAACTTTGAGGTTGACATCGACAGTAAGTTGAATGGTTATGTTAGTTTTATTGAATGAGAGTGGAAAACGGACCATATTATGAGATCTAGTGTGACTTTCGATGTCATCAGTGGTGAAAATGTGCATGTATGTGTCGGTAGTGACTCGGTCGACTAAATCTAAGCTGGAGTTTATCGTCTCAAAACAGTAATTTTTCGGCTTATGATCGGCAATCAATGGTGTGTTTTTGAAAGACTGGACATTTCTGCGTGCATTGACTCATATTTGATTGAAATCGAGCGGAAATTGACGTCGTAACAAGACGCGGAATGTAGTTGGTGCATTTTTTCTGCCACTTTTGACCATTTAGTTACATACCTTTATATAGTAATATACTATACGAAATTTTTTTTTTTTTTTTTTTTTTTTTTTTTTTTATAATGTCAAGTTATGATGTCTAAACGTATTTGAAGGTATTTATAAGCAGTATTCGTGAAATGGCCACACGCCTAGCACCTGTGTGTATGACGGGGTGTGTAAAAAGACATCTACCCTTTAGGAGCCAACTACATGTAGTTGTCGTTGGTGTTTCTCAAGGCATAATTGAAGTCTGAATCTAGATACTGAGATACATATCAAGCTATTCCACATCTCATCTGGATCTAATCTTTTTGCCAGAACAGAACAACAGAACAGAACAGATCCTTTATTTTCGTCACAGTTTACATAAAAGTAACAACCTGTGAGCTTATAGAGGAAAACATAAATCACAAAGAATAATACCAAACCTTAAGAATATTAATGTCGTACTGAGCGTCTCGGATAACCGCGTCAACGAATCCCCGGCGACACTTCCCCGGCCCACCCAACGAAACCCGAAACCCACCCCAACAGCCCCAGGGCAGGAGACGAACCCCGAGGCCAAACCCCAACTGAACCCGACAACAGGCGCAAACCCCCACCAACCCCCACTGCAAAGAAATCTCCACCCTCGAGCATACATGACGTCGAAAGCGAGCGATCCCCACAATGGGTGTCAACGAGGAAAAACCGCGCCCGCTGCCGGATACCAGCGAAATCCCGCCCCAGAGCCCGCCCCCCGCACCGAGACGGTCGAGGCGAGCCCGAGCGCGGGTGAAAAAAAAATGCAAAACAGTATTCAATGTACCGAAAATTCAGCAACACAGCCATCCGAAAAGCACAGTACAAGTATATAGGTATATAGTAGTTGAGTAGATATTGCAAACTGACTGAGCAATTTTCTTCAAAATAGATCTAGATCTATATTGATCCGGAGTCAGCCACACAAAATGTCCAACAGGGGAATAAAAATCAACATCCAATTAATGAAAAGAAAATCAACCTGGGGATCACACGGGATATGCAACATGCATGTCAAAATTTACACTTGTTTAACCTTAATCAACTATTGAAGTCCATGCAACTGACCTCCGGACAAATATTTTAAGATTCGGCATAGATCTAGTAAATCAAGAACTAGAAAAAATACAATAGATGTATGATCATTTTAACCTTGTAAGAAACATTTGATTCCTGAAAGCAGTGTAAATTTATGACCACCTTGCCACTTAATGTGACGGTCTCTCTCTGATAAGGGTCTACACTGCTTGCAAAATTCATAAGTTCTCACGAAATCCACTTGTACATGTAGTTGATTATGGTGACTTAAATGGCGTCAGGAATTCCTAGAGGACGAGTACTATTTTTATGAATTGGGGATTCCCCTGTGACATATTTGTGACGTATGTACACGCGTCATCAAAATACGTAACATTAATAAACTGTGCTACAGACAAGCAATTCTAGATAATTATAATCAAGAGCACAAATCAGAAGGATGTTTTAAGAGATGATGGTCAAACAGAGTGTATCAGTGATAAGAGGGCTCCTTCGAGAGCCCTCCGATCAGGATCTGCACTGTATGCAGGAGTGTCCTTTTATTTTATTCTGAGTCTTATAGATCTATGAAAATGAGTACTCGTTAGATTAACACTTAACAACTAAAAAATATTGCTAATAGCATGTATACATGACCATAACATATGAACAGTATAGAAAACATTATTGCATTGTTATGCAGTGATTTAAAGCGTAACAGCAAACAGTTTGACCCCTGATAAAACAGTCTCGTCAGGACTTATCTCGCAGGGGCCACACCGTTTGCTATATTTCTTTTATATCTCAATAAATCCAGATAAGACAAATACTGAAGAAGCTGTCCACCTGGAGCCACTTCGTTGACACTCTGCGTATTTTGAAAAAAAAGAGAGAAAAAGTAATAACTCTAATATTTTTAATTTATGTTTTGATCCTTAAACCCTATGTATGGCAAAATTATATACTAAGATATATGCAAACATGTTGGATCCAGATCAGCCTCCGAGTAGTTCGGCAGCTGGCCTGAAATTGAACCTGTTTGCCACTCAGACTATCAATCCCCATAAAAAGCGGATTTTTAATCACGTTAATACCCTTATTCATTATGTGCGAGAAACAAATATACTAAGATCTGTGCAAACATGTTGGATCCAGACCAGCCGCCGAGTAACCTGAAAATCAACCTGTTTGCCACTCAGACTCTCATTCCCCATAAACCCCCCGGAATTTCAGAGTTTTGACAAAAAAGACAATACCTCATTCTTAATCTAACTTTCTGAGGGCCAAACATCACATGTATAACTGTATACATGTATGAGCAAATTGCTCTGCATGGACGCCTATCCAATTTATAAAATACTTTTTAGATAGAAATTCAAACAAATAAATCATACAAATCAATAATACCGACATGTTAAAGCCTACGTGTTGATTGATATCTAACAAGATGTGTTTGTGAAACACTATGCCCCCTCATATATTTGACCTCTGACCTTGAAGGATAACCTTGACCTTGACATGTCACCCCTCAAAATGTGCAGCCTCATGAGATACACAAGCATGCCAAATATCAAGTCTCTATCTCTACTGGTCCAAAAGTTATGGCCAATGTTAAAGTTGGCGATTTGACCCATATATTTGACCTCTGACCTTGAAGGATGACCTTGACCTTGACACGGCACCCCTCAAAATGTGCGGCTTAATGAGATACATATGTATGCCAAATATCAAGTCTCTATCTATACTGGCTCAAAAGTTATGACCAATGTTAAAGTTGCTGACAAACAAACAGACAAACAGACAAACAGACAAACGGACAAACAGACAAACAGACAGACAGACAGGGCAAAAACAATATGCCCCCGACTATCGTCAATGGGGGCATAATAACTACCTGTAGCATAACGACACAAGATCAGCTGCCACAGCTGCAGGCAGCTGCTGATCTGGGGTTGCACTGTACTAAGGTTCAACTTTCAGACCATCATAGGCGACAGAAAACAAACCTATTTACAAAAATAATTAACAATATGTCTGATAAATGTAGCAAGTTTTTGTAAATGTGTGTTAGACGTTGTTGACAAGAGTAGTTTGAGTTTATAAAAGTTTGGTCTGTTACAGAAGAACCGCGGAATGTATTTTACTCTTAAATCACGGAACTTCGGACATATAAACAGATAATGGAACTCATTCCCTAACTCGTTCAATGAGCAAATAGTGCATTTTCTATTTTCATATGGAACATGAGACTGTTGCCATCGCCCTACTTCAATTGGGAACTTATGATTACTAGTGTAAAATCGTCACGCATGAGTGAACATGTAATCAAAGTACTTTGGTGCGGTGGGCTTTTCGCCGCCCACCTTGTATAATTCGCGTAGATTGACAGCTTCAGATTAAAAAGGGAGAAATGGCTACCCCCACACAACCAAAAAACAAGAGCCCACTTCTACAGCTTAGTCAATTAATAAATAACATTAGGAGCACAGGTGGTAGGGCTTACCGATCTACAGCTAAGATACCAAACAACAGACAAAGCATGCACACTGAACGCAGTAAGTCTAGATCTAGATACCATAGTACACCCAGGACCTGGAATCAACATAAGAATCAAGAGTGTACTGTAACAATTGCTAAGGAACTGTTTAAATCTTGTGACGCAAGCCAGGAAATAAATAACACAAACGATGACGATATTACTCTTGTCAAGCAGCGTTTCAGATCAAACGATGACAAAACTAAGTCTCTTTGCAAAACAGCGATTGAAGATAAATCTATCACAAATGATGAGTATGATGTAAGATTAAATGAAATGAGGAGAGAAAACAAAGAACTCCAAGAATCGCTGAAAGATTTATTCTCACAGACAAAACTGTTAAAAAATGAAAATGAGTCTCTACTGAAATTAGTTGAAAGTAAAGATAATGAAAACAAAATACTAAGATCAAAATTCAGAGTCATTTCTTCTGAAAAAGAGAAAACAGATAGTGCACTGTCTAGAGTGAAAGGGGAACTTTCTGAGTCAAATGCTCAATTATTAATTTATGAACAAGACATTACAAAACTGAGGAAAGTCAATGAAACGGTTACGAAAGAAAAAACAAAGATGCTAGAACAACTGATGAAAAGTACAGGTGTTTCAGATAGTGTCGAGAATAAGATAGAAAAGTCTACCGAAGCGTTGGAAAACAAAGTAGCTTGTGAGTTGCACGATTTAAAGAAAGTGTTATTAAAGGAACTGGATGATGTTAAGAGCCAAATACAAAAGTCCCAGTCCGTTAGATCAACATCAATCAAATGCAATCAGAAATCAACGGAAAAAGAACGTAATGTGATTGAAACACCAAGACACATTCCAACTGTTGTCTCCGGCCGTCAAAATCATCACAACAAACCACAGGCTCAGATCAAACAAAAATCTGCATTCATAGCAGGTGATTCTATCACAAAAATCCTGAGTTCGGCTAAAATGTCAGACAATGAAGTGAGTGTCAAAATCAAGAGTCACCAAGGAGGAAGGATAAGAACTATAGAGCACACTATAGAATCCATGATGAATGTAGACCCAGCTAACTTCAATAAATTGGATGCAATAATACTCCATGTAGGAACGAATAACATTTCCGATGCAGTCAGTAGTGAGAGCATAACGGAGGAATTCAAAGATGCTATTCATACTATCAAAACAGCGAATTCAAATGTGAAAATCATTGTGTCATCTGTTTTGCCACGTAAGAAAGACAGGCTTTTGAATGACATGATCCAGAAAACTAACACGTCTCTACTATCAATGTGTGAGGAAAATGGTCACTATTTTCTCAACAACTCTACAACATTTATTCATCAAGGATCAGTCGATGCTTCATTTTATCGTGACAATATTCATTTAAATACTAAAGGAGGAAAAGCACTTGGCACTAGTATGCGTGTGGCTTTGAACAAAGTGCTTGGCATTAAACAGTCGCCGATGACGGCCGAAACTAGTCCGAGTTTTCACAATGGGAGGTACCCTGGGAGGAGGAAATTCAACAACAACAGGAGCTCGGTGTTCATGCCAGTACCTCAGTACTTGCTGAACAACCAGAATCCCTGGTTTGTTCCAAATCTTTACTGGAACTAGATAATTCAAAGACATGTACTACTTCATCGCCTGCTTGGGTAACCTCAAATTGTGACTCGGCCTATATGGATACTCAAGAACGTTCCTTTCATTCAGATGTTCAACAAAAATACTATCAATATTCATGTGACTTTTCCAATTCTGATGTTACTGGTGTTGGTATGAATTGTTTAAACCATGAGGCCCAGTTGATTTCTGAAAATTCGAATGAATGCTCTATACATAATCATAGTACAGTTAATAACTTTTCATGTACTTATAAAGAATGTGTAACAGAAAGCCCAAACAGTTCCAAGCCATGGTTTAGAAACAAAGGATTAAAAATAGTTCATTTAAATATTCACTACCTGTATCCAAAATTAGATGAAATCAAACTACTTTTATCAAAACAAGATATTGATATTCTTTGTGTATGTGAAACCTTTTTAAACGACACTTTTTCAAATAATGAACTAGAGGTTTGTTTTTGTCACAAAAACAGATGTCTCCCCCTCCCATCCTCTTTCCAATACACAAGTGCAATGTCTGTAACTCCAAACTTATCAGGGTCTAATTTTTAAGTCATCAGGGGCAATAACTCCAACATTGTCAGGGGAGACAATTCAAAAGCCCCAGGTACACAAAAACACATGCTAGTCAACATTCTTGTGAAGTTTGGTGGCTCTAGTACTAGTGGTTTCAGAGATACATGTGACACAAAGTAAAGTTTGTCTTATTTTAAGTCATAAGGGGCAGTAACTCCAAAGTTATCAGGGGGAGACAATTAAAAAATCCAGATGCACAACAACTCATGCTGGTGAACATTTCTGTGAAGTTTGGTGACTCTAGCCCTACTGGTTTCAGAGATACGTGCAGCACGAAGTTTCTCTAATTTTAAGTTAACATATCAGGGGCAGTAACTCAAGAATTATCAGGGGGAGACAATTAAAAAACCCAGGTGCACAACAACTCATGCTGGTGAATATTCCTGTGAAGTTTGGTGATTCTAGCCCTAGTGGTTTTAAAGATTTGCATGACACAAAGTTTCTCTAATTTTAAATAATCATATCAGGGGCAATAACTCCAAAGTCATCAAGGGAAGACAATTCAAAAATCCCAGGTGCACAACAACTCATGCTGGTCAACATTCCTGTGAAGTTTGGTGACTCTAGCCCTAGCGGTTTCAGAGATATGCACGACACTAAGAAAAGTTTGTCTAATTTTAAGTCATCAGGGGCAGTAACTCCAAAGTTAACATGGGGAGACAATTCAAAACACCCAAGAGCAAAACAACTCATGCTTGTGAACAATCCTGTGAAGTTTGGTCACTCTAGCCCTACTGGTTTAAGAGATACGCGTGACACAAAGTTTGTATAAATTTAAGTATTCATATCAAGGGCAATAACTCAAGAATTATCAGGGGGAGGCAATTCAAAAACCATAGGTGCACA
This sequence comes from Azorinus chamasolen, assembly GCA_963576725.1. Taxonomy (NCBI): domain Eukaryota; kingdom Metazoa; phylum Mollusca; class Bivalvia; order Cardiida; family Solecurtidae; genus Azorinus; species Azorinus chamasolen. The sequence goes on along the minus strand of OY755236.1, from coordinate 8,925,040 downwards.
ACAATTCATGCTGGTCAACATTCCTGTGAAGTTTGGTGACTCCAGTACTAGCGGTTTCAGAGATATGCGCGACACAATTTTTTTCTAATTTTAAGTCATCAGGGGCAATAACTCCAAAGTTATCAGGGGGAGACAATTCAAAAACCCCAGGTGCACAACAACTCATGCTGGTGAACATTCCTGTGAAGTTTGGTGACTCTAGCCCAACTGGTTTCAGAGATACGCGCGACACAAGTTTGTGACGTACAGACAGACAGACGGACAGACGGACAGACAGACAACTCTGGCAAAAACAATATATCTCCCCATAAATGGGGGAGACATAATTAAATATCAACAACTACAAAATATTTCGTAAAGATAGAAATACTGTAGGTGGGGGACTGGTTATTTACATTAGAGATGAAATTCCATGTGACCAAAGACACGACCTCGAAACCAATTTTGTTGAATCAATATGTATTGAAATTAAGCAGTCTAATTCAAAACCATTTATATTATCATACCTTTACAGGCCACCCTCGTCCAAAGTCCAATGGATCAAAGACTTTACCTTTATAACTGAAAAAGCACTATCAGATGAAAAGGAATGTATAGTCATTGGAGACTTTAATTTTGATCTGATGAAAACATATTACAATTCTAAATCCTGGCTTGAACTGATGGAATCAATGAATTTTAATCAGTTAGTCCATGATCCCACAAGAGTAACATTGCATTCTGCTACATTGATAGATCATGTTTTTTCTACAATTCCTCTTAATATTTCTGATATCATAGTACCATGTTATGCAATAAGTGATCACTATCCTGTTTGTATTACTCGCAAAATATCGTCAAATCATATGAAAGGTCCTGTACATAAGACAATAACCTACAGATCTATGAAGCATTTTAATGAAAATCAATTTCTAGAAGATCTATCAGGCCAACCTTGGTTTCTCGTAGATACATATGATGATCCTGACGATTCAACTGAATTATTCTTAGATATGTTTAAATCGATTTTAGATAAACATACTCCACAAAGAAAAAGACGAGTCAAAAGAATTAACCAACCAAGCTGGATGAACCCCGACATATTACAGGCAATAAAAATAAGAGATCACTTTCATAAGAAGAAGGACAGTATTAATTACAAAATTTGAAGACAAAATGTTAAAAATCTCATAACTGAATCAAAGCGGCAATTTTACAACAACAAGATTTCATTGAAAAACCGTAATACAAAAGATCTTTGGAATAGTCTTCACGACCTAACTGGCTTTAAAACACAGATACACACGAATTATATTGATGATGCAAACGGAATACCTATTACAGATCCATCAATTTCAGCTAATGTTTTAAATGATCATTTTTGCTCGGTGTTTCAAACAGTACAAAGAAATAGTCAGATCCATGATATCAATAACACAACCAGAATTCTTTCAGACAGTATCGAGGAGAAACTTAAGAATACACCCTATTTCGTAATTCCCAAAGTTAGTGTATCTTTTGTTGAAAAGCAATTAAAATTACTTGATACTAGTAAGGCTACAGGCTCTGATGGCCTGAGTGCCAGATTTCTTAAGATGTCTGCATCCGTTATTGCTCCTGTGCTTACAAAAATTTATAACAGCTTACAAACCGGCATTTATCCACAAAAATTCAAAAGTGCAAAAGTCGTAGCTATTCACAAAAAGGGGAAAAAGACTGATAAAGCAAATTACAGGCCAATCTCTATTTTACCAATTATTTCTTTAATTTTTGAACGACATGTAAGTGTTCATTTAAAATAATATTTTGAAACTAATAATTTGTTTTACTCTAGGCAGTCCGGTTTTAGAAAGAACCACTCTTGTCAAACTGCTCTAATCAAACTATTAGACGACTGGATTGCTGCCATTGACAAAAATGAAATTGTAGGTACAATATTTCTTGATCTTTCGAAAGCGTTTGATTTGGTTGATCATGGTATACTATTAAAAAAGTTAAAACAATATAAAGTAGACCGGGGTGCTCATTCTTGGTTTTCTTCTTATTTGGAAAATAGACTCCAACAAACTCAAGTATCTGGGGTGAGCTCAGACCAAAAACCAGTTGTATCAGGAGTTCCTCAAGGCTCAATTCTAGGGCCATTGTTATTTTTGATCTTCATAAATGATCTACCACTTACAACCACTCATTCTACACCTGATATCTTTGCTGATGACACCACACTTTCTTTTCATAGTTCATCTGTTAATCAAGTTGTTGAATCTCTAACTCAAGATCTATTTAATGTTAACTCCTGGTGTGTTTCAAATCGCATGTCTATCAATGTAGCAAAAACCAAAACGATGATAATTGCATCTAAACCCAATGCTAAACGCATTCAAAACTGGTTGCCTTGTATAGAACTTAGCAATGAAATAATAAATTATAGTTCCGAGGAAAGGTTGTTAGGAATTGTAATTGACACAACTCTTACTTGGGACAAACAAGTCGACGTTGTTCTGAAAAAATGCAATTAAATCATTCATTTCTATTCCAATACGAAAATTATTTTTCAACATATATATTTTACCCCATCTTGATTACTGTTGTGTTATATGGGGAAACTGTAACAATTCACAAGTGGATAAACTCATAAGATTTCAAAAAAGAGCCGCACGACTTATACTTGACAAAGATTTTTCCACCCCATCTAAAGATCTATTCAATGAACTTAACTGGTTAACGTTTCCTGAAAGAGTAAAATTTCAAAAAGCTGTTTTATTATATAAAATATTCAATGACCTTTCTCCAGATTACCTGAGAAATATGTTCACTCATACTTCTAACATCCATGATAGAACGCTGAGATCATCTTCTAACTTTCAACTCTACTCACCTAGACCTAAAACTGAATTGTTTAGAAAATCGTTTATTTATTCCGGATCATCTATTTGGAACAGCCTACCTTATCATGTGAAAAATGCCAGTTCGGTTATTCAATTCAAAAAATTGTATTTACAGTCGACAAAGCTAAACGATTAATACATTTTCAGTAGATCTATTATAGTTCTTTCACAAAACAGACATGTGTTTCAATTTCACCCCTATTCTTGACATTTATTCACAAGTTAACTGTTATTTATAAGTTCCTCTGATTAGGCTCTTCACTGTTTGTCTTTGTTCTTATTCTGCAAAAGGTGTGGATCCTGATTTATGGAGAAGTGATTGCCAAATCTTTATAGTCAGGGTCATTACTGTTTGTGGCACATCTTCTGGTTTTTAAATAGCCTCCCTTGATGTGATTTAAAACAGATTGCCTGTTTTGTGTGAGATATGACATATTGTAGCAAACCGGGTGGTCTCTGACCGGAGGACTCCAATCTGGGTCCTATTAACAGGGCCTACAATGTTTGCTGTATTCTACTGTTGTTAATGGTCTTGTTGCCAGTGTTTTATGTTAAGACACAGATCTATTATACCGTTATAAGATCTCTTCAATCGTACTATGAGTTTGGTGTTGATTTCATTTATGTATATCTATATGATTTTGCTAATGTACCAATCTTGCACTCTTTTATTATCGCAAATTTCTCATGGCGAAATCAGTTGACGGCGTCAGATTTGATTACGTAATACATTCACGTCATGTATGACGTATGCATTCGCGTCATAAGCACTTGGCAATGGTATACTATTAATAAATGGAATTCCCAGAGTTTAAAAATAGTCCTGAAAATTCATGACGTCATTTATCCATGTCATCTTTTGCTGACACAGTCTATGTAGTATACATGTACATGATGCAGTTTGTCACTGATGCATGATATCGTTAGTTCTAATCGATCTAAATCGTCAACTCGGTGAAATGGGGTTGCATTTACTTATGAATTCCACATGCAGCCTTTTTGCACCAGAGCCAACGATTTTTGAATTTCAATTTCTATTTCCCATTGTAAGCAATGCAGATCCTGATGAGAGTGATCCTACAGGAACTCACTCATCCGGGTCTACACTGCGTGTGGTAAAAATTGTGCTTAGCACATAATGGATTACACTCAGATCTGTTTATCACCAGTGCAAGGTTGGTGACTATGCAAAATTATTATGAAAGCATTACAAATTGTATATATGTAATTGTATATATGTTTTCTCTCTGTTGAGGGCCTCATGGAAGATTGGTCATAACCAAATGAGTACTCTCGTTAAATAAAGTCTTTATTATTATTATTATAGTGTTATCAAGACGAAATATGTAATATACGAAATGGGTCCGTGCTTGAAGGAATGAAGAAGTCCAGTTTGTAGTTTCTGTATTGTATTTAGAAAAGTTCCGAATGGATAATATAAACACAGTTGCAAAGTTCATCTGTACAAATTCAGTATCCAAGTAAACGTCATGTATGTAAATCCACACTAAGAAGTGTGTGAGTGTCGGAATTCCGAACACAGAAGGAAATGGTGGCGGATGCCACCCAGTAAAATAAACTACATTTTCTCGGCCGATGTAAACCCAAAACTTCGTACTTCTCTAGTCAAAGGCTAAACTAGAACTTCTTTTGTTTTAAAAATGTAAGTGTGGTTAGGGTGAATTGAACCACGTGACCTCTCTGCAGAAAGGTGCTAAAGGGATTTAGTACATCACGTGACTTTTGACAGGTAAATTGTACACAAAGCTTATCGCGTATTAATGGATTAAATCTTGCGTAATAGCTATCACCGTGCCGGCGGTATGTGTTGACAGTTATTACGCAAGATAAAAGATCTGGAGAACAACAATAAATATGAATTTATGAAGTACATAAATTTACCGATGTAATATATCCCCACATTCCGGAGGAGAATACGCCCTCGTAATCTAAATTTTGAAGCACATCAAACCAAATTTCATGATACATGTATTGATATTTTAACAAGAATTTTAGCAAAATGAAATATAATGCAGATTACTTAAATGTTCAAAGGATAAACGATATGTAGAATGTATTAGATATGTATTCTTTTCATAGAATGATCACATTGCAATTCGAAATGAGTAAGACCGTCTTGCGGGTCTTTTATAAGGGAATAACCAAATGTTACTAATAATGTCTCAAAAAATGTAGAAATATTGTACTTTGTTAAACTATATATTCCCTTCGTAATTAACCGTAATGCAATTTCCAGAACAAGAAAAATCGACCAGCACGCGGGTCATATAATAAATGGATCCATGGAAGCACCGTCCGTATCTGGGATCTGGAAGCAATGTTCCGTATAGTACATTGTAAATAAGTGTAGGAGCAAAAGTCACGAAAAGTAAATGTGGAAATGCATACACGTATAGTATTTATGAAAGAGGAACAGATAATTGAAGAAGTAACAAATAATTCGAATTACGGTTAAACTATATATTAACCGTAACGCAATTTCCAGAACAAAATCGACCAACACGCGGGTCAAATAATATAAAGATCCTCGGAAGCACCGTCCGTATCTGGGATCTGGAAGCAATATTCCAAACAGTAAACAACTGTAGGAGCAAATGTCCCGAAAAGTAGATGTGGTAATGCATATACGTATACACTAAACGACATTTATAAGTACTCACCCTATATATCCCTATTCAGTGCGGATCAGGGTATAGGGAAAATGACTATACTCTGCATTTAAATATAATGAATGTTTATTCGAATTCAATAAAAACAAAGAAAACAAAATAAATAAACAAACAAAGTATCACAGATAAGCCTTAACTATGATTTTTAGAGGAGAAAAATAATATTTGGCGAAAAAATCCCAACCCTTGGGTTATAAAACGTTTTTGAGTCCAGGTTCAGATACAAAACTTGCTGTCTGAAAATCCGAATTGTATAGAATCTGATCAAACATAAATTTATTACAAACAGTGTAGACCCACATCAGATATTTCCTACAGGAGCCCTCTGACTTGAGTCTACATGTACACTTAAGGAATATACATGTAGAAATTTTGCTTTTTGTTTCGTGGAGGTATTGAAAAATACAGCAAATCACAGCTCACCAAAAGTAATGAAAACAAACACTATTAGATTATTGCTTGCTAATTAATACGACCTATTTGAGTTTTAAATGTGTGTCCGATTCTAAGTCTGGACTCAAACAGTTTCATAACTTCGAAGCCTGTACTGCCATAGAGACGGATCAGTGTTTTATAATGATGGATACAACATCATGAGATTTAGTATGCGGTATATATGTTCATTATGTGCCCCAATCACAACCCTGCATCCAGATCGCATCGTTTTTAGGTTTGCCAACTGTTTAAAACAATTCTCTACTAACACCGATTAAAAGATAGATTCCAACCAACTTGCACGTGCCACACGAGCATCTAACCTGATTTCGGCACTCAGTTCGAATAAACGCACTAACATCACGATGAAAAATCCAACTAAGTCAGCCGATAATATGCCCTTTTTGATTATGTTTACAGATTACTATGGTGGTTCAGCTGAAAACGGCTATAGGCTGCAAATTCAAAACCTGAGTACTTATAAATGTCGTCTAGTGTAGTATTTGTTGAAGAGGAATAGATAATTGAACACGTAACAACATTCGAACTAATTTAAATTCATACTGTCCCATAGTTAAATCGATGCCGGTGCCCTTTGCCAGTGGCTATGCAGACAAAGGTCATAAAAATACCCACTGTTATGAATAATGAGTCTAAAATGAAAAGGGAAGAGAGTATTAGAATGTGAGTTTTAGATGCAGACAAAATGTAAGGTTCCAAAACTGGGTTGGAGAAAGATGCATTGCGACCATTTCTTTTTTTCCTAGCACTATAGAACAATAATTAAGAAATAATTATAAGGGGTAGTAAAGAAACCTTCCAGCATGTGCTAACCTTATAGGTAATTTATCAGTCAACATTCTAAACTATGGGTGTTTAAATGGAATCACCACCGGTCAATCCAGAAAACTACAGGAACAGTATGTAGTAAAGCGTGTTCAGTAGAATAAGAAAGTATCAATAAGAATAAGACAGCGTAAGTGCATGACCGACACTTTGACTCGTAGACATAATGACGAAAATGCATTGAAAGTACATGTACTCGTAAATGAAATTCGTAACAAATTGTATGAGTAATGTATTATGTAAGCATTAATGTAATCGCAGAATATGAACTAAGGCATAGAATTACGGAATTTTACTGACTGATACCAGTAATTTAATATGACTCAAAATCAGAAGTAGTAGAATACCCGTATCAGTAGTACATGTACACACATGAAATCGTGAAAAAATATAAACATGAAGCAGTTATCCTATATACAACCTAATATATTTGTTTACTCTTTTCTCATAATTTTGCGCATTTTTTTTAATTTTCCCTTTTAAACTGTGTGATACTTTGAAATCATGATAGAACGTATTAACTAGTGAATCAATATTATGAACGAATATACATGTAACAGTACTTTATCATGTACGGAAGCGGTTTGATAAAGAAGTATGAGGTTGAATAAAGCAAATACCAATTAATAAATCTAAAGTTTACAAGAAAATGTAAATCGAGAATTTCCAGAACACATTAAAAATACATCAAAGCAATCACTGTATAATCATGAAATATTGTAAATTAGTTCGCTATAGATAAATGTCCTAAAAAATAATATGTAGAATTAGTGTCCATATCCTTGTAAAATGTATTGTATTATGTGACCAGTAGTAAAGTTGGTAGAAAATCCAAAGTTTGTTAGTGTAACACAACACGGTTTAAAATGTAGTATGGCGTCTTTTAGAATCGTTGAAGAAAGTTCATAAATGGGGAATTTAGCTCATGTCCAAAAAAGTCCATCTCCGCACTGATATTCTGTGTATAAGTAAGTCCAAGTAAACTCCATGTGGTAATCCAGCATGTTGAAAATGGGGGGGGGGGGGATTAGCTCATGTCCAAAAGGTTCATCTTCGCACTGATCTTCGGTGTAAAAAGAAAGTCCAAAGTAAAAATCCATGTGGTAATCCAACATGTCGAAAACGGAGAAATTGAATATAGCTCAAATTCGGTAGAGTCCACTCGCTTTGTGAAGGTCCCGAAGAAAGTGTACAACACAAAATATATGTGTGTACCCGGATTCTCCACCAATTGTTATCAAGACGAAATGTATATGTAATATACGAAATGTTTTGCCGTTCATGTAAACCCAAAACTTCGTACTTCTCTATTCAAAGGCTAAACTAGAACTCCTTTTGTTTTAAAAATGCAAGTGTGGTCAGGGTGGATTGGACCACGTGACCTCTCTGCAGAAAGGGGGCCGAAGGGATTTCGGCCCCCTTTCTGCAGAGAGGTCACGTGGTCATATATATATATATATATATATATATATATATATATATATATATATATATATATATATATATATATATAGGTAAAAAGAAAGTCCAGAACAAGAAAATTATATTGAAAAGATAAAGTGACACCACTTGTGAAGATTTACATTTTTATTCCCTACCGGTTTCACTACTGCTCATCAGGGGAATAACAAATACATAGCAATGACGTTACTTGGTAACGCCGCAGTAACGACGTCATGACGTCATAAAGACGGCGTCAAATGACGTTATCAAATTCTGTTTAATTTTGGGTTAAATACCCGTATGAAATGTTTTTCCATAATTAACCTAGCTGAAACATCATCGGTGTGAAACTTGTAAAATGGAAACATTGAAAATTTAGGATTGATATTGCAACACTGGTCTAAATGAGAACTTAACGGTATTTGTCTTGTTGATGGATCTCTGATTTGTTGGTCATGCACTGTCCTTCTGTTGCGTAATTTGTCTCCAGTCTGACCAATATAAAATTATCTGCATCCATTACAAATGAGAACGTACAGTACATTTCTAACAGTGCAGTTCATATTTTCTTTTACATGGAATACTTTGTTATTTAAACATAAGGAAGAACCTTCCACTATGCAGCTACAAAGTCCACAGCGGGGCTCTTTGCATTTGTTAACTGATGGACACAATCCAAATTCTTTAAAATTAGATCTTGTTAGAAGGCGCTTTAAGTTTGGTAGTTGCCGTTTGCCTTTTATCACCCTAGTACTGTCCATTATTCTTTTCATTGTTTCATCACTATTTAGAATCTCCATATTTTGTTTCAATACACCAAATATCTCTTTATTTTTTGGATTAAAAGTTGAAATAAACGGAATAATGTGCTATGTATTTGTTATTCCCCTGATGAGCAGTAGTGAAACCGGTAGGGAATAAAAATGTAAATCTTCACAAGTGGTGTCACTTTATCTTTATATATATATATATATATATATATATATATATATATATATATATATATATATATATATATATATATATATAAATAAATTAGAAATCCAGTTTTTTACGTTTATTTGCGTTAGCGCTTTCAATGCTATTGCATATCATCAGACATTTTAAACGTATATAAAATAATAACAAGTATGACGTAACGTTATAAAACAACGGGAAACCTGTGAAGACAACGTTGCACGGCAATAAATGATTATTCATTACGTGACGTCATTAAAATACGGCAAACGTCCGAATACGACGTTGCGAAATATTTGTATATTACACAGCGGGTATTATAATCATGTCCAAAATTTAAGACGTGTTATTTAATGGCGGTTGCAGAATATTTATCAAACATAACTCTTTTTCGTCTCTGAAATGGGCGCTATCATTCAGTATTTTATAGAGCGGAAATATATTAAATTTACCCGCAGAACACTGGTGTAAATGCTTGTTCACTTTCAGAAAGCGCAGTGCTTCCGTATTCGTTTGTTGTCTATGTAAGTTCATTCTTAAATTCAGCTCATTGCTTGTTTGCCCGATGTAAAATTCAAAGGACCTATTCGTACAACTGACCGCACAGATGTTGATACCTCTACATATAGCGTGATACCATTTGTGTGTACATACAACCCTAGAAATATAAATATGTCTCCAGTTATACGCTCATGTGAAGCAACCATGCAGAAGAGTGATAGAATGAAAAGTGTGCTACAGAAGAAAAGAATAATTAATAGCAAAAGACAGCCAAAAAACTTAAAGCAAATTCTTTCTTCTTCTAAATTTGACATGAAAGAGGACACTCCTTCAGTTAGCAAGTGTAACAGAAGAAGATGTAAGACGTGCCCATCCTTAATAGAAGGACATACTATTCAGTTTTCAAATGGAAAACAATTCACGGTAAAGCAAAACATGAGCTGTGTGACCAAAAATGTCATTTATAGTATAATATGTCCAAATTGTAAAGAATTTTACATCGGGCAAACAAGCAATGAGGTGAATTTAAGAATGAACTTACATAGACAACAAACGAATACGGAAGCACTGCGCTTTCTGAAAGTGAACAAGCATTTACACCAGTGTTCTGCGGGTAAATTTAATATATTTCCGCTCTATAAAATACTGAATGATAGCGCCCATTTCAGAGACGAAAAAGAGTTATGTTTGATAAATATTCTGCAACCGCCATTAAATAACACGTCTTAAATTTTGGACATGATTATAATACCCGCTGTGTAATATACAAATATTTCGCAACGTCGTATTCGGACGTTTGCCGTATTTTAATGACGTCACGTAATGAATAATCATTTATTGCCGTGCAACGTTGTCTTCACAGGTTTCCCGTTGTTTTATAACGTTACGTCATACTTGTTATTATGTTATATACGTTTAAAATGTCTGATGATATGCAATAGCATTGAAAGCGCTAACGCAAATAAACGTAAAAAACTGGATTTCTAATTTATTTTTTAATATATTCTGTATCCACGCAAGGACTATTTCATTATGTTTTTATATATATATATATATATATATATATATATATATATATATATATATATATATATATATATATATATATTATATATATATATACACATATATGCGTTTAAACTAAGAACATTAACTGTGGCTACCAGTTTGCCTCATATCACTCAGGATTATCTCTCTTTGTTTTCTGGAGGTTGTCTCTATGTGACTCTCTAAGACACAGTAATGTCACTATTCAACAACATGTACCATTCTACCCGCGTGCGACAAACGTGGAAAATATACCATTGAAACCTTCTTATAACCGCCACTCAAGAGAAATATCGTTTGTCAGTCTATAAGATATGTGGTAGCTTAATGCTGGATCAACGATTTGGGGAGTTGTGCATTACGTTCATGTTGGATAGTTCTGCATTACGTTAATCCTGTGTTAAATTAAGCACTGTTCCCATTGTCCCGGATTGGCCCCCGGTACGTCCCGGATGTGTGGTCCGGGGGAAACCGTGTCAAACCGGGAGCACATCCCTGGCGGCACCGCTAACATCCGGAAAGATCCTGGATGAACCCTGTTGATCCGGCTTCATCCGGCAGACAGACCCGGATGTTTTAAAATGTTTAATACAACCGGGAGTCACCGGGAAAGATATCCAAAACCGGCTTAATTCTGGCAATTCCGGGACAACCCGGTATATTCCGGTGCAGTTCCGGGTCTCTACCCTGGCTCTATACCGTGATAGTCCCTAGTAATCTGGGATGTTGGCGAGCATTTGGTGAACCCCCGGCATTTGACCGGTATATAGCTCCGGTGTACGACGGTATAGTCCCGTTTTGTACCGGTGGAGTTAGGGACTGACAAGGTATGAGCCGGTTTGTCTGCCGGTCAACCCCCGTTTATACCCGAGTAACGCTGGCTTGTCACCGGCGCACACCTGGGATATGACGAGGAGATACCGGTGGCCACCGCGGCACTACCGGCGACGACCAGGGTCACGCCGGGTTGTATCGTGTTCAACCGGGAACACACCGGCCCTACACCGTGCCGAGCCGGAAACTAATCGGGATAGTCCGGGGTCAAACTGGAAGATCCCTTTTCTAAATCGAGGATACACCGAAGCAACGTCGGGAATATGGGCATGTACATTTATTGTTTAGAAATAAGGTCCCGTATCATCCCGGAATGCCGGCTATTTCTTCGCCGGGAGGTACCGTGGGGTACCGGGACCAGCACCGTGACAGTGGGAACGGGGCTAAGCAGTCCCATCTTTTGGACATTCTCTTTTTGTTTACTCAACCATCATATTGCTAAGTGTATTTAACCAATTCAACATTGAAGATTCAAACAGGTCTATTCGGAGATTGTTTTCCCAAAAGAAAGGTGTAACATGACAAATTGTGCAAACCCTGTTAAGAGGAATCCTCCAGGTGCCCTGTCATTTTGGTCTACACTGTTTGCAAAGGAAATTAACAGTAAATCATTTACCCCACTAAAAGGGTTAATATAACTGTTAGGTAACGAGTATGGAACTTTCCAAGTCCACTGACGACCTCTTCGTGGCGTTCGCACGCGCGCGCGTGTGTGCATGTGCATATGTGTGCGCGTATTCGTCTATATCTGTTTTTGGACAAAATCTCACGCAAGACAAGTGAATCGGTTAATGATTAAACATTAAGTATACGAGAGTTTGAGACAATTTTCACAATAGGAAACGAAATATATAATGCAACATGAATTCATTTAGCCCTGGTTGTCCTCTGTTTGACGTCATCAATGACTTGTCTGCATTTTCAATTTAACTCGTTTCACACCACACTTAAATATATGAACATATTTGGCAAATGTTTGGATCCAGATAAAATGCCAAGACACTTTATGTTTTTCGAATGTAACTTGTTTTTACAATCTAACGTTGTGGAAGAAAGGTATGATTTGATAATTAAAGCAGATAACATATTTTGTTGAAGAAAGTTGCCGTGTGCTGTATGTGTTAATCTATTATACACCGTGAGACGGTTCACTTTGAGCGATAACCTTTACAAAAAGATTGGATATAGACGAGAAACCCAACAACTGAGTGACACTGCTGCATTGCTTCTGAAAAGAATATTTGAAATGCATCCATAGCAGGCGGACGTCCCAAGTAACTGTGACCCACTCGTATTCTCGCTTATGGACACATTCACAGACACACAGAGACACACACAGACACAGACACATACACAGACACACACACAGACACACAAACACAGACACACACACAGACACAGACAGACACACATACACAGACACAGACACACAGACACACACACAGAGACACAGACACACACACACAGACACACACAGACAGACACACACACACACACACACACACACACAAGCACGCACGCACGCACGCACGCACGCACGCACGCACGCACACACACATGTGGACACATTCACATACTGTTTCACGACCACACCCACATATACCCAATCACGTGCACACGCCACTCAAAGACACTCTAAGTGACACATTCACGGACACACTCAAGGAATTGACTCGCTCACCGACACACCCACAGACTCGCTCATAAACAAATTCACGTACACGGACATGACTCTCACGTACTCGCTTATTCTCTCTCAAACACACAAACACACACACACAAACACACACACACACACACACACACACACACACACACACACACACACACACACACACACACACACACACACACACACACACACATACACACACACACACACACACACGCACACGCACACGCACACGCACACGCACACGCACACGCACACGCACACGCACACGCACACGCACACGCACACGCACACACGCACGCACGCACGCACGATTTATACTAATTCGGACAGACAAACTTAGGCAAATGGTGCAGACCCAGATCAAACTGTCTCTGAATGAATAGTTGGACCAGTATCTTCACTATTTACTTATTTGTCAGTGTTATAAATCTTGTAAGTTATTGAAGTAAATTGGGGTTCTGAATACTACATGTAAGAGTCATTATTGTATACTCGCGTCCAGAGTGGTGGGGGATTTAGTTGTAAAAGATGAAAACGAAAGCAAAAATCCCAACTAGTTTCAGTGTTTACAGGCAGACATATTTGTGACAGAAGTATGTTTGTTTAACGATTTCCCTGTTCAATATTCATGTAAAAAATAATGACGCCATGAATAATTATTTATGGATTGTTTATATAATTTAAAAATGTTCATGGGAACGTTTTGCTTTGACAAAAACTGTAAAATCAGATCTATATCATGTCAAAAGAAAACAGCAGACCCTGATCAAACGGTTCCTGTAGGAGCCGTCTGATCTGGGTCTACTCTGTTTGCAAACGTGCGAAAACGCGTTTATATTAAGGAAAGGGTTAAAAGCGCTTAAAAGCGCATTAAGATCCTGATGTCGCAATAGCATTATTTCACATTGAATGCATTTTATGCACTGTTGACACTTATCCAGCACACCGCGACCTGACTTGTATTTTCAAATAGTTTGGATTCAGATAAAACAGCGTCTCACCAGGGTCCAGACTGTTTGTCAATCGGTCAATATTTGCTGAAATGCTTGATTTAGTTGGAAATACTCAGAAATACCACCAGTTACAAATTTAGTCGACACTTTTGTTTTTTACGTTTATGGTTGAAATCAATGTGTGCACAACCTGGCTGGGATTGAAAACTGAGCTCGTATCCACTCATCAGTAACTGAGTGTCTGGGTCTATTAATGTATATTTACATAAAATTAACACGGTTATTTTGCAATCGAAGTGCAAATTAACCATATACGTTAAAACCACTCTAAGCCGGACGTTAAATTTGTGGTAGCTTATTGCAGGATGAAAAGCATGCAGAAAGCTCCTCTATGAGCTTTCTGCGTGACTTTCATCCTGAATTTAGCAGCCACCTAGCCAAAGGTACATGTATCTACATTTTCCTTGCTAGAATTCCGGTTTAGAGAGGTGTTTAATGTACCGGATAGAAAACGCCTGATGACGTCTTTACAACGAGAGTAGGCCCAGATCAGACTGCTCCTGTAAGAACTGCCTTATATATCAAAGGAAGCTCTCTTTGTTTATTGAATAATATAGATGAGAGCCAACAGAGTCTGCCATGATAACACATCCTATGTTCATATACCAGTTTAAAAGGGAGCGGTCACGGTTTACACTGCTATGTCAGTCAAATTTCAAAGTTATCAAAATGGTGCCAAATGTACAAACTCGAGGAAAGGGCAGGGGTTTGGTATCGGAAAGGGCAGGGGTTTGGTATCGGAAAGGGCAGGGGTTTGGTGTCCGAATGCTCAGAGTAACATGGGAATGTGCATGCGCACGTAAGTGGCCTCTTAGTATCAAGGGCGGACAGTATTGTAAGTGGCCTCTTAGTATCAATGGTGGACAATATTGTAAATGGCCTCTTAGTATCAGTATTGTATGTGACCTCTTAGTATCAATGGCGGGCAGTATTGTAAGTGGCCTCTTAGTATCAATGGCGGGCATTATTGTAAGTGGCCTCTTAGTATCAAGGGCGGGCGTTATTGTCTCGTATTTGCTCAAAACATTTAAGGGCATGTGTGTTTTGGGATTAATAATAACCAACATATGAATTGTTCACAATTCTGAACCCCTACCTCGTCCCACCCGCACCCACTAAATAAACCTGTTGAGCCCGCTCACCCTGGTTGTCAAACGTTTGAATACAAACACCAAAAGGCAACGATTTCAATTATCAACACAGCGACACTTTCGAAATGTTTATTTCCTCTTTGTTTACCAAACTTCCTTCTTGCGAAATGGGTAAGATTGTCACAGTGACTGCGTCACACAAAATGCATTAAAACATTTCCACACCCATAAAACTAAACGACGCATATGAAAACAAACAGAAACAATCAAATAAACGTAATGTTAAATCGTGTAAAAACCACAAACTGCACATGTGTACAAGGCGTGTACAGCAGAACCACTCTAAACCGGCCGCTATTTAAAATGTGTCAAATTGTGCGTCTTACCCCTTTGGCTTTACTCCATATTAATGTAAGAACTATTGATAAAACATATATTAATAAGAACGTTTGTTTATATATCACATGAACACATTTTGGCCATGTCAGGAAACTGTAGACTCATATCTGTATTATGTCATATGCAAACAGAGCATATCCTGATCAGAAGCCGTCTGATCTGGTCTACTCTATTTGCAAAGGCATGTTTATAGAATGAAAGGTTAAAGATAAGTGGCTGTTTAATACAGGACGAAAGTTGTGCATAAAGTGCATGCAGGAGCTGTCTGCGTTACTTTTGTCCATCTTTAAATTCCACCTATGTTTATTGCTCCGCGCCAACAGAGTAGATCCAATCAGACGGCTGATCAGGATCTGCTCTGTTTGCTTAAGATATGATATAGATATGATTTTTCAGTTTCAGTCACGGCCAAAAATGCATGTGCTCATATGCCATTACAGCAAAACCTCTCTAATGCGACCACAAAAAGAGGTATATGTCTAGGTCTTAAAGACAGTCGGTAGCCTAATGCAGTACGAAAGTCATGCATCACTTACATACTGCATTTAGCCACCACCAGCTTGTAAAGGTATCTATGTTAATTTATAAAGTAGAGGCGTTTCACTGTACATGTATAGTATTTCATCTAATTAATATTCATGATGTCATTATTTCAAACATAAACATTCACGGAGTAAAGGGTTAAGAGGGATTTTATTCTACGCTTATGGTCTACACATCTTATACCCGCCCCCACCCCACCCCCACAAACATAGATATTTTAGCGCCATCGATGTCGTCATCAGTTACAGTATAAATATGTATGTTTTTAGCTGTACTACTTAGGCCTACTCATAGCTGTACTGCTTAGGCTTACTCATAGCTGTACTACTTAGGCCTACTCATAGCTGTACTACAAGAGGTCTACTCATAGCTGTACTACAAGAGGCCTGCTAATAGCTGTACTACTTAGGCCTACTCATAGCTGTACTACAAGAGGCCTACTCATAGCTGTACTACTTAGGCCTACTCATAGCTGTACTACTTAGGCCTACTCATAGCTGTACTACTTAGGCCTACTCATAGCTGTACTACAAGAGGTCTACTCATAGCTGTACTACTTAGACCTACTCATAGCTGTACGACTTAGGCCTACTCATAGCTGTACTACAAGAGGCCTACTCATAGCTGTACTACTTAGGCCTACTCATAGCTGTACTACAAGAGGCCTACTCATAGCTGTACTACTTAGGCCTACTCATAGCTGTACTACTTAGGCCTACTCATAGCTGTACTACAAGAGGCCTACTCATAGCTGTACTACTTTTTTGCCATCGATTAACCATTTACTCCATAAATAAGCCTTTCTACGCCTTTGCAAACAGAGCAGACTCAGATCAGACGGCTGCTATAAGAGTCGTCTGATCAGGTTCTGCTCGGTTTGCTTATGAAATTATGTTTTATAAATGTCACTCTTCAGTTTCTACTAATATAACAAAACTCCCTGTGCATAAAAAAGTTATTATAACAATTAATCTAATTAATATTCACGATGTCATTATTTCTTACATGAATATGTATGTAGTAAAGGGTTAAGATAACCAACTAATTTTAATGACTCCTATACTTATAAATAATGTGGTTGCTAATGCTATAGTTAGGTGCCACTGTTTACGTTTTGGATATTTTATAAATGGAAAACCCCCATGCCTTATACAGCTTTAACCCTGTACCTCGTACAAACTTTTACAAACAGAATAGACACAGATCAAATGACTCCTGAAGTAGTCGACTGATCAGGTGTTCTTTTTTTTATAATGAGATCATATACATATAGATCTGATTCACCAGTTTCTGCTTTTGCCAAACATTCTCTTGTTCATATGATATCCTATACACGGTAAAACTCATCTAAACCGTAATGTTCATATGATATCCTATACACGGTAAAACTCATCTAAACCGTAATGTTCATATGATATCCTATACACGGTAAAACTCATCTAAACCGGAATTTTAGCAGAGAAGAATTTAGATACTTTTAGGCAGGGGACTGATTTAATGCAGGGTGAAAGTTCAGAATCAATTTGCAACCTGTCTCCAATCTTGACCAACATTTATACCAATTTGAACGTCCGGCTTAGAGGGGTTTTACTGTATAACTAATAAACCTTTTGCCTGCTGTGGGCGGATGAGTGATTACCTTTGTAAACAGTCTGGATCCAAACTGTTTGATACAAGATAGATAAACTGTGACAACTCAAACCGATGACATTTTCTTCAAAAAACATTTTGCTCAGCAGGCTAAAGGTTAATATAAAAAACCAGTCAGTATTTCTTTCAAGAATATTCATATAAATAACAAGTTAAACTAAGAGGACACATTGGTGTTGTTTCTCCTAGCAGCGGTTGATTTATGCGCAATCTCCACGTACATGTATATAAACATAATCATCCCTTGGGCTTTACCGGTTCATTCCCGAAAACTGTTGATAAGTCGTAGGCCATAGGCCACCACTACCTCGTGCACACAAACATTTTCTGCATACTCAACTCATTCACAATAAGCAAGCTTAAATAAACTGAATATCGTTTCTCGAAAATGTGTCATCGGATGCAATTAGATCATATTATACAAATAGTTTACCCAGACGATCAGATTATAATGATATTATACAATTGGTCAACCCAGACCACTATATCGTATTATACAAATAGTCAACAACCAGACTATCAGATCAGACCATACAAATAGTCAACACCCAGACCATCAGATCAGACTATACAAATAGTCGACACCCAGATCATCAGATCAGACTATACAAATAGTCGAGACCCAGACCATCAGATCAGACTATACAAATAGTCAAAACCCAGACCATCAGATCAGACCATACAAATAGTCAACACCCAGGCCATCAGATCAGACTATACAAATAGTCAACACCCAGACCATCAGATCAGACTTTACAAATAGTCGAGACCCAGACCATCAGATCAGACTATACAAATAGTCGAGACCCAGACCATCAGATCAGACTATACAAATAGTCAACACCCAGACCATCAGATCAGACCATACAAATAGTCGAGACTCAGACCATCAGATCAGACTATACAAATAGTCGAGACTCAGACCATCAGATCAGATTTTACAAATAGTCGAGACCCAGACCATCAGATCAGACTATACAAATAGTCAACACCCACACCATCAGATCAGACTATACAAATAGTCAAAACCCAGACCATCAGATCAGACTTTACAAATAGTCAACACCCAGACCATCAGATCAGACCATACAAATAGTCGAGACTCAGACCATCAGATCAGATCATACAAATAGTCAAGACCCAGACCATCAGATCAGACCATACAAATAGTCAACACCCAGACCATCAGATCAGACTATACAAATAGTCGAGACCCAGACCATCAGATCAGACTATACAAATAGTCAACACCCAGACCATCAGATCAGACCACACAAATAGTCAAAACCCAGACCATCAGATCAGACTTTGCAAAGAGTCAACACCCAGACCATCAGATCAGACTATACAAATAGTCAACACCCAGACCGTCAGATCAGACTTTACAAATAGTCGAGACTCAGACCATCAGATCAGACTATACAAATAGTCAACACCCAGACCATCAGACCAGACTATACAAATAGTCGAGACCCAGACCATCAGACCAGACTATACAAATAGTCAACACCCAGACCATCAGATCAGACCATACAAATAGTCAAAACCCAGACCATCAGATCAGACTTTACAAATAGTCAACACCCAGACCATCATATCAGACTATACAAATAGTCAACACCCAGACCATCAGATCATACTATACAAATAGTCGAAACCCAGACCATCAGATCAGACTATACAAATAGTCAAAACCCAGACCATCAGATCAGACTTTACAAATAGTCAACACCCAGACCATCAGATCAGATTATACAAATAGTCAACACCCAGACCATCAGATCAGACTATCCAAATAGTCAACACCCACACCATCAGATCAGACTATACAAATAGTCAAAACCCAGACCATCAGATCAGACTTTACAAATAGTCAACACCCAGACCATCAGACCAGACCATACAAATAGTCGAGACTCAGACCATCAGATCAGATCATACAAATAGTCAAGACCCAGACCATCAGATCAGACCATACAAATAGTCAACACCCAGACCATCAGATCAGACTATACAAATAGTCGAGACCCAGACCATCAGATCAGACTATACAAATAGTCAACACCCAGACCATCAGATCAGACTATACAAATAGTGGAGACCCAGACCATCAGATCAGACTATACAAATAGTCAAAATCCAGACCATCAGATCAGACTTTACAAATAGTCAACACCCAGACCATCAGATCAGATTATACAAATAGTCAACACCCAGACCATCAGATCAGACTATACAAATAGTCGAGACCCAGACCATCAGATCAGACTATACAAATAGTCAAAACCCAGACCATAAGATCAGACTATACAAATAGTCAACACCCAGACCATCAGATCAGACCATACAAATTGTCAACACCCAGACCATCAGATCAGACCATACAAATAGTCGAGACTCAGACCATCAGATAAGATCATACAAATAATCAAGACCCAGACCATCAGATCAGACTATACAAATAGTCAACACCCAGACCATCAGATCAGACCATACAAATAGTCGAGACCCAGACCATCAGATCAGACTATACAAATAGTCAACATCCAGACCAATCAGATCAAACCATGTAAATAATCGACCCAGCTCATCAGATCGTACCAGTCGAGGCCCAGACCATGCAAATAGTCGAGATCATCAAATCTGAACATGTAATCAGTTTAGACTCAGACCATCAAATCAGATCATACAAATAGTCGAGACCCAGACCATCATATTTGAGCCATGCAAATAATCGAGAGCCAGACCATGTAAATATTCGAGATCCAGATCATTAAATCGAAACCTGCAAATAGTCGAGAACCAAACCAATAGATAATATTATACAAATAGTATACCTAGACCATTAGATCAGAACATGCAAATAGTCGAGACCCAGACCATCAAATCGGAACATGTAATCAGTCGAGACTCAGACCATCTGTTCAGACCATACAAATAGTCGAGACCCAGTCCATCGGATCGGACCAGGTAAATAATCGACCCAGCTCATCAGATCGAACCAGTCAAGACCCAGACCATGTAACTAGTCGAGACCCAGATCATTAGATCAGACCATACAAATAGTCGAGACCCAGATCATCAGATTAGACCATACAAAGAGTCGAGACCAAGACCATCAGATTAGACCATACAAAGAGTCAGGACCCAGACCATCAGATCGGACCATACAAAGAGTCAGGACCCAGACCATTAGATCGGACCATACAAAGAGTCAGGACCAAGACCATTAGATCGGACCATACAAAGAGTCAGGACCCAGACCATCAGATCGGACCATACAAAGAGTCAGGACCCAGACCATCAGATCGGACCATACAAAGAGTCAGGACCCAGACCATCAGATCGGACCATACAAAGAGTCAGGACCCAGACCATTAGATCGGACCATACAAAGAGTCAGGACCCAGACCATCAGATCGGACCATACAAAGAGTCAGGACCCAGACCTACAAATAGTCGAGACCCAGACCATCAGATCGGACCTTACAAAGAGTCAGGACCCAGACCATCAGATCGGACCATACAAAGAGTCAGGACCCAGACCATTTAGGTGCCACGGAGAGGCAGTGTATATCCCGACCAGAAGTCGCATTCCTGAGGTGACAGTCCTAATCGATATTGTATGCAAAACTTCGAAGGTCATGTTTCGTGTTTCATTTTTTTTAAACATAATTACATGCATCTGAAACGATTTTGAATCAGTAATGGGCAACTTAGCTTCTTCCTGAATCTTTGTCTCTATCTGTGTCTTTGTCTCGCTGCCTCTGTCTCTCTCGCTTTTGCCCTCTCTGTTTCTCGATCCGTCTGTCAGTCAGTCAGTCTGTCTGTCTGCCTGTCTGTCGTCTGTCTGTCTTTCCGTGTGTCTACCTTTCTTTCTTTTTTCTTGTTCCCTTGCTACTCCTGTCTATTTCTCTCTCTGTTCAAGTGTAACGGATGTTAAAATATACACAGACAATGAGTAGCTGCATGTACGGGTTGAGCGCATATGTATCGCAGTACACCAAGAAAAACTCTGTACTCTGTAATGCTGCATGCATCTAGTTTAGACATGTACTACACCAAATATAGACCTGCACTACACCAATAATAGATCTGGACTACACCTTTATTCGATTTAAGGACGTCTTTCCTTATTAGGACCTGCTGTTTCCTAGAATACTGTATTCTAATAGCAGAACCACTACAAAGCGGCTGATTATACATAGCTGTCCTTTATAAGGAGTGTGGGCGATGTCACTTCGAGCGCTTGGACTCTGAACGAGGGCGCCCGCCTAGTGCCAGCTAGCGCAAGCTAGCCTACTCGCGAGGTGTATCGCTTTGACATTCGCTTGTGTTTCCAAGATGGCTACCAAAAAGGTAACAGAAGCAACCGACTGGAAGAAAACCATCGTAATTAACAAACTGATGCTCTAGAACCCGACCGCAGAACAAAAATGTACATAATTTTTTAGAAAGGGCGCTCGATCGCGTTCAGCAGTGATACTTTTGCTCGGCAAGCGCTCAATCAAGCGCCCACGCTCCTGAACATGCCTCAGCTTTCTTACTGCATAATAACTTATAGGTCTACTGTGTTTGCAAGGGCGTCTATCTATGGGATGTAGGGTAAACGACTGGTGGCCATTTGACACAAATTTTGAAATAGAACTATATGTCTGCTGATTTTAGGCCTTTAACCATTTACTCCATACATACGCAAACAGAGTAGACCCATATCAGGACCTGCTTGATTATGAAATAATACAACTATGATTATATACATTTTCTGCATACGGCCAAACATTTATGTGTTCAACGACTGAAGTAGTTGATAGTACGCATTGTTGGTGTCTGATAACCTGGACCACATTTTGAGGTTGTCTCGTTTAGTTTCGAGTGTTACCCCGGGGGCTAGAAAGGGTTATCGTGCACCCCCCGTCTGACTTTTTTTCATGGGTACCAGGGTGTTTAGTAGGGTCTGCTGAATGGAAATCAAAATTGTACCCATGAAAAAACTCATTCCTGCTATGGGTTTTTCTACTGTTTCCATGGCAACCAGTGGTCTTGACAACGGCGGTGGGTAAAGGCTATAATGTAGTATATCTATGCTATTCGGGGCACTAAGAGTTTGAAACTGGTGCCAAACTAAAGGTAAGACATTGGTCTTTAATTAAGAATATGTTTTTGTTAATTATCTCATTTGCATAATCATGAATATTAATGAGAAACCCGAAAAATGAAGGAAAAAAGACTAGAAGAACATGTTACCAAATATAATTTTTAGAAATATAATGGTCTTTGAATATCATGTTGTTAATCAGTTCATTAGCATATTCATGAATATTAATGAAAAAAAGAAAGAAAATTATTAAAAATGTAGAAATGAAATCTTAAAGATCCGTTATGCTCCAAGTACACCAAAACAAGTAAGAGATACATCAAAATATTTTTTAACAATTTTTAAGTTATGATTTAGTTGGTATTATATTAAAAGATGATGTCTTTATCCGGTATTTGCTTTTTCGTATGCGGGTGCGAGTGTGAACCCTTCTGGTATGAAAACAAATTAACCATTAAAATACAAATAACAGACTATTTCAATTTCCAAGTATAAGATTGAAATTTAAACCACGTTCAAATAAAAAACTTGAAGGATTAAGATTTATCTAAATTGTTCTGCTTACTTGCTTATTTATAAATAATGATTTGGTGAATTTGTCATGTCTACCTCTTCTATTAGGTATTCAGCTCCTTTGACGTATACTATTTTGCTAAGCAGCCTGGAGCATTACCAATGCTGAACGACACTGGTGCTTCATGAGATCCCCAAGATCGATATCCACATATGACCCTTATGACTGATTTAGTAATTGCACTCAACTATGTCCGTGCTGCCAGTATACTAACACCGAACCTGCCATTGTCTTCAAATCAGTCTTTAACAACTCGAGGAACCGTGCGTGGGTTCCCAGCCTGTTGTTTATAAAAGCTTCTTTAGCGACTTTATCTCCTACATCTGCCCTGAGAAAGTCATCTTCATTTTGAACAGATTCTTGGACACACAATACAAACGATATTGAGCGCGAGATTGACATCGATCATTGCCACCTTGTAGAAAGTTGGTTGCACTGATTAACGCTCATTACAACTTTAGGCTTATTTGATATCCCAGAAAGAGGTGAGCAGAGAAAGCCGGGTTCGATGCCCTACTACTTTCGCTGGTTCCATAATGGATTGAGGATGAATTGTGGAAGCATTCTGGAGAAAGCTCCTGAAGCAGATGAAGAATATGAAGAACCGGATGGGGGCTCTTTGAAGATTATAATACCAGTGTATTTATTTTATGTTTGGTAACAAGTTGATATTGTTAGCTACCAGCTCTCGAAGGCCTTATATAATGCTATCTTCTCTATGCGCTTATGCTATCAGGACGTACCTCTGCTATGGGTACTCAAAAACGCAATAAAAATGCAAATAAGCCATAGAGACACGATTTTGTTTTAAGTAATACACTCCTTGTGGATGTTTTATGTGTAAAAACATATTTGGGTGTATTTGGACCATCACAGGTGATTTCAGATCTAGTTTTCAACATCTTCTAGTCTTTTTTCCTTCATTTTTCGGGTTTCTCATTAATATTCATGATTATGCAAATGAGGTAATTAACAAAAACATATTCTTAATTAAAGACCAATGTCTTACCTTTAGTTTGGCACCAGTTTCAAACTCTTAGTGCCCCGAATAGCATAGATATACATGTACTACATTATAGCCTTTACCCATCGCCGTTGTCAAGACCACTGGTTGCCATGGAAACGGTAGAAAAACCCATAGCTGGAATGAGTTTTTCCATGGGTACAATTTTGATTTCCATTCAGCAGACCCTACCAAACACCCTGGTACCCATGAAAAAAGTCAGACGGGGGTGCACGGTAACCCTTTCTGGCCACCGGGGTAGTGTATTTGGCAACAGTTGGACGAGTGACGTGTTTGTGACTCGAGTACACACTATCCGTTAGATAACGACAGCAACACAGACGAGTGTTTGAAATATTAAACTAAAATGGCACAACCACAGCAGCAAGGTAATGTTTTATTTGTATTTTCATTTATAACAACAAACACTGTAAATTTTGGTGGACTTTCACAGTGATGTTTCTCCTGTAGGAGCCGTCTGATCAGGGTCTGCATTGTTTGCCAATGAAACTAATATAGCTCTGATCCTATAGTTTCTTTCATGACCAAAATTTCGTCTTAATCGTCACACGATTCACTGTAGAAGGATATATCTAGCAATAATAAGCAGGGCACAACAGTGTTGTCCCTGATCAGAAACCATGTCCATGGGCGTCTTTCTAGTTCCGCAACACATTCTGTACAACACCTCATCTGGGTAATGTCATTCGCCAGTAAGTTTCGTCTGTTGAGATAGACGGATATCCACATATACATATATTTATTACATTACATTGCAATACATTGCATGATATGACATGTTATGGCATGTCATGGCAAGACATGACGTAACATGCCATGACATAACATAACACATAAATACTTGAATAGCCCTCATCTAATATTTCGAACACTAAGGGCCTTTTTCAAAGCTTATCAAAAAAAGGCCCTTAGTGGTCGAAATATTATATCAGAGCTATTCAATATTTATGTATTATTATATTAATTCCCTTTTTGAGAATATTTTCTTCATAACATAACATACATACATACATAAAATACACCTTTTTGACGTATTGCACATAGAGTAGACCCAGCGCAGATGGCTTTTCTGGAAGCTCTCCGCATTATTTTTATTTTATTTTAAGAGTGTGTTTTTATTGTACATATATTTTCCTAATACGTTCATATGGGATGTTGACGGACATGGGGACTACTGACATGTATGCTCAGGCAAGTTCGTCTTGGGATCTAGATTGTATGCGGCATATTGTGATTGAACCATCCGTGTTGTTAGTGTGTGTGTGTGTGTGTGTGTGTGTGTGTGTGTGTGTGTGTGTGTGTGTGTGTGTGTGTGTGTGTGTGCAGATTTTGCTTGTCCGGAGCATATCTCCTACACTACTTCAGCTCAGCTAGTATCACCAAATATGGTGTGTGACTACATCTTAGGATGGCGGAGTGTCGCGTTCTATTTATAGATCAATATGACCTTGACCTTGGGTTTCATTTACAAAAAAAGCACTTGTCCGGAGCATACCTCCTATACCGAATCAGCTAGGATCACCATATATGGTAACTTCAGTTAGGGTCACAAAATATGGTACGTGAGTACATCTTGGGATGTTGCAATGTCACATACTATTCATAGGTCAATGTGACCTTCACCTTGGGTTTCATTTACAAAGATATTCTTGAAACCCTGAGCATACCGCCTATACCGAATCATCTAGGATCACCAAATATGGTGTATGAGTTCATCTTGGGATGGTGGAGTGTCGCATACTACTTATAGGTCAATGTGACATTGACCTTGACATTTGACCTCATTTAAAAGGAAGCTTGTCCGGAGCATATCTCCTATACTACTTCAGCTAGGATCACCAAATATGGTGAGTATATCTTGGGATGGCGGAGTGTCGCGTTCTATTTATACATGTAGGCCTTTGACCTTCGCCTTGATCTAGAGCTTCATTTACAAAAAAAGTTTGTCCACAGCATATCCCTACACCGAATCAGCTAGGATCACTATGAATGTCGCATACTTTTTGTAGGTCATGTTGCCATGACCTTGACCTTTGACCTCAATTACACAAAGCTTGTCGTTCGGGGTCACTTAAGTTAAAAGTCTGGTGACACTATGCAATATTTATTTTCATTTTGCAGTTGCATATGCAGGCCTGCTTACAAAACACATATCATTGTCAGCGCTTTGCTTTGGGGGCATTTGTCACCTACTGTGACACATTTCTTGTTGTGAAGTTGTTCAGTATTCTCTGTTTATGTTCATTACATATGTAGGCAGTTTCATTGTATAATATATCAAAAATGCAGGGGCGTAGCTAGCGATACGCACTTACACACGTGTGTAACATTAATTTGAAAAGTGAAAGCGTTATTATGGCCAAACTGGAACAAAACTTGAAGTCTAAGATGAACGTTCTGTCTTGTCATGTAAGCTCAAACCCATTCTCTCATTTTGAAGCATCTTGGCGCCTCCGTCAAAGTCGCAATGGTTTAAAATCTACACAATTCTAAATTTCCCAGGGCGAGCATGCCCTCGGACCCCTATAGCCACGGGGCGTACATTACATTCGGATTCAACTACGCCCATGATGTGCATTACCGTATATAGAAGGTTTCGTTTTATAATATATATCCAAAATGTTCCGCATGCTTTTGACATTTAGTGTCACATACCAGCCTGTCCTAAAACCAGCCTAGTGGTCAGTTACAATAATCGTTACAGTTTTATGCAACTGCTTACCCGAATTTTGATACCAAAATGATGCGATTACAGAACAGACCCAAGTATCGTCTAGCTGACTTCTCGGCGAAAGTGTCCGTCCATGATAGTTATAAAAGTAAGATAATATTTTTCTTAAAGTGATAGTCTCTACTTGCAACATATTTTAAACATGCCTTAAAATTACATGAATCATTTGTCTATATGCCGAAAAGAAGTATATCGCAAGAAAACCAGCCGAATAAACGCAGGAAAAGAGAGCGTTCGTGTGTTTGATATCGAAGACCCGACGTATTCGGCAATGTATTAGTATTTATTCGGCTCGCGGTTTAGTTTCGAGTTAAGTTAGACTAAGGCCGATAATATGTTGTTGACTGTGAACCGTGTATTTATTATACCCCCGCAAACAAAGTTTGAGAGGGCGTATACAGGAGTCAGTGTGTTGGTCGGTCGGTTGGTCTGTCTGTCTGTCTGTCCATGGCACAATCTGGCACAAATCTTGTTATACCCACGCAAGCCAAGTTTGAGAGGGGTTATATAGGAGTCAGTGTGTTGGTCGATCGGTTTGACTGTCTGTCCATGGCACAACCTGACACAAATCTTGTTTGATTTGCGATCAAGGCAGCTGAGCGGGGGTATTCCATCACCTGTAGTAATAGTTCTAGTTGCGTTTAGGGTTGAATATAACGTTTTATATATATGCATATATAGACTCAATCCTTTAGGCCACGGTTTCGATTCATTCTATTAGAATGCTAGTTTATTGCTCAAGAAGTGGAGGGACAGCATTCAATATGTTGCACACAACATGCAATAACTATAGAAAAGACGCCCATTCATTGTCCATTGTTTTACTTTTTAGATTAATAGACCTAGACACTTGAATAAAATGACTATCATTTGTAACTAGTATAAACTCACATATTTTAACAAAAGATGGTTTTCGCTGTGTGCAGCAGACCAAATATGAAAGCTGTTACCCGGGTTAAGATCAAATAGTCTTCTGCTTGGAAATTTCTGCGGTTAATCAGCCTTCAACCAGCAATAGTTACCCAGTTTGGGTATATTAAATCGTTAACGATAAAGTCAGTTGATCTCGACTTCTCTATAAACTACACAACGTGATCACCATTTTCAACAGCCTTATCGTTTTACCTTAAAGATGAATGGACTCCGAAATCTAACTCGTTGTGTACATAGCTATACATGTATGTCGATGCAACTAGGAGAATTATCTCGCCAAAACTCTGGCGGTATATTTGCAATCCAAAAGGTCGTTTGCTGTAAAATTTGAGGCCCGCAATAGGTTTGTGAGATGGTCTGATACGATCTTCCCTATCTAGGATGATAGCATGACCTTCTTTCTAGGACGAGGTCGCCACTAGGTCAACCTCATTCTAGGACAAGGTCAAGGCCATAGCCAAGGTTAATGTCACAGGAGATGTTACCAAGAAATGCCAATACAGCTCTTTATATACTACTCCCATTATGACAAATCTTACGCTGCAAATATAGAACGAGGACATTTAAGTCCATGTTTAAAAGTAGATAGCTGTAACATGTTAGCAGATAGAGCAGACCCGAGGCCTGTTCAGGAGCGCGGGCGCTTGATTGAGCGCTTGCCCGAGCAAAAGTATCACTGCTGAACTCGATCGAGCGCCCTTTCTAAAATCAAGTACATTTTTGTTCTGCGGTCGGGTTCTAGAGCATCCGTTTGTTAATTACGATTGTTTTCTTCCAGTCGGTTGCTTCTGTTACCGTGTTGGTAGCCATTTTGGAAAGACAAGCAAATGTCAAAGCGATACACCTCGCGAGTAGGCTAGCTTGCGCTAGCTGGCACTAGGCAGGCGCCCTCGTTCAGAGTCCAAGCGCTCGAAGTGACATCGAGCGCCCACACTCCTAAACACACCTCCGGATTACACAGTTTCTACAAGAGCTGTCTGATCTGGGTATGTTTTGTTTGCAAAGGCGTGAAACGTGAAGGGTTACAGTTAGGCCTTGCACTGTATTATGAGCTGTCAGTTCCCAAACTATATTATGAACCAATATAAATTGCATTGTAAGTGTGTTTTTGCAAGAATTCTTTTATGACTTTGGCTTTTCGCGTGACATGTCTGACCTGACTTCAACTTTATTTTTAGCTCCACTTTTTCAAAAAGTGGAGCTATTGTCATGACCCTCTCTTCGGCGTCGGCGTCGGCGTTGGTTAACCTTTTTGTTAAGGTCCTTTTCTCAGAAACTATCAAAGATATTTGGTTCATAGTTGGTATGTATGTTTACTATCACAAGGGGAACCCATTTCACAAGGGTAGGTAACCCTAAAATTAATTTTTCCATAGTTATGCCCCTTTTTCGACTTAGAATTTTCATTGTTGGTTAAGTTTTATGTTCAGGTCCATGTCTCAGAAACTGTCCAAGATATTTGGTTCATCTTTGGTATACATATTAACTATTACAAGGGGGACCCATTTCACAAGGGCAGGTAACCCTAAAATTAATTTTGCTGTTGTTATCTCCCCTTTCTGACTTAGTCTTCAACTACACTATCCAGCACCTTTTTGTTAAGGTCCTTTTCTCAGAAACCATCAAGAATATTTGGTTCATATTTGGTATGTATGTTTACTATCACAAGGGGAACACATTTCACAAGGGTAGGTAACCCTAAAATTAATTTTGCTATAGTTATGCCCCTTTTTCGACTTAGAACTTTCATTGTTGGTTAAGTTTTATGTTCAGGTCCATGTCTAAGAAACTGTCCAAGATATTTGGTTCATCTTTGGTATACATATTAACTATTACAAGGGGGACCCATTTCACAAGGGCAGGTAACCCTGAAATTAATTTTGCTGTTGTTATCTCCCCTTTCTGACTTAGACTTCCACTACATTATCCAGCACTCAAGAAAGTGGAGCGCGCTGTCTGCGGACAGCTCTTGTTTATTAATTTAACTGGGTCTGGCCTGGGCTATGTCGTCACCGTTCACATATGTCCCTTTAACCCAGTCCCTTATATTGTAGTCCCTTTTTGAAACCACTGTGATGAGTAGAGCATTTGCTCCATAAGAGCACGCGCTCTATTTATCACATTGGTTTCAAAATTAAACAACTCTAAAATGTTCCTTTTCTCCAGTAAAATTTCCTTTTGGGTAGATTTATTCAAAGAGGTTGGGTCTAAAATAACCTATGAGGGAATGAGTAAAGTGACACTAGCGAGGCACATCTGTGTTAATTTGTCAGTATGTACATGTACAATTACACTGTATAATATACATGTGCATTGTATAGGGATAGCGTTGTGCACGTGGCCAGAGAGATGGTATCTACATGTATTGATATACCGCCGTGTAATCACTAACCTGTGTACTTTCAATGTTTACTAAAGATATGTTGATCCCTTGAATGCTGGGTACCAGTTTACTGGTATTTTAAACAATGTAGATCAAGATCAGGCCTGATAGGAGATTAAAATTGTAAATGAAAATGAGGTATAATAATATACAATGATGTAATATAGTATATATCGACTGTATATAGTATACACTGAGGTTATGTAGTATACATCGAGGTTATATAGTATACACTGAGGTTATATAGTATACATCGACGGCATATAGTATACATTGAGGTTATATAGTATACATTGACGGTATATAGTATACATTGAGGTTATGTAGTATACATTGACGTTATATAATATACACTGAGGTTATATAGTATACACCGATGGTTATACACTGAGGTAATATAGTATACACTGACAGTATAAGGTATAATTAACATAATATAAAGTTCGTCATGAATATCAATTAGATTAATTGTATAATAGCGCATGGGCACATAGAGTGTTGTCCTTTGTAGAAACTGTCGACAACTATCTAAAGTGTATCATAGGTGTATCATAAGTGTATCATAGGTGTATCATAAGTGTATCATAGGTGTAGCATAGGTGTATCATAAGTGTATCATAAGCAAACAGGAGAGACTGTGATCAGACGGCTCATACATTATATTGGTCTTCTCTGTTTGCGAACCCGTAGAAAGGCTTATTTATTTAGTACAGGGTTAAAACGCATAATTGGTTTAAACATATTTTATTTTTGTAATTTTCATGTTATACATAAATTCTAATAAGGATTAGAATGAAAGATGTTAGCTTATTAAGTTCCTCTCCTTAGTATATAGTACTTTACAAAAGCAGTATTTCATCACAACGAATGATAAAGATTAGTAACACAAGACAATTCCAAATGTTTCAAAATAAATGAATACTTTAAATATCTATCTGCTGAATTGGGAAAAAAAAGAGAATTGAAAGTGAATGGTATAGCATAAAAATACAAGAACGAGAAGCGAACGTCCGTGGCGGATACAAAACATGTCGTGCTGATATTAAATGACCGTGTCCTTGCAACTGAGTAGAACGCATACATGTAATTAAGCTTGATTAATTTAATTGGTACAGTAAAATATATACCCTTTGTTTAACCGGTTTAACCACACGTCTGCTTTTTTAGATAATTTTAAGACATTGAATAAAATGAAAACCAATGAACATGGTTCAATTTCATAGTTGACCACTGGCAAGGATCAATACAGTAAAATCCCTCTAAAGCGGACGTTGAAATTAGCATAAATATCGGTATTGGAGACATGTGGCTGCTTTATGCAGGAGCTTTCTGTATGACATTCACCCTGCATTACATGTAAGCAGCCACCTGCCTAAAAAACGGAAAACATATCTAAATTCTTCTCAACTATAGTTCCCGTTTAGAGAGGTTTTACTGTATATGTATTTAAAATTAGGTAGTTGCTTAATGACTTAATGCTCGAGAGTAATAATGTAGATCACTCTTCGTTGAGCTTTCTGCATAAATTTCATCTTACATTAAGCTGTCTTTAGACACATATATTGACAGACCTGTTTTGATGGCCGATTGAGAAAGGCTTTACTGTATAAGTATGATGAAGCATGTAACGTGAAATCAGAAAAGTAGAGCGAGGAGACTGAAACCGGATGAAAGGCGTCATTACATATAAAATAATAAGTTACAGCCAGTACGCTACGGAATTCAGTAAGGGCTATCGTTTTCTCGATCCTCGCGTTTCAATAACTGAGACAATTAAGAATACGGGATCGCGAGAACTTAAAACTATGGAGGAAGATCAACGCCAAAATTGCATCATGCTTTGTGGCATTTCAATTTGCTTCATGTTAAATGCATTATGCTAAATGATTATTGCATGCCACGATGTGGTTTCTTCTTTCTTTGAAGTTTCTTCCTCGATCCGACATTCGACCTTCTGTAAACTTATTTATTGATTATTATAACGTCAAATGATGTGTTTCATTGTTTAAACTTCTTTGAAGCATATTATTTGTGCTATTTACTTAGCGCTTGGTGCTTCGTGCTTGATGCGTGGTGCGTTGTTTCAACTTCGCTACGTTCGACCCCGTACTTTGTCGTACTCTAGTAAGCTCGGACTATTTAAACGCTGAAGTGATGTGCCGAATACATGGGCAAAGAAGGAAAATGCTGAAGAAATAGAAATAGAAGGATTTTAAAAAACGCATGGGGGTGGGTGGGTGGAGGTTATTTACTTATGTCAACACCTGTACGGTAAAACAGAAGATTTTGAATGGGAAATTGTCACTTATGTAGTTATTGTTATTTGTTTAAAGAAGTTTGAGTATACATTAAATGTTATATTTGATAAACAACTATATTTCATTAAAACTAATTAGATTTAAACTCATAGCATCACACAAGACTATGGTGGTGGTGGTGGTGGTGGTAGCGGTGGTGATGGTGGTGGTGCGTGTGTGTGTGTGTGTGTGTGTGTGTGTGTGTGTGGGGGGGTATCATAAACATGATGTTGCTTTAAGTGCAATTTTATTTCGTTGTTTTTATGTCCGTCTGATCAGGGTCTGCCCTGTTTGCTAATGCTCTGTCATAATAGATATGATTCTACAAACTCTGCCATGATAACAAATTCCTGTGTCCATGTGGTATTTTAACAATATAATTAATATTCACGATGTCATTATTTTTCACATGAATATTCAATGAGTAATGGATCAGCTGTGTAGTATCATGATCGCCGATGTGTGATAGGCAACGTGTATCTTTGTTAAATTAATTATAAATATAACTTTAAACTGATGGCATCACATTTACTTTAATACAGATTATGGGAAAAATGGGTGAATTTATTTTTTAAAACTAAATAAATAAATAAATATATAAATAATAGAATTTTAAACTGATGGCATCATATTTAATTTAAAACAGAATATTATGGGGAAAATGTGTGTGTGTGCGTTTTAAATTTTGAAGGATGTTACTTTGATGCAATTCTATTTCGTTGTTTTTTTCATGTCCGTCTAATTAGGGTCTGTTCTGTTTTCTAATGAACTTAGAATAACTACCTGGTTTCTATCATTACCCAAAACAGGAGTGTTCACAGGAAAACATTTGTCACTTGCTGGGATAAGTTTGACGGACAGTGTGACAAACAGACAGACGGACGGTCATACAGACGACTGAAAAGTTACCCCTATGTGACACACTGCCTCTCGGCAGGTGACACAAAATCGGTATACTAATGCTATTATACATTGTAAACAAGAGTGTTCAAAGGAACACATGTGTCACCTGCTGGGAGAAGAGTGATAATAAAAAGGAACACAACATACAGGCAGACAGACATGCAGACGGACGAACGGGCGGACAGATAGACAGATAAACAGACAGACAGAAATACAGGAATATGGACGGACGGACGGACGGACAAACATACATACGGGCAGATAGATGACGGAAAAGTGATACCTATGTGACACACTACCTCTCGACAGGCGACACAAAAATCACCTGATATATATTAGTGACGTCAGTATTGCTTACATGAATATTGAACAGGGAAATGGTTAAATTGCTATAACGTAGAGTATAATAGATAAAATGAAGAACTAACTTCAGATTTTATTTAAAACTTTTTTACTTATAAACTGGCATAATACTTCATCAGAGTATAATAAACAAAATAGAAAAAAAAGTAGAGTCATATCTTTATCTTAGTGTAAGGAAACAGAGCCGACCGTGATTTCAACGACTCCCACAGGAGCTGCCTGATCTGTGTTTACTCTGTTTGCAAAGGCGTAGAAAGGTGAGTTTATGAAGTAAAGAGTTAAAGGCAGCATGCCGACTCTTTCTCAAACCTAATATAATTCTAATAAAAATATGTTCTTTTATGCTATATTACACATGTTTATATTTATAATCTTAACCTTTTCCCTATTATATATTTAGTCCAAATTCCAATACTTACAGACTATTTATGGACAAACATGATTATAATGAAAATATTGAAGGCGGACCATTGCAGTCATTTCAGAAATTCTATATAAAATAATGAATGAAATTCCATTAGCAATCAGAGCAGATCCTGATCAGACGGCCCCTAAAATGAGCCACACGTGGTCTATCACACATCGGCGATCAGGGTACTACACAGTTAACCCTTTAGTCAATGAATACTCATGTGAAAAATAATGACATCGTGAATATTAAAAAGTGTATATTTCTAAAATAGCACGTGAGTTTTACCAGGACAAACTATGTAGAATCATATCTATAATGACAGATCATCAGCAAACAAGACAGACCCTGATCAGACAGACATACAAAATACAACAAAATAAAATAGCACCAAAAGCAACATCATTTTTTTTAAAGAATACACCCCCTTCTCAATAATGTTCTTTTTTTCTTAAAACTGCATTTAAAAACCAAACCAAACATTTAATTCGATCTACGTTGAATCAATCCTCGGTACTCTCAGTAATTACATGTATCTAGTGTTCTATGCAGCGCCACCTATTTGGCAAGTTGCGGCTGAAGTGCATTATGCCATTGGCATTCGGCTTTATGCTTGTTGTTAGGGGCATTGCGTCTTGTGTCATTGGGTCATGTGTCATTGTAGAATGAACCAAACTGACTGCAAACAAGCAGAAAGGAGGTTAACACCAGGCATAATGACGAACGATGGATAGTGAAAGGAGTTAAGCACAACCCCGCATGCAATTTCGAATAAGGCACAATGCACGATGCATTTTCGTTAAATGTAGGATCTAGGAAGAAACTTCAAGGAAAGAAGGAAGCCCATCTTGACATGTAATATAATTAATTTCTGCATTGTTTTCTTTACGTATCAATAGTTGTCTATTAGGAATTTTGCTATTGTTTAGCCGAGTCGATAAGTCGGTCTTTTGGTTTCTGACCATAATATGTGGGGCCTGTCATGGGGATTTCTATGTACCCTGTCAGCTCACAGGGTACATGGACTCATGTACAAGGCTAGTTAACCAATCAGAAGTGAGGATTTTACTTTGCAATATAATAAAGATTCATATGGAACTATTTATCCAATTTAATATGTTGATATGCAGTACAGTCTGGATAACACGATTGTCACAAATCACAATAAGTATAATTCTGGGTTTTTAATACAAGTTTTAGTTTAATGCAGGACACACGTGATGTAGAAACCTCCTATGGGACCTTTTGCCCTGCATTAAACAACCTCCTGCTTTTATAGACACCTAATGTAATAAACCACGTGGTTGCATTGGAAAGACAATACTGTAAAAACAAATAGTTTCACAGATAATTAGCAAAACACCTCTCAACCGAACGTTTAGTAGAGGAGAATTTAGACGCTGTTATTCGAGTGGCTGCTTATTGCACGGTGAAAGTCCTGCATGCAGCTCTTTTCACTGATGAAGATATGA
This sequence comes from Azorinus chamasolen, assembly GCA_963576725.1. Taxonomy (NCBI): domain Eukaryota; kingdom Metazoa; phylum Mollusca; class Bivalvia; order Cardiida; family Solecurtidae; genus Azorinus; species Azorinus chamasolen. The sequence goes on along the minus strand of OY755236.1, from coordinate 8,888,865 downwards.
TACACGCGGGTAGTCAAGTTTAGCAATCTCGTTATTTTGAACAGACTAAGTTAAACATATCCGTTTACGTGATATTTGATTTATACTTTCGGGACTCTGCACACTGGCTACTGGTCATCATCTACACTTAATGATACTCATCTGTAGCATCCTTGTTGTAGATATAGTGTACACTGTACACACAAGTCTGCACTAATTTATACTCATCTGCAGTAACCACAGATTGGTACTCATCTGCAGTAACCACTGATTGGTACTCATCTGCAGTAACCACATATTGGTACTCATCTGCAGTAACCACTGATTGGTACATGTACTCATCTGCAGTAACCACTGAATGGTACTCATCTGCAGTAACCACTGATTGGTACTCATCTGCAGTAATCACTTATTGGTACTCATCTGCAGTAACCCTACTGTACATATATAGTGTACACCGTAAACTCGCACCAGTCTACACTGATTGTTACAGTGATTCTGCCGTATCATGTAGTGTACACTCTACGCCATATTCAGGCATCACTGATTGGTACTGATCTGCAGTAACCCTACTGTACATATATAGTTTAAATTCTACGCTGTACACTTGTCTACAGTGATTGTTCCAGTGATTCTGTCGTATACATAGTGTACACTGTACGCCATATTCGGTCATCACTGATTTATACTCGTCTGCAGCAACCCTAATGTACATTTGGCGTACAGGTACACATATTTATAATTACCTACAGTAACCCTACTATACTTTTAGCGTACAGGTACACATATTTATACTTACCTACAGAAACCCTACTGTACATTGAGCGTACAGGTACACACATTTATACTTACCTACAGTAACCCTGCTGTACATACAGTGTACACTGTACACACTCACCAGTCTGCATTGAGTTATGCTCATCTGCAGTAACCCAGCTATTAATGTAGTGTACACTGTACGCTCTTACCATAATCTACATTGATACTCATGTACAGTAACCCTGCTGTCCATATAGTATATAAATACCACATCCTATGGAGAGAGACAGCACGTACTGTCAAACCGAGGTTGGTTATGGCCACCGAGGCGTTAGCCGAGGTGGGCATTGCCATTCCATAGGATGTGATATTTATTTTATTATACCGAACAGCACAATCAATATCGTCAGCAAAAATATTTATTCAATGACAACAATAAATAGATTGAAACAAAAGTTATAGAGCTACTCGGTGCTTAAAAATCGCGGAACAGCTTCTCATGTCTATTTATTACACGTTATAAGTACTGGCAGAGCCCTTTTCACTGTCCAATATTGACAGAGCCTCCTCCGAAATAGTCGCATAACGCGACATTTCTCAAATATATGTAGATCTATATAAACAAAAACAAATCAGTTGGCATAATGACGTTTATTGATCAAATTGCAAGCGTCAGATTACGTCAGTCGATTACGTCATCTGATGACGTCACGCACACAATTTGATAAATGGTAGCGGGAAACAGTATTATTTCCGACGGTAATTTTTTCCCGCTGGGCGTGGCAGTATTTCTATGTCTCGGTGGCCTTTGGGAAATTAATATTGTAAATGAAATTGAAGTATAATAATGTACACTACACTCTTATCAAAGTCTACACTCTATTATACTCATCTGCAGTAACCCTGTGGTCAATATAGTGTACAATGTACGTTCTTACCAGAGTCTACACTGATACTCATTTGCAGTAACCATGATGCCCATTATAGTTTACGCTGTACACTTTATCAGAGTCAACACTATATGCAGTAATCCTGTTGCCCATATAGTGAACATTATTATACCTCAATTTCATTTACAATGTAAATCTTCCATCGGCCACCGTGACCTAGAAATACTGTCAGGCCCAGCGGGCCTTAGCCGAGGTGGACATTACCATATCGAGGGTTGACAATACGTGTTGTCACTCTCCATAGAATGTAAGCAATTTCGTAAGCAAAAAGCAGATTTGTTTTTGTACTGCTATGAGAGAGATTTCATGTTACGTTTGAATCCACAATTACAAGAAGATGTTATAAAAGCCTTCAATGAAACTTCTCGATATTTGGATGATATTTTTAACTTAGATAACCCTTTCAATGATGCTCTGATTCCTACCATTTATCCTAAAGAACTCAAATGGAATAAAGCTAACCCGTCCGACAATTATGCAGCGTTTCTTGATCTAGACCTAAAATGGAATGATTTGTTCTAAAATATATGACAAAAGAGATGATTGTAAATTTCCCTCATCTTGACGGAGATGTTCCCCGTGCCCCATTTTACGGGTTTATATATCTCAACTTACTCGTTTTGCTAGAGCTTGTTCATCTATTGACGATTTTAAAAGTCGAAATCTCATTTTAACTGAAAAGCTGCTTAAGCAAGGATATAGATACCATAAACTAAGAAAATATTTCTCTAAATTTTACTATAGAAATCTCTCACTTATTGGCAAGTATACCAATGTAATCTCAAGGCGCTTCTGTGACACGGTATTTCACATCCTGAATGTTATTGTGATGTGATTTACAAACTTCGTAAAATTATTGGATATACCCATTTTCTCACTTTGTTCATCAAATATGTTAAAAAATCATTAAAAAGGGATATGATCCTATAGTACTACAACATACTGCATGTTTGGTTGTCAACCCTTTTACAGTTGGCAATCACACTGGCCTTTTTGCATGTACGCCGACAAGAAAGGTTTAGTACTCTATGAAGGCGACCTCTTAAATCCAGAAACGGAAGGAGAACGTCGGATATCTGTACTATTTCGTTTTTGTCGTACCCTTTATTACTTTTCTACAGTTACTCTGTTTGCAGCTCAATCATTTAGTACACTAGCGATAGGTGGATACAGTTTGTTTCACTAAATTGTTTTCGTTTTACATGAAACAGACTATAGCTGACAGCTGTTTCGGTCATAGTACTTAGTGATACAACGGATGACGCACATGGAGCTCTACGATTGGCTAACGCTTAAATGAGTACCGCGATTGACTAACGATTGTGAATTTGCATAAAAAATGCACGAATGCATTTCCGCGATTTACGGCACTCTTTTACGACACCCCACAAGGCAGATTATGTGATAAACGGTGTTTACTGTACACCCTTTTCAGATGTCATACAAGAGACAAAACTGCTGCCCGGGTTCAATAATAAATAATCGTGTTTTAAAACGTGTTTTTTGTTCTGGAATCTGAATAGGCGTCACAGGAGGCTACCATGGTCAGTCGGTGCACTGACCGATACATGTACACGTGTCACACAGTTGACAAGCATAGTATCAAAATATACACGTTAATAGTCATATAGTAGGACTTTAAACAAAATAAATCAAAATTTGGAAACCTCTATATTAACTAATTTCATACATGGATCTCATTATTTCACTACACAGATGCCTGAGTCGTTTAAAATATTTACATATTGGCGAAACTGAAAGAGACACTAACATCCAAAAAGTAGGCTGAATTGTAGCCCATCAACTCAGTAATATATATTTAAGACAAAATGGCGTTATGCATATTTATTTATATATTTATAATGCTATATGAACAGGAGAATGTTTTCCCGTAGTAGAAACTATAGCAGAAGATCTATACATTGTATTTATATTCCCAATAGCAAACACATATTTTAACTATTTCCCTGTTTCATTCCAAATTTCAATACCTATTGACTTTTCATGGACAAAATAGTAAAACTATGGAAGGTGGAATATTGTAGCCATGTTAAATTGTAAAGAAACAGATTTTTCAAATTCCATTAGCATACCGATCAGACCCTATTCAGACGGCTCACGTAGTCCTGAGCCGTCTGATCGGAGTCTACTCTGTTTGTAAATGCGTGCAAACGCGCTTATATAAAGGAAAGTGTTAAAGGCATATACATATATGGACTAACTGGCTAAGCTTTTGTAGGGTCATCTCTTGTGATAACATAATCTCATTTCCATATCTATTGTGAAATCCGTATAGACAGAGCAAACACCATAATCTATTGCTACACAGCAGTTCAGTGTATGTGTTGATAAAAGCAAGTTTTGTAAATGCCACCTTTGAATCGTTTTGAAAGGGAGAAGACCTTTTGATATAGGTCATTAACATGAAATGAACACTTATTTGATCTTACATATCTACACAGTTTGGATCCAGATCCTGCGTCATGGCAACGTCCAAACTGTATGAACCCTGTTTACACTACTTGGTGAAACGTGCAAGAAATATCTTCTTTGAGAGAACCTTTTTCAAAAATCTATAGTATTATATCATTAGCAATTAGAGCAGAACCTGATCAGACGACTCCTATATAGGAGCCGTCTAATACATGTCTTCTCTTCAAAGGTGTAAACATGTGTATTTATGGAGTAAAGGGTTAACTCTTTTCCCGCTATGAGTAATGGTGCCTTTTTAAATTTGGATCCCTTCTGATACGGTCAAACTTTTGGGGACCTATTGACCGAGTGTCAAACAGTTTAAATCCTGGTGAGTCCTAGTTACAAGATGCAAGCCGTTTACACATGCGAGTCGGCTCGCGGTTTTATCAATAGTGGATCTTGCATGCGTGTTCAATTGATTTTATGAAACGAGTTTACTAATATGAATTGACATGAGCTTTGTAAAACGAATTTCGGGAAAACAATTAATAATGAACACTTATGTAAGAATCTTCTTATCACATAACCCTTAAACTGGCGGCTGTTTCTGCCATTGTTTACAGCGTAATACAGCCTGATTCAAACTGCTCTTTTACATAAAAATGCACCAGTGAATTTTCATGATTTACGACACTCTGTTTCGGCACCCCCACACGGACGATTATGTGATAAACACAACAACTCAATCTTCCAACACCCACATCCGAGTACCAAAAATGTATAACTTGGCAAAAATGCGCTTTACGCCAGTCTTTTGATTTGTGCAAAATATAACAATTTCCATGAGTTTTAACACATGCCTGGCATGTATTTTTTTAAAGTTTAATTTTCATATTGGAATCACCTTTAAAGTCATCATTTGAAGTGTTTGTTGAAGTACTGAAATTGTTAAATGTACAAAGCAACCCGTTATCTGTTTACCTGAGCAAATATGTCTAGTTACTATGTTCTAACATTCGAACTGTGAAATAATGCTATCATGAATATTAATGTTATTAGTTGTTTAGCTCGCCTGTTCGTAGACAATGGCATATGAACCCAAAAATTGTCCTGTCTTAAGACTTTCCAACCATACCAATTTTTTTTACCGTGAGACATTGACTTTGGCCTTTGACCTACTTTTGCAAAACCTTTAATATAGGATGCGATGGGCATAGGGCTTCAATAATTGGTATGACCATGCCAACATTTTTGCCCTTCTGACCTTCACCTTTGACCTACTTTTGCAAAAATTTCTAACTGCCTATTATATTGAAACCAATAGACATAGGTTTTCCATATTTGGTGTGTATCTTTCTTGTTTAATAATCTTTTATAAGTTGCTGAAAATTGGTATTTGGTTGCATTTTGGTTCTGATATTGATGCATATGTTTTTGTGTTCAACATGACACGTTTTAGACTTAACTTTTAAACAGGCGAGCATCAGGTGGCTTTGACACCATTTCTGGTTTTATAATTGCATATGAACACAGAATTTTAGAATCAACTCTATATTATATTATTCTACATGTACAAGCAACCAGAACAGATCCTGATCAGATGCCCCCAACAAGAGTCATCTGATCTAGGTCTATTTTGTTTGCATTTGAGTTTCTATTAGATAAAGGGGTAGCCAGCCATGCTAGTAAGTTTTATGTTCAGTTCGCTGGATGCTATATGCTAAGTGGACATGTTTGACGTAGATATCCCTTATCAGTACATTCAAAATAAATTGTTCAGAACCTGCAGACATTGGCAGAGAGTAAATCAAGTGGTTGAAGTGCTTTATCATGGCCGAGTTGTAATTTGTAATAAAGTAAAAGCTGTCTTAATTTAACCCTTAACTTCTTAGAGACACATTTTGATGCATTTGCACACTCAGTAGACCCAGATCTGACGGTCTCTGTAGGATCCGTCTGATCCTGGTCTGTTCTGTTTTCATTTGGAATTAGATACATGTAGATTGGAGTCTACAGTTTCTGTCATAGCCAACTATTCCTATGTCCATATTCCAATAGCCAACTATTCATATGTCCATATGCCAATAGCCAATTATTCCTATGTCCACATGCCAATAGCCAACTATTCCTATGCCCATATGCCATTAGCCAACTATTCCTATGTCCATATGCCAATAGTCAACTATTCCTATGTCCATATACCAATAGCCAACTATTCATATGTCCATATGCCAATAACCAACTATTCCTATGTCAATACGCCAATTGCCAACTATTCCTATGTCCATATGCCAATAGCCAACTATTCCTATGTCCATATGCCAATAGCCAACTATTCCTATGTCCATACGCCAATAGCCAACTATTCCTATGTCCATATGCCAATAGCCAACTATTCATATGTACATATGCCTATTCCTATGTCCATATGCCAATAGCCAACTATTCATATGTCCATATGCCAATAGCCAACTATTCCTATGTCCATATGCCAATAGCCAACTATTCCTATGTCCATATGCCAATAGCCAACTATTCCTATGTCCATATGCCAATAGCCAACTATTCCTATGTCCATACGCCTATTCTTATGTCCATATGCCAATAGCCAACTATTCCTATGTCCATATGCCATTACAAAAAATTATATAATATATATCTGTGTTATCATTGTTGCGTTCATGAACATTAACTTGGTTAAAATAAAACTTAAATCTGAATTGTAAAGTATGCAGTAGCTTAATGCATAGCAACATTGAGACGTGAAGCTCCTTATTCCTTTCCCTGCTGTATGTTTATTCAAAATTCCAATACCTTCATGTATTCATGAATTGTATTAATGTACATAATAGTTCTTATAGAATATGGAAGGGTGGGGGCAGTGTAGCCATTTTAGAAACCAAAGAAACATCTTATCAAATTTCAAATTCCATTATAACAAACGGAGTAGGTCCTGATCGTGCCTGCTGTGTAGGTCCTGATCGTGCCTGCTGTGTAGGTCCTGATCGTGCCTGCTGTGTAGGTCCTGATCGTGCCTGCTGTGTAGGTCCTGATCGTGCCTGCTGTGTAGGTCCTGATCGTGCCTGCTGTGTAGGTCCTGATCGTGCCTGCTGTGTTGGTCCTGATCGTGCCTGCTGTGTAGGTCCTGATCGTGCCTGCTGTGTAGGTCCTGATCGTGCCTGCTGTGTAGGTCCTGATCGTGCCTGCTGTGTTGGTCCTGATCGTGCCTGCTGTGTAGGTCCTGATCGTGCCTGCTGTGTAGGTCCTGATCGTGCCTGCTGTGTAGGTCCTGATCGTGCCTGCTGTGTAGGTCCTGATCGTGCCTGCTGTGTTGGTCCTGATCGTGCCTGCTGTGTTGGCTCATGAAATAATATAAATAGGATTCTATGGTTTCTACTTTCACAAAAAAATGCATGTGTTAAATAAGCTGATTAATATTCATGATAGTTAAATGCTTGATCGAATCGGAAGTAGTCATAATGGCACCAGATTCAAAATCGAACAGAAAGTGCACAACATAGTAACAGTTAGTTAGGTTTGAGTCGTGAAGCGATGTGTAATCTACGAGTGTAATCTACGGCTTATTTGTATCTGTTATCTATTGAGGTAATCCGAAACGTCTTAGATATAGAAATAAATCAACGTACTTTGGCCGAAATAAACGAACTTCCTGATTCCTGGGTGTTTGTGGGGTTTGAGTGTAGAGATATTGTCTGTTCTCGGTATGGTGTTTGATACACACTAACATTCTCATGCACGCTTTATAAATTTCGAATACAACAGTGACAAACAGTTTGGATCCTGATCCGATTTTTTCGGAATCTCATCAGGGTCTAATAATTAATCAGAGATGCGACATTGGCATCGAAAGATTTAACTCTTACAACGCTGTTTTTTCAAATGGACTTTCCAAAAATTCAAACAGGCCAATCTCACCGTGAATATTCAGGGATGTTTTATAGGAACATAACAAACAGTGCATAGCCTGGGAGAGGACTCCTATATGAGCCCTCTAATCTAGGTCTACAATGTTTGCAAAGGGCATGTGTGAGTCGTGTCGTGTCCCGTAAGGGTTAAAGATAGATACTTATATAATTACAGTCAGTAATCAGACACGGTAAATGTAATGTAAATAAACTAGTACAATGTACTCATGACTCCATCCATGGGCAAACATTCGAAATTGAAATTTGTCTGAGGGACAAAACCCTTAACCCATATCAATAGAAAAACGATTGGCATAGGTCGGTTTAACATAGTTACTCAATATGGTGACCTGAATTCACCAGTGACTTCCAGAAAAATGATTGAACAAAGATACTTCCTTTAAATATAAATGGTGTTCAATGGGATCACATGTAAATAGTTAAGAATGAACTTTGAGTAACGGCATAGAAACTTTTATCGGACGCAGCCAATCTGGTTCAGCCATTGGGTTTCATATACAACGTTTCATGGGACACTTTTCAAGTCCTCTTAGGATTCAACTTTTGTGGATGAACTAACAATTGGAGGGAAAATAGACGGACGGACAGTGTAGACCTATTGACCCCTCCGATAACGTAGGGTACTGAACCAATCATGTTATACTACAGTAACCTCCTCTAAACCAGATGGTTTGGCAGGTGGCGATGGCCTAGTGGTAACGCGCTTGACTATCAGTCCGGAGGTCCGGGGTTCAAATCCCGGTCCCACCCGGAAATTTCAGAGACGCTTTTCCGTGTCTCCCACCCGCACATCCTCTCCAGCCAGGGGTTAAAATGGGTACCTGTGAGGGTCACTCGCCGGTACTGCGGCTGCATGATTGCGCCATATGTTAGCAGTGCTCAATATTGTAGGCCGATGACTCAATGACCAGGGGAGTAAATGTATAGTCGGCTGAGCGGTCATTCGGACTGAAAGTAGACTACAACTAGGTACTTGTTTTTACTTTATGTTCAATTTAGTATAAATATCGGAGACAGGTGGTAGCTTAATTCAGTGTGAAAGTCATGCAGAAAGCTCATAGAACGTGATTGCTCCATTCGAAATGAACAGTATTCGGTGTATTAACACTTGCATGTTTCAAAATTTTGTACCAGAATGCAAACCTCACTGAGAAATGTTTTGTGAGTTGAGTATAGAGACCATGTTGCTTATTCCAACACGTGTTCCTTTTATCAACAATAGAAACGACGGCAACACTAGTCGTCCACAGTCAGTGATGAAACGGCCTAGCAGAAACGCAATTCTCCATTTGAACATGGAACGTGTTTTGTTCAATTACGTCTCATTGTCTTAAGGCGCCTCTAATTTTCATTTTAATTTACATGCATTTCTCTGTAAACACGTAGTCTTTTCCTGTGTGACGAACATTTGTGAAGCAAAGATCCTACAGAAATCTTCTGAAGTGGATCTTCTCTGTTTTCCTATGTCTCGTTTTCGGGACACTACGCACAAATGGTTTATATATTTTAATGGTATTTTCTGTCTTAGTTTAAATAGTAATTTCTAATTCTTACACAGGTTACGGTGCTCCACCTCCACAGTACGGTCAGCCACCTCCCCAGTATGGCCAGCCTCAGCCAGGATATGTTCAACCACCACAAACTTCCCAACAGACAGTGGTTGTCACTCAGCCAGGAGCTGTTAATATGGGAGGATGTCCCGCCTGCGGGGTGAGTAACTTGAAATTCTGTACAAATCGTAAATTTCTGTAAATATGTTTTCGTGATTTGAACGTTCTCCAGTAACAATATTTAATTTGAGAGTTCAATAACTTTATTTCTCTGACCGAGTTTCACTTGGACACAGCGACGAAGGAATGCTACTTACATGTTATTTTCTCATGGGCGAGGTGTTCATCAGATATTTAGTTTGACCCTTTATGCCGGAATTTATCTGAATAGAAACTGATAACAAATACCATGGTCGAGACACCGATAATAAATGTTACACGTAACTAGCATGAACGAGTCTTATGACGACTGAATCATCGATATGCAACCATTCTAGTAAAACCGCTCTAAACCGGACGTTAAAATTAGTATTAAATCCAGTCTAGTCTATAAGACAGGTTGCAGCTTAATGCAGGTTGAGCAGAAAGCTCCCAAACAATATTTCGTCTAACATTTGCTGAGATGTGTTTTGCATGATGGTTTCACGTACATATGTCAGTGTCTGAAGGAATGCATCATTGACGCGTATCTGTGTAAAGAGACCACTCGATCGTTACAACACAAAGCCATTGTAACAGTTGGCAGCTTAAAGAGAAAGAAAGACAAAGTTCCAAGATGGAGCATTCTCCAGTTCTTTTGATCTATATTAATCACTCACGTGTTTGAAAATCACCCTTGCCACAGTAAAGTGACCATCAAAACTAGGCCATTAAGCAGACACTCTTACAAACACCTTTTGAAAAAAATGGGGGTATATTGCTTTGCACATGTCGGTCGGTCGGTCGGTAGGTCGGTCGGTCGGTAGATCGATGGTTTTCGAATGATAACTAATACACGACTTGGCATAGAATCTTCAAACTTGCTGTAGTGGTTGGTCATGACTACTTGATGACCCCTATTGTTTTTGAGGTCACTAGGTCAAATGTCAAGGTCACCATGACCTTAACTGGTTAAATGGTTTCCGATCAATAACTGCTCAAGGGTTTGGCTTAGAATCTTCAAACTTGCTGTGGCAGTTGGTCATGACCACTGGATGACCCCTGTTGTTTTGAGGTCACTAGGTCAAAGGTCAAGGTCACCATGCCCATAACTGGTTAAATGGTTTTTGATCAACAACTGCTCAAGGGTTTGGCTTAGGTGGTTGGTCATGACAACTAGATGACCCCTGTTGTTTTTGAGGTTGCTAGGTCAAAGGTCAAGGTCACCATGACCTTAACTGGTGAAATGGTTTCCGATCAATTACCGCTCAAGTGTTTGGCTTTGGATCTTCAAACTGGCTTAGGTGGTTGGTCATGACAACTAGATGACCCCTGTTGTTTTTGAGGTTGCTAGGTCAAAAGTCAAGGTCACCATGACCTTAACTGGTGAAATGGTTTCCGATCAATTACTGCTCAAGGGTTTGGCTTTGGTTCTTCAAACTTGCTGTGGTGGTTGGTCATGACCACTAGATGGCCCCTTTTGTTTTTGAGGTCACTAGGTCAAATGTCAAGGTCACCATGACCTTAACTTGTGAAATGGTTTCCAATCAATAACTGCTCAAAGGTTTGGCTTAGGATCCTAAACTTGCTGTGGTGGTTGGTCATGACAACTTGATGACGCCTATTGTTTTTGACGTCACTAGGCCAAAGGTCAAGGTCACCATGACCTTAACTGATGAAATGGTTTCTCTAACTACTCAATGGTTTGGTTCGGGATCTTCAAACTTGCTGTGGTGGTTGGTGGTCGTGACCACTAGATGACCCCTATAGTTATTGAGGTCACTAGGTCAAAGGTCAAGGTCACCATGACCTTAACTTGTGAAATGGTTTCCGATCAATAACTGCTCAAGGGTTTGGCTTAGGATCTTCAAAGTTGCTGTATTGATTAGTCATGATCACTTGATGACCTCTATAGTTGGGGTCACTAGATCAAAGGTCAGAGGGTCTGGGAGGTATACATGTTTTACAAACATCTCTTGTTCATAAACGTGTTGCTTTATATTGAGTTTGCTGTATGTTCACAACTTCAGCTTAAACATTTTATCCATCGATATCCATTTAAGAAATGATATCATGAATATTAATTAATAACTATTTTTTATAGCGGGATTATGAAAACGGAATGTTTTATTAAGACAGAAACTGTAGAATCAGACAAATAGTTTGCAATTCGTCAGTGTTTTGTTTACTTTAATCATAAACGGGACATACCCTGTTTAGATAATGCATATTCAATACAACAGCTGATCTGGGTCTGCACCGGTTGTTATGTCCTGTGTCTGGATTTTAATGTTCATTGTAAAAATGCTTTGAAAGCATCGTGGAAGATTCGTTATTAGCAAATGTATTTCCTCATTACATAAAGTATTTATTATTATGCGCGCACAAAGTAGTAGCATATAGGGTTGCTCTTGTCCGTTTGTACGTCCGTCCGTACGTGCGCACATCTAGAAGAATTTGTCAGGGCTCTTTCTTGGAAAGCATTTGTCCAATCCACACTAAACTTTATATACATGTTTCTGACCATTTTATCTGAAATCGCTTTCGTCCTTTAGGAGTTGCGACCCTTTATTTGCAAAAATGACTTTAAAAATATCTTGTTCGGACTCTTTCTTGAAAAGTATTTGTCCAGTCCTCACCAAGTTGTACACACATGTGTATGGCTATTATATCCTTCTCAGGTAACATAGCCATGTAAATCGCTTCAGTAGTTGAGGAGTTGCGGCCCGTTATTTGCAAAATGACTTTAAAAACCAACCTCCAGACTATTTCTAGGAAAGTATTTGTCCAATCATCACCAAACTTTACACAAATGTTTGTGGCCATTATGGCTTGGTCAAATTTGATAGCCATGTAAATCGCTCCAGTCATTGAGGAGTTGCGGTCCTTTATTTACAAAAAATGACTTTAAAAATATCTTGTCCGGACTCTTTCTTGGAAAGTATTTGTCCAATCCACACCAAACTTTACATGCATGTTAATGGCCATTATATCTTGGTCAAGTTTGATAGCCATGTAAATCTCTTCCGTCGTTTAGGAGTTTAAGTCGTTGCGTACATGCTCATGGCCCTTACTTTCTGTGACAAAAAATCTGAAGTGTCCTATGGACACATGTCTTGTTATTATTATTTTTATTATTATATTATTATTATATCATAAGCAAACAGAGCAGAGCTTGATCAGACGGCCCCTAGAGGAACCGTCTGATATGGGTCTACTCTGTTTGCAAAGTCGAAGAAGACGTAGTTATTGAGTAATAGGTTAATAAAGTTTCACTTTCATATTTTCAGGGCTTCATGAGGGACGAGTATACAGTCTGTGGAATCATTCTTGCCATTTTGTTCTTCCCAATCGGTGTCCTCTGCTGCCTGATGATGACCGAGCGGCGGTGTGCCAACTGTGGCCGATAGTCAGCCACTTAATACACGAAACGAATACAAGTTCTAGCGCGTTGTCACTGTCGTCTATATATAATTAATTCTTCAATTTATAAATGTATAACATAATTTAGTTGCGTTCCGTAAAGAAACGATCATAGTGTCAAATAATTTGGATCCAGATAACCACCGTCTGTAAGTGCGGCGTCACGTCCTGATCAAATATTTTTTACAGATATTATCGCGATTTCATCTATGCGTGCAACTGAGTTCGGGAGTGTAACTCGAACATTTGTCGTAGTATAAAAAAACGAATGCAGTGTATGCATTCCATACGCTTCCTTGACACATGGATAGAATCAATCCTTTCCAATACGACCATAAAAAGATATATAATTATGGGTCTTAAAGGCACGTGATACCTTAATGCAGGACAAATGTTATGCAGAAAGTACATAGGGGAGGTTTAGGCATCACTATTGTCCTGTGTTAAGTAACCACCAGCCGTTAAATGTACAGCATAGGCTAAACCATAAGGCAATCGATTTAGAGGAAATATGAAAGTATGTATGTGAACATGTTTTAAGTGACATATCACTTATATGCATTGACTAATTTTGTGACAAATCACAAACTGTGTCCTGACAGGGCCCTGTCACCAGCTAGACTCGTTTCGATGTCAATGATTACATTGTGCTCCCTTAGAAATTAAAACTAATATTCCCAGTTTTCATTCAGAAACGAACAATATATATTGCATAATATAACGTTTATTGAGTCTTATGTTATTGCTTTATTTGTTATACCAACTGTTAGGTTCAGATAATGCAACTTTCAAATACAGTAAAACTCGATACTATGAAAATTTAGTAATTAAGAATGTATGTCTTTATAGCCAGGTGACTGCTTAATGCAGGGTGAAAGTCATGCAGAAAGCTCCTCTAGGACTTTCATCCTGCATTAAGCTGTCCTCTGTGTTAAAGATCAATAATGGTAGCTATTTTAGTACTCGTAGTATCGCGATTTACTGTACCAAAATACCCCTGGCACCGCCTTACCAAATACTATACGACCGAATTTGTCGTAGTTCTAATTAACGACAATTACTAATACTCGGATAGTCGAAATTATCTCACAGTCTAGTGTATCCTGATTTTGACCAACACAAAGTATCGTAAGTTCCAGTTGCGCTTCACCGTATGTTAGAACTAAGCCTCATTTCAGTCGAACGATATTTAGTAAGACGGGCATCAGGTCCTTTTAGCGATTATTTTAGAAGAAAACCGCTTCGCATGTTAGTTTCCTCAATAGTGTATATCTAAACTGTTTTATTGATCTTACTGTACTTAATTATGTACATGATGACCATTCGTGTAAGAAATAACGACTGTGAATATCAATCACATGGGGCCGTTTTACTTAAGATAATACGACCGAAAACATCGTGAATCATAATGAACGACAATCGTCGAAAGTATCGTAGATTCTGGTGTGCGGCAAATAAAGATCGTACTATATGAAATATATAAAACTCCTAACATACGATGATCGCAACATCCATTTGGGATCGTCGTATGTCAGAACGTACAATAATCAGTCGTAAGATCTTCAGAAAAAATGGGCACGTGACGTTTTAGAATGACTGGGTTATGACCATAGTGAACACTGGAGGAACAGAACAATAGTATTTGAAAAGCAAACCGAGCAGTTCCTGATCACATGGCTTCAACATCTGTCTCAGATGGATATACTCTTTTGCATATACTTAACCCTTGTAGTGCAGGGCACGAGTCGCTAATGTCCTTTCCAAACAGTGTAGACCCAGATGAACAGGTTCCTAGAGGAACCCTCTCATCAGGGTATGCACTGTTTGTCATGTTGCCATTTTCTTTAGAAAATTCCTAAATATTCACCATACGCTTAACCTGTTTGAATTTTGGAATTTCTAGAAGGTACATGTAAGTTATCAGACCAACAATG
Organism: Azorinus chamasolen; assembly: GCA_963576725.1. NCBI lineage: Eukaryota > Metazoa > Mollusca > Bivalvia > Cardiida > Solecurtidae > Azorinus > Azorinus chamasolen. Next base: position 8,873,770 of record OY755236.1, on the reverse strand, counting down.
ACTCAGTTTCTCCGAGTTTAGCCGAGATTGTCCGATTGAAGTAACTGCTTGTTTCGGAATAATGCCTTTGTGTAAACCTGAAGTCTTAATCCCGTACTCCACAAATACGCCTTTCAACGCATTTGCAAACAGAGTAGACGCAGATATGGGATCCGCCTGATCAGGGTCTGCTCTGTTTGCTTATAAAATAATTTAAGATATGATTATACAGTTTATACAATAGCCAAATACAGTCAAACCTCTCTATAACGGTCGCTAAATTGTGTTAATTAGTTGGTATTTAGGGCAGGTAGCTGCTTAAAGCAAGGTAAAAGTAAAACAGAACGATCCTATAGGAGCGTTCTGTTTTGCTTGCACCTTGCTTTAAGCAGCCTCCTGCCTTTTACACAAAATACTTGATGTAATTTAGTGGCCGTTATAGAGAGGTTTTACTGTATTCCTGTTTCCATGCGCTATTATAGCAATTAATTTAGTCAATATTCGTGATGTCATTATGACTTACATGTATGAGCATGGAGTGAAGCGTTACCGTACGTGTATGGTATGTGCATGGAGCGAAGCGTTACCATACGTGTATGTATGTGCATGGAGTGAAGCGTTACCGTACGTGTATGTATGTGCATGGAGCGAAGCGTTACCATACGTGTATGTATGTGCATGGAGTGAAGCGTTACCGTACGTGTATGTATGTGCATGGAGTGAAGCGTTACCGTACGTGTATGTATGTGCATGGAGTGAAGCGTTACCGTACGTGTATGTATGTGCATGGAGTGAAGCGTTACCGTACTTGTATTCCACCGCCTGCTGTTGAAATCGAATAACATTTTACAAGGGCTGTTCAAAACCTTGTCGACGAGTGTATCTTCCGAGAGAAATAAAAACTAATATGTTCCTATTCCATCTAAATTATGATAAGTATATTGTATATTTTATTTTTTATTGTTAATTGTACACTTGATTTTACCCACGTGCTTTTCTTAAAGATTATATTTCCAAATAAATCTTTGAATATAACAAATTCTAGTTATTAACTTATGACTTATATAAACCAATGCCCATGCCTTACGAACACAATTGGTTTAACCCCTTGCTTGATAGAGACGCTTCCAATGCCTTTGCACACATAATAAAGACGCCGTCTGATCCTGGTCTGCTCTGTTTACCTACGACATTTTATAAATATGATTTTATACTCCTCGTTTACATGTGCCCGTGTACTCTCGGTGTTATTTTCAATAATATTGAATAAACTGCACAATAACATTGCTTAATATTGTTTTGATTTTGGCGTATGTTTTGGTCAGTGCACGTGCTTTTGTGAATAACATTGACAGGCCGGCAATAAATATCTACTCGACTTTGAATTCATCAACACTGTGGGCATTGGTTCAATATTACCCATATACCATCAGCAGTCTTAATAATAGTCGATACAGTAAGTCCCCTCTAAAACCGGACGTTCAATTTAGTATAAATATCGGTTTTGGGGACAGTTGGCAGTTTAATGCAGGGTAAAAGTTGCACAGAAAGCTCCTCCATGAGCTTTCTGCATGACTTTAACCCTGCATTAAGCAGCCACCTGAGTAAATGTATCTTTTTTCTCTACTAGAATTCCGATTTAGACTAGTTTACTGTACTTATGAAATTACTGACAATAATGTGAAATGTGAATCGTGTTGAAATGTCTGTGAAAGTATATACAGTAAAACATCTTTAACACAATCATTTCAAAGTATTATTCTTAGTTTTAAAACAAGTGATAGCTTAATGCAGGACGAAAGTTATACAGAATGCATCCGAGGAGCATTCTTCATTATTTTCGTTCTGTATTAAGCAGAACTACGTAGTAGTTTTAGAGGGAGTTTACTGTGTGTTGAATATGGTGTTTCAACATTCAAGTTACATGTTACTGTACAGAGCTGCAGATAAAGGTGCGTACCCAAATACTGAAGTCGTCATTTCTCCACCAAACCCTGTACTGTGACCAGTCTATAGAATCGTCTCTTCGAGAAAGTATAGGGTTTAGTGGAGAAATAAAGGAGCAATTCTTGAGAATGTTTAGATTTACATATCTTATCTGGACTTCTGCATGTATATATGTTAGCTGTCAAAAGAATAAAACGAAACAATATAGGTGTATATCGATATTTTAATTACACAGAAATCACGTGACCTCTGCTGACAAGTTTTATAAATATAATGGTTTAAACATGAACACCATACAAAAATACCCTGTAGTACCGATACAGTCCTGCAGTCACCAACAGCTATATACCCCAGGGATGCACCTGCAGTCACCAACAGCTATATACCCCAGGGATGCGCCTGCAGTCACCAACAGCTATATACCCCAGGGATGCACCTGCAGTAACCAACAGCTATATACCCCAGGGATGCGCCTGTAGTAACCAACAGCTATATACCCCAGGGATGCGCCTGCAGTAACCAATAGCTATATACCCCAGGGATGCGCCTGCAGTAACCAACAGCTATATACCCCAGGGATGCACCTGCAGTAACCAACAGCTATATACCCCAGGGATGCACCTGCAGTAACCAACAACTATATACCCCAGGGATGCACCTGCAGTAACCAACAGCTATATACCCCAGGGATGCACCTGCAGTAACCAACAGCTATATACCCCAGGGATGCGCCGAGTTAACAGAACAACTGCCGTGCGTTCAGTAGTGGCGACCGTATGCTTTAGACTAGCTACTAGGCCTATTGAGCACCATTTTAATATCGCATGCTATCTCTCGCGAGAAGTGACTAGCGATATTTAAATGGCCTAATATCACATGTATGTAAGTCTGGGGATGGATTCTACAGGCTGTGATATAGCCTGTTTCAAATATCGCGTGTGTCGACATGTGCTAAATACTAGCGCCCGTTTCTAATATCGTATGTCTCGACACGCGCTAATAGCATGTGTCGCGATCGGGACACCGTACTAGAATGAATACAATAATCTTACATTGTGTTTCACACTGTTGGTGTGTTTAAAACATATAGCATACAAACTAGTGGCAAATCTCTGGTTGTAATCGTTTGCTCATGTGAGCCATTACTGAACGGACGGCTGTTCGAAAATTTTACATCCAAATGCTGCGATAACTGGAGTAATCGCAACATTTCGGTCATAACATTTGCGAACAGTTGAAATTAAACTATTACGGTTACTGTTAGCTGAACTCATCCCAGGTCTCGTGAAAACTAAACAGTGTAGCACTTCACTGCATAATATTAACCCTTTGAATGCTTGATGTTTAACACTTTACTCCATGAATATTCATATAAGAAATAATGACATCATGAATAATTATCATCATCTGATTTTGTTACAATGGTATAGGAATACAGGATTTTAGACTTTAGGCAAAAACCGTAAAATCATATACATATTGCTTCGTGTGCAAATAAGAGCTGACCCTGATTAGACGGTTCCTACAGAAGCCGTCTGATCTAGGTCTACTATTAAAGTTGGGTGTAAAGCGTAACGTGGAATGGTGGATCATCTGTAAGGATAAATAGTTAATTCAGTATGAACGGGTGTAATTTGCAAGATGACGAACGATGCAGACCCTGCTTAGAGGACTCTTCTATGAGACTCTTCTATGAGACTCTAATCGGAGTCTACACTGTTTGCAAATAACAGTTCACTCATTTCCACGCATTCAAAGGGGTTAACGTTGTCCACAATTAAGATTAGATTTGCTCAAGCAAGCAAATTGGAATCATCTTGCATCCAATTAATATGAATAAAAGGTACTCAAACACGTAGAAACTTTAGAATTGTGACTCAGGCTGTCCACATCCTAAAAACAATACATTCATGATTAGTTTGACAAAGCATTTCAAATACGAATAAATAATAATCAATTGATCAATTTACAAGTATACGCATTTTTGTAACGGGGATTTGCATTTAAGAAATACAACTAGGAAATCTATGTTGAAGACAATCTGTTCACAATAACACGCGTAGCAAAATACACTCACTTAGAACATATATTATCACACCCAACACCATCATACAATCATGACGTCATATACACATACGTCACAGTTTTCATGGCATTAATCATATGGATTTCTAGTAACCGGCTTCACCTTTTTCATACTAAGACTAACACCATATGCATGCAGTTTAAATCAGTACACACATTTTGAGAATGCTTTTGGAAACAAAGAAGAAACTGTACTTTGCAGTTAGGGCAATTTCTGCAAAAGTTGTCTGTCAAAAGAGTTAATAGGAACAATTACAAAACAACATGTCTTAAGCGACCATCAAAATGAAAAAGTAGTAAAGTCAAGCAGGAAAAGCCACACACAAAACGCCACCATCACCAAAACACCGACAAAGTACGGTGTTAAGGTGCAAAGAAACGCATTGGATGTAGAACAATTCCTGCAAGAGGAAGAAAACAATATTAATTGAAAGTACGGGGAGACGTTTCATGGTCGCCACACTGCACAAACAACACTATTGTGATTATAAATGAAAAAGTAGTAAAGTCAAAATGTCGAATTCTGGATCTTCTCTGTAGTCGATAGCTTGATGCAGAGCAGGCGTAATGCAGAAAGCTCCTATAGGAGCGTTTTGCATTCATTTTGCTCTGCGTCAAGCAGCCTCCTAGTTTTTAACAGTCTTATGTTATACATGTATGAATAAATGGTTGCTTAAGACAGGCTTTTCTGAAGATGCAATGCAGAGCTGTGCAATATACAAACAAAATATCCTGAATGTTTTTCATTGTAGCCGCTCCATGATATCTGTAAGTTCGGACCAGCGACTATTTAACAGATGTGACAGTGTCTGATCAGAGACGATTCTAAAGAGTGATTACAACAACGTGTTGGTAGCGATATGACTACATGTAGTTTAGTATTCGAGTAGGCCCTACCCCACTTTATCGGTTAGCATGTATCAGGATATACAGTAATAGTATCGAGTCCAAACAGTATCAGCTCTTAAATGTGCTGAAAAATAGGTGTTCAATGTTATGAACTATTTGCTTGAGTCTGAGTTCACTATTAAATATCTGATAAGTGAGATTATGAGTGAAATTCTATAACTGGCCGAGTAGATACTTGAGTATAAACCTCGGAAGTTACATCACCTCAGAGTCCGGGTAATAGGAATAGGAACATTAGATATGACCATACAGAAAACATCGGGCTCGTGGAGTGCGCTGTCACAATAATCTTACTAATCAGATACAGTAAAACCCCGCTAGTACGACCACTTAATAAACAGTCACTGACGTCGTTTAAAGCAGGTGATTGCTTAATGCAGGATGAAAGTTATGCAGAAAGCTGCTATAGGAGCTTTCTGCATATATTTCGTACTGTATTAAGCTACCACATGCCTCTGCCACCCAGAATTATGCCCCTTTTTGGTGGTCTCATTAGAGGGGTTTTACTGTACTTAAGAATGAATGCATACTCACATACGGAAGTTTTATAACCTTGGGACCGAGATGACGGGGAAATGTGATATATAGATATGACCATACAGAAAACACTGAATTTAGAAATTGTTCTGTGACAATAATGGAAATACAAGAGCCGCGTGCGGCGCCAACGCTCGTCTGATTTGGTGCTCGTCCGGCTAAATTAAAACGTTTTTTTTTTAAAAAAAAAAAAGGGCCATAACTCCAACATTTTGTAATCAAGAGAGATCTATGAAGTTTAATGTTGATACCCCTTATACTTTTCGAGTAATGAGCTACATTAAAGTTGTTGCACGCCGACGACGACAACTACAACTACGACTACAACTACGACCCAATGATCACACCAGCTCGACGGTTCTTCGAAACAGACGAGCTGAAAATACTGCTGTGTCTAATGAAAGACAAATGAAGCAGATCCTGATCAGGTGCTGTCATTATACACATCGGATACTTTTGGTTTAGGCTATTTGTGCCTGTATGATTACGCCCGCCTCATACTTCTAATGTGATATATCCTAATTTCCCTGGGAATTCGGGCAGACAATCATGGGCAAATAGTGCAGACCCTCCTTACACTGCATCAGAAGGAGCAGTTTGATCAAGGTTTACACTACTGTATCAGTCTGTTTGACAGCTGTTATCAAACTTCAGGCAACTTTATCTTAATCAGCGTAGTCCTGTATACCATACACACGCATCTGTGTGCATTTGCAAACAGAGTAGAGTCAGACCAGACGGCTTATGTAGGAACCATCTGATGAGGGTGTTTTCTGATTGTTTCTGATATAATATAGACATGATTCTACAGTTTCTGCCATGGCCAAAACATCCTGTACCCATGCCTTCATAACTAATCCTTTATGAGCCTTATGCAAACAGAGTAGACCCAGACGGCTTTTTGTAGTAGATGTCTGAACAGGGTGTGCTCTTTTTGCTTATGACATAATATAAACAGGATTCTACAGTTTTTGCTGTGATCAAAAATTCCTATGCCCATGTACTGTTGTAAAACTTATCTAATAAATATTCATGATGTCATTATTTCTTCCATGAGTAATGATGGAGTAAAGGTTTAAGCCGTTGGAGAGGGGAGATTGAGTGTTCGAATACCCATGGTAATTAGGTTAAAACACTGTAGTCTATACATGTATGTATCCAAGTACAGTCGAGCCTGCCTTAAGCGATCATTAAAAGTAAGTGTAATTATGAGTCAGTAAGGCAGGTGGTATCTTAATGCGGGACAAAAGTAAAGTATAGGAGCTTTCTGCATTACTTTTGCCCTGCATTTGGCAACCACCTGCTTTTAATACTCATATGCTCAATAAATGAATGTCCACTTAAGACATGTTCTACTACTGTATAAACGTTACATATCAGCTGCCAGCTGTGTCGATTTGTCGATCCTGTGACTGGTAAACATATAATCAACTGATTCTCCCGTCCTGATGAACTATGACAACGGAAAATCCACTCAGTCGTGTTATTTATTCTATCGCATGTTGAAAAGAAATCGAAGAGAACTCTACTTCTGTTAGAAAATCAAGAAGAAAACGAGATGTACGCCAGCCTCAGAAGAAGTCGTCAATGATGACGTCAGTGTAAGGATTGGACTTGATACAGTCGTTCACGGCCTTCAGAATGGTTATCACTCGTCTGTCCAGAGCGTCCAAATGGTTCTGTAACAACACGGGATCAGCCTTGTCCAATTTGAGGGACTCCTTCATTAGGAAGCCCAGGGACTCTGGTCCCAAGTAGAGCTTGACGAGTTTAATAAAAGTGGAGTATCTTATCATACAACACTGAAAGACAGGGGCAAGTATAGAAACCTCATCATGACTGGCACGACCGAATCTGAAACGAAAACAAGAACAATACAATTAAACAAGAATACAGATAAACGTATATAAACTGGCTACAGATAAATCTATATAAACTGGCTACAGATAAATCTATATTAACTGGCTACAGATAAACCTATATAAACTGGCTACAAATAAACCTATATAAACTGGCTACAGATAAACCTATATAAACTGGCTACAGATAAACCTATATCACTGGCTACAGATAAACCTATATAAACTGGCTACAACAGATAAACCTATATTAACTGGCTACAGATAAACCTATATAAACTGGCTACAACAGATAAACCTATATTAACTGACTACAGATAAACCTATATAAACTGGCTACAGATAAACGTATATAAACTGGCTACAGATAAACCTATATAAACTGGCTACAGATAAACCTATATTAACTGACTACAGATAAACCTATATAAACTGGCTACAGATAAACCTATATAAACTGACTACAGATAAACCTATATAAACTGACTACAGATAAACCTATATAAACTAGCTACAGATAAACGTATATAAACTGGCTACAGATAAACCTATATTAACTGGCTACAGATAAACCTATATAAACTGACTACAGATAAACCTATATAAACTGACTATAGATAAACCTATATAAACTGGCTACAGATAAACCTATATAAACTGACTACAGATAAACCTATATAAACTGACTACAGATAAACCTATATTAATTGACTACAGATAAACCTATATTAACCGGCTACAGATAAACCTATATAAACTGACTATAGATAAACCTATATAAACTGACTACAGATAAACCTATATAAACTGGCTACAGATAAACCTATATTAACTGACTACAGATAAACCTATATACACTGGCTACAAATAAAGCTATATAAACTGCCTACAGGTGGCTACAGATACACCTGTATAAACTGACTATGTACAGATAAACCTATATAAACTGGCTACAGATAAACCTATATAAACTGGCTACAAATAAACCTATATAAACTGCCTACAGGTGGCTACAGATACACCTGTACTGTATAAACTGCCTATGTACAGATAAACCTATATAAACTGGCTACAAATAAACCTATATAAACTGGCTACAAATAAACCTATATAAACTGCCTACAGGTGGCTACAGATACACCTATATAAACTGGCTATAGATAAACCTATATAAACTGACTACAGATAAACCTATATAAACTGGCTACAGATAAACCTATATTAACTGACTACAGATAAACCTATATACACTGGCTACAAATAAAGCTATATAAACTGCCTACAGGTGGCTACAGATACACCTGTATAAACTGGCTATGTACAGATAAACCTATATAAACTGGCTACAGATAAACCTATATAAACTGGCTACAAATAAACCTATATAAACTGCCTACAGGTGGCTACAGATACACCTGTACTGTATAAACTGGCTATGTACAGACAAACCTATATAAACTGGCTACAAATAAACCTACATAAACTGCCTACATGTGGCTACAGATACAGCTATATAAACTGGCTACAGATAAACCTATATAAATTTGGATGTTCAAATTAGTAAAAATGCCGCTCTTTAACCATTTATTCCATAAATACGCATTAGGAAATAGAGTAGATCCAGATCAGTTTCTGCCATAACCACAAAATCTCGTGTCCATGTGTTATTCCCTTGACTGACTTCCATGTCCATAATATAAGACTAACACTTATAACATGCTAAAACATGACAAAACTGGATTCCAAAAACCGAGAATAGAACTCTGGCAAATTCTGCATTACTCTCCGATGTAAACCTATAAATACTAAAATCCAAATCCACTAGGATAATATTCAAAACTTCAATGAGATTCCCCAATCGTAAAATTCTACAATTATAGAAAAATAATCTGCTATCTCATTCTCTGTTCTTGGACTCCACTCTATTTCAGAACATATCGAAATACTAATGCACAATTTAACTATGCTCATCATAAAGAAAACTATCTTCTCTCACATAATTATCATTATAAATTATCTAATTGTAAGTAATACTACTCGATCCATCGACAACGAAAATAAACAAAAACAAACTAAAGCACACGTCTTATCCAGTCAGGAGTCCAGAGCTGAATGACCACGCTGGCAATAACTGCACGTGTTAGACGTGCACCAGTACGCCGCCTATCGGACATTACATCCAGTAAAGGGAAATCAATTTTCTTCTAATTCATTTCAATCAACCGAAGAAAATTCCATTTGTAACAATCTAATTAGTATACATTAAGCCATTTTTTCTTAGATGACTATTCATGTATTTAAGGGTTAAGACAAGTAGCAGTTTAATGCTGGGTGAAAGTTATACACAAAGCTGACAGATGAGCTGTATGCACGACGTGAACCCTGAATTTAGCAGCCACCTGTCTAAAACACCTACATGTTTCTTTATTACAATTCTGGTTTAGAGGGATTTTATTCTCAGTACTTTTTTGTAAAAAACATTCAAAACTTAATCACACGTAACTTTGCATGTCTGCATCCGTATATATACGCCTGAGTGTGATTAAATTCACACACAGCAGGCAACTGTATGTAACAACCTGGTTCATCTAACTCTAATTCTAGTATCAAAGACATGATCGATTTAGTATGTGTTGGCAGTACTATTTGAAGTGCAGTGGCCAAAGGGCCTCGTGGCTGTAACCAATTCACTTCTAATTTCCTGTGATATAATGTACTATAATGAAAATATTTGTTACCGTGAACAAACCATAATACATAATTTCACCCGCCACATTCGATTTAGTTTTTAAACTTCTTGTTGAATGTTTTAAGGTAACAAATAATGACCTCGTGACATAAACTACTTCATATCTCACGATAAATACACGATACATCACTGTGATATAAACTACTTCATATCTCACGATAAATACACGATACATCACTGTAATGACTTCATATCTCATGATAAATACACGATACATCACTGTAATGACTTCATATCTCACGATAAATACACGATACATCACTGTAATGAAATCGTTAAACTAAACAATAATAAAAAAATGAAAATAAGACTGAATTCTCACCAATCTTTTGTAAAAACGTCTTAACGTTTACAATTTATTTCTACACAAATGATTGGAAATTAACTTTTTATATCAAACCGTAAAACGACGGTGTATGGTACATAACCACGCGTGTTATTTATTTATCGACACGCTTTAGTTATCTCCCCTGATTCTATTTCTCTCTCTCTCTCCCTCTCTCTCTATCTCTCTCTCGCTCTCTCTCTCTCTTTCCCTCCCTCTCTCTCTCTCTCTCTCTCTCTCTCTCTCTCTATCTATCTATCTCTCTCTCTCTCTTACCCCCGGCCGTTGTCCAGGTGTAGCAGGAATGTTTCATTACCGAAGTCTGTGAACGTTTCATAGTGATGCCGGTCCATATTACCTGTAAATAGATGCATTACACTACAGTAAAGCCCTTCTAAAACGGATGTTAAAATTAGTTTCAAAACCGGTCTTTCAGACAGGGAGTTCACCATGCCACCAGTCCTGCCTATAAAAACCTAAATTGTTCTTTAATAAAATTCCGGTTTAAAGGGGATCAACTGTACACTCAACAGCGACCACAAAACCAAGGTTTAATTCTAGCTATCATCTCTGAATACTGATTTTCTTCAACCCTTTCCCTCATATACACGTACTTTCATGCATTTGCAAACAGAGTAGACACAGACCAGACGGCTTCTTGACCGTCTGACCAGGGTCTGCTCTGTTTGCTTATGAAATGTTATAGATTTGGTTCTACAGGGGGTGTTTGAAGCAAAATATCCATTTGAATTTTTCAAAGTATAAAAAATCTGTTAATAAACTTTCATGAAGTCATTATTTTTACACGAATATTGAACAGGGAAAGGATTAAAGTGGAATGGGCCATCATTGTTTAACTGTTTACCCGGTAGTTCATTCATTATTAAAGGCTTAAATTTGCTATATTATTTTGAATGAAAAAACTGCAGACCCTAATCAGAATGCTCCTCTAGGAGCCCTCTTGATCTTGGTCTACACTGTTTGCAAATGTCATTACACTTGTTTACCGCGTTTAAAGAGTGACAAGCAGGTGGTAGCTTAATACAAGACAAAAAATCCTTCATGAGCTTCCTGAATTACTTTCATCTTGCATTAAGCAACTATCTGTGTTTAATCTATTCCCTCATATTGACGTCTTTTGACACCTCTGTAAAAGCCACTTTAGTGAACCATTGTGATAACTATAGTATTTGCTTTATAGAAGCAAATGCTCTTTTTATCACAATGTTTTCAGAACTACACACTTCTAGAATTTTCCTTTTCTCTAGTAAATGCTCCTTTTGGGTAGATTTATTCAAAGAGATTGTGTCAAAACTAACCTATGAGAGTTAAAGACGCCAAATGTTGTGTTCATAAAGTGCTCTGTGTAGAGGGGCTGTGTTCATAAAGTGCTCTGTGTAGAGGGGCTGTACAGTAGTACTAGCAACATACAGTTGAACTTCAGTATATCCAACTTCAAGGGACCATACAAAGTCATCCAATTTCTAGTCTGGAAATTTCTCAAGTTCACAGCTGAAATTAGGTTGAAAGTAATACTGAAAGCTCCTGTATTTCAGCGTTACTTTCGGCTTGCATTAAGCTGTCACAGGTGTTTCTAGGATATGCGTGTAGATACATTTTAGAACAATTCTGCATTGTAAACTTTGGAGGGAACATTGGAAGGTACGAATTTTTTGGTCGAGTTATCCCGAAGTTCGAGTATACATGTTCGATATATCGAAGTTGAACTGCATTGCAATTGCTAACAGAGTAGATCAAAGTCTGATAAGAGCTTTTGACATTTTATCAACATCTGCATTCCTATCTCATTCCTGAATTTAAACAGTTATTCCGTTCTAGGTTTACCCTGTTGGGCTTACTTTGTTGGCGATTGTGGTTATTATTGGTCACATTTTCTTATACGTTCACTCGCTTATGAATTGACATGTTATGCATGTTTTGTTGAAAACTGACCCATTTATCCCAATATTATTCATAGAAATTCCATCCAGGTATTTTGTTTAGAACCCATCCATTTCATGATGAGGGTGCAACACAATGATGAGGGGGTTACACAATGATGAGGGTGTTACACAATGATGAGGGTGCAACACAATGATGAGGGTGTTACACAATGATGAGGGTGCAACACAATGATGAGGGGGTTACACAATGATGAGGGTGCAACACAATGATGAGGGTGTTAGACAATGATGAGGGTGCAACACAATGATGAGGGGGTTACAAATGATGAGGGGGTTACACAATGATGAGGGGTTACACAATGATGAGGGGGTTACACAATGATGAGGGGGTACACAATGATGAGCAATGATGAGGGGACAACATAATGATGAGGGGGTACACAATGATGAGGGGATTACACAATGATGAGGGGACAACATAATGATGAGGGGGTTACACAATGATGAGGGGGTTACACAATGATGAGGGGACAACATAATGATGAGGGGGTTACACAATGATGAGGGGGTTACACAATGATGAGGGGACAACACAATGATAAGGGGGTTACACAATGATGAGGGGTTACACAATGATGAGGGGTTACACTGATGAGGGGGTTACATAATGATGAGGGGGTTACACAATGATGAGGAGGTTACACAATAATGAGGGGACAACACAACGATAAGGGGGTTACACAATGATGAGGGGGTTACACAATGATGAGGAGGTTACACAATGATGAGGGGGTACACAATGATGAGGGTGCAACACAATGCTGAGGGGGTAACACAATGCTGAGGGGGTTATACAATGACGAGGGGGTACACAATGCTGAGGGTGCAACACAATGCTGAGGGGGTTACAAAATGATGAGGGTGCAACACAAACAAACTATTCGCTGGTATAAGCCATTGGCATAAGTCAGTTCAGCAAACAGTGCAAACCCTGCTCAGATGTTTCCTTCATGAGTTCTCTGATTTGGGTCTACACGTGTTTGCCTCTGTCCTTTTTAAGGACACTGGACAGAAAAGGGATGATTTGTTGTATGTACGACGATGAAAATAGAAAGGTCGTTTTGTCACTTTACCGCGTACATTATTATGTATAGACATACAATCTGTCGTCAGTATAAATAAGTTCAAACATTCATCACGACCAATTCAATGTAGGTCGACTATAGATGAGACACAGGGTAACTCAACCAAGATTCGAACTTATCGACAAACTCGAACCCGGTTAATGAATTGAAATAGACGACACTAAATTTGAAAGGTCAAGAAAATGTGTAACTGGTTATCCTTAAAAAAAGTGGGCACAGCAAGTTTTGTGCTAAAGTCTAGATATATGAGTTACCTGTGAGGAAGTCAAATATATGCATGTCTATGATATCTAGTAGGCGACGCCCGCTGTTGAAGGGCACCTTCTCCTGCACCCGACCGCAGAGGTCGTCGTACACCTCCCAGTATGCCTTCCGGTGCTTGCTGTAGGAGCGCTTCCAGGGATTTCTCCAGGTCTTTCTCGGAGCTATCCGTTCTGGAGGCAGGAATGTGGCGAACGAGCCTTCCAGCATTTCCGGGTGACCGCACACGGCGTGCCCGGTATCACAGTAATAGGAGCAGGTCCCGTGGAAACATACATTGTTGGCTGAAAAAGAAACAGCAAACATGTTGCAATTACAGAACTAAACTAAAATGATTTCAATAAAACTAAAATATATACATGTACAGCAAATTGTTAAAGTGCAATTACAGAACTAAACCCTTAGAGTGTTGATTAAACGCGGCAATGTTTTGAGAAGAGACGATAGCTTAACACTTTGAATGCAGAAAACAAGTGTATTGACATTTGCAAACAGTATAGACCCAGATCAGAGGGGTCCTATAGGACCACTGTGCTGTGATATCAGGGACTTCACCGTTTGTTTTCAAACTCCTCTACCAAATTATACCCCTTTCATACTCTATATCGTTTAACCAAAGATGGACAATTCCACTTTGCAAATTCAGCATTCAAAGGATTAATTCAGATCGAAAGGAATACGGGAATCTCCCGGCTTAACTGTTACATTTAAAATAAATTTTAAATGCATATCAACTTTCCTATAACATGTATGTACAGTTGAACTTCCATGTCAAGAGGCCGTACGTACACATTAATTCGAGATAACAAACGTTCGAGTTATCCGATTTCCAATCTGGACAACTTTTCAAGTTTACAACTTAAGTGCTTTTCTTGATATGCGTAGTGATACATTTAAGAGCAATTCTTAATTGTAAATTTTGGAAGAGTTGAACATTTAGTTCGAGTTATCACGGAGTTCGAGTTATCACGGAGTTCGAGTTATCCGAATTTGATATATTGATGTTCCACTGTACCTTGTCATGCGTTGTTTTAAATTTAGTAACACATAACCCACTATGAAAAAATGTCTGCACAAATTTGCAACTGACTACTACCGATTCGAACAATCGTTTGAGAAACCATGCATGGTCTGATTGTCAAGGAGCTTGGATACCGATGAGACGCCAAGTTACTCGGCGTCAAGTTACTCGGCGTCACATCTGGACCCAAGCTGTTTGCAAATGCGAGCCAATACCATAATAGCAGGATAAGAGATAAAATAAACTGATTATACATGTAGCTAGTATGTATACACGTCATCCAACTAAAAGAACCAATTTCAATACATCTACGACAATGAGCTACAGATGAACGCAAGTACTAAATCAATGAGTAAAATATGTACGCAAGTACTAGAATCAGTGAGTAAAATATGTGCGCAAGTACTAAATCAATGAGCAACAGATGAACGCGTTAACACAAGTACTAAAATCAATGAACAACAGATGAACACAAGTACTAAAATCAATGAGCAACAAGATGAACGCAAGTACTAAAATCAATGAGCAATAGATGAACACAAGTACTAAAATCAATGAACAACAGATGAACACAAGTACTAAAATCAATGAACAACAGATGAACACAAGTACTAAAATCAATGAACAACAGATGAACACAAGTACTAAAATCAATGAACAACAGATGAACACAAGTACTAAAATCAATGAACAACAGATGAACACAAGTACTAAAATCAATGAACAACAGATGAACACAAGTACTAAAATCAATGAGCAACAAGATGAACGCGAGTACTAAAATCAATGAGCAATAGATGAACACAAGTACTAAAATCGCCATTTTTGGGGTCTGTGTGAACACACAGACACCAATTCTACCGTATCTGCGAGAGCAAATCAGCCGGTCCTCACAAAACGATTTACTCAGATGTGTAATGTAGTTAGGTAATCAGCTCAATTTATTACAAAAAGTACTATCGTGGACCGTTTTCTAAGACAAGCAGTTACTGTATTTGATCATTTCTTCAACAAATATGACGAATATTTTTCAAATAAGGCGATATTAATAATATTGGGGTATTTATGCACACTTATACACGAATCATTTTTTGATTAATTGATCGCCGCCATTTTGAATATCACGTGACTTTACGCCATAGGGGAACGCAACCTCCAACGCAGTTATCTCCCCTAATAGACCGCGCGCGTGGTGACAATGGAGATCACTGTGAGGAGTTCGCAAATCGAGTAGAAGAATGGAAACTTTACGCAGAATTTGTTTACCAGACACGCATTTTGGATGAGCTTGAAAATCGTAAGTACATATACATACAAACATTAACGCTTAGGTTATCATTGTCTTCTATTTATAGTTCTGCTATGACTTTCGTGAACACGATTTATTATCTTGAATCTTCCGAGTTATTACAATGTTGTGAAAGAAGATCTGCAGCACAGGTCTGCGCTATTAAGTTTTTAACTTATTCATCCCTGAGACTTAAAGTTAAACCCCTTCCTCCATAAATATGCCTTTGTACGTCTTTGCAAACAAAGTAGACGCACAACAGGTTTCTGGACGACTCGGAACCAAACTAACCGGGCCCCTAGACAATTCGGCCCCAAAACGATTCGACACCATGGTTAACTCGGCCCTCCCAAATATTTACCCTAGACGATTCGGCACCTATTTATTTTAATGAGTTTTTGTTATCAAATTTACATTTTCCCTGTCAATCAATCAATAAAATTAACTTATAAGGTGGATCCAGATCATCATAATAAATTGTTATTACGGAACACTGAATTGGATTAAATCTATACCTGGTAAATTTTTCGCACCAGCTTTGAAAAGTTACAACTTATAAGGGCATTCTTCTTGGGGGTTTTGGGGGGTTTTAGACCTTAGGAATAATATGCATTATCATCACAAGGCAAACAAAAAGGTGAACAGTATAGGGGCAATCTGATCTGGGTCTACTTTGTAAAATGCAAAGGCATAAAAAATTAAACTAATTATTATACCTACAAATAATTGCCACCCGACTTTTAGGCGTAATTAGACATGCTTTGCCAAATTGGTGGTCAATTTAGAGGTTTAAAATTTATACTGTACAATGGTAATTTTCGTGGATCTACTCGTAGACATTGTTACAATGGTTTTGCACTAATTTCTCATGGTAGTGAAAGTAAGCATTGCAATTGGAGCAGTCTGATCAGGGTCTGCTCAGTTTGCTTATAATAATATGGTGTTATATAGATCAAATTCTATGGTTCTGTCTGTACCAAAATATCCTTTGTTAATATGCAATTTAAAAAATTGATCCAATAATATGATATCAATGATGTCATTAACCCTTTAATGAATATGTAAACAGAGAAAGGGTTATTTTATGGACATATAGTGAAATCTGAAGAAAGGTTGTACAAGGCCTTCCTATATTGTTGTTATCCTGGTAATACACACTGAGAAAGTTAGACATTCTGACCAGCCAGGTGCTTTAGTATGATTTATGTGCGTTTAGGCTTGTGAAAAAAAGGTGAATGATGTGTACAATTTTAAATGTAAAATGTTTTATAGTCATTTACTCCATCAACAACCCTTTCCCTGTTCTATGTTTATTTCAAATTTAAATACCTGCTGAATATTCATGAACAAATTAGTTATATGAAATATGGAAGGTTGAACATTGAAGCCATTTTGGAAAGTAAAGGAAAAGGTCTACAAAATTCTATTAGCAAACACAGCAGACCCTGATCAGACGGCTCCTATAGGAGCTGTCTGATCTGGGTCTACTCTGTTTGCAAATGCGTGAAAACACATTATATGAGGAAACGGGTTAATGCCTTTGCAAAGAGCATATATATCCATATCAGATAGTATCTATATAAGAGCTCTCTGATCAGGGTCTGCTATGTTTGCTTATGAAATAATAAAGATGATAATACAGTTTCTAGCATGTTTAAAACAGAATTGTCTGTAGTGTCATTATAAACATTCAGTTAATATCAAGTATAAATGTAATTATTACATTTGTTATACTCGTACACAGTATACCGAATAGTCCCCAAACCATGGCTTTTACAAAGACAATCCTCACCCGAATCGATTCAAAATTACATGCCCAATACACGTACCAGTGAATAAAAAGAGCACTCTGTCCGCTGTTTCCAACGCCAAGTTTTGAATAATATGAACCCGTCATAATGACGTCATCTAATGACTGTGTGACTTGATAGCGCCGATTCTTTCAATCCTTTGAGAATCTATTGCACCTAGTACACTAGTACATGTAGATCCCATTTTATCCATGAATGTAATAAACAGGTTATTGCACAGGTGACTAGGAGCCGCAGAGTGATATAGTCCCTTACCTTGATATAGTAACTCGGGCTAAAGCCCTCGGGCCAATTGCAAATGGCGGGCCAATATACATTTGTATCACGCTGCAGCTTTAGTCACCTGCGTAATAACCTCTATTTGTTTGTTGCGGCCTTAGTTACCTGCTTAATAACCCCTATTTATTTGTTATATGAATATTTATGGTGTAAGGGATTAAGAAATATTTCCAGAAATACATTTTAATCATAAGCATTAATTTTATTTGCAGGGGACAGTAATTTCGACAAGATTCCAAACAACAAGGGACCTGACATGCCAGTTTTCTAACAGAGCCCACTGTGCTTTAAATGCCACAAAAATGGAGAATAATATTGCTTTATTGACAAAGAGCTTTCAATGTCGAAACACAGTGATTGTCACCACAAAGCAAGACCGAATCAATGAAACATTTTTATCAACATCCAAACAAGATTTCCCAATACTGATCTTAGTATGAAAAGCTTGATCAGCTGGTGCTGCCTTTGTGGTATATGAATTGTTAAAATCTACTGAACTACTTTAGATACTAGCAGCCAGTGTTTGCTGATCTCCAGATGGAACAGTAGTTGGTTAAAGATTGTCTGAACATTGAAAAGCTTTAGACTGTGTGACTTGATAGCGCAGTCAGTAGAGTGTTGGCATGGTAAGCCAAAGGCCCTGGATTCAAGTCCCAGTCGAGTCAAAACTTTTTCACATGTACCAGTTTATTGCAAAACAATTTAGTCAAAGACAGTATGATGGTGATTCTAACGGATAATTAAATAGAATATGTTGGACATGCTGAGAGAGATGGGCAGGACTCTGAACATGATGTTTGTCAACAACTTGGACATATTAAAAAGCAGAAAGGACTATCAGAAGCTATCCTAACGTTTTGTAAAATGAGCAACAAACATGTCTCAGAATGAACCTAATGAACTACTTCGGATACAAGCAATCAGTATTTGTTTGTCGACCCTGTAGATGATGCTCATTTTGTAAAACCATGCAGAGTTTTCATGTCATGGTCACAGTGATCAAAATTTGATCATAGCAGTTTAGCCTTTACTCCATGAATATTCATGGTAAGAAACTATCATATGACATGAATATAAATAGGTTGAGTTTTAAAATTTTGCAACGGCATTTTTAAAACAGGGTTTTTTGGCCACAGCAGTAACTGTAGAGCTAAATGTATGTTATGTCAGAAGCAAATAGAACATACCCTGATCAGATGACTCATATAGGCAGAGGTACAGATAAGGGTGTGTTCCCAAATACTAAAATCGTCATTTCACCACCAAACCCTACACTGTGACCACTCTTTACAATAATCTCTTCTAGAAAATTACTGAAGAGTGGTCACAGTATATAAGGTTTACTTGGTGGAGAAATAAAGGAGCTATTCTTGAAAATGTAATTTAGGCATCTTATTTGGAGCTCTGTATAAGAGCTGTCTGATGTGGGTCTACCCTATTTGCAAAGGTGTAGAAAGGCATATTTATGGAGTAAGGGGTTAACACAATATGAGTGGTATATAAGGAACTAGACTGACAACACCCAGATGGTGATATATATATATATATATACATATACAAATGTATATATATTAAAGCTGAATATCTTTGCAAAAAGAGTATACCCATATCAGACAGATGTGGGAGACTAGGAGCTGTTTGATTGGGTCTGCACTGTTTGCTAATAGAATAATATATAGATTAAAGTTTCTGCTATTACCAAAATTCATGTTAAACATTATTATATCAAAAATAATATTACAATCAATGTTCATATTGTCATTATTTCATGTAGCAATGGGTTCAGAGACATAATTTATCTGACAATGTTCAATACTTATGTCAATTAAGACTTTATTCCATGAATATTCATGTAAGAAAGTATGACATCATCATGATTATGAATATTAATTAGGTTAATTGTTGTAAAAGCACATGGACACTGGAATGTTTTGCCATGGCAGAAACTATAACCATATAGATCTACATGTATATTATATCTCAACCCTTTCCCTGTTCATTATTCATTTAAGAAATATTGATGTATCATGAATATTTATATAAGCTGAATGTTAATATAAACCTTCTAAGGAATTTTTTACTCTGAAAAGAACTATAGAATCATATCTATATCATGTCTGACAGTCAGGTCAAGTAAAGAAGAGCAGACCCTGATCAGACAACTCCTATAGGAGCCGTCTGATCAGGATCTACTCTGTTCGCAAAAGTGAAAAGGCATTTGGTAAACCCTTTCCTCCATAAGGCTAAGGCTTTGCAAACTGTTAACAGAGTAGGTCCAGATCAGGATCTACTCTGTTCGCTCATGAAATAATATATTTAATTGCGATTCAGGACAATTGCCGATTCTCCTAGGACAGATTGCTATCGCATACATGTATGTTAAAGTCACTTTTTTAAACCATTGTGATAAATAGAGCATTTACTCCAAAGGAGCAAATGCTCTATTTATCTTAATGGTTTAAAATCTACAAAATAATGAACATTGTATTTTATATCCCCACAAACAAAGTTTTGTGGGGTATACTGGAGTAACCATGTCCGTCTGTCTGTTCATCTATCAGCCCGTCTCTCAGTCCGTCCATTCGTCCAGATCATAACTTCCAAAGTATAAAAGCTATTGACTTCAAACTTCATATACAGATAGATCACATGGACTGCAAATGCATTGCACAATGTTCGTAACTCTGTCTTCAGTACTTCTGGAGTTATTGCCCTTGTTTATTTTTCTCAAAATTTAGCTTGTCCGGATCATAACTTTCAAAGTATAAAAGCTATTGACTTCAAACGTCATGTACAGATAGAACACATTGACCACAAATGCAGTGCACAAGGTCCATAACTCTGTCTTCAGTATTTTAGGAGTTATTGCCCTTTGTTATTCTAGTGAAAATCTGGTTTGTCCGAATCATAGCTTCAAACATATAAAAGCTATTGACTTCAAACTTCATATTGAGATAGATCACATTCACCACAAGTACAATGCACACGGTTAGTAGCTCTGTCTTCAGTATTTTTGGAGTTATTGCCCTTTGTTATTTTTTTTTTAAATCCGGCTTGTCCGGATCATAACTTTCAAAGTATAAAAGCTATTGACTTCAAACTTCACATACAGATAGACCACACATTCACCACAAGTGCAGTGCACAATGTCCATAACTCTGTCTTCAGTGTCTTTGGAGTTTTTGCCTTTTGTTATTTTTGTCAAAAATTGGCTTGTTTTAATAAACAAAGCTTTTTTAAATTTTGCAATATTGTTGAACACCATCTGAAGTTCTGCACCTGCGATAAAGATTTTGATTTATCACCTCGTGCATGAATGAATGGTCTCCCATTTCGTAATTTAACAGATAAAAATTTAGCCGTCAAAGCTTTATTTCTATAACCCCATCTCTGTGTCAAATGTGCTAGTGGGGGTATAAATCACCTTTAGTGATAGTTATAGTTTTTCTTGTAAGTGCATCTTTCCAGTAGATCCGTTCATAGAGGTTGAATCCGAAAATAGCATATCAAGGAATGGGTTAAAAGATTGTAACTTAATTCTATTGAGTTGCTGCAACATCATTTTTCTGAATAACTTATTTGCTCTTTCTTCAGCACTTGTTTCAATAATTTGGCTTTCATACATTTAAAGGCTAGATCAGTTGCAACCTTTACTGTGACAACTTATCTAGGGATACACTATATGCAATTCAAGGCTGAAGAACTTCGTTCCTACTAGTCATGCAAAACTAACATGCAAGCATGACTCATCAACTTCCCTTCAAATGCTTACTTCCTTATTCTCGGACAGTCCCATTGGTGTGACCATAATTAGAATCCATTCAACAAAACGACGCATAGTAATGGACATACCTTAGGATGTGGTTGAATGAGAATGGAATGGTTTCAAAAATATATTGGTTACTCCTTCTTTACTGTAAGCCTGACATGATGAATTTAGTTTTTCCAAATTGTCAAACCCTGCAATGGCTTAAAGTAGAAAACTAAAGCATAGCTGAACATCATTATTGAAATATGTTTCTGTATTATATGTAGTGTAGCTATTTAGTTTAGATGTAAGCGTTAGTTACTATTCATGATCCCATTCAATGTTTCAATAACATTTATTGAACAGCCACTTGTTTTCACCCATGATGACCTATGATTACAGTGACAGCCTGATGCAACTCAAAAAGATGCGCCCCTGTGAAACTTTTCAATTTGCATTCAAGTACCACCTGTCATAAGGAATTATCAATTAACATCTGAGTGGCTGTTCAACACAGGGTTTACAATAAACCAGGTAAAAGTAGAAATACAACCATGTTTCGATTTAACATTTGATAACATTTTAGCTTGTCTGTTTCAAAGAAATCACAAGTTATTGTCGTAACTCCGGCGTCCGCGTTGTTGTCGTCATGGTACGAAATCTTACTATTTACCACAACTTCTTCATTTTTTGTGTCGCCTGCCGAGAGGCAATGTGTCACTTATGGATCACTTTTCCGTCTGTCTGTCCGTCCGTTCGCCGGTCTGTCTGTCCGTCAGACTTTCTTTTTTTGGCTGTCATTTCTAAACTAATCATTACAGAGCTTTCAAATTTCATATTTCTTCCTCTCATTGAGGACCCTTTATTCAGATTTTCACACTTCGGCATATTAACAATTTTGTGTCAGTTGCGAGCAGGTGACACATGTGTTCATCCGAACACTCTTGTTCATTTCCAACCTTTATTTTTGGTATACATGTTCATCTTGACAATGACAACAGATAAGCGTTGGCACCCGCTTGTGCTCTTGTTTAATTACTTTCAAACAGATGCTTTACTTGCAACATATGTTTATTTGCTGTTTTATACTTTTTCTTGACATTGTCTACAATAAAATTTTATCATAAATACATTTACTCTTTTTTCTCCCATTTCAAAATCTGTGAACAATTTCAGGTGATTACCATTTTATATTGTAAAACTATACAACCATTCTTGATTATCTACTTGAATTGTTTGCGAGGTTCCAATATTTAATTAATTTTAAACTTATTTTTGTATACATTTATATAAATATATTTATATAATGTTTTTCAGAAGATCAAGATTTCTTGACACTGTTCAATTTATACCTTTACTACATTATACTTCAAATTTGGAAATTGGGTTTGAAATATTTACATAAAACATGCAAAATGCCAGCTACCACCAGATAAGATTTCAGCATCTGGGAACATAAAAAATAACTCGCAAACAAACACCCAAATACAGTAGAATCTCTCTAGACCGAACAGAAAATAAACATTATTTTCGAGGATTCAAAACAGGTGGCTGCTTGATGCAGGCTGACAGCGATACGGAAACTTCTGCAGGAGCTTTTTGTATAGTTGGTCAGCATACAGCAGTCTTTAATGCCCAGTCATAATGTTTATATTTCGTCCGGTTTAGAGAGGTTCTACTGAATAACACACGTTTTCTTTCCAAAAACACAGACCCCTTCAGTACTTTGATTCTACCAGACCCTATGTTGTGACTATTTTTTAGAATAAACTCGAAGAGATGAATCTAGACAGTAGTCACAGCATATAGTTTACTGGAGAAATAAAGAAGTTATTCTTGAAACTTTTTTTTAATTTGCGTATCTTATCTGGAACTCTAAATTATTGTCGATAATACACACTTCATGAATAAGGAAGATGGGTCTTGTCCTACCTGGTGATATAAAGAACGTTTTCTTTATTTTTGAGTCTGCGAGTCTTTTGATGTCCTCGGTTAGGTTCACCTCCCTTCCGATGGTTGGCGGAACCCGGTTAAAGGCCAGGATTCTGAAATGTCATCAATCTAAATTAACCCATTACCTCACAGGCTATTTTTAGATCCTACCTCTTTGAATGAATCTACCGAAAAGGAGCATGTACTAGAAAAAAGACTTTTTTAGAATTGTGCACTTTTGAAACCATTGTGATAAATAGAGCATTTGCTCATATAGAGCAAATGCTTTATTTATCACAATGATTTCAAGAAGTGACTTTTACAGAGGCGTCATAAGGTGACAGTATGAGGGAATGGGTAAGTAATTCACTCCATGAATATCAATATAAAAATAATGTATGCATGAATATATTTCGGGTTAATATGTATAACGTCATAATTATGTAAAAATTATACGATGTAATAGAATATGAACAAGAATAGTTTGGACTTTTGAAAAAAACTGTAGAATCAGATTTAATGCCGTAAGCAAACACTGCGTATATTTGAGTAGTGTTAACCATTCGCTTGATAAACGCGATATGGCTGGTATTTGCCAACAGTTTGGATCCAGATCGGACACCGGGTACAGCGGCGTCTTATACGCATCTAATCTTTTTGACTTTTGATAAATAGTTTTTTGAAAATATTGAACGAATCGGAGGTAAGTTTGAGCAAACACCATTTTTACCAACAAGACAAGGTTTTATAAGTGAATGCAGTTGAACTTCGATATCTCGAACTCGGATAACTCGTACTTCGGGATAAATCAAACTAAAAGTTCGGTCCTTCCAAAATTTACTATACAGAATTGTTCTGAAACGTATCGCTACACACATCTAGAAAAGCATGTGACAGCTTAATGCATGTCTAAAGAAATGCTGAAAGCTTCTGTAGGAACTTTCAGCATTACTTTAGACGTGCATTAAGCTATGAATTTGAGATGTTGGTCAGATTATAAATTGGATGACTCGAACTTCTGTTATCTCGATCTAATTTGTATGGTCCCTTCAAGTTCGAGATATCGAAGTTCAACTGTACATCAAATCCGATTGTGCGAAGAAATTCTGGATTTTTACAGACAGTGCAGACACAGACTAGCGGTCGTTTCACTTACATGGTGTCTGATAAGGGTCTACACTGTACCTGTGTGTCAAAATGGTTGGTAACATGGAAAATACTGACTAGTTTCTGCCAGTACAGTTTAGATTATTTTTTTGTACATACATGTATACCTTTAAACAACACTAACAACAGAATGATCTAAGTAATTATATTGCTAAGCATTTATCGGATAAAACGGACGTATGTCTGAAAATACATTTGCGAAAATTCCAAATCTCTGTCTGTCTGTTTGTCTGTCTATCTGTCTGTCTCCCAACGCTCTTTCTCTCTCTCTCTCTCTCTCTCTCTCTCTCTCTCTCTCTCTCTCTCTCTCTCTCTCCTCTCTCTCCTATCTCTCCCTCCCTCTCTCTCTCTCTCTCTCTCTCTCTCTCTCTCTCTCTCTCTCTCTCTCCCCTCTCTCTCTAATTATTTCACCTTCTCGTTCCTTTTCAAACTCACTTTCAGAACCGTTTATTCATCGACATATTTCACTTGCTCTTTCATTTAATCATTTTATAATGTGCACATGCCTTTTACACAACAAGATTAATGATGGAAATAAAACATACACAACTAATTCTTCTAGACAGATGGGTGAAAATAAAGGAATGTCATGGTTTTATTTCTTAGGTAAAGATAACAGCTTTTTTCCTGGGAGAACGATACAGGATACTTCATGTTTTGTGCCATTCGATTCCAAGAGCTTAGAGTTATTTCAGCACCCCTTTCTTTTAAGTATGACCCAAAGCAATACTTCCAACAACCTTAATGTTCTCTGCTCTGTAGGATCCTTAAGCAAATGAGAAATAATTACGCAGGCTTGAGTGCATATGTATGAGCACACTTTGAAGTAGGTAAAACTGTTTTAAGATCTCGTCGATAGCTTTGTGATGGAAGAGATGAATAAAAGGTCAGACCAAACTGCTCAAAAGACGAGCCTCGCGAACTTCTGGTCCGCTATAATTGCTGCCTTTATGGTTTCAAAGTAAAACAGTATTGTATGCACAATTTGGCTCCTTCTATGAAACCACGAACGTTTGAAATATGGTGGTCGGTACTTCAAATATTTGATTGAAAATTCTGCGATTGATCAAGAGAGATGTTTTTGTGTAGCAAAGTGTTGTATTTTGTTTCGCTTGGCACTCTTTTATGAGGGATTCTGTGATGACTTTTGCAAACAGTTAGTGTTCGATAGTACTCAAAATGAGCCTTCATTGCATAAGATAAACCGGAGCTTCAAATTATTATCAATGTGGGTCGTCAACTTGCATTAAAGTGATAAATATTTATCAAGAAAGTGGTTAAAATAGCTTGAATCACACAAAGTAAGTCCATTCCGTCTTGAGTTTGCTAACTACATGTATATAACATTGAATCCAAAACATATCATAATGGAGAAGCTCTATACAGTAAAACACATTTAAACGAGATATCCAATTTACTTTAAATATCGGTGTTGGAGACATGTGGCAGCTTAATGCAGGGTTAAAGTCATGCAGAAAGCTCCTATATAGAGGACATTCACCCTGCAATTAAACCCTCACCTGCCGTCACAAGTATCTAAATCCTTCTCTGCTAGAACTATGGTCTATAGATGTGTTTTACTGTATATAATATTTGGACCCTACTGGGCCTTTTTCAAAGAACGAGACATAAGATTTTTACACATGTAAGACCACAAATATATCTACGGTACAAACAAAATGTAGACTACTTTGATACATGCAGACATCGGTGTTAGGTCATAACCTTTACAGTGCCAGCAGTGTTGTCTACTGGATACACTACGTCAGCATCAAGTTCAAGAGGGGTGTCTCATAAATTTAATTAGGAAAATATTTAAACAGAATGCCAAACCGGCTGGATGCTGGTGAGACGTCCAGTTACTCGGCGTCCCATCTCGAGTCTAACAGTTTGCGTATACATGTAACATCACAGACCCGTCTCCATGGCAGCGAAGGGGTTAATAATTGTAAAATTGAATGTTTGAAATTTTTGAATTTGATCTGGTCCTGATAGTGCCTATCTACAGCAAATCCTCTTTAAACCGGACGTTCAGTGTAGTACATGTATCAATATCGGTGTTAGAGACAGGTGTCAGCTTAAGACAGGGTGAAAGTCCTGCTTTCTGCAGGAGCTTTCTGCATGACGTTCACACTGCCTTAAGCAGCTACCTACCTAAAAGTATCTAAGTTCGTATCAACTAGAATTCCGGTTTAGATAGAAATGCACAATAGATAGTCACGGTGTCATTATTATTGTTGCATGGATATTCATCATGTAAATGGCTAATTAGCACAGATAAAATCATTGCAATATGGAAATGGAAGATATATTTGAAACTACTTGTGATAAATGGGTTTTATGAAAGTTACAAGCCACGGGAGAGTTATGGATATTTATTGCCGGCTTATGTAAGGGAATACCCTAATTTGATGAGTGGGTATCGCCTATGTAATAGGTTCAATTAAAATGCTATAAAGACATGCAATAAATATCATGATAAAGAGGAAACGGAGTTCAAACAGTGCATGTTACGTTAGATGGCTGTACACTGCAGGTTCCTGTGTACATGCATGCACTGGGGAATTCTAATTGTGTACACGTCTGAAACGTGATAAATTTAATCAGAATGTTGCCTAAGAGTGTACAATATGATAAGGCCTCATTCACAGATCGTATAGCAAGTAAGACCAACATGGAATATTTCCATTACAGTACATTAAAGAGCAAACTATCTTTGGTTATTGAAACCCAATGAAGTCTGCTCCATCATAATAATACATAATAAAGTAATAATAATAAAATAAAATAATAATAATAATGACACCAACAATAATAATAAATAAATAAATAAATAAAATAATAATAAAAATAATAATAATAATAATAATAATAATAATAATAATAATAATAATAATAATAATAATAAATAATAATAATAATAATAATAATAATAATAATTTAATAATAATAATAAGGGTCTGCTCTGTTTGCTAAGGGATTTTGACAGTTGTGTTTGTTTAGTTTGTGTAATGGCTACAATGTAACACATTCCATATTTCGTTATATATGTGTAATTGTTCTGTCCATGAAAAAGGTAAAATGTAATGCTTAACTCCATTTATATTCATCATGCATATTAATTAGACTAATTGTTAGATCAATTATTATAAAAGCATACGAACACATGACTTTTTGACCATGGCAGAATCTGTATAATCATTATCTATATTAAATTAAAAGCAAACAGAGCAGACACTGATCAGACGGTGCCATCTGATCTGGATCTACTCTGTTTGCAACTGTGTATTTATGAAGTAAATGGTTATATTAGGGACACTATACTAAGCGTGCTAATAGTGAACATTTTACCTCGTGGATATTCATGTAACAAATAATGACCTAATATTGACTAGCTGTTCTTTTATAACGGCATTCTATAGATATAAAGGCATTTTGATCATGGCCCAATCAGTGGTAGCAGGTCTAAATTATCTGGCAGACAAACGGGACAGACCCTTATCAGACGGCTGGGTCTACTCTGTTAGCATAGACATCGAACGGCGTCTCAATCAGGTCAAGAGTTAACTCTTTCACTGCCAAATTATGTCGTCTGTTACAATTTTCCAATTTTATTTTTCTTCATTTTTGTTTCAAGAAACAGTCACAGGAACAAACAGTGTGGATCCTGATGAGACGCCGAGTTACACGACGTCTCATCTGGATCCAAATTATTTGCATAGGTAATCACAGATGCGACAATGGCAGCGAAAGAGTTAATGAAAGGGTAAAAAAAATCAACTGTCCGTTGATGAAATGCGAACCAGGTGGATTAGAGGAGACGCACAGGCAGTTGATTCCGTACTTTTGCCTGTAAACTTCACCGACTGAAGACGTTACCATCACTCTATCAAACCGGAATATGTCACTTACCTGTCCAAATGGAATGCGGCTATTTCGGCATTGTGACGCTCGAAGTCGACGAAGTAAAAATGATCCGGTAGGGTTTCCTGTTCTCTAGGATACCTGAAACGATAACAAGAACCATGAAATAAATCCGGTAAGGGCCAACAGAGTGCTCAGTCCAGTACTCTGTAAATAATAATACAGTTGAACTTCGATATCTCGAACTTCAAGGGACTATATTAATTGGTTCGAGATAACAGAAGTTCGAGTTATCCGATTTCTGATCTGGACAATTTCTCAATTTCACAGCTTAATGCAGGTCTACGGGAATGCTGAAAGCTCCTGGAGGAGCTTTCAGCATTTCTGTAGACCTGCATTAAGCTGTGAAATGTGTTTCTAGATTTGCGTAGTGATACATTTTAGAGCAATTCTGTATTGTAAGATTTTGGAAGGACCGAACTTTTAGTTCGAGTTATCCGAGATATCGAAGTTCAACTGTAGTATAATGAATAGTTATCAGCCGAGTATTTATAATGAGTATTGTATATGAACACAGGCTTTTTCTGGCATGACATAAAATGCAGACTCAGATCTATATACATGTAATGCTATAGGCACATGGATCAGACTTTGATCTGCGTCTACTCTGTTTGCAGTGGGTCAGTATGGTTATCTCTATGAAGTAAATGGCTACATAAAACCGAAGAAATGATGATTTTAGTATTTGAGTACGCACCTTCATCTGTAGTCTATATATCTGAACATCCTGTGACTCATCTATGCGGTTTAACCAAAGAATTGACTAACATGTTTGAAAGTGTATAGATCTATATTGTGATAAATGCATTCAATTGTAACACAACTGACATGGGCGACGCTAAGACATGAGCGACGAGACAGGACATAACAGGAACTTTGAAAACTGCAGGCTCAGAGAACGCGTGCGTCAGAGGCACATAACCCATTACCTCGTGGGCTATTTTTAGATTCAACCTCTTTGAATAAATCTACCGAAAAGGGGCATTTACTAGAGAAAAGGAAACTTTTAGAAATGTGTACTTTTGAATCCATTTTGGTAACTAGAGTATTTGCTCCTATGGAGCAAATGCTCTATTCATCACAATGGTTTCACAAAATTACTTTTACAGAGGAGTCAAAAGACGTCAATGTGCGGGGAATGGTTGAACCTTTACTCCACGATATACAAGAAATAATGATATCATGAATATCAATTAGATTAATTGTTATAATATAACATGGACACATACAGTTTTGGCCATTGAAGAAAGGTCAAGAAACTGTAGAATCATATCTATATTATATCATAAGCAAACAGAGCACACCCTGATCAGACGGCCTCTACAGTGTATGGGTCTACTCTGTTTGCAAAGGCGTGGAAAGGTGTGTTTACTGTGTAAATAATTAATATTTCAATTTTTAGTGTAACCCTACGTCGGATATAGACGCCTTTTACGTCTCGAAAACAAAGCAGACCCAGATAGCTACCGTACAGAGCAGGCCCAGAGCAGATAGCTACCGTACAGAGCAGATAGCTACCGTACAGAGCAGGCCCAGAGCAGATAGCTACCGTACAGAGCAGACCAAGAGCAGATAGCTATCGTACAGAGCAGATAGCTACCGTACAGAGCAGATAGCTATCGTACAGAGCAGATAGCTACCGTACAGAGCAGATAGTTACCGCACAGAGTAGATAGCTACCGTACAGAGCAGACAGCTATCGTACAGAGCAGATTGCTATCGTACAGAGCAGGCCCAGAGCAGATAGCTATCGTACAGAGCAGATGGCTATCGTACAGAGCATATAGCTACCGTACAGAGCAGACCCAGAGCAGATAGCTATCGTACAGAGCAGATAGCTATCGTACAAACCAGATAGCTACCGTACAGAGCAGGCCCAGAGCAGATAGCTATCGTACAGACCAGATAGCTATCGTACAGAGCAGATAGCTATCGTACAGAGCAGATAGCTACCGCACAGAGCAGATAGTTACCGTACAGAGCAGGCCCAGAGCAGATAGCTATCGTACAGAGCAGATAATTATCGTACAGAGCAGGCCCAGAGCAGATAGCTATCATACAGAGCAGGCCAAGAGCAGATAGCTACCATACAGAGCAGATAGCTACCGTACAGAGCAGACCAAGAGCAGATAGCTATCGTACAGAGCAGATAGCTACCGTACAGAGCAGACCAAGAGCAGATAGCTATCGTACAGAGCTGATAGCTATCGTACAGAGCAGATAGCTATCGTATAGAGCAGATAGCTATCGTACAGAGCAGATATCTATCGTACAGAGCTGATAGCTATCGTACAGAGCTGATAGCTATCGTACAGAGCAGATAGCTATCGTAAAGTGCAGATAGCTTTCGTACAGATCAGATAGCTACCGTACAGAGCAGATAGCTATCGTACAGAGCAGATAGCTATCGTACAGAGCAGGCCCAGGGCAGATAACTACCGCACAGAGCAGGCCCAGAGCAGATAGCTTTCGTACAGAGCAGGCCCAGGGCAGATAGCTATCACACAGAGCATACCAAGAGCAGATAGCTATCGTACATAGTAGACCCAGAGCAGATAGCTACCGTACAGAGCAGACATAGAGCAGATAGTTACATGTATCATACATAGCAGACCCAGAGCAGATAACTATCGTACAGAGCAGGCCCAGAGCAGATAGCTACATGTATCATACATAGCAGACCCAGAGCAGATAGCTACCGTACAGAGCAGGCCCAGAGCAGATAGCTACCGTACAGAGCAGATAGCTACCGTACAGAGCAGGCCCAGAGCAGATAGCTACCGTACAGAGCAGACCAAGAGCAGATAGCTATCGTACAGAGCAGATAGCTACCGTACAGAGCAGATAGCTATCGTACAGAGCAGATAGCTACCGTACAGAGCAGATAGTTACCGCACAGAGTAGATAGCTACCGTACAGAGCAGACAGCTATCGTACAGAGCAGATTGCTATCGTACAGAGCAGGCCCAGAGCAGATAGCTATCGTACAGAGCAGATGGCTATCGTACAGAGCATATAGCTACCGTACAGAGCAGACCCAGAGCAGATAGCTATCGTACAGAGCAGATAGCTATCGTACAAACCAGATAGCTACCGTACAGAGCAGGCCCAGAGCAGATAGCTATCGTACAGACCAGATAGCTATCGTACAGAGCAGATAGCTATCGTACAGAGCAGATAGCTACCGCACAGAGCAGATAGTTACCGTACAGAGCAGGCCCAGAGCAGATAGCTACCGTACAGAGCAGATAATTATCGTACAGAGCAGGCCCAGAGCAGATAGCTATCATACAGAGCAGGCCAAGAGCAGATAGCTACCATACAGAGCAGATAGCTACCGTACAGAGCAGACCAAGAGCAGATAGCTATCGTACAGAGCAGATAGCTACCGTACAGAGCAGACCAAGAGCAGATAGCTATCGTACAGAGCTGATAGCTATCGTACAGAGCAGATAGCTATCGTATAGAGCAGATAGCTATCGTACAGAGCAGATATCTATCGTACAGAGCTGATAGCTATCGTACAGAGCTGATAGCTATCGTACAGAGCAGATAGCTATCGTACAGAGCAGATAGCTATCGTAAAGTGCAGATAGCTTTCGTACAGATCAGATAGCTACCGTACAGAGCAGATAGCTATCGTACAGAGCAGATAGCTATCGTACAGAGCAGGCCCAGGGCAGATAACTACCGCACAGAGCAGGCCCAGAGCAGATAGCTTTCGTACAGAGCAGGCCCAGGGCAGATAGCTATCACACAGAGCATACCAAGAGCAGATAGCTATCGTACATAGTAGACCCAGAGCAGATAGCTACCGTACAGAGCAGACATAGAGCAGATAGTTACATGTATCATACATAGCAGACCCAGAGCAGATAACTATCGTACAGAGCAGGCCCAGAGCAGATAGCTACATGTATCATACATAGCAGACCCAGAGCAGATAGCTATCGTACAGAGCAGACCCAGAGCAGATAGCTATCGTACATAGCAGACCAAGAGCAGATAGCTATCGTACAGAGCAGGCCCAGAGCAGATAGCTACATGTATCATACATAGCAGACCCAGAGCAGATAGCTATCGTACAGAGCAGGCCCAGAGCAGATAGCTACATGTATCATACATAGCAGACCCAGAGCAGATAGCTACATGTATCATACATAGCAGACCCATAGCAGATAGCTACATGTATGATACATAGCAGACCCAGAGCAGATAGCTACATGTATGATACATAGCAGACCCAGAGCAGATAGCTACATGTATCATACATAGCAGACGCAGAGCAGATAGCTACATGTATCATACATAGCAGACCCAGAGCAGATAGCTACATGTATCATACATAGCAGACCCAGAGCAGATAGCTATCGTATGCGCTGTTTATTCAATGTACGCTCTGTTTGCCTGTGGAATAATTTAAGTATACATGTAATTTTACAATTTCTGCCATGACCAAACCTTTAATTCTATCTCATCAATATTCCTGATGTCATTTCTTGTAAGAATGTTCATCATATAAAGGACTAATCCAGACTGTTAACCCATTCCCATCAGAGGCTGATTTTAGATACCTTTTTGAATGAATCTACTGAAAAGGAGCATTAACTAGAGAAAAGGATTTTTTCTAGAAGTGTGTAGTTTTGAATCCATTGTGATAAATAGAGCATGTGCTCCTATGGAGCAAATGCTCTATTTATCACAATGGCTTCAAGATAAGATTTGACAGGGGCGCCCAAAGGCATCAATATAAAGTAATGGGTTAAGTTAGATAACTACATTGTGTAGATACTGGTGTTGATCAACCAGTATAGACCCTGATAGGACGACACGTAACATTTTGACTTCCACATTATGTAATCTAATACTCGTCTATATGGCATTACAACTCATCTATTATTCATAAGAGAGATTCCTGCAAAAGACATACGCTAGTGAAAAAACTTTAACACTGATTGATGCAGCAAACATTACAAACTCTGGTCAGAAAGGATTCTTCAAAAGTTATTTGATCTGGGTCTTCACTGTTTACCAAAGTCCAATGTCGGGATAAGTTCTAATATAAAACACGTCAGCATCTGGGCTTGTTCTACGAATTCTATAAGCCAAAGAATATGTATGCCTCTGAATGTATCCTGTTCTAAGATCTATATACATCTGCTTCAAGTTTTACTCCGTGTTTTGATTCGTTCAAGTTTTACTCCGTGTTATGATTCATTCAATGTTTTACTCCGTGTTTTGATTCGTTCAAGTTTTACTCCGTGTTTTGATTCGTTCAATGTTTTACTCCGTGTTTTGATTCGTTCAACTCCGTGTTTTGATTCGCTCAATGTTTTACTCCGTGTTTTAATTCGTTCAATGTTTTACTCCGTGTTTTGATTCGTTCAATCTTTTGAGAAACTGTTTATCGAGTGTCAAACAGCTTGGTTTGTAATCAGACGCAGTTAACTGGTGTCAAAATAACTACATGTATTTCAAAATACCAGTCAAATCCTGCTCCACACGATAAGGGTTAAAAGCAGTCGTTACGAGACTGAATAGATAAATAGTCATATTGGCAAATGCAAGAACATGCGATGGTTAAAAGTACTGAAACCATTCAAATGTCAAACAGCCTGAGGCATGCTTTTAGCGCTTGTGAAATTAACCGTATATATGGAAACGAGAATCTAGAGTCGGCTGTGATATAGTAAAACTCCTCTAAACGAGAATCTAGAGTCGGCTGTGATGTAGTAAAACTCATCTAACGAGAATCTAGAGTCGGCTGTGATATAGTAAAACTCATCTAACGAGAATCTAGAGTCGGCTGTGATATAGTAAAACTCATCTAACGAGAATCTAGAGTCGGCTGTGATATAGTAAAACTCATCTAACGAGAATCTAGAGTCGGCTGTGATGTAGTAAAACTCATCTAACGAGAATCTAGAGTCGGCTGTGATATAGTAAAACTCCTCTAAACTGCGGTTTCAAATTAAGACAAAGTCGGTATTAAACCATTTACTCCATAGATACGCCTTTCTATGCCTTTGAAAACAGACCAAGATCAGACGGCTCCTCTAGGATCTGCTCTGTTTGCCTATGTATGCTATAGATCAGACGGCTCCTCTAGGATCTGCTCTGTTTGCCTATCTATGCTATAGATCAGACGGCTCATTTAGGATCTGCTCTGTTTGCTTATGTATGATAAAGATCAGACGGTTCCTCTATGATCTGCTCTGTTTGCTTATGTATGATATAGATCAGACGGCTCCTTTAGTGTCTGCTCTGTTTGCTGTATGGTATAGATCGGACGGCTACAGTGTCTGCTTTGACAAACAGTTCATGTGTTCAATATGCAATTTTTAATATTCGTTATACCAACATTTCTTTCATGAGTACTCATTGGGTAAAGGGTTAAGACACGTGGGAGAGTAATGCAATGTGAAAGTCATACATAAAACACCGGTAGGAGCTTCTGCGTGGCTGTCTTCCTGCATTAAGCTCCTGTATATGTCTTATAGACCGATAGCTTGAGTGTTCGGAGTGCGTTTTTATGGAATGAAGGGTTAAAGACCCATAAATAAAAGTGGTCATCGAAAAGAGGGTATCCAGCCAAGAAACAGAGTTATACGAACATGGGCCTTCCATAGTTTACAAACATTAGACCTAGACCAGCCCATGTGTCTAAGAAGCAACGTTTGGCCAGGGCAGACCTAGACCAGCCAACGTGTGTCTAAGAAGCCACGTAGACCAGGGCAGACCCAGCCCAGCCAATGTGTCTATAAGAAGCAGTGTTTGACCAGGGCAGACCTAAACCAGTCAATGTTTCTAAGAAGTAGCGTTTGACCAGTGCAGACTTAGACCAGCCAATGTGTCTATAAGAAGCAGCGTTTGGCCAGGGCAGACCTTGACCAGCCAATGTGTCTCTAAGAAGCAGCATTTGACCAGGGCAGACTTAGACCAGCCAATGTGTCTAAGATCCAGCGTTTGACCAGGGCAGACCAAGACCAGCCAATGTATCTATAAGAAGCAGTGTTTGACCAGGGCAGACCTTGACCAGCCAACGTGTCTATAAGAAGCAGTGATTGACCAGGGCAGACCTAGACCAGCCAATGTGTCTTAGATCCAGCGTTTGACCAGGGCAGACCTAGACCAGCCAATGTGTCTAAAAAGCAGTGTTTGACCAGGGCAGACCTAGACCAGCCAATGTGTCTACAAGAAGCAGCGTTTGACCAGGGCAGACCTAGACCAGCCAATGTGTCTACAAGAAGCAGCGTTTTACCAGGGCAGATCTAGACAAGCCAATGTGTCTATAAGAAGCAGCGTTTGACCAGGGCAGATCTAGACCAGCCAATGTGTCTATAAGAAGCAGTGTTTGACCAGGGCAGACCTAGACCAGCCAATGTGTCTAAGAAGCAGCGTTTGACCAGGGCAGACCTAGACCAGACAATGTGTCTAAGAAGCAGCGTTTGACCAGGGCAGACCTAGACCAGCCAATGTGTCTAAGAAGCAGCGTTTGGCCAGGGCAGACCTAGACAAGGCAATGTGTTTAAGAAGCAGCGTTTGACCAGGGCAGATATAGTTTGTATGGTAAATAACTACAAATGCTAATAAATGTGAAAAAATAAAATGAAAAACTATATAAGAGGCTACAACACTTTCATTGTGCAGCATCTTTAACGCTAACATTATTCGTATTTTAACTCTTTACCTTTGCAAACAGAGTAGATCCAGATCAGACAGTCCATAGAGCAGTCGTCTGACCAGGGTCTGCTCGTGTTGCTTATGATATAATAATATAGATATGATTCTAGAGTTTCTGCCGTGGCCAAAACTCCATGTGTCCGTGTACTATTATAGCAAATAACCCATTTGCGCCCAGTGGATTCTTACATGTTTATATATTGGATTAGTACATTTTTTATCTAAGGGATGCCTGGCCTACATGTTCAATTTCGTTTTGTTTTATATTAAAATTCCTATCAGCAAACAGTGTAGACTCTGATCAGACGCCGCGTTACACTGTTTGCCTACGTCCCATATATGGGATCGTGGGTGCAAATGGGTAAATCTAATTGATATTCACATATTTACATGAATATTCACGTAGTAATCGGTAAAGAGTATAATCTGCTTTAGATTGAGTTTTCCAGTTAGTCAATAATACAGCAAGTTAAGTTTCTGACAATAGTAAATTAGTAATAATATTTTCGCTCGAACAATTTGTTTGCAAACAGACGATTGAATTTATTATTCTGCAATAACAATTTAGGTGCAGATTATAGCTGGCGGGAAAAATCTAATTATCTTAGTGTGTGATAGTTATTACACGTGCTTATCTCATGCTAACATACCTCTCCAGCTGCTAATAGCACACTGTGAATTAATTAATTTGCTGGAAACTGTTAGTATGAACCCATGATTGTATGTTGTACAATGAATGCTGACAAAATACTGCAGTCACCCTGTAAACAGTGCTTCCTGTCACCCTTTAACCCATTCCCTCATATTGACGCCTTTTGTCGCCTCTATAAAAGTCACTTTTTGAAACCATTGTGATAAATAGAGCATTTTCTCATTGTAACGATTTTTCTGATAAGGCGCCTTTTGACGCCTTTGCAATCAAAGTAGTTCCAGATGAGACAGCTAATGCAGGAGCCGTGTGAGCAGGGTCTAGGTCGAGGTCTGCTCTGTTTGTTGATTGAATTTCATAGATATTTTTATTTATTTTCTAAGATGACTACAATGTTACACTTTCCAATTTTCATTATAACTATGTTAACTATGTTGTCCATGAATATTCAGTAGGTATAGAAATTTGGAATAAATATGGAACAGGGAACCAGGGTTAATAGTAGACCTAATGTAATCAATAGTCATAATTGGCCGAGACTACCATCACTATTAAATAAGTAAAAGTTTCATTTTAAACACCACTGTCTTCTGATAGCTGTTTTGGAATAATTTTATATTCAACGTGTAACATGCATCATGACCATTCAATGATGTAAACGTTTCAAGGAATGTTTTAACATCGACAAAACTGCAGAATCAGATCTATATCACATTAAAAGCAAACAAAACATACCTTAATCAGACGGCTCCTATAGATCTGGGTCTACGCTGTTTGCAAATGCGTGAAAATGAGTTTATAAAAAGGAAAGGGGTAAGAACGCTCTCGTGTTCATTTCTATCTAGAAACGAGTGCAGTGTTATTTGCACACCATGTAGACACTGATGAGAGGGTTGTGATCAGGGTCTACATTGCTTGTTACCAACACTCATCTAGCAAATAGTAAGCCTTTCTTACTGAATGAACTCTATATATAAACAGAGAAACAGATTACTGTACGTACACAAATACTAAACTCGTCATTTCTCCACCAAACCCCTATGTTGTGACCACTCTTTAGAATCGTCTCTTTGAGAGTAATGTAGGACGTTTCGGCCAGCGGATGTTTCGGCCTGGACGTTTCGGCCAGCGGATGTTTCGGCCAGCGGATGTTTCGGCCTGGACGTTTCGGCCAGCTATTTCTTTTCAAAGTAGGACGTTTCGACCAAATTTTATATTAAAAACCAAAAATTGAATAATCAAAATCATTAAATAATCCTCTATAAGTTAAATATTGATAATCGGTTCATTATTTTTTGTTTATACAGATCATGATATTAGCTAAGCAGGTGACAAATTCATTTAACAGATTAGACTCACACTTACTCAACCCTGGTACAAGGTGTGATAAAGAGGTGCTTTCAAATACAATAGTCACATTGTTTAGTCACTAAAACAGCCCTAGGCCACATAACACCTTACTAAATGCATTACTATCCCATTCAGTTTTCATTTTTGTCTGGGTCCAAACTGTTTGCTACTCACTTTATGTTTGTTTTGTTTTTTTCAATCAAACTTTATGTTTTTTTAGTTAAACTTTTGGTGGATCTAGCATTGACTTGTAATAAACAGTTTGGAACCTGATCCAGAGCAGACAAATGAAAACATGCTCTATATAAACAAAAACAAACAATGGACCAATTATAAATTTTTAACTTATAGAGGGTTATTTAATGATTTTGATATTTCAATTTTTGGTTTTTAATATAAATTTTAAATTTTGACCGAAACGTCCTACTTTGAAAAAATAGCTGGCCGAAACGTCCTAGACCGAAACATCCTAGGCCGAAACGTCCAGGCCGAAACATCCGTTGGCCGAAACGTCCGTCCACCCTTTGAGAATGGTCACGACATAGGGATTGGTGGAGAAATAAAGAAGTTACTCTTGAAAAAGTTTTAATTTACGCAGCTTTTCTAGAAGCTCTGTAATAATAAACACTGATGAGTTATTCCCCTCAGACTAGTCAGCGTTGAAAGGTTTAATATAGGTGGGTTTTTAAGAACAGTTGAATTATGAACTATATCAAATGCCACGTATGCTATGTGAATACTGTGTTCCCACCGGTGCTTTTCAACCTGCTAATAAATCGCAAGAAGTTAGATTGCATTTTTAAGCACAATCCACTGTCTACTCTGTTGATTGTCATAAAAAAGTCTTATTTTTTCTAATACATGAATTTATTTAAAACAACTTCGTATTTTGATATGACGACAGATGTGTTTCCTGATAATATATTCGCCAAGTCCTTAATTTCCATAACAACGTTTTAAAGGCAGGGCCGTGATTAGCTTAATTTGCGCTAAAATTTAGTTCGAGGTGGAAATATTTGATAACTTCTATGATAAATTTCGCCTGGAAATGTATTTCAAGTGTTTCTTCGTACACTAACATGCCGTTTGCCACTGCAATTATGAATAATGTAGTTGGTGGTGAGGTTAGACAAATGTGCATGTACTGTAGTGTCAGGCTAGAGCGACCATGGGATTTATTAGCCCATCTATATTAGCCCATCTATAGTAGCCTATCTATAGTAGCCCATCTATTAGCCCATCTATAGTAGCCCATCTATATTAGCCCATCTATATTAGCCCATCTATATCTATATTAGCCCATCTATATTAGCCCATCTATATTATCCCATCTATATCTATATTAGCCCATCTATATTAGCCCATCTATATTAGCCCATCTATATTAGCCCATCTATATCTATATTAGCCCATCTATATTAGCCCATCTATATCTATATTAGCCCATCTATATTAGCCCATCTATAGTATTCAATACTTTACTCCATTACTATTTATGTAAGGAATAATGGTATCATCAAGACTAATTTACTGAATGTTTATAATGGCACTATTAGCAATGGGATTTTAAAATCATAACAGAAACTGTAGAATCACATCTATATTATGTCATAAGCAAACAGAGCAGACCTTGGAACAAGTTTTTGATCAACTATTTACTGAACGCCAAACAGCATGGCTCCTGGTGAGACCCAGTGCAAATCGGTGTCTCATCAGGATCCAAACTGTTTGACACTGACAGAGTTAAAAATAAAACTACGCTACAGTTTCACTAAATAATTATTATCAATTTGTATAAACCAACTCTCTGAGCTCCATGGTGTTTTTCTTTAAGCTGCTCCGTTCAAGTGTTAACATGTACTACTAAGACCGGATCTTGATCAAACACAGAGTTATGTAACGTCTAATCTAGAGCAAATCTGTTTCAACATGCCGGTCGAGGTCAGCATGATAATGATTAAAACCAAATCAACGAATAATCAAATACATCATAAACTAGTAGCATATGGTCGCACCTGTCTTAAGCGGCCATCGAACAGAGGTCGAAGTATGGGTCTGTAAGGCAGGTGGTAGCTTAATGCAGGTCAAAAGTAATGCAGAAAGCTCATATAGGAACCTTCTGCATTACTTTTGACCTGCATTAAGCAACCACCTGCTTCTTAATACTAATATGCTCAATAAATGAATGGTCGCTTAAGACATGTTCTACTGTATTATAAACATGGACACGACTTCACCTGACTGACATGTGTAAACACATTGGATTCGTATTAGATGGTGAATAACTCGTTTTCTCATCAGAGTCCAAGGTTATACTGCTTCTGAGTCTGAGATCATTCTCAAGTATCTGATTGGTCAGATTCTGTGTAATCTCAGACTCTGACCAATCAGATGCTTGAGAATGATCTCAGACTCAAGCAAAACATTCTATAACCTCGGGGACTGGACTAAAGCTGCTTGGCACGTGGGTAACGAGTGGAGTGAGTAGGAAGAAAGCAAAAGTAGCCAACATTAGAGTTTGAGCAGACGAATGTTTACAGCAAGATAGGGTTAGTTTTTCGTCCCGATCATCATCAATTCAGGATAGTATGCTGATCGGTCAAAGTTTTCCATTCTCAGCCAACCCATATCCTGTTTAACCCTTTCGGCGCCAAATTTCTAATTGTCGTCTGCTATCCAATTTTGTTAAATCATTCGGTAAAATAAGGAAATAAAATAAATAAATGCAAATGTCAAAGGAATAAAACACAGATATAGAACTAGAGTTTGATACAAAAGTGAAGTCCCTGATCAGACGCCGCCTTTAAAAGGCGGCATCTGATCTGGGACTGCACTATTTGTCGTGGTGCATTTTTACGACATTGGCGATAAAATGGTTAAACTGACAGTTTAGCCTGTATAAAGTTACCTTATATGGATTGGACACATACATATTAAAAGGCATCTTAAAAGGCATGTGGTTGCTTAATACACTACAAAGGAAATGCAGAAAGCAACATTGGGAGCTTGCTGTATTACTTTTGACCCGCATTAAGCTACCACCTGTCTTACAGAATTCTTTCACAAAATTCTCAGTTCAAAACACAATAATTGTTTCAAGCATATTAGCTTAGTTCAAACTTTTTAACATGCATATCTAAGCAAATATGTTTAAGCGAGATGCCACCATTCAGGCCTGATAATTAGTTGGTAAACTAAGACCAACTCCCTTTAGAATTGTTTACGCCGTATATCAGATCTATCTTTAAATACTGTCTGTAAACAGTATTATTCTATCTCCTGACATTAACCCTCGTTCCGCTGTGGAGCACAATGTTTACTCCAATGTGTACCTGGTGTTATTTGATCAAGCTGTTGGGAACCTATTGACCAATTGCCAAACAGCTTGGACTGTGATGAGGCGCTATGAGTTACTCGGTGTCTCATCAGGGTCCAAGCTGTTTGCAAATGGAGTCAGGTCGCAAATGACGTGATAAGGGTTAAAAGATGAAAAGAAAAACAAAGTGCAACTTTTTTGTTTCGATGAGAGAAAAATCGATAAGTTGCCGATATGCTCGTTTAAATCATTTATAACGATATTCTCTACACCGACATCATAGGTTTTCGAGTTAATATGTGGTCGTGGCCCCTCTTTGATGCTGACTATTTCACCACGATATCGCAACATAAAACAAACCTCTTTCAGTCTGGTGTTTTAAAAATTGTCTAAACGTATGGTTCAATCGTCACTACAAAGCCTATCTGAAAATCTTACATCGTAAAATCTAGCTTGTAGCATGCATTCATGGACAGCCTATTACGTTACATCTTTTCATGACCCTTATCTTGTGGAGAATGTGTAGTCTTCTCAATGGCTTGCTTTCTACATTGTTATATAACAGATCATTGAGTTCTCTCATTGATGGAAACTACTGACAGAGTAACAAACAACTTATACATGGGCAAACGCAAAAGTAACTTATACACGAGCAAACGCAAAGTAACTTATACACGAGCAAACGCAAAGTAACTTATACACGAGCAAACGCAAAGTAACGTATACACGAGCAAACGCAAAGTAACTTATACACGAGAAAACGCAAAGTAACTTATACACGAGCAAACGCAAAGTAACTTATACACAAGCAAACGCAAAGTAACTTATACACGAGCAAACGCAAAGTAACGTATACACGAGCAAACGCAAAGTAACTCACTAACTCATACACATTCGACATGTGATTATTTATAATTATAAGGGTTAGCCCTTTACCTTATGTCTTATATTCAATAAACAGAGCAGGTCCTAATCAGACGGATCCTATAGGGACCATCTGATAAAGATCTACACTGTTTGCCAAGTCGTCAAAAGATCTACGTTTATCAGTTAAAGGGTTAAGACGACGAATTGTGAAGAGGGGCAAAGTTATGGAAGAAGACTACTGGCCTGTGAAACAGCTCTTATCACGGCCAATTTAGCTTTACATTAAATACATGTTTGAAATCAATTTACAATGCATTTACTTTGTATCGTAAATTGTTTGAAATATTAAAATCGACTGAACAAGGAACGCATACATGTAAGCATATTATAATTGCACTTCTCTTGGTTTGTAGGTGACGGTTCCTAATAGCTTGAGTAAACTAATATGAAAGCCACTCATTTTTATTGTTTGTTATTTTACAAAGAAAATACAGTGCCACCTCTCTAAACCAGACGTTCGATTTAGTGTAAATATCGGTCTTGGAGACAGGTGGCAGCTTAATACAGGGTGAAAGTAATGCAAAATGCTCCCCTAGAAGCTTTCTTTCACCCTGCATTAAGCAGTCAGTTGCCTCAAATTATCTAAATTCTTCTTTACTAGAACTCCGGTTTAGAGGGGGTTTACTGTATACAAATAACACTGTACCATGTGACTCTTTTGGCGCTAAATTATTTCTTCTCCACAAATTGTCATCTGCTCTAAGTGTCAGACAACCTTCTTTTTTTCTTCTCAAAACATGTTGTGTATCATACAGTTTGGACCCTGATGAGATGTCGAGTATTGTAATCTGCATCCGATTGGTTTGCTGAGTTAATCACAGATTCACCCGTTAGTTGTAGCAAGCTATGAGAGGCGCTTTCCGGTGACATTGGCGGTGATGCAGTTAAATGTTCGTACTGTAATTACTCTACCGCAATGTCGCATTTGTGACTACCTACATGCGCGGATTTAGAGGGGGCGGAGCCGGAGCCGGCGTACGCCCCCTAAAATTGCCAA
Organism: Azorinus chamasolen; assembly: GCA_963576725.1. Taxonomy (NCBI): domain Eukaryota; kingdom Metazoa; phylum Mollusca; class Bivalvia; order Cardiida; family Solecurtidae; genus Azorinus; species Azorinus chamasolen. Next base: position 8,829,978 of record OY755236.1, on the reverse strand, counting down.
AACAATTTTTTAGTAATATTTTAGATCTATATACAGTAAAACCTCTCTATAACGACCACTAAATTGTGTTAATTAGTTGGTATTTAGAGCAGGTGGCTGCTTAAAGCAAGGTGAAAGTAAAACAGAACGCTCCCATATATAGGAGCGTTCTGTTTTACTTTCGCTTTGCTTTAAGCAGCCACCTGCCTTTAACACAGCTCTTTTTCAACATGTATAACAAACACACTATTTATTTATGTCATCAAACATAAAAATCTACCCCCCTCCAAAAATATTTCTACGCCCCCCCCCGCCCCCCCCCCCCTAATCTGAAATCCTGGAGGGAAAAGAAAATTGTACTAGACGACAAAGAGTTTGCAGACGACAAAGCAATTGCACGAGCTTTTTAATTCTGGTTTCTATTTTTCTTTTTTGTTGAATGACATGTTTTCAGAATTGCATGCATCATCATAATACAGCATAGATACACTATTCTACAAATGATTTCTATTATGTAAATGAGTATTTTGATATCTCTTCTATTTGAAAATATTAGGCAGTTAAGTTCTGAAATAATAGCGGGTTGCATAAAAATGAACTATTAGTAAAATAAAATCTAAATAATCTTATATCCGCAGAAACAGATGGGATCATTTAATTTCAATTAAGCACCTACTCTATAGAAACGCTTTACGCGCAATGTGTAGACCCAGATCCGAGGGTCCGTGCAGGAGAGGGATCTTCTGATATGACCATGCATTGCTTGTAATTCAAGATCATCTTGCAAATCACCCCCTCTCATAATGAATGGACTCTTCGATAAATATTAATGGACCATTCCACTTTGAAATTTCAGCACCCTAATGGTGAATCTAAACATCTTTCTCTTCTTTTTACCATGCATTGTCCTTTTGAGTAAACTGGTGATACATTTATCGTTGTTCTTGTGTTTTTTACAGCGTGTATGCTACATATATAGAAGAACCTGTCATAAACTTACATCAAAAAGAGGTCTAAGTATGGGTCTGTAAGGCAGGTGATAGCTTAATACAGGCCAAAAATATTGCAGAAAGCTCCTATATGAGCTTTTTTGCATTACTTTGCCCTGCATTAATCAAACCACATGCTTTTAAAGACTAATATGTTCAATAATTGAATGGCCATTCAACCCTTTCTTTCATATAAACGTGTTTTCACGCTTTTGCAAACAGAGTAGATCCAGATCAGACGGTTCCTGTAGAAGCCATCTGTTCAGGGTCTGCTCTATTTTAGTGGAATTTGAAAGATCTGTTTCTTTACTTTCTAATATGTACAATGTTCACCTTCCATGTTTCATTGTAACATTTTTGTCCAGGAATATTTAGTAGGTATTGAATAAACACAGAACGGGGAAATGCTTAAGACAGGCCCTACTGTAGTACAAATTCTGTAGGCCATCTAATCACCTCAACTAGTTTATGGCACACAGTAAACCTTAACAGTATTGCAAGAGACATGGACATTGGAATACATAATGACAGAGTAATTACTAATAGGAAACCACTGTTTTATGCTCCTTTAACAATGTCATAGATATGAAAAGATCGACAATGGGTCTCCGACACGCAGGCTCCCATACGTCTTTGAAACAGTGCATTGAACGCTCAGGCTTATACCATTACCCGATTAATATTCACTGAAGAAATGATGGCACCATGAATATACATTAGCTGAAACTTTGAATTTGTATAAGCACACAGGATATGTTGGCAATGGCAGAAATTATAGAATAAAAATATATTTATCCAGTCACCAGGCTTCTCTAGTGACATAATAAAGGGGGTGCAAATAAACTTAGGTTTATTAGGTAACTTCCGGTAGTAGAAGGTTTATTAGGTTAGTAGATAGGCGTAATGATTCTATAACAATGGAACTATTTTAATTTTCTGTAAATATGCATAAACATGTTGACGGAATAGATCTAACAGATCTATTTGGTAACCAAAAGAATTATTCAATGAGAAAAAATAAAAATAATTGGCTATAGCTGGATTCGAACCCGCGCCCGATCCTACAAAAACCAAATTGAATTCTAATCACTCTAGAGACGTCGCCCTTACCGATTACGCCACTGAGGCCACATACAAAATGACGTTGATTTATCAGTTTTATTAATTTAATCCACCGCTGGCAAAACGCGTTTTTGATAAAATCAAACCTGGAAGCAAAGATTGACAGATAAACAGTAAATGTTTCTTTTCACTCTCATGATCATTTGATTGATAAACTCTTACAGGGGCGGTGATAGTCATAAACCTAAATATAGCCTGTTCGGTTCCATCGATTTATGAGTGACGTTAGGTCTATCTAAAAATAGAAACCGAGACTACGTAACTCGAATTTGACCAGAGAATATAATCATGTCTGTTTGAAATAACTTATCGACCCTCGATTCAAATCATCTTAGTTTTCAAATTCAACCACGTTTTCCCTTCTAGTAATGCAAGTATCGAAACTATATTCCTCTGCGGTTGCTCATTAGATCTATTTACGTCTAAATGGAAATGAAAAGGGAGGGATCCGTTGATCGAAAAACTGCATTTTCAATGTAAATTATTTCAAGAGTGTTATGAGTCTATGAAATAAGACATTTAACTACATTGACTGGATAAATCGAATAATAGGTTAGTGCCGAAGATGGGACGCCTATCCTATATCCGACTCGGAGAGAAAACAGTTGAGGCTCGGCAAGCCTCGCCTCAACGTTTTCTCCCCTCGTCGGATAAAGGCGTCCCATCTACGGCACTAACCTATTATTCTCTATATCATTTTATAAATAAACAGAACAGACCCTGACCAGATAATTCATACAGGAATCGTCTGACCTGGATCTTCACTGTTTATAAAGGAATCACACGACGTCCATATCATGATATGGTATTAAAGAATTATTTTGATAACTTTGTTTTGCTCAGAGGTGAGTCTATTATACAGTCATTGACCGAACACTATGTGCTTCCTTTTTTATACCCATCCTCTTTGAATAAATCTAACGAAAATGAACAATTACTAGAGAAAGACATTTTTAGAATAGTAAAAGTACAAAAATGAGTAATGCAGGAAACACCACATACAGAACAAAGAGTCGCCCGAACAGCAACATAAGGAAACAGCAAATGTACATAACTATAAAAACATCAAACGACGCACAAAGACAAAAAAAACATACAATAGGGGGAAGATGAAAGTACCGCCTTGGAACGGTCAGTGACAAAAGTGACTGGGGGGGGGGGTTAAACCGGTTTATGGGCGCCCAACGTCACACTTATTCCATCCCCACCCTAAAAGACAAACAGTGTAAATAAACGTATCCCCTCTCCGACTAATCTACAACAACCGTGATGGCAAATACAGTGGTAAAGTGTATGTATAACGAAAACATTTAAGTGATCAAACTGTATCCACCTATCGCTAGTGTACTCAATGATTGAGCTGCAAACAGAGTAACTGTAGAAAAGTAATAAAGGGTACGACAAAAACGAAATAGTACAGATATCCGACGTTTTCCTTCCGTTTCTGGATTTAAGAGGTCGCCTTCATAGAGTACTAAACCTTTCTTGTCGGCGTACATGCAAAGAGGCCAGCGTGATTGCCAACTGTAAAAGGGTTGACAACCAAACATGCAGTATGTTGTAGTACTACAGGATCATATTCCCTTTTTAATGAATTTTTTAACATATTTGATGAACAAAGTGAGAAAATGGGTATGTCCGATAATTCTACGAAGTTTGTAAATCACATTACCATAAAATTCAGGATGTGAAATACCGTGTCGCAGAAGTGCCTTGAGATTACATTGGTACTTGCCAATAAGCGAGAGATTTCGATAGTAAAATTTAGAGAAAGTTTTTCTTAGTTTATGGTATCTATATCCTTGCTTAAGCAGTTTTTCAGTTAAAATGAGATTTCGACTGTTAAAATCGTCAATAGATGAACAAACTCTAGCAAAACGAATAAGTTGAGATATATAAACCCCGTAAGATGGAGCACGGGGAACATTCCCGTCAAGATGAGAGAATTTACAATATTAAAATCAAAATCATCTCTTTTGTCATATATTTTAGAAGAAATCATTCCATTATCAATTTTAAGGTCTAGATAAAAAACGCTGCATAATTGTCGGACGGGTTAGCTTTATTCAATTTGAGTTCTTTAGGATAAATTGTAGGAATCAGAGCATCAAAGAATGGGTTACCTAAGTTAAAAATATCATCCAAATATCGACAAGTTTCATTGAAGGCTTTTATAACATCTTCTTGTGATTGAGGATTCAAACGCAACATGAAATCTCTCTCATAGCAGTACAAAAACAAATCTGCACAATTAGTACCTGACGGTATATAGCATTCCCATAACGTACAAATATGTTGTCCAAAAGAAAGGTTAGTGATTCGCAAACTTCTGAGCACGTCCAATTAGTGTAATATTTCAGGAAAAGTAAAGCTTTGAAACCATTGTTATCTCTATGGTTTCATAAATGACTTTTACAGAGGCATAGAAATGCTTCAGTAGGGGAGGGGTGTTAACCCTTCCTCTTATAGTTAAGCCTTTTCGGGCCTTTGCACACAGGGTAGACTTGGATGAGACGGTTCACATAGGAGCCTTCTGATCAGAGTCGGCTTTGTGTGCTTATAAAATAACATCGATCTGATCTGAAGATGCTGCTATGGGCAACTAATTCTTTGTTCATATGCTATTATAAATCACAGCCAAAATATCAGGGTCTGCTCTGTTTGCTTATGGAATTATAGTGATATGATTCTACTAGTTCTGCCACGGATAAAACTTTCTGTACTCATGTGCATTGAAAATCATCTAATTAATATTCATGATTTAATGTACATGATTCAGTTTTTCGAGCATGGATACTCATCAGATTAAATAGACTTACAATTGTATATGAAAAGTGAATTTTGAAATTGCCATGCTGTAGCTTACCTCATCGGTTTGAAGAGTGCTTGACCCTCATCGCTGAATGTCACTATAAGTTTCAACTGTGTGCCCCCTTCCTTCATTTCTGAAACATAAACACACATAGCAAATCAGACATTTATCCTCTTAATATACTTGCATCAACGGCAAAACAGTCTTGTTGACAATTACCCTGGCAACATATATACAGCAATACAGTCGTATTGACAATTGGCCTGGTAACATAATTATATACAGCAATACAGTCTTATTGGCCTTTGGCCTGGCAACATATATACAGCAATACAGTCTTATTGACCATTGGCCTGGCACCATAATTATATACAGCAATACAGTCTTATTGACCATTGACCTGGCAACATATAAACAGCAATACAGTCTTATTGACCATTGACCTGGCAACATATAAACAGCAATACAGTCTTATTGACCATTGGCCTGGCAACATAATTATACACAGCAATTTACAGTCTTATTGGCCTTTGGCCTGGCGACATATTCATACAGCAATACAGTCGTGTTGGTCATTTTAATAAAGACGAACTCAGATTTTCATAGGCAGGTGGTTGCGTAATAAGCTTCCACCTGCTTTGAAACCGGCATTGGAACTAATTTGATTTCCGGTTTAGAGAGGGTTGACTATATGATTGGTATGCCATATAATGTTCAAATAAATCTATAGCGATGAATTAGACCTAATAAATATACACGAGAGTATTTACGACCAAGTCGAAGTTTAATGCATAAAGAAACTGATACAGACATGTTCTACATGAAGAGTTCTGTATATTTTGTCTTAAGATAACCATTTACTCTATAAGTACGCATTTCTATGCCTTTGCAAACAGATTTGACCCAGATCATATGTCCCTACAGGAACCATCTGATATGGATCTGCTTTTGTGCTTATGAGATAATACGGATAGTGTACAGTTCCTGACGTAGCCAACACGTATTTATTACCAATCAGAGTAAATCCTTGGAATTTGATTGGTCAGTTTGCCAAAAACTGCCGGGATGTACAGGACCGTATTCGGCGGCTTCCACGGAGAATACAGAATTCAAATTTGACGCGTGACGTCATTCGTTTTTGTTTTTGTTTTTAGCTCGATTCGAAATTTCGTATCGTCCTTACTCCATTGATTCTGGACGGATTACGACCAAATAATCGATAATAAACGTAAAACGTTCCTCAATTTAACACTATCAACTTATCAGTACAACGTGTTACCGTTCATGTTTACAAGTGAAGTTTCAATTCCTCTTTCGAAATTACTCTGAGACGTCATGTGTTCTTTGTCATGTCGTCATACAATTAGAGATCTAATGTCAGCAAAATAAGAGTTGTTCGTTTCTTAATTAGGTAAATCGGATCTCTGACTGGTAATAAATTCGTTACACGGTAATTTGGCAGGGTGTACGGCTAACGCCTCAGGAAATACGAGATCTAACCCGGTCATACCAGCCCGTACACCCTGTCAAATAACCGTGTAACCAATAGTGTCCTTGCGCTATTATAACAAATAATCTAATTAATATTCAGCTCTTACATAAATATTCATGGAATAAAGGCTTAAACTACCACATGTCTTAAAGCCTCAGAATTATGTTATACTTTGAGAGTCCGCTGTAGAGTGGTTTTACTGTACAGTTGAACGTCGATATCCCGAACATCAAGGGACCATACAAATTAGTTAGAGATAACAGAGGTTCGAGTCATCCGATTTTTAATCTGACCAATATCTCAAATTCACAGCTTAATGTGGGTCGAAGGTAATGCTGAAAGCTCCTGTAGGAGCTTTCAGCATTACTTTCGATGTCACATGTATTTCTATACATGTGTAATGATACATTTTAGAACAATTGTGTATTGTAAATTTGAAGGGCCGATCTTTTAGTCGAGTTTTCCAGAAGTTCGAGTTATCCTAGTTCGAGATATCGACGTTCAATTGTATTTAGTTTACACACTTCTTAGTTGTATGTATACTGCCATGTGTAAGACTACAGATATTTGTTATTAACCCTTTTCAGGAATTGGTATGTGTAGTTCAATAGTGACTGACACGGTTTTTTATGCGCTGATTTTGGACGAAATTTGAAAAGGTTGTGATGGAGTATACGTGACAAACTTTATATGAGAACAATCGTGAAGATGTGGACAATATTGTGAATAGCCAACAAAATGGATATATGTATGGACAAATTCATAATCGGCGGTAAAAGTTATGATACTATTACTTATCATAAATCGTAAATAGTAAAACTGGCATTTAAACACGAAGCTAAATAGTGCTCACGGTGGTCACGACTATCGATAGATAATTGACTATTGACTCTATTGTTCCGTCGCCCTACTAACATTGTCCTGTGGCCCGAGGCCTGTTCAGGAGCGCGGGCGCTTGATGAGCGCTTGCCCGAGCAAAAGTACCACTGCTGAACGCGATCGAGCGCCCTTTCTAAAATCAAGTAAATTTTTGATCTGCGGTCGGGTTCTAGAGCATCAGTTTGTTAATTACGATTGTTTTCTTCCAGTCGGTTTCTTCTGTTACCGTGTTGGTAGCCATCTTGGAAACACAAGCGAATGTCAAAGCGATACACCTCGCGAGTAGGCTAGCTTGCGCTAGCTGGCACTAGGCGGGCGCCCTCGTTCAGAATCCAAGCGCTCGAAGTGACATCGAGCGCCCACACTCCTGAACAGGCCTCCGGTGTACATTATTTCTTTACAATAACGGTTGTTGGGCCACTCACGCTGTCCAGTAAAAAAAACTATGGAAGCTCTGTAGTGACATATTAACAATCAAGACTGCTTCAGACTGCATCAAGGGGCATTAGTGACAGTTAACGTCCAACGGTAAAAAAAAATAATCTACGGAACTCCAGTAATGCCAAATGTTGCATAGATCTTTTGCAAATATGTTAACGTGCATTAAATACCAGCCGTCTACGATAACGTAAACCAGACATTCAAAGCATGGGTGATTCATTAGAAACATGGAGGGCTCGCATCGGCGGTTTTGTGCAGCCAATAAAGAGTAAAACAAGTGAAGCTAAAGGGATAATACTTAATTCCACCCTAGTGTCACTGACAATACAGATCGTTTTATTCTCCTTGCTGGTCGCTCAATGTGTGGAGCGGAACCCGGGGCCAACACCTGGGGACAACATCCGTGGTGGGCAGCGTGGCGGCGGTGCAGGTGGTGCGGGCGATGCTGGAGGTGGTCGCGGAGGTGGTCGTGGTGGAGGCGGTGGTCGTGGTGCGGGAGGCGGTGGTCGTGGAGGGGGTCGCGGCAATGTTGTTGGTGACGGACGGGCTCTGAACAGCTCGCCATTGAACATGGAACAGATACAATCAACGCGCGAACTTCGCTCTCGACGATCGGAGTTAAGCAACCATACACCAATAAATTCGTACTTCCGGAACACTATATCGGCATCTGCTAATGGGGCTGGTGACCTAGCATCCGGTTTTTCCGAACCGTGTGACGAAGAGCCAGATCACTCGACATGACACAATTATTATTAGAAATTCGCAGAGATGTAAAGCAAAATAACAGAGAACTTAAAGAAACCAATAGGAAATTTGATAATCTCGAAAAATCTGTGAATTCATTGAAGGAAGGTTATAATGAACTTAAGCAGCAGAATAATGATTTAAAGGAAGAAGTGTCCGATTTAACTGAAAAACTGTCGTCTGTCGAGCAGAATCTAGCTGCATCTGTTCGAAAACAGAACATGATTGAAGCAAATAGCAAAAAGCAAAATCTCAAAATATTTGGTGTCGAGGAACCTGCTGAAGAAAGTAGTGCAGACTTAGAGAGTAAAGTTACTGACTCCATTAACAATAGTCTGGATCTTGAAGAAGACATAGTTTCGTTCGATACTATGTATAGACTACCAAGCAAAGCTATACCGCGCCCAATATTTGTGCGTTGTGCAGGGGTTAAAGCTAAGGAAAGAATTCTGAACGCTTTTAGAAATAAACGGAAAAACGGTGTACAAATGACGTTTCGCGTGGGTGAAGATTTACCAGAATATATTTCAAAAGCGCGTTCAAAATTATATCCTTTCTTTAAGCAATACCAGTGTGTACTTTAAGCATGACTTTCTCATAGTGGATGACGAGAAGTATGTGTACGATCCTGTGAGTAAAACCGCTGTAGTAGCCGATAGATAGGAACCGGCCAACGCCTAAATACACTACATTTAAAAAGTCATATTAAACTATGTTCATTGAATATACGGGGTCTAGCAAAATTTAAAGATTGCAGCATATTGTCCTCGTTCTGTACAGAGTATGATATCATAGGATTTTGCGAAACATGGCAGTCTAGAGATTTTAGTTTCAATGGCTTCATACCCGAATTCCAGAACTTTGACAGTCCTAGGACTTCGAGCAGAGGTCATCGTGGCTCAGGCGGTGTATCTGTATTTGTCAGGAACTGGTTAGTGGAGAAAGGTGTCATTAAACGCATATATAGCCAATTTGATGAGTGTGTATTTCTATTTATTGACAAAGACGTCTGTAACTTGACCAAGAGCATAGTACTGTGCTTCACATATATCCCTCCAGAATATTCGACGGTATATACAAGTGAAAACAGCAATGGAATCGAGTTGTTGAGTGATAAACTTACTTCGATAGAGTCTGATCTCGGAGATGTCGCCTTCATCATCGCAGGCGATCTAAATGCACGCGTTAGCGACGTGGCGGACTTTATATACGACGATGATATACATTATGTTTACGGAGATGAAGTACAATATCCAAACGATACTTTCTGTGAGCCACGTAAGACTACTGACTGATACGGAAGTCAACAAATTTGGATTGTCCCTACTTGAACTGTGTTGTACGAAGGGAATTCATATGTTAAACGGGCGTTTTAGTGACGTCACAGGTGCTGTAACATGTACTGCAAACAACGGCGCTAGCATAGTAGACTACATTTTGGCATCGACTGAACTATTCCCGCTGGTAAACGATTTTTATGTTGGTGACCTTGATGTATCAGATCATTTCCCACTATTTTGTGCTATTAAATTTCCATTGACAGAGAACTATAATGCTTGCGTTTCAGATGAAGTGTTAAATCCATATCAAAAGTTTAGATGGGATGAAAGCGAAAGGGTCGTTTTCGAGATAAGTTTACGCAGGTATTTTCCGAGTTCGAAGACAAAGTGAACACTGCTACTGGCGATGTTGTTGATAGTCATAAAGAATTCGTGAAACTATTTCAAACTGCTGGAGAACGCATGGAAGTAAAGACAAAGCGCAAAAATAAAGCTTGCAAATTGAACACCGAACAGCCCGACTGGTGGGACCGCGAATGCACATCCGCAAAATACGATAAATATGCATCATTGAGAGGTTTTCGACGTTCTAATTCACGTTCAGATTTGAATGAATATATACGAAATAGAAATGTTTTCAAAAACATGTGTCGCGCAAAACGCTTAAACTTGGAACGGAAGCGCCGCGAAAAGCTCATAGATCTGAGAGGGAAACCGTCTGACTTCTGGAAGTGTATAAAGTCAATCAATGGAAATACGCGAAATGACGCTGATAATATCCCTGATAATATCCCTGCGCACGAATGGGTTACATACTTTGCTGATCTTTTTAAACAAGAACCTGCAACGTCGAATGCAGATGCTGATTACTTGTATGGTGAAATTGTGGAAGACATTGACAATGATATGCGTGATCGTGCTATTGAAGATGAAGAAATTATAAATAGTGTTAAGTCTTTAAAGTCAGCATGTGGCACAGGCCCCGATGGGACCTGTATTGAAATGTATAAAGATACTCTAGATCTAACGTTAGAATACTTGAAAAAGCTTTTCAATTCCATATTATCAACAGGCCGCTTTCCACGGGATTGGTGCGAGAGTTTGATTACGCCACTCCACAAAAAAGGCCCATGTGACAATCCAAATAATTTTAGAGCGATATCTGTAGGGAATACTCTTAGCAAGATATTCATGAAAGTTCTTAGCAACCGGCTGACAAACTGGGCTGAAACACATTCAGTAATTGATGAGTCTCAGGCGGGTTTCAGAGCAGGGTATGCAACTGTAGATAACATTTTTAATCTAACTGCAATTATACAAAAATATGTTTCGCGGCAAAAGGGTCGGTGTTATGTATTCTTCATCGACTTTTTCAAGGCATTTGACAGTTTAGGGCACCAAGAGTTATGGAATAGTCTAGTGAGAAAAGGTATAGATAGAAATAGTAAACTTTTGAACGTTTTTAAATCAATGTACAACCAGCTTAAATCCTGTGTTAAATTGAAACAAGGTTTAACAGAATACATTACATGTGGAAAAGGTACCAAACAAGGTTGTGTAAGTTCCACGATTATATTTTCATTGTTTATAAATGATCTTGTTAAACATATGCAAACTAGTTGTAGAAATGGTATATTTGTATCTGAAGAGGTAGACCCAATACACGCCTTTATGTTTGCCGATGATGTAGCCGCTATAGGAGACACTGTTTTCAACCTTCAGGACCATATAAATCGCATAAGTGAATTTTGTCGAGCGACTGGTATGGAACTGAATCTAGATAAGAGCAAAGTTATGGTGTTCAGAAACGGTGGGAAGTTGAGACACTATGAGCGGTGGTATTATCGTGGAAGAATGATTGAAGTTGTTTCCCAATACAAGTATTTAGGGTCAATATTTACACCTAAGTTAGTGTGGACCAAAACAAAGGAGACATTATGCATGCAAGCAATTAAAGCTATTGGTACGATTCTTAAATATCAGCGACAATTTGGCTATTTTCATCATGCTGAAGCTTTTAAACTGTTTGACGCAATTGTAAAACCAATTCTACTATACTCTAGTGATATTTGGGGATATGGATATGCAAAGGAAATCGAGCGTGTGCATGTAAACTTCTGTAAACGTCTTTGTGGATTAAACCAGAATGTTGCAAATTTCTTCGCACTCAGTGAGTGTGGAAGGCACCCGTTATATGTATCCTATATAGAACGCTGTGTTAAGTTTTGGATTAAGTTAATTTCAATGCCAAATACGAGATATCCAAGACAATGTTATAAAATGTTGAGAAACATAGATGAAAGTGGACGAACTACATGGGCAACGTACCTCAAGCATGTCTTATTCCAATATGGATTTGGTTATGCTTGGATAGCGGACGAGGTCGGAGATAAACTCACTTTCCTGCGTATGTTTAAGCAAAGAGTAAGTGACTGTGCAAAACAGGGTGTTCTTGAGGATGTAACATCGTCGCCAAAAGCCTTATCTTATAAACTGTTTAAAAGTGCGCTAGTTCCTGAAAAGTATTTGTCAATGCCATTAAGCTATAACTTGAAAAGATGTTTATCCACTTTTCGTTGTTCGAGTCATGGCTTAATGATTGAAAAGGGTAGACACCTTAATATAGAGAGGGACTATAGATTTTGTATGTACTGCCTAAAGAGAAATGTTTATGTAATAGAGACAGAAATGCATTTCATTCTGACATGCCCTTTATACTCCGAGCTACGTGAAACTTATTTCAGAATAGAATGGTCCAAAGCACCACCGAGTGAGAGACACTTTATCATAATCATGTCTGATGAAAGACAAGATAGCATTTTTGCACTTGCAAAATACGTAAATAAAGGATTTAAACTGCGCCAAGAAACTCTTGATTCATTTGAGTAAAGTAGCTTTGAAAGACCCTTTCCTCGCATGGTCACTGGATCTTTTGCGTAGAATGAGCCTTTTTAAAGATGATGTACTGATGTTTTTAAGATATTTTGCCGATAAGTAAACACACATTTTACATCGTATGTTCTCAATGCATGATATTGATATACCACTTAGTCGTAACAAGTGCATATTGAACGATATTGATTTATAGTTATACATTAAAAAAACCTATTGACACTACACATATTGTTAAAGCATGTAGTTTGTATTTTGGGCCGGAGGCCTTATATTGCAAATAAACTTTTTTATCCAGTCACCAGGCTTCTCTAGTGACATAATAAAGGGGGTGCAGATAAACTTAGGTTTATTAGGTTACTTCCGGTTGTAGAAGGTTTATTAGGTTAGTAGATAGGCGTAATGATTCTATAACCATGGGCCTATTTTAATTTTTGGAAATATGCATATCATGCTGACGAAATAGATCTACAGAAAATTCACCAGAAAAAAATATTCAAATGAGAAAAAATAAAAATAAATGGCTAAAGCTGGATTCGAACCCGGGCCTGATCATACAAAAACCAATTCTAATCACTCTAAGACGTCGCCCTTACCGATTACGCTACGGAGACCACATAAAAAGTGACGTTGATTTATCAGTTTTATTAATTTAATCCACCGCTAGCGAAACGCGTATTTGATAAAATCAACCCTGGAAGCAAAGATTGGCAGATAAATAGTAAATGTTTTCTTTTCACTCTCATGATAATTTGATTGATAAACTCTTACAGGGGCGGTGATAGTCATAGACCTAAATATAGCCCGTTCAGTTCCATCGATTTATGAGTGACGTTATGTCTATCTAAAAATAGAAACCGAGACTACGGAACTCGAATTTGCGAGTTCCGACCAGGGAATATAACCATGTCTGTTTGAAATAACTTATCGACCCTCGATTCAAATCATCTTATTTTTCAAATTCAACCACGTTTCCCCTCTTGCAATGCAAATATCGAAACTATTTTCCTCTGCGGTAGCTCATTAGATCTATTTACGTCTAAATGAAAATGAAAAGGGAGGGATCCGTTGATCGAAAAACCGCATTTTCAATGTAAATTATTTCAAGAGTGTTATGTTAAATATGAGTCTATGAAAAAAGATCTTTAACTAAATTGACTGGATAAATCGAATAATAGGTTAGTGCCGTAGATGGGACGCCTTTATCCGACTCGGAGAGAAAACAGTTGAGGCTCGGCAAGCCTCGCCTCAACGTTTTCTCCCCTCGTCGGATAAAGGCGTCCCATCTACGGCACTAACCTATTATTCTCTATGTCATTGTCATTGTCATTGTCACTCCATGAGTATCCATGTAAGAAATAGTGACATCATGAATATTAATTATATCATTTTTATAATAGAACATGAACAAATGAATGCTTGGTCGAGGCAAAAACTGTAGAATTATAATATTTATTACACCATAACCAAACACAGCAGACCTTGATCAGGCGGCTCATATCGGAGCCGTCTGATCTGGGTACACTCTGTTTGCAAAGGTGCAGAAAGGGGTATGTATGGGGTAAGGGGTTAACCCTTCAACAGTTAACAACCACGTGACTGACATTTGCAAAATGCTTGGATTCAGATGTGACGTCACATAACTATTGTTTGTCTCTCATTCAATAGTTTCTGAAAAAAACTTGAAAGAATCGGACACAAGAGCAAATTGCAACTGGACGGAGTTTAACCCTTTACTCCATGAATATTAAAGAAATATGAACACGAGTATGGAGAAATAAGAAATGATGACGTCATGAATATTAATCAGATTATTATTTTACAATGGCTTAATGACACATCAAATGTTTGCCAAAGCAGAAACTGTAGAATAGATCTATAGTATTCCACAAATAAACAGAGCCGACCCTGATCAGACAGCTCCTATAGGAGCAGTCAGATCTGGGTCTACTCTGTTTGCAAAGGCGTAGCAAGACGTATTTATGGAGGAAAGGGTTAATCAATAGGCTACGTATTAATATATGTTTAAATACGTCTACATATACCTGAGAAGAAACAGACAAATAGACAAGAAGAACATGTTGTATAAATTATATCCACTAGTATAGTGATCGTTTGTTTTCGTCAACAATGGTAAATGACAGACATCTTTCAATATTTTCAATATTTGTTCTAAAGGTAATTCAGAAAATATGTCTCGATTTACCCTTTGCTCTATGAACATGCATTTAAAAAATAATGACATCATGAATATTAATTAGAATAACGGTTATAATAGCACGTTGACATATGAAATTTTGGCCATAACAGAAACTGTAAAATCATACCTATGTCATATCATAAGCAAACAGAACAGACCCTGATCAGACGGCTGTAGACTCCTATGGGGGCCGTCTGATTTGGGTCTACTCTGCTTGCCAAGGCGTAGACAGGCTCATATATGGAGGAAAGGGTTAACAGTAGGCAGATATTGACAAAACAAGACTATCCGTATAGCTTTCTTTACAAAATTGAAACAGACTAATTTTCTCACAAACTGAACGATTATCATCAGCTCTTGGAATATGGGAAACGAATGCACTGGAATTTTCAAACAGCGTAGACCCACATCAGAGGTCTCCTAGTGAAACCCTCTGATAAACGTCTGCATTGTTTGTCATTCGAAATATTCTCGCAAAGTGTACCGTGCCATACTAAATGGACTCACTCGTTCTACAATGACAGACCATTCCACTATGACAATACAGCATTCAAAGGTTTAGCCTATGTTTATTTCAAAATTCTAACACACCTCGCGCACACATCTACATATACAAAGAAGGGACGTACGAGGGGTGTTCCAAAAATAATGTCACTTGCATCGGTGCTCATATAGCGGAAGTGCTTTTGTTCATTTTAATTTGCTCTGCCCTTCAAAATACTCTCCGCCAGCCAGAATACACCTTTTTAGCCGGTCAATCCATTTTTGGAAGCATTTTTCATACTCTTCAATGGGGACACCCATCAGACACTGATAAACAGCAGATCCAAGGGCATTTCTCGAATTGTATCTCCTTCTAGATAAATGATATTTAAGTTTTGGAAAGAGAAAATAGTCGCAGGGGGCCAAGTCTGGCGAATACGGAGGGTGCGGAAGGACGGTAACCTTCTCTGACTCCAAAAAGTCAGTCACAATACGTGCCTTGTGAGCGGGTGCATTATCATGCAAAAGTCGGACATACTTAAGTCCTGTTTTGGGGCGGCTACTTTTGTAGTAGTTCTTCAATTTTCTCAGAACAACGTTTTTATAGAACTTGCCTGTGACCGTTCTGCCTTTTGGCACCGGGATTTGAATAGCTGGACCCTTATTAGTGAAAACAATAGCATACAAAACCTTCTTTACCGTTCGTATTCGTTTGGCAATACTTGGGCGTCTGGCATTTTTAGTGGCCCATATTCGGTTGGAAACCTTCCGCTTTGGTTCAAAATAATACACCCAGGTCTCATCACCAGTGACTATATTATCAAAAGCCTTTTTACTATATTTTGGGTACATTTTGAGAAGTTTTTTTGCCATTGTTACACGCGTCTTCTTTTGCTCATCCGTTAACAAATGGGGTATCCATCTTGCATTTATCTTTCTAACTTTTAGGTGTTTCTTCAAAATTGCATGAACTCTTGGTAACGACAAGTTTGTCATTCGAGCCAATTGTCTTACGGTGAATCGAGCATCAGTTTTGAGGATATTTCGGATTTTTTTCTATGTTACCTTTGGTCGTAGTTGTTGCAGGACGACCTGGGCGAGCAGCATCTTTCAGTTGCTGCTGCCCAGCACTAAATTTAGCTACCCACCTACAAACAGTCCTGTGGGACATTTGGCCCTCCCCATAAATGTCACACACCTCGCGGTGAATATCTACAGCCTTTATGCCGAGTAATGACCTACCTTTTATATAGGCCCTAATTTCAAGAACATTTTCAGCTCGTTTTCCTGTCATTTTGTGTATAGTCTAACGAATAGGCTATGAAACGATGTACACTGTACCGAGGCAAGTGAACGTGTGGACGAGATATTTACCTGTGTCACGAGCCAGTGATCACTCAATCGACACGAGGTGGTTTTGTGCATGAATTGCACGATTTCCGCGAAATAAAGCACAGATGACATTATTTATGGAACACCCCTCGTATCTATGCTTGAATTCTCCATAAAACACCGCACGCACTGTAACGGCTTAACGGGACGTAATATGGCTTCGAAAATTCGTACGACAAGAAACGTAGTGCCGTGGTGGCGGTGCAAATTATAGTTAAATTTAAGTGTTAAAATCGAAATAATAAATTTATACCAATGTTTTATCGTGCAATCGATCACGGGTAGTCGTTGGGATGCTTATAATTAAATCACTCGGCCTATCGGCCTCGTGATTTCATTACTACGCATCTCAACTCCTACCAATGTTCGATTGCACGATAAAACACTGGTATGAATTTATTATTTCTTAATTTCAATACCTATTAACTATTCATGGACAATATAGTTATAATGAAATATGATAGGTGAAACATTGTAGCCATTTTGGAAATTAAAGAAACATATATATCAGATTACATTAGCAAACACAGCAGACCCTGAACAGCTGTCTGATCTGGATCTACTCAGTTTGCAAATGTGTGAAAATACGTTTATATGAAGGAAAGGCTTAAATATGTATTATGCGCATTTTCGTATTAATCAATCAACACCAGAAGCTGTACAGGTATACATACAATGAAAATAATGCTTACAACCCATATTCCGAAAGGATATATTTGTTCAGCTAAATATTATCGCTATCCGAATACTGCTAAATTCTTAAAAAGGAGCCTCCTTTTTGTTACGGAGATTTTGTACGGAAATCAGCGGACATCTTCGGCCAAGTTCTGAATGACTCCGATTCTTTTTCGGAACAACGCTTTGAATATTAATTAGGTTGTTACCACATGTACACTGACTAACACTGGTTGTTGGCCTACACAATAGATTTTATTCAGGAAAATAAGGTAATATGCCAATCTTACCACATGCTAAATATACCGTTCAACGGTGTCAATCCAATATAACGGCCAAAGGGAGCTAGCTCATACAGGTACATCGAATGATGATTTCCGGTATGTAAAAATTTTAATCTTACGACAGATTCCAGCCAACGGCGAAGGCTGTTCCGTTGGTTTCCGTAGTAATCCATTTTTCTAGTTTTTTCGACAAAAACAACCATTTACTGACCGTGCAGTTTAGCGTTAAATAAGTGTTAAGGTACATAGATTCCAATACTGAAGTCAGTTCGAAACGCAAGATTTGCGGAAATTTGAGCAGCATACCTTTTTAAGTAATTGTTAAAGAGTGTTCGTGACAGTAACCTTCATCTTGTTTAACCACAATCTGGTTCGCATTTGCAAAAAGCTTGGATCCAGATGAGACGCAGCGTCTCATCTGGATCCAAACTGTTTGACACTCTGTCAACAGTGTCTGAAACGTTTGATCGAATGGGAAGTGATCAAACTCGCAAACAGATGCCAATTTGAACTGACTTACGTGCTGGATAATGGTTAAGATCTAAGTCCGAATCATAAGGAATGTGTCCACATGTAGTGACACAGGTGGTGAAAATGAAAATTCAAAACCACATACGATATTGGTAGTAACTGACACTTGGCTACCTTGACTAGTTCCCTTTAATGTCACCAATTGATTATGATTCAAATTTGAGGTAGACATAGAATAGGGAAAGGGTTAAAGTATGGCTGATAGATTGTAGGTAAACCAAGTATACTATACGAGTATACAAACAGTGTATAATAAGTCAGTTGTTTAATTTTAAATGATATACTTATGGCTGGCATTACCACCATAACAAACAAATGTAAAGATGTCTAAACGACAATTTAGTTCTCCTACGAAAATATCCTCTTCCTCCAAATTGTTTTCATGTGTTTGCTATTAACAGTATATGAGTAAGGCTATGAGTGTATGTACATTTTATGCCTAATAAAATATTCTGTATTCTGTATTCTGATTAAATCGACACAAAATCTCACTGATATTAATCCTTTATTCCACATGTATGCCCTACATGTCTTTGCAAACAGGGCAGACACGGAACAATGCACTCAAAGCAGATCCTGATCAAACGGCTGCACTCTATATGATATGAAATTAATAACGAATGCACATCCTAATTATTACTTTTAAAGTTTATGTATGTATTACGATGTATATTTATTGCATTCAATCTAAAACGTATGGTTTTCTATTATCTACTATCATTTACTAGCTACTGTATTAAAAAGTACAGAGACAACCGTGTTGCGAACTAGTCGTCTAATAAGGAGACTTTAGTTATATATCTTATCAGTGCACGATCTGGACCCGAACTAGAAGATTGATAGTTCGTCGTATGCTCTGATCCCTCAGTGCAGGAACTCACAGCGTACCTGTTTACTTTGTTTATTTCCCAAGGATTCACATGCTTACACCATTTTGCTAGATATACGTATGAATGTGAGACGACCAGTATAATATAGGGGTTTTCCTATTTCAGTTGGATTTTATTTCGATTTATACTGACATGAAACACAAGACAATTTCTCCAAGTGAATTATCCGGTCTCTTTCATTCGCATCTAGAAATAATGCTAAGTGGTGCATAACTTGAACAGGTATCTGTCTATCTGACCTTGATCTCAGTTATTTATACCACACGTCTATGTGACCAGCTTCTTTGGATTACTATCCAGGTAGCTTGTCTTCTATTTAAAGCTAACACATGTTTACCATTTTCCCCACCTATAATCACACCTAACCAATAAACTGCATCAACCAATAAGTCTACTACCTCCTGCTGTTTAACCAGTCTGTTGATTCATTCACATGTTGTCACAAAATGTACACAACTTATGTTTTGTAAACTGTGACCAAAATAAACGACATGTTGTGTTCTATTCCATAATAAACGATGTTTTCTGTTAACCCTTTCTGTTAACCCTTTCTGCATATAAAATCATTTTCACGCCTTTGTAAACAGAGTAGCAGATTAGGGCCTGCTCTGTTTGCTTTTGATATAATAATTATCTGATTCTACGAATATTTGTCAAAACAAAACACAAGCTTCAGCTAATAAACATTCACGATATCATCATGTCTTATAGCTCGGAAAATGTGGACCCGATACCTGGCATTGTCATAAATCAGATCTTGGTCATGTGACCTTTCGTGAGACGCGATCCTTTACAAAAGATTGTAGGAAACAGATGATTATATATGCTAACGTAAGACATTCGCTAGTACAGTACAACCCTGATAGTTCGAACACTTAAACAGGGATTGATGTCGGTCTTTAAGACAGGTGGCAGCTTAATGCAGGATGAAAGTCGAGGAGTTTTCAGCATGACTTTCAGTCTGCATTAAGCATCCACCTGCCTAAAATGCACATATTCTTCGTTATTAAAACATCGAAATATCGAGTGTTTACTGTACAGTAGAACCTGTTTTAAAGGACCATTAAAAAGAGGCCTGCTGCAGGATATATTCCTATAGTAGCTTTCTGTATCACTTGTATCATGCATTAAGCAATAACCTGCTTCTTAAATCTCCTATGTTCATCCGAATTCAGCAATCACCTGTCTAAAAGATCTGAATTATTCTTTACTAAAATTTCGGTAAAAAGGGTTTTACTGTAGTATCTTTTCAAGGGCTAAGCATCATATCTGAAACAGAGCAAATCTCTAACAACAGAATAATGTAATTAGTTTGGAAGAGTATTGAGTGTCTGAGACAGTATTAGTTGTAGTCACATTCGAGTACTGCTGTCACATACAGTATTAGTTGTAGTCACATTCGAGTACTGCTGTCACATACAGTATTAGCTATAGTCACATTCGAGTACTGCTGTCACATACAGTATTACTTGTAGTCACATTCGAGTATTGCTGTTCAACAGAATGCTGTTACATACAGTATTAGTTGTAGTCACATTCGAGTACTGCTGTTCAACAGAATGCTGTTACATACAGTATTAGTTGTAGTCACATTCGAGTACTGCTGTTCAACAGAATGCTGCCAGATACAAATGTGACAAGGAGAAAACTATTTATCATAGACGTTCTTCGTGCGATAATTATTTGAATTTCAGAAGAAATTATTTGTGGCACATGCCTTAAGAAATACGCACTATATATTACGATACAGATTGGCCATATGTGCTCTGTATTACAATACAGATTTGAAATATGTACTCTATATAAGAACACAGATTGGTATTACGAATTCTATATTAATATACAGATTGGTAATAAAATCTCTATAATACTTCGATATCTCGACTTCAAAAGACCATACATATTACTTCGAGTAATTTAATTTCGTGACGTACTACCCGTACTTACCCACGTCTATGATCTGCTGCGACACCATGTCGTCAATAATCCCGTCCACAGCGCCCTCGTCCGGACTGTACAAACCGTACTGGTGTATGCCCTTGTGGAATTTCTCCCAGTTCGACATCACTGGTCTGAAATTGAATAGAGAGTTTGAGACTGGTGACGCTCTCTACATACATGTACCTACATCTACGCTCGTTCAAGCTCTGACCAAGTGCCAACCAGCTTGGATCCTGCTGAGACACTGATTGACTGATTGACTTATCGGGGTCCAATCTGTTTGAAAATGGAATCAAGGTGGCGATTAGCAGTATATTGGTTAACCCTTTAATCCATGAATATTCATGTAAGAAATTAGTTTTAATAACATAATGAATATGAATGAGATTCATTGTTATAATAACAGGAAGTCTTGACCATGGTAGAAATTGTAGAACCATATCCATGTTATATCAGAAGCAAACAGAACAGACCCTGATCAGACGGCTCCTTCAGGAACTGTCTGATCTGGGTTTTCTCTGTTTGTTAATGCAAAGAAATGTGTATTTACGGTGTAAAGGGTTAATTAAATCACTAGTTTCGCTATGCTGCGTCTACACTGTACTGTATATAGTTGTGTCGGTGTTCACCGTGGTGTGATCACTTTAATTGTAAATGGACATAATTATCAAAGCTATTTCGCTTAATCTATGTTGTGAATCTAAATGAAACAGTTTATCAGTGACTTGACACAAATTCTTACTGTAGGCACGAATGGCACTGTCTAACGTGACTAGCTAACTAACTAATATTGACAGTACATTCTACGGTAACAAAACCACGCAATGTAATCGATGTTTTGTGAATAAAATTTATATCAAATCATACAAAGAAAGACTGACAGGAAGGAAATTTATTTGCAAGAAAATTGCAGGCATATTCGTGCGGCTTCAAACTTGTATGACGTAAATTTGACGTGCAACGTCGTTTTTTATGTTAAATTCTAGAAGAACACTTAATATGCTCAGGAAATGTTTGCACTGGCACAATATATCTATCGATTACCTCAATTTTCAGAATAGGCTTTTATTCCTGGACAGAACTGTAGATGAAAAGGCGTACTACTTATCAAACCAGCCGTAGAAAAAGGCATACTAATTATCAAAACAACTGTAGATAAAAGGCGTACTAATTATCAAAACAATCATAGTAAAAATGCGTACTAATGATCAAAACCTCATTTCTTAACCATATACAGTAAAACCCCACTATACCGGAATTTTAGTAAAGAATTAATATCCGTTTAGGCAGGTGGCCGTTTAATGCAGGGTGAAAGTCATACATAAAGCTCCCACGGGAGATGCATTAAGCTGCCATCTGTTTCACAGACAGTTATTAATTCGAATTTGATCGCCCGATTTAGAGAGGTTTTAGATCTACTGCACATAGACGATTCTAATGAGTTCTAACAAGATAATTTTCAGCGGAGAAATATAGATATTTTAAAATATTTTTAAAACCACTTTTTATCAAACACACACGCCCTTCTTTAAGTTGTTGTTAACACTACAAACACAGTGCCAAGTAGTTTTGTATCCTAGTGAGGAACCTAGTCACACGGCGGCTGATTAGAATCCAATCTATTTTTGAAGATGTTAACTACGGCTGAACTTCGATATCTCGAACTCCAAGGGATCGTACAAATAAGTTCGAGATAACAGATGTTTGAGTCATCCCATTGATAATCTGACCAATGTCTCAAGTTCATAGCTTAATGCAGGTCGAAAGTAATGCTGAAAGCTCCTATAGCATTATTTACGACCGGCATTAAGCTGTCACATGTGTTTCTAAATATGTTTAGTGATACATTTTAGAATAATCCTGTATTGTAAAATTTGGAAGGACCGAAACTTTTTGTTCGAATTATCTCGAATTTCGAGTTATCCGAGTTCGAGATATCGAAGCTCAACTATATTAGTATGTTACAGATTAATCCATGACCGACTTCCATAGCAAACTGGTTTGATCCAGATGAGACGCCGAGTAGCCCGCCGAGTAGCTCGCCGAGTATCTCGCCGAGTAGCTCGACCTCTCATCTGGACCTAATCTGACACTCCGAACATGTATTTGAAAAGAAATGGAGACAACTCTACTTCAAAACCTAAAAGGAAGACGAAACTTTGCCCTTCATATTTCAGAGTAAATATTAAGATATGGACATACCAACTGCAATAAACTTCCCAGACACTATTGAACAACCAATAAAGATTGATTTATCATAGAAAATTGTCATTTATCAGAGGGTGGTTAACATATATTTTGGAAACATTAATTTGCACAGGGCATACATGAGAACAATCCACGTTCCTTTTATAACTCACTAACCGGCTTCAAGCTGAACTCGACATTCATGGCAGCCATATACAAACAGCCTGGGACCGGATGATACGAGGAGTGTTTGAAAACTAGTGGCAACAGTGGCGGCTTGTCCATACCCCGCTCAATTTCCAAGAAAAGACTATCTGAGACCTTCAAAGTACCGTCCACCTGACAGTACACACTTTCCCGGGGTCAAAAGCAACTCAGACAAATGCATTTTCGAAGTGCACCTTAAGTATACTGTTTATAAACTGGTATAGAACATAGAGCGTTCGCAATGGCGCTGAGTGTTCCAAACCGACGCCATCTTAAGCATGATTCAATGTACGTGTTCCACCAGCAGTGGTAAGGGGAGAGGTCAAGGCTATATGATGATGGGTGTGATAATACCTCTATGTAAGGGGAGAGGTCAATGCTATATGATGATGGGTGTGATAATACTTCTATGTAAGGGGAGAGGTCAATGCTTTATGATGATGGGTGTGATAATACTTCTATGTAAGGGGAGAGGTCAATGCTTTATGATGATGGGTGTGATAATACCTCTATGTGATTCTCCTTGTGGTATTCCTGTACTACGGCTGAACGATGGACCGGTGCGTTGTCATGTAGCAGCTTGATGCCGCGCGTCCCTGACCTTGGACGTTTAACTGTATGATTCAGTACATCATGTCTTAAGTAGTCATCAAAATAGGTCTAGTTGTGAGCATTTATGGCAGGTGGTAGCTTAATTCAAACCAAAGGTAATGCAGAAAGCACCTATAGGAGCCTACTGCAATACGTTTGTCCTGTATTAAGCAACCGCTTGCTTTTAAGAATCCTATATATGGTCAATAAATGAATAGCCACGTGGGAAAGGTTCAAATGTAGTCGAGAACAGCATAGAGGACATTAGAGTTGTATTCTGCACCAGTAACACACTACTGTGTCCAGGAACATGGACTCGGGTCACAGTTCCATCTGAGTCAAAGAACGGGGCATGCATAAACCACCTGACACTTCTGCTCCGCCGAGCAATAACGGGCCTGCCATTATTTTCACCCACCCAGATTTTTTTTATTGTCAGACTCAACAAAGTACAGTCACGTCTCATCAACTGTTACAATTTCTCTGATACGTCTAGGGTCCATGTTTTTATATTTGACGAGCAGGGCGGAAGCTTTTTCTATCCTTTCCCTCTCTTGCTCAGAGGTTAATAAATACGGTATCCAGCGGGCAAAACCTTGTAATGCGGGTTTAACCTTTCTTTTAAAGTCAGTCTTTTTTCAGCCAGTATGATACACCACATGCATTTCAACTGCGAATAAAATTTGCTTTTGTACGTGATGTAGTGCCATTTCCGGTCAGTTGGACAGCAAAATTAATACCCTTTCCATTGATATGCCAAATTTTGTGGCTGCACGTGCCACCATGATGAAAATACTGGACTGTTGCTACCACAGTTGAACCTCGGATAACTCGAACTAAAAGATCGGTCCTTCTAACATTTACAATACAGGATTGTTCTAAAATGTGTATCACTACATATATCTAGAAACACATGTGACAGCTTAATGCAGGTCGAAAGTAATGCTGAAAGCTCCTACATAAATGGGATGACTCGAACCTCTGTTATTTCGAACTTGTATATATTTGTATGGTCACATGGAGTTCGAGATATCGAAGTTCAACTGTACTTTTCAAATAATCCTCGTACGTCAACTATAGTAACAGTGATCTAGAACTATCATACATGTAACAGTGATCTGGAACTATCATAACAGTGATCTGGACCTATCATAACAGTGATCTGGAACTATCGTAACAGTGACCTGGAACATTATTTCTTACAATTTTGCTTATTATTGTTTGCACTGTTCCCTGCAAAAACAGTGTACAATCTGCACGTAAAACAGTCTGCAAGTTGATAATCTGCCGCATGTACATGTACAATCGATAGATGAGTGTAAAATTGCTGTCCATTACAAATAATTTGGATTCAGGTCAGATGCCGAGTAACTCGGCATGTCATCAGCAGAGATCCACATAAGATGCGTAAATCAAAACATGTTCAAGTTTTAACTCCTTTATTTCTCCACCTGACCCTAGACTGTGTCTCGAAGAGACGATTCTAAAGAGTGCGTCTCGAAGAGACGATTCTAAAGAGTGCGTCTCGAAGAGACGATTCTAAAGAGTGGTCACAGTATAGGTTCTGGTGGAGAAATGACGATTTTAGTATTAGGTCACGCACCTTTATCTGTAGCTCTGTCACCAGGATCCAAACTGTTAACACTCTAATCGTGAATTGGGAAAGAAATAGAAGAAAATAACTGATCAGAATAAAAGAAGAGGATATTTTTTGTATTTACTTGTAGATATTAAAACATGTAGTTACATGTACAATATGTTTACTCTAAGACTTCGATATAGCTAACAACATACTCGTTGAGCGCGAACTAAAGGCTTGTGTGCTACACTGCATTTGCCGACTTAATACAGCACATAAAGCTCTTTTTCCGGCCACATAAGCATGTGTTGGCAGTGTGAGTAGGTATCACTGTATGAAAATTAAATGGTTGTAGCGTAAATGTGGAAATTTCTCTCACTACAACAGTCTGTAAAATGAAATGTAATTCTAGTATTTTATTACGTAGGCCCCCTTTAAACTGGACGTAAAAATTAGCATCACTGTCAGTCTTTCAGACGGGTGGAAGCTCAAAGCAGGCTAAAAGTCATACAGAAAGCTCCAAAAGTCTGCATGACTTTCACACTGTAATAAGCATCCGCCTTCAAAACACGGTCTTAATTGTTCGTAATTAAACTTCCAGTTTATACGGGTTTTACTATATATTAAAAGGTTGCTTATTCGTTAACCCTTTCCTTCAGTTAAACGTTCTTTGATGCACTGGCAATAGAGCAGACCCAGATCAGACGGTTCCTAATGGAGCCGTCTGATCAGGGTCTGCTCTGTTAGCTTATAACATGATAAAGATCTGATTCTACAGTGTTTGTCAGAGCACAAATTCTCTTCCAAACTTTACATCATAAAATTCAGCTGATAAATGTTTATGATGTCATTATTTCCTACATGAATATTGAACATATAAAGCGTTAACGAACGTTATACAGAAAGCCCCATACATGTACATGTAGTCTGCATAGATTACTTGTGTTCTAACGTTAGTCTACATAAAGCGGAGTTCCGCTTTTATTCCTTTCCCTGTTTTAATATTCATGTAAAAATAATGATGTCATGAATATTTTTAGCTGAAGTTTTATAATGGCATACGTACACAGTGTGTTTTGGTATGATATAAGCTGTAGAGTCATTTCTATGATAATTTCAAAAGAAAACAGGGCAGACCCTTATCAGACGGGGCCTATACATGTAGGAGCCGTCTGATCTGGGCTCTAGGCCTACTCTGTTTGCAAATGCGTGAAAAGGCGTTTATATGAGGGAAATGGTTATTCGTTAACGGGTCGTCATAGATACTTTGTAATTGTATTCATAAAATTATTAATTTTAAGGATAACATAAAAAGGGCCAGTAGTTTATTGGGGTACTTTGAACCATTACAAATAAAAACTCCCAGCAGTCACTGGGGGTAATTTGGGCCATGACAACAAACAGTTGCTGTGGCAAAATGAACATAAAGTTTACGACATTTCAAACGCTTAAATGCATATTCTTGTCATAACAATAAAGCTAGGCGATGCAGAACTGCATCAAAGGAACGGTGGCGTAATTTCCCCCATAAACCTATGCAAATCAGGTATAAAGTATCGTGCAAATAGCCGAATACGACAGTATAGTGATGCCTTACTGCAATACTATTGTAACTACAAATTATCGATCCTTTATAACAGAGGTAAATAAGATGAGTAAATTTGTAACATTATCAAGAATAACATCTTTATTTCTCCACCAAATCCTATGTTGTGACCACTCTTTAGAGTCTCGAAGAGTATAGTCACAACCTAGGGTTTGGTGGAGAAATAACGATTGGTTTGGTATCTGAGTACGCACTGCTATATGTTGCTCTGTAATCATAAGCATTTCAAAATTGCTTTTACTTTTCATTTTCAATTTATTTTTAGTTTCGTTTCCATTGAACAGTACAGTCACAGTCCAATAATTTGGATCATGATGAAAGGTCGAATTGCTGCAGGTGTGATCTAGATCCAAATTCTGTGGACTGTAGTTGCAATACTTTTACGCTTAAACCACCCAGGTTACATTAGTACATGTATTCACCTGTGAACTAGTTTTATTAGAATATTAACATGATGTATCCTTGACAATAACCTATAAACCATCACACAAATGTATTGGATTTTTATGAAATCAGGCAAGCAAAATTTAATGAGAATACATTTAGCAAGTCGTGGGTGTAATTTTAAAGTAACTAAGTAATATTTAAAGAAGGATTCAAAACAGAATGATTTAAAATTTACAAATATCAGTTTTTACTCTAAGTGGGGAACGGGATAGAAAATTTAATTTTGCTGCAAATGATGACAAGACATTATATTAGTAAAATAATTAGTAAGATATTAGTAAAAGAACAGACAATAGATAAGAACAGACAATAGATAAGAACAGACAATAGATAAGACAATAGGTAAGAACAGACACTAGATAAGAACAGACAATAGATAAGAACAGACAATAGATAAGGAATGGACATGTCATCATGAGAAAATGTTCATGTATATCCGAAAATAAATGTATGAAAGTGGAAGTCCGGCTTGGAGAAATGAACAAGTCTATTTTGTAGTTTCTGTGTTGTAATTAGTATAGTTCCAAATCATATACAGGTTCAATGACAATATCATCAAATAAGAAATCATATTCAAGTAAAAGTCAAGTATGAAAATCCAAACTAAGGATAGTTGTAGAAATACCATAATTGTATAAGTGTTAGAATTTCTAACACATAGGAAGGGGTGGCCGTTGCCACCCAGTAAATATAAAACTACATTTTCCCGACCGATGTTTTTGCCGTTCGTGTAGACCCGAAAAAGTATGTTCTTCTCTGTTAAAAAACTAAACCAGAACTCCCTGTTGAATATGCAAGAGGGGGGAGGGGGAGTAGGTGAGTCGCTGGATTTCAGCCAATCACATGCTGTCCAACTGGATCAGCATGCTTGGTCAGTGCGAACCTGTGAAACCCTGTGGGACTTAATGGAATGATGCTAATAAATTGTGTACCATACGGTTATCAGTGTATTAAGACTCTTAATACTCTAACCCCAGTGATATTACTTCATCTATCTTATATGGTTGTCAACGGATTCGCAAATGTAAAGAAGTTATTATATCATTCAGTTAAAACAAAGCTAGCACCGACTGGCTGATTCCACCTGTTAAGAACATTAGGGGTTTTCAAAGTAAAACATATCTGAAATTATACTGGCGTACTATCACAGATACTACTCCTGATAAGCCTATATAACAGATAATGACTTAGATGCAATCTTCATCAGGATCCAAACAATTCTCAGTCTCTGATACACATACCATAAGTATTGTATTATTAGGTTAATACTATTATTATCATTTATCTAAGGCACATGATTACTATTTATTATATTAAAACTTAAAATTCCTAATTAAATAATTATTTCTTCACCGAAAGTGGCCATGTTTGATATTGTGCATTTGAGAATAAGGCTGGCTTAACAATTGTATATCAAGCTTAGAATGGAACTATCAAATGTTGATATACCTGTATAACACAGACCATAGATAAGAACAGACAATAGATAAGAACAGACAATAGATAAGAACAGGCAATAGATAAGAACACACAAAAGATAAGGAATGGAACAGACAATAGACAAGAACAGACAATAGATAGGGAATGGAAAAGACAATAGATAAGAACAGACAATAGATAAGGAATGGAACAGACAATAGATAAGAACAGACAATAAAACAGACAATAGATAAGAACAGACAATATATAAGAACAGACAATAGATCAGACAACAGATAAGAACAGACAATAGATAAGGAATGGAATAGAAAGAAAAAACTTTTGTAAAAAGAAGAAAACGTTTATCTTCGTGTATAGCGTTTCTTTGTGGTCATAATAATACATTCCTTTATTGGTCTACCGCATTATATTAAGAAAGCTGTAGAAAGCACATTAAAACCCTTTAACCCTTTCACTGTTCTATGTTTATTCCAAATCTCAGTACCTACAGAATATTCATGGATAACATCTTTATAAGGAAATATGGGAGGTGGAATAATGTAGCCATTTTAGAAAGTAAAGAAACAGATCTATAAACATCAATTACAACAAACAGAGCAAACCCTGATCAGACGGCTCCTACAACAGCCGTCTGATCTGGGTCTACTATGATTGCAAATGCGTGAACACGGGTTTATATGAGGGAATGGGTTAAACAGGACGTCTAGTAACACCCATCTAAACAGGACGTCTAGTAACACCCATCTAAACAGGACGTCTAGTAACACCCATGCAAACAGGACGTCTAGTAACACCCTTCTAAACAGGACGTCTAGTAACACCCTTCTAAACAGGACGTCTAGTAACACCCTTCTAAACAGGACGTCTAGTAACACCCATCTAAACAGGACGTCTAGTAACACCCATCCAAACAGGACGTCTAGTAACACCCTTCTAAACAGGACGTCTAGTAACACCCATCTAAACAGGACGTCTAGTAACACCCTTCTAAACAGGACGTCTAGTAACACCCTTCTAAACAGGACGTCTAGTAACACCCATCTAAACAGGGCGCCTAGTAACACCCATCTAAACAGGACGTCGAGTAACACCCATCTAAACAGGACGTCTAGTAACACCCTTCTAAACAGGACGTCTATTAACACCCTTCTAAACAGGAAGTTTAGTAAAATTCGCCTAAACAGGGCGTCTAGTAACTCAGTAAAACCCCTCTAAACCGGAATTTTAATAAAAAATGTGTATCTTTTTAAGCAGATATCTTAAATGCAGAGCTCCCATTTGAATTGTGTGCATGGCAATTGGCATTTACCCTTCATTCAGCTGCCAGCTCTTTTAAAGACCGGTATTGAAACGAATTTAAATGTCCGGTTTAGAAGAGGTATATGTTGAGTGGCTCCTGCTTTGAATAAGCATTGTTGTAAAGCGATAATGTATGTGAATAAGTTACTCTGAAATATGACAGCCTCATTGTCTTTTCCTCTGTTGGCGAATTAATCCCTGATTCCGAATTTGGGATCTAGATGAGATGCCGAGTAAAAAAAATAGCTTTTCATCAGGATACAAACTCTCTTTAACTCTTTCGTTGCCAAATTTTGTCGCCTGCAAACATTTTCGCCTGCTACAATTTTCTTCTTTTTTCATTTTTCTTTTTTTCTATGTTTCAAACAACAGTCACAATAACAGTTACTCGGCGTCTCATCTGGATCCAAACTGTTTGCAAAGGTAATCACAGATGCGACATTGGCAGCGAAAGATCGCGTAAAAACATTGATGAAATAATTTATCCTACAACAAAATATAGGCAATATTTTTGTACATGAAATATTTACAGGCCTGAATGGAAGACAAAACCCAGCATGGATCTTGATGAGACACTTGCTTACTCGAGTTCTTATTTGGAGCAACTCTGTTAATGTTCTGTAGTGTTGAAAACAGAGGTCTAGATAAGATGCGTGAATTAAACAATTTTAAGAACTCCTTTATTTCTCCAAAACCCATCACAACACAGGGTTTGGGGGAGAAATGATGATTTGAGTACGCACATTTATCTATTGCTTTTTGAAACTTTCATAAGTTCTGAAAAAAATGTTCTGAAATAAATATTTCAGTGCGATCTATATGTGAGTTTTATCAGTTTATAGAACCCCTCTAATGCGACCACTTAATGAATAAACATGGATGTCATTATAAGCAGGTGGTTGCTTAATGCAGGGCAAACGCAATGCAGAAAGCTCCTCTGCGTTACTTTTGTCCAGCATTAAGCTACCACTTGCATGTATCACCCAGAATTATACCTCTTTTAGGTGTTCGTATTAGCGTGGTTTTACTGCATTTGTCAATAGAGGAGAGGAAATCCCTTTATAAACGCCTTTTTATAACTCTTTCCCTACTGTGAACAAATAATGTCTGCTCCAATTTTATCTGGCATAATTATGAATATTTCCGATTCGATCACAGTATTGACCGAGTAGCAAACAGTGGAATAAAAACTGACTCACATCGGCAAATACATTGGATCCAAATGAGATGCCGAGTAACTCGGCGTCTCATCTGGATCCAAGCTGTTTGCCGATGTGAGTCAGTTCGCGAGTAGTGGGAGAAAACTTAAGCCTTTCCCTCATATTTACGCCTTTTCACGCATTAGTAAGCAGAGTAGATCCAGATCAGATCGCTCATATAGGAGACGTGTGATCAGGATCTGTTCTGTTTGCTTTTGACATGATATACATCTGATACTACAGTTTGGGGATTTTGTCAAAGCAAAACAAAAACATTGAAAAGTTTACATTGGAAAACAAACCGCTAATAAATATTCATTATGGCATTATTTCTTACATGAATATTGAACATGGAAAGTGTAAAACGCTTGAAAGATCTCATGTACTGTACACGAGTTGCATTTAACGTAAACTTACAGTCTACCTGTTACGGTTGGTCAGAATGTATACAGTAATTTCACCTCTCTCTAATAGAGAGGAATTTAGACACTTTTAGGCTGGTGGATACATAATGCAGGGCGAAAGTCATGTACAAAGCTCCAAGAGGAGATTTCTGCATTATTTAAACCCTACATTAAGCTGCCTCTTGTCTCCAAGACCGATATTTATACTAGAGTTCACGTCCGATTTAGAGGGGTGTCAGTGTATATCAAACAATTAGCCTATTGCAGGCGGATAAGCTATTAACGATGCGAACAATTAGCCTATTGCAGGCGGATAAGCTATTAACAATGCAAACAATTAGCCTATTGCAGCCTGCGGATAAGCTATTAACGATGCAAACAATTAGCCTATTGCAGGCGGATAAGCTATTAACGATGCAAACAATTAGCCTATTGCAGGCGGATAAGCTATTAACAATTAGCCTATTGCATGCGGATAAGCTATTAACAATTAGCATATTGCAGGCGGATAAGCTATTAACGATTAGCCTATTGCAGGCGGATAAGCTATTAACAATTAGCCTATTGCAGGCGGATAAGCTATTAACGATGCAAACAATTAGCCTATTGCAGGTGGATAAGCTATTAACGATGCAAACAATTAGCCTATTGCAGGTGGATAAGCTATTAACAATTAGCCTATTGCAGGCGGATAAGCTATTACATGTAACGATGCAAACAATTAGCCTATTGCATGCGGATAAGCTATTAACGATGCAAACAATTAGCCTATTGCAGGCGGATAAGCTATTAACAATTAGCCTATTGCAGGCGGATAAGCTATTAACAATTAGCCTATTGCATGCGGATAAGCTATTAACGATGCAAACAAGTTGGATTCCGAGTAACTTGGGTTCTCATCGGGATCCAACCTGTTGGACATGATCATTGCAATTTGATAGAGAAACTGGCTATAGCATGAATTTTGAAGATGCGCCGAATGAAAAGTTGTGTTAAAATAATTTGCTCAGCAGGATGGGTGTTAATAGTGCATTTAACATACAAAACGGCAATACAACCTTCTCCAATACAACAATACAATTTAATGCATTACAATACAATAAGGGCAATACAACCTTCTACACTACAACAATACAATACAATAAGGGCGATATGACCTTCTACAATACACGATTAGTGGTTTGAATGGGGGAAACGAATGTACTGGCATTTGCACATGTGCGGGGTAGATCCAGAACACGTGGTTCTCAAAGTAGCCCTCTGATAATGGTCTGAGCTGTTCAAAATCCCTGCCATATAGAAGGGACGCTAACATTAAATAATGATGGGTCAATATACTATGAAAATAATGGTGAAAAATAGAATGTAATGAGGACCTAGATCAAAACCCTTATTACTTATCTTTAAAATTGCATGCAGTGGTGCAGATAAGATGCGTACAGTAAAGCATGTTCAAACCCTAGGCTGTGATATTCTTTAGATTCATCTCGAACACACGAATCTAAATAATGGTCACCCCATAGGGTTTAGCGGAGAATTGGCCATTTAGGATTTAAGTACGCGCTTTTTCTGTTTTTGTTTTCTGTATAACAATTTCACACTTGCATCAGAGCGTCAAACAACTTGGAACTTAATAAAACGCCGACCTACTAAGCATGGATGTAGATAAAAGCGTATTAAGATATACATCATTAATAAATATTGGGTATTTTTCCGCCAAGCCATGTCTTGCTACAATCATTAGTAAGACAGTGTTTTGACTGTGAAATAAGTAAGAGAGTATGATAAATCAGTACATATATTACCTACAGCCCTGTCTTGGACACTCGCATGGTTTCAAACTGCTTGCAAGCGTTATAACCGAGGATAGGACTTATGATATTTTGCACATGTAGTTTTATTTCTAATAAACGTCCCGAGTACGTAACATTTTAAAATAATGCATTCTGTACACAGGTGGTTGCTTATTGTAGAATGTAAGCTATGCAGAAAGCTCCCAGGGGAGCTGCTCCCAGGGGAGCTTTCTTCGTTGCTTTCATTCTGCAGCATCAACTACCACCTGTATTTAGAAAAAAACGTATATTTCTTTATTTAATGATTATTACACCGAGTTTTAGTTGTTGTATTCCACGTTAGCTTTCCTACAGAAGTAAGGGGTGTTTATTAGAGCGAGGGCCTTTATTATGGAGAATACGGTATTGCACACATTCCTTCGTGGGCTATTTTTAGATCAAACATCTTTGAATAAATCTACCGAAAAGGAGCATTTACTAGAGAAAATGACATTTTTAGAATTGTGTAGTTTTGAAACCACTGTGATAATAAGAGCATTTGCTCCTATGGAGTAAATGCTCTATTTATCACAATAGTTCCACAAAGTGACTTTTACACAGACGTCAAAAGGTGTCAATATGCGGGAATGGGTTGACTGATAGTTCAATAGACATACGAGAATACTTGTCCTGCCCTCTGTATGTTCCTTAGATGACATTAAGAGTGTCACTCGCTAAGAGTTTATCTCGTCTGCAACCAATTGTAAAGCCATTATGTCATACATACATAAAGACTGATTTTCGTCGGGAGGATTTCAAACTGACCGTTAAGAAGAGGTGAACGTTCATTTAAGGTGACCGTTAGGTCAATTTTTACTGTATTGTTTTTTCGTTTCATTATAAGCCATTCTACTTCATACTATAGCTGTTTATATAATGTTTTTGGCAAAAAATGAAATAATAAAACATTTAAATAATGAATACAAAAACAAAATGGGTTTCTAATGGTAGGTGTTATTTCTATAGCTCATATTACTGATGATAAAGTAAAGCTCACCCGCCATTGTAGTTCCTGTATATCGGTAATCCGGCTCCTTTTCGACGTGTTCGTTTACTTTGAAATTTTAGGAAATCGCCATAGGAAATTTTCCTAGTCTTTTCAAAATTAAACTTAAGTCCATTCGCACTTTGTAATAAATATAATAACTTATCTACATCGTTATCCGTTCTGTTAAAATTCGAGTTCCAATCATTTTTGTGTGAACTGTAGACACGGCCTCTGGAAGTTGGATTTCTAAAAGATGGATTTTCATTATTCATACTCTCACTGCGATCCTTATTGTCTTCTATTGTTTCATTACGGGAACTTTTGATTTCCACGGGGCGATTGCCCACTTCGGGACTGACATTTTCACTCGTGTAATTACTTTTGTTAAGTCGTTTTCTGAATGTGAAAATATGGGGTTGGTCTGCCGGTTCCTCGAACTTCCTCCCATTCCGTCTCCCGGAGAGCAGTGGAATACCACCATCTTGAAATGTTGGCAAACGATTAAGAGCAACAAATATCGCACCAAATGATAGGGCTCCGCATGCAACTATAGCAATACGAACCTTCAGTTTCATATTCTTCTGACCCATAAAAATACTTGTTTAGCACCATCAGATGAGCAAACACGCTGATCCTTTGTAACCATGAATATACATTCAAATTATCCCGTCGGAAAATTATGGCACTAACACGATTTTCATCATGTGTCCTTTAGCTGTTCAATGAAATGTATTTGTAATACCTGTACCATTACTAAGAGTTGAATGACGAATATCTTCAGTACTCACTAGATGTCAAACCAGTCGAATTGTCAGCCAGCATGGACTTGTCATTCCTGTAACAAATGTATAAAACAATGTTTATTCATGAAACAGTAAATCGTCAATTCTCACACCATAAGCAACTGTGCTCGGGTACTAAACGAATCTATTTCTATAAAAAAATCATCAAAAAGCCTAATTAAATGTGGTAACAAACAACTGACAAACATAATGGATTCGTTTCAGTTATATATTGAAGTTAATAATTTACTGTAGTATTTATGAACAACAAAATATCATAGGCCATGATATAAATGTTATCTTTATGTATTTAGTAAGCCTTGTCCCGGTATTCGCGCAGCCTCGCTCTTTTTTTTTCAAACAGCTTGCATCTAGATGAGAAGCTTAGCAGCTCGGCATCTCATTAAGACTTTAGCTGTATGACACTCGGCATCTCATTAAGACTTTAGTTGTATGACACTCGGCATCTCATTAATACTTTAGCTGTATGACACTCGGCATCTCATTAAGACTTTAGTTGTATGACACTGGGCATCTCATTAAGACTTTAGTTGTATGACACTCGGCACCTCATTAAGACTTTAGCTGTATGACACTCGGCATCTCATTAAGACTTTAGTTGTATGACACTCGGCACCTCATTAAGACTTTAGCTGTATGACACTCTGTCAGCTGTTTCTCGTAAGCTTGATTGAATTGGAAGAATGCAATATTGAACGATATCCAAATTCAAGATATTGTTTCACAGCTGAGTAAGGGTTAACCATTTCCCTGTTCTATATCTATTAAAAAAAATGCAACACCTATGAATATTCATGGACAAAATAGTTTTAATGAAATATGGAAGGTGGAACATTGCAGCCATTTTAGAAACTAAAAACATATTTATCAAAGTTCCATTAGCAAGCAGAGCAGACCCTGATCAGACGGCTCCTATAGGAACCGTCTGATTAGGGTCTACTCTGTTTGCAAAGTCTGCCGTCTGTGTGAAAACATGCTTATATGAAGGAAAGGGTTAATACAAATCACTGTGCTATCCTCTGGATGCTGCACTAAATGAAACATGCCTTACTAAACCAATAGTCCATAATCAAGTAACTGTTGAGCTTTGTCTAGCTGTTCAGACGATGACAGATGAGAAAATATTTCTACTGCGCATGTCCATGGGGTGCATTTGAGCAGCAGTGGGTTCAGACAGATCACACGGGTATCTACGTGATTGGTTAATTGGTGTTTTAATACTAATTCACAGCATGAGGCAGACAGCATTGCAGTTGTTATTTAGTCCTGGGGCAAAGCAATCGGAAATTTAAAACAATTTCAACATATATGTATTAACATGGAACAAACCCATGTGGAAACTGAAAAAAACCCACTTTAACCTGCTAGGAACATAGCCCCTGCATGAATCGTTACGTTTCAAATGAAAACTGGCAATATTCCCCTTTGCTTTTACACGATATGATAACAGTTTCAAATAGTTTTAAATAATCTTC
Organism: Azorinus chamasolen; assembly: GCA_963576725.1. Classification (NCBI taxonomy): domain Eukaryota; kingdom Metazoa; phylum Mollusca; class Bivalvia; order Cardiida; family Solecurtidae; genus Azorinus; species Azorinus chamasolen. The sequence goes on along the minus strand of OY755236.1, from coordinate 8,792,892 downwards.
ATGATATTTACTTAGTGGTCATAATCCAAACTATTTCAAATGTTTCGGTACAAATGCGCTGCGGAAGTGTGATGAAAGAGCAAGAAATTTCATGCGTACTTGAGTTAAAAAAGCAAGCTTGCGATTTGTAAATGGAACCAATGTATATGGATTTGTATAAATGTACTGATTCAAGTATGGTCGTAAATTATGAGACGGTTTCATCGATTAGTCAAAAATCTACATGAATTATGTACGTACCATACAGACAGCTATTTACACGGTATGGTGGGGATATTGAGTTCATGTCATATCTGGAGTTGGGTTATTGACGGGTCTATAGCCGTAGAAACATTATCGGTGGCTCGGATTATTTGGTTTACAAGGAACTGGTAATTCGATAGAATATACGGCTGACAGAAAGAGGGGGTATACTTCAGACTACTCAATAAAAGATGTCTGCAACATTTTGGAACTTGAATCGACCATTCTATGGCATTGTATTTTACATACTAAGCTGTTTCTATTGGAAGATAAAATATGATTGCTATTATTCTGATAGTGGAGACTACTGAATAAAAGCATTCAGCGGCATGTAACTGACATTTTGTTAGGAATGTGTCTTAAAGCATTGATAGGCAGACTCACTTTTCTCTGTCGTATATTGCCGTCTGCAAATTATGTCATCAATTCTGTTAAGTTTTCATTTTTTAATTTGCTTACTTTTTGTTAAAAAACAATTTACTCCATAAACATACCTCTCTTCGCCTTTCCATATATATGCCTTTCTACGCCTTTGCAATCAGAGTAGACCGAGATCAGACGGCTCCTAAAGGAGCCGTCTGATCAGGGTCCGCTATGTTTGTTTATGATATAATATAGATGTGATTCTACAGTTTCTGCCAAGCCCAGAATTCCCTGTGTAGGCTAAATAACATAATAATCATCTTTTCAGTTACTCTACTTAAAGTACCCATATTTCTTAGGCTTAGATAATTATCTTAAATAGGATTACCAATGTCTTATCGTGTCTTGCTTCGCATCTCATCGGAATCTCACGTCTCGTTTTGTTACTCGCGTCTCGACGAGAATCCGGCGAGGCGCGAAATTTTACCGCGAGTAACGAAGCGAGACACGCGAATCCGGCGAAAAACGAAGCGAGACACGATATTCTACCACGAAATATCACGGTATGGGATACTGCGACAGTGCGAGCTCTCGTGTTACAATATCGTGTCTTGCGTCGCGTCTCGTCGGAATTTGGAGTCTCGCCCGATTCTCGTGTCTCGCCCTAAGGATGCGAAGCACGATATTCCATATGACACTAACGGGATTCCGTATGTTTCAGTGTACACCTTAAGGTTCAGCCAATCAAATTTATTGAATCAGAGATATTGGAATTAACAGTTCCACTGCAGTATTTAGATTTAAGATTTTATAGAAAAAAACATTAGCAAACCTACTGATCACACCTGATATCAGGTAAAACGGCGAACCTCGATTCTAAGATGTTTTTCTGCCGTGGAAAAATACGTGACAAATGTGCTTGTATTTCATAAAAAATGACGTGAGACAAATGTGCTTTCCTGTTTGGTTAGACATTTGAGGTTCCATTTGTACCATGTGCGACCGCGTTGATCTTACGTAAGACAAATGTGCTCCGAGACAAATGTGCTTCTACAAAGCTCCTTTGTGAATTGTCTGTGTAACTTTGGTCTTGTATGGAGCCATCACCTGTCTTAATGAACACATTTGGAAAATTTCTGACAATAGTTATAAAGAGGTTTTACTGTAAAAATGGGTACACTAAAACCCCTCTAAACCGGACGTTACATTAAGTATAAATGTCGGTCTTGGAGACAGATGGCAGCTAAATGCAGGGTGAAAGTCACACAGAAAGCTCTGTAGGAGCACATTTGTCTCGGAGCTCATATGTGTAACGTACGACTGGTGCAGTTGCATTTGTCGCACATGAGACAAATGGGACCTCGTATGTCTAGCCAAACAAACCCACATTTGTCTGACATATGTGCTCCGGTCAAGTCTTTAAGGGACAAGAAAGCACATTTTTCTCACGTCATTTTTAATGAAATAAAAGCATATTTGTCACATATTTTTCCACGGCAGAAAAATCTTAGAATCGAGGTTCGTCGTTTTATCTCATACAAAATCATCAATAGGTTTGCTAATGCCTTTTTTATATAAAATCTTAAACCTGAAAAACTGCAGTGGAACTATTAATTATTGGAATTAATTTCTAATTTAAGAAATTTGATTGGCTGAACCTCAAGGTGTGCACTGAAACATACGGAATCCCGTTAGTGTCATACGGAATATCGTTCCACGCATCCTTAGGGCGAGACATGATATTGTAACACATGATATTGTAATACGAGATCTCGCACTATCCAATACCATGAGATCCCATACCATGAGATTTCGCGGTAGAATATCGTATCTCGCTTCGTTTTTCGCCGGAATCTCGCGTCTCGCCTCGATACTTGCGGTAAAATATCGCGCCTCGCCGTATTCTCGTCGAGGCACGAAAGCAAGACACGATATTGTATCGTTCAAATATCGCCAGATTATCATGCGTCGCAGTAGATGTTCAAATCACCAGACGTGAAGCGAGAATCGGATGAGAAACGAAGCGATGCACGGTACTATGTTGTTTAGGGAGGTCATAACGCGCAGTAATTGTTTTTGTCATTGGTAGTTCTATTAAAGATAATTATCTAAGCCTCAGAAATATGGATAGTTTTAAGTGGAGTAACTGAAAAAAAGATTAATATTTATTTAGTCTACACAAGTACAAATACAGTGTTTCCTTCTGAAGGACTGAAAGAACAAGAACTTTTAAGTACCCCCTCATTCCTATCGGCTACTATTACCTCTACGTTACTACATTATTACTTCTTTAGTGTTTCTCTTATTCTGCATTTATTGTTACTATCACTTCTACACCACAGTATATAGTTTATCAAAACATGTCAGCTTTTACTCTTTGAACAGGACTCCGAGGCTGGGGTATAATGGAGTATCGATCATGAGCAACAGTTGCTAATGCACCGCCTCTGTCAACCCATTCTCTACTACTGACGCCTTTTGGCGTCTCTGTAAAAGTCAGGTTTTAAATTATTGTCATAAATAGGGCATTTGCTCATATGGAGCAAAATGTTAATGCTCTATTTATCACAATGGTTTGTTACAAAAATATACAATTCTAAAATGATCCTTTTCTCTAGAAAATGCGTCTTATTTGTTTTTAGTACATTTCTTCGAAGGGGTTGGGTCTAAATCTAATCTAGGAGGGAATGGGTTAACTTTTACTTGAACCAACAATTTGAATGAAAATAAAATACCGGGTGCTCTTCGTCTTACCAGGGGCCACAGTAATTGACAATTTGGACAATTTTTAGAAACAAATGGAAGAACGAGCTACTTTGAATTATTAGGCATACGATATTCTACAGATGACAATTACTCAGCAAAGAGGAGTTACTTATTCATAGTATCACTTCGGTGAAAGGACAAAGTGTTCCTCCCATGAAGATCAAAGAACTCGAATGCCAGTGACTGTGCACATTATTTCATAAGTGGTTTTGTCCTCCGATGCTTTTACAACATGTGGATTTCCTCCATATTGACTCATTGTGTCATAAAAGGGACATATTTGTTTTACCATGACAACATGAAAGGAATACCTAATTGCTAATTGCCATTACTCAGATCGAACTATTCATTAATTTTCAACTAGCAATTAATGATACATGTAAACTTAATATGTGGGAAGTTGTTGCACAGATGATTAATCTTTAACTCAATAGCATGTGCGCTCAGCGCTCTGTAGAACTGGCTGTCTTGTTTACCATTTAGGGGCATCAGGCTTTTTATTCCTTGCAATAAAATACAAAGCCCCGGATATGGAAGCGTACATCAAACCATATCATGTCTCTATCAAATGAAAATATTGTGCTCACGTGTTGCATTGAGGCGGTTTCAACAAGTGGTCACAGCTTATGGTTTATAAAAAAGTGTTGAAATCCTTGTCAAAAAATGTTCAGTCTTAACCTTTTCCTCCATAAATACCCCTTTCTACGCCTCTGCATTAACCACTTATTAAAACCATTGTGATAAATAGAGCAGTTGCTCCTATAGCAGCAAATGCTCTATTTATCACAATGGTTTCAAACTACAAAATTCTAAATATTTTCTTTTCTCTAGTTAATGCTCCTTTTCGGTAGATTTATTCAAAGTGGTTGGATAAACCGAGCCTGTAGGATCCGTGTGTGTTTGTTTGCTTATGACATTTCGATGGATCAATTTCTGCTGTTTCTACAAAACCATAGGGGGCAGAAACGGACGTTAATCAACACAAACAAACAAAACCAATATTCCATGCGTACATATGTCATTATAAAAGTGCAGCTAATAGATACTTACAATGGCATCAGTTCTCATGTAAATATTCAACAGGGAATAGGTTAAGTAAGTTATGCCCAGTTTGGAAAACTATTTATCTAGATAAGACATTGAGTTACTCGGTGTCTCAGTATGACTTAAAACGAGACCCGGAGTTGATCATAATACTTGGATTTAGAAATTTCAGTAAATATTGTAACTCTGTCAATGCTAGTTTCGAATATGTGATTACATATGCGGACAATATGGGACCAGATCACGCGCCGAGTAATAGGCATGTGATCAGGATCCACACTGTTTGTTACTCTGACTATATTTTTCAAGTAAAAAGAAGAAGAAATAAGACATGAAAATTGTAGCAAACGACAACGATTGCAGACGGCAAACTTTTGGCAGCGGAAGGGTTAGCCCATCTCTTGCTGTGAACATGTAACATCCGACCAAATGTGGGTATATTGCAAGTTTTACAATGTCCGCTTCCGTCAGACTTTTGAGAAACTATTGATCGAGTGTCAAACAGTATGGATCCTAATGAGACGTCGAGTTACTCATCTGGTTCAACCCTGTTTTCAAATACGAGCGAGGTGACGGTTATCGGAGGGAGGGTTAATTTGCATTTAGCTGCAATATACCCAGTGTACCTAATACGTATACTAAAGAGAAGGACGCATTTACAGTAAACACTTCGAAACTGGAAATTTGATTGAGAAGAGTTCACATACATTTAGGCAGGTGCCTGCTTAATGCAGGGCGAAAGTCATAAAGTATTTTGAAAAATAAATACATGTGTAGCAGACGACAGTGGACTAAAATGAACCAGTAAAATTTTCATTCATATATTGTACGTCAATCGTTTGTCTTAAAATAGCTCATAAATACTTGAAGTGCTCTGATCTAATATTTCGACCACTAAGGGCCTTTTTCAAAGATTATCATGTCAAAATACACGTCACATTTTTGTTACATATGAATGCATGTAAAAAGGCCCTTAGTGGTCGAAATATCCAAGTATTTATGTATTATATTACATGTAATTACCTGTTTTGGAATATTTTCTTCATTTAAGACAGTTCGACAGAAGCGGTGGTTATATTTACAAATAATATTGGCACTCACCAGGACCCAGCCTATTTGGTATCGTGAAAAAGTTTTTGAAAATTTAATGTAATTGAAGAAATGGTTTTGCCAATTTTGGCAAACATTATATTTTCACATGACAACATTGCTGAAGGTAAAATAGATCAAGTAATATTTAACCATTTGTGTCCCATATTTCCAGTCTTGACTCTGATCAGAGGACTCCGCCTGCACTGTTTGCCTGTGTCCCATCTATGAGACTGTGGGAGTTAAAGGATTCTTATCGTACAATATACTCACTATAGATCAGAGGTGCAGATAAGATGAATAAATGTAAAAATTTCAAGAATATCTCCTTTATTTCTCTACCAACTCCTTTGTTGTGGCCAGTCTTTAGAATCATCTGGAAGAGACGATTCTAAAGACTGGTCACAGCCTATGGTTTGGTGGAGAAATGAACATTTTAGTATTTGAGAACGCACGTGTATCTGTTGCTCTGATATAGACGTTGCTGCTTATTGTGTGTTTCTTCTACTTTTACTCTTTTGCTGCTAAATATTTTTGTCGAAAAACCTTTTCGATTGCTACAGGTTTCTTCTATTTAACTTTCATCCATTTTCTTTCCATAACAATATCCAAGTAACAAACAATTTTGATCTTGATGAGGTGCCGAGTTACTCGGCATCTTATCTGGATTCAAACTGTTTGCATAGTTAATCTGAGATGCAACATTGCCGATGGAAGTTTTAATCCTCATAATGCTGAGTTTTCAAATGGACTGTTCTAAAATTCAAACAGGCCAAGCTTACCATGAATATTTGGGGATGTTTTAAAAGAAAAGTGTAACATAACAAACAGTAAAGCCCCTGATGAGAGGGTTCCTCTTTTGAGCCCATCATCTAGGTCTAATCTGTTTGTAAATGACATAAGTGACTCGTGTCCCGCACTCTAAGGGTTAAAGATAGATACTAATATAATCACAGCTCTACCAATAGTCACTGCCATCAAATTACCTTAACATCCGTTGTATGTGGAATTATAACAAGACGGATATTAAGGTTAATTTTACAGAAGTCCCTTTGGAATATATTAATTCTATCAATTATGTATCCTTTTCGGGCCATTTGAAATAGTTACTATTAGGCTTGATCTATCTCGTGACACAACCTAAACTCCTAACAACTTCATTTTAGACTTATTTAAAATTCGGAATCGGATATCCGCCAAATTAAGCAAGCACATTTTGTATTTCGTCATGGGAATATTGGTATTATAGGAATTCGTTATGAAGACTTCATTTCAATTGGTTTCTTTGTCAGCTCTAACACTAAACCCTGTCGTCTATTTCAACCACTTGTTCCAGTGTTCTACTGAACCTATCGCCCTTATCGCTTCTCGATATAAATACATGCATACATTATATCGATGTACAGTTGAACTTCGGCATATCTCAAACTCGGATAACTTTAACTTCGAGATAACTCGAAATAAATCTTCGGTCTTTTCAAATTTTAATGCTGGGCAAAAGTAATACAGAACGTTCCTATAGGAGCTTCTGTCCTGCATTAAGCTATCACCTGTTTCAAAAACCCAGAATTCATCTTTTGAGTGATCGAATTAGCACGATTTTACTGTATTTACATTGAACATTTCGAAAATTCAATACGTTATTGTGATCTCTTGGTCAGTAACTGAACACGTCAAGCCATATAACGGACAGCTACATACAAATAGTGCATCCCTAGGAACCTGATCACCACATGGTCAAATCAACGGACAGCTACAAACAAATAGTGCATCCCTAGGAACCTGATCACCACATGGTCAAATCAACGGACAGCTACAAACAAATAGTGCATCCCTAGGAACCTGATCACCACATGGTCAAATCAACGGACAGCTACAAACAAATAGTGCATCCCTAGGAACCTAATCACCACAGGGTCAAATCAACGGACAGCTACAAACAAATAGTGCATCCCTAGGAACCTGATCACCACATGGTCAAATCGTAAACTTGGAAACCATGCATAGCCCTTTACTCCATAAATACTCCAAAATGCGGCTTAATATGCCTTTGCAAACAGAGACGACTCAGATCAGACAGCTCCTATAGGATCTGGGCATGCTCTGTTTGCTTATGATATAATAGAGATATGATTGTTCAGTCTATACCATGGTAAAAACGCATGTGTCCATGTGCTATTATAACAGTTAATCTAATTAATATTCATGGTGTTATTGTTTCTTGCATGAATATTCATAGAGTAGATTGTTGAATGTTTACCACATTCATATTCATGTAAGGAATAACGACTTTTGGAACATCACATCAGCTCAACTTTTTTAATGATGTCATGTGAACATGGTAATGTTGAGTCATTGCAGAAACTGTATAGATTATTATATTAGCCCATACGCAAATAGTTCAGAGCCTTGTCAAACCACTCCTAGGACTCCTGTGTACTCTGTTCGCAAACGCGTCAACATTTGTCTCTATCTGGTAAACGGTTTAAAACCCATTGCAAGCAACTTTGTTGGAGATACGATGCAAGATACGAATTACAAAGTAATTTACATTTCCCGTATACTATTTTGAATATTCAAAAATGATACATCGCATTTAACGATGTTATTGATAAGTCCGATTAAGTATAACATAGAGACGTTAATGTATCTACAATGTATATTTCTAATACTGAAAAGTAGATATAATACATCTTAACATAGTAACTGGAATACAGGAACATACATATCTCTACACGTTAACACATACACGTCGATACCTCTGTATTATAACATTAATACATAAATATCTCTATAGTTTAATACAGATACATAAGTATATAAATTTTCGGCATATAAACAAATGAGTTTTGTATATTTCAGGCATTTTTTAAACGTGTCGAATGTAAGGACTTCCCCTTTAAAACGTAATTAACCCTTTCAATGCAGGAAACGAGTGTTCTGTCGTTTGAAAAGATCAGAGGCACCCTCTATGGTAAGGGTCTGGACTGTGTGTCATTAAAACATCCTTTCGCAAACTTTACCCTTTAATAATGCATGGACTCTACCAATAAACATTGACGGCTGTTCCATTCTGATAATTCAGCACTGAACGATTCAAGAGAGGTTCGTCGCTATTTTTAATTATTCGAAATATTAAAGAACCAACATAGCAGCGACTGGCTTCCTTAATGCATTAATCTGTCGTATATGCTTTTATCATTCATTCATACAATTTGATTGTCGGTTTCGAATTAAAAAGTTTAACCCTTTACGTGATAGAGACTTTTCCACAGCTTTGCAAACACAGAAGACCTAGATCAGATTGCTCCCATATGAGCCGTCTGATCAGGGTTGGTTCTGTTTGCTTATGGAATTCTATAGATATACTTGTCCAGTTTCTGTCAAAGCAAAGGTGTACATATGCTATAAGAAATATTCAGCAAATTAGAAAATTTACTTGATGGAGGGGGGGGGGGGGGGGGGGGACAGATTGAATTACATACTTTGATCAATTTCACATGATTACGTGGTCAACGGAAGAATGACCATGCCTTTGCTTGCTATTGTACATTTGTAGTTGCATTCGAAAAAACCCCAGTAAAGCCCTCTAAACACTTATTTTCGTAAAGAAGAATTTAGATCTCTTTAGGCAGGTGACCGCTTAATTCAGGATGAAAGACATGCAGAAAGCCCCCATTGGGAGTTTTCTGTGTGACTATCACCCGCCAATAATATGCTACCTGTTTTACAGAGCGGTATTGATACTACATGTTAGTTGACAGTCCGGTTTAGAGGGGTTTTACTATACATGTTAGTTGACAGTCCGGTTTAGAGGGGTTTTACTATACATGTTAGTTGACAGTCCGGTTTAGAGGGGTTTTACTGTACATGTTAGTTGACAGTCCGGTTTAGAGGGGTTTTACTGTACATGTTAGTTGACAGTCCGGTTTAGAGGGGTTTTACTATACATGTTAGTTGACAGTCCGGTTTAGAGGGGTTTTACTGTACATGTTAGTTGACAGTCCGGTTTAGAGGGGTTTTACTATACATGTTAGTTGACAGTCCGGTTTAGAGGTGTTTTACTATACATGTTATTTGACAGGACGGTTTAGAGGGGTTTTACTGTACATGTTATTTGACAGAACGGTTTAGAGGGGTTTTACTGTACATGTTATTTGACAGTCCGGTTTAGAGGGGTTTTACTATAGTCACCTTCCTAGTTAATTGTCTCGTCAAGTTCCAATTTTTTGATACTCCTAATTATAATTAAATAGAGAAATGATTTGCGTTTCCAAACACTGAAGCAGACACTAATGGTGAGTGGCAGCAGCTTACTAGTCTAATCTTAGCATTGCTGTCCAACATGTGTGTTCCAACTCCATTCTTGAGTGAGTAAGTTTTACTTACATCCTATATGATAAAGCTTTTAGAAACAACTGACCAAACGTCAAACAGCTTGGACCCCGATGAGTTAGTCGGCGTCTCATCCGGGTTCTAGCTGTTTGAAAATGCGATTCCAATCGTGGTTAGTTTGATAAAGGTTAAGATTGACAAGGCAACAAGACCACTGTCATCAAGACATTGCTAATTGAACTCAGAGTCCCCCTTTACCGAAAGTCAGTACATATTTGGTTAGGATTCAAATGCAATTAAAGTCTCTAGTCTTCATCTGATGAGAAATAAGTGATCGGCGCAGGTACAGTTTGCAATTAGTACAATAACACTTTCGGTAATTTCCGATTCAGCATTTTGGCAGACGACATTTTTGAAGCAGATGACGGACAGGTATAAGTGAAAGGATAAGTGACAGCTAACATGGCCCCTGAACGTGTAATGGGCATTTCAAAGCGGTAGGGATACAATGGTCATATGAACGTTCCCATGGGGAGATTTCCTTCCCGCTACAGTCCCGCTACAGTAAAATCCCTCTAAACCGGAAATTCAATTTAGTATAAACACCGAGACAGATGACAGCTCAAAGCAGGAGGAAATTCACACTACACAGAAAGTTTTCTGCATGACTTTCACTTGTATTAAGCAGCCACCTGCGTTAGGTATTCTAAATGTTTCTCTACTAGAAAGGGTTATATGAATATTCATTAAGTAAAGGGTACACGGTATCTGATCCGTTCTCGTATACATGTAACACAAGTCAGAAAAAAGAATAAACTCTCTAAGTGTTGAGTGTCAAACAGTGTAGAAACAGATCAGACGCTGTGCTAATTTGGGTCTACATTATTGGCTTAGGAAGCGGTGTTTGTTTACTCTTTCTACTTTTGTAGACCGGTAATAACTTCAACATACAATGTAGTATGAGGTCAGATGAGACACCAAGTAATTTGATATTGGATCAAGACAATGCTATTTGATTCACGCTGACGCTGTTTCTCGAAAGAACATGGTAAAACATGGCAACGATGTGCATACAAACGTTAATAAGTGTTTAATGCTAGAGTTCACACCTTAATGCAGGTCTAAAGTAATGGTGAAAGCTCCTACGGGAGCTTTCAGCATTACTTTTAACTTGCATTAAGCTGTCACATGTGTTTCTAGATATGCGTAGTAATACATTTTAAAGCAATTCTGTATTGTAAGTTTTGGAAGTACCGAACTTTTAGTTCGAGTTATCTCGATGTTCGAGTTATCCGAGTTCAAGATACCGAAGTTCAAATGTAGTTGTTCAATGCCTAGTTTAGCCTATTCCCTCATACAATGTATTTACGCGTTCTGGTGCCTCTGTAAAAGTCACTTTTTGAAACCATTGTGATAAATAGAGCATTTGCTCCAAGATTTCATAATCAAACAATTCTAAAAGTTTCATTTTCTATAGTAAAATAAATGCTCCTTTTCTGTAGATTGGGTCTGAAAATAGCGTATGAGTGAGTGAGTTAGCATTGCACTTTGAATTTGGATATGATTACTATTTCCAATAAGAAAACAACTTTCCAAGTAAAATCCACATATATTGAACAATGCATTATTCCAACAATCAAACTTAGGTCAGCGGTCGTCTAATACAGGTACCCACCCACTTGCGGTTGTCAGATACATATAGGAGCACTTCTCGGTGTTACATGTAACTCTTTAAGCCATAAATACTCCTTTCTACGCCTTTGCAAACATAGTATACCCATATCTGACGACTCCTATAGGATTATACATGTAGGACTATATGGTATTATATAGATGTGATTCTACAGTTTCTATCATGGCCAAATATACCTTATTCTCTTCGTCACGCCTGTCATTTCCTTATTTTATATTTCTAATTCATGAGGTAAAGTAAAGTAAAGTACCTAGTTATAGTCTACTTTCAGTCCGAATGATCGCTCAGCCGACTGTACATTTACTCCCCTGGTCATTGAGTCATTGGCCTACAATTGAGCACTGCTAACATATGGCGCAATCATGCAGCCGCAGTACCGGCGAGTGACCATCACAGGTACCCATTTAAACCCCTGGGTGGAGAGGATGTGCGGGTGGGAGACACGGAAAAGCGTTTCTGAAATTTCCGGTGGGACCGGGATTTGAACCCCGGACCTCCGGACTGATAGTCAAGCGCGTTACCACTAGCCCACCGCCACCTACATGAATTTAGGTCCAGATAAGATGTGTATAATTTCTTTATTTCTACACAAAATCCTATGTTGTGACCACTCTTTAGAATTGTCTCGAACAGATGATTCTAAAGAGTGATGACAACATAGGATTTGGTGGAGAATGGACGAGTTTAGTATTTGAGTACAATAAATGAATCAATATTCATGATAAGCATCAATCGTGGAATCATATAAGTGTCCACGATGTGTATCATTTTACCTGACAATTATTCATGTAATATATAATGACATCATGAAAATTAGTGAGCGGTTTATAAGGATATTGGGAACAAGGAATTATTACCATGGCAGAAACTGTAGAGTCAGATCTATATCAATCGATAAGCAAACAGAGCAGACCCTGGTCAGAGAGGAGCTTTCTACATATCAAGCTACCATGTGTCTAAGAACAGCATTTTGTGTAGGTGGTCGTTATAGGCCAGCTTTCCCGTACAGTTATAACACAAGGCACTGAGGAAACTTGTTCAAGGAACATGTTTCATGAAAATATAGACTCATTTTTATTCAAACTAAACTTCTGTATTAAAAGATATAATCAAACTTTCAGAACTGAACTGATATTTTAAAAGATACAAACTAAACGTATACACATAACTCTATGTCAAACATGTGCATGTAACTTACAAAACTTTCTTACTGAAAAAGTAATCTGATTTACGTTTATCCCACAAGTCACGACTTGACTCTCAGCTGCAAACACCTTGGATTCATATGAGACACTAGGTAACTCGGAGTCTTATCAGGATCCAAACCATTTGACACCCGCTCAATACTTTCTCAACAGTTTGAACAAATTGAAAGTAGAATGTACGCAAACTATGTCACGAAATCAGAATGTAAGCCGACATTACGTTTTACAGTCTTAAGTGTTACAATTCACCATGTTTGTGAACAAAATAGCAAGCTAGCTACTTCTGACAGAGTACAGAAGAACGTGTCTTAAACGGACATTCATTTATTGAACATAGGAGTCTTAAAGTTCAGGTGGTTGATTAATGCAGGTCAAAAGTAATGCAGAAAGCTCCTATAGCTTTCTGCATTACTTTTGACCTGCATTAAGCTACCACCTGCCTTACAGACCCATAATTAGACCTCTTTTTGATAACCGGTTAAGACTAGCTCTACTGCATTTACTGAAAACATATTTGTAATCATTATGTATAATTTAGCTTCCGCGGAAAATAATGTGCATGAGCTTTGCAGCTGTCCTATCGCCATGTATATAAATTGTGAGATAATCACATCTTCAAAGAATATCATTAAGCAAATTTGCAATTTGTTATTTTAAAAGAAACAAATTAACGATGCATACATGCCTCCTATGTTAACGTTGTTGTGCTTGAATTTTCTGTCGCCTGATTAATTTGTTCAGAAAGAAAGTAAAAAAAATCAAAGTCGAGGGGTTATGATATTAATGTTTGCATCATTAGCAACACCCCTTGCACGCTAACATGATACAGCCATGCTTGTTAAAGCATTAGTGAATGGTTTGGATCTAGGTGAGATGGCGTCCTATTTTTCCCCTTTTTGCCTCTGCAAATGATAAATGATACTTCAGGATGAGGAATATAGCAACCAACGTCATAGTTATTGTGGGTTACGCTTGTTGCATATTAGTAACAACAACTGAACGCTCTTCTCTTTAAATAATCCTTTCTACGCATTTGAAAACAGAGAGGACCCAGATCAGACGGCTCCTGTAGGACCCGGATCTAGGCCTGCTCTGTGATATACTATAGATATGATTGTACAGTGATTCTAAAAGTTCCCGTGTCCATGTACTACTATAACAATTCATACAATTAATATTCAAGAGATCATTATTTGTTAATTGAATATTCACGGAGTATAAGATTAAAGTATTGTTCAATATATAGTAGAAGCTCTCTAAAGCGAACACCTAATGAATTAATAGAATTTTCTATGAAGGTAGGTAATTGTTTAATGCAGGACTAAAGTAATGCAGAAAGCTCCTATTGGCGCTTTCTGCATAGTCTTAGTCTTGAATTCAGTTAATACGTGCATCTGTGTGTCATCTTTGTTGTTGGGCGCTTCAGAGAGCTTTCATTGTACTTAAGGATAAATTCGACTGATCTTCTCTATAACATCTAGATTACAGTAAACCCCCTCTAAACCGGAAGTAGTATAGAAGAATATAGATAATTTAATGTTTAATGCATGGTGAAAGTCATGCAGAAAGCTCCTAGAGGAATCTGTGTGACCTTACCTTGCAATAAGCTGCCACCTGCATCCATTACCAATATTAATGAGACTAAATTGAATGTCCGATTTAGAGTTTTTTATAGTACAATTTTTGTACTTCATGTTCGGACTCAGTGCATTAATCTATCAATTTCCAAATTCTGGCAGACGTCAATTTGTAAGTAGATAATTTGTGATCAGGCGAAACCTTGTGACCAGGCGACAACTTGTAAACAGACAACATTTTTGTAAGCAGGCGACAATTTGTAAACAGACAACAATTTGTAAGCAGTAACCGATTTTGTGTGAAGAGCGTCAAAGCAATCAGAATGAGGTTGATTTAACCCTTCCCCCCATATAAAAGCCTTTTCGCATTTGCAAACAGAGAAGACCCAGGTCAAACGGCTCCTATAGGATTATTTGATGTAATAGCATATGAACACAGGAAAGTGTGGCCATGGCAGAAACTGTAGAATCATATCTTTATTATATCATAAGCAAACAGAGCGAACCCTAATCAGACGTCTGATCTGGGTCTACTCTGTTTGCAATGGTGTAGAAAGGCGTTTTTATGACATAAAGGGTTAAGCTGCCGGCAGTATGATAGATGGTATCATGACGGGGCGTGTATCTCCGCCATTAGTGTGTAATAACAAACACATGTTTTATCTGCGCTATTATTTGTAACCAAGCCGATGTATATAGTTTCGGGAAATTAGAATAATTTACTTAAAGTACTGCATTAGAAGTCTGCCTCAAGATTCTTAAACTATGCAGAAAAATTGTGTTTAAGGAATGTTTAATTAGTGTTTTGATAAGCCTGTGTGTTTTTTTTTAATTCTATTAATATGGTGTCGGTTGTTATCTCAAACATTGCAACGGCAATAACAGGGACATATACGGAACGAACGTGTACGTGTAATATAATTCATATACCTTGAAAATTGTATGATACTTACATATATGCACATAGATCAAAGATACAAAATTAACATGACATCGTGTTCCTTGATATTAGTCCTGTACTTTGATAAAGACGCATGCAATTTTACGCATTAATTTTGCATATCCAACATGGGCAACTTCTGTCAGAGTTGTCTGGTCAGGATCTGCTTTGTTTGCTTACAAACTAATATAGATCTAATTCTTCAGTTTTGGCTTTAAGATCCTTTAGTTGTATATAGACAAAAATCAGCAAATTAATTTAATGAAACCAGCGTGTTTTTTCAATGAATGTATGTTCAAGTAAATGTATAAATCAATAAAAATTAATAATGACATTATGACATCATGAATATTTATAACTGAATTGCATTACGGTATATGAACACGAGAGTCTTAAATAATGTCAGAAATTGTAGAATCAAATGTATATTATTCCATTAGCAAACAGAGCAGACCTGATCAGACAGCTCCTCCAAATGCGTACAAGTTAATTCTTTACTCCTTGAATATTCATGTAAGAAATTAAATGACACCTTGAATATACATGTAAATAAGAACATGAACACGTTAACTCTTGACCATAGCAGAAACTGTAGAATCAGATCTGTATAATACCACAAGCAAACAGAGCATTCAAAGGTGGAATTAATTGTAAAATAAATCCAGTTACATGTAAACCCTGTTCTTAATCAGTGGTACATCAAAAGGCGCGTATTACTGAATAATAATCAAACCTATTTTATATAATATTTAAGAAATGTCAACACAATGTCTAAGTGCTTTAGATCTACTCATATGGCCTTAGTAATACAACAAAATTATTCAGTTTCATCACAAAGGACCCTTGAAACGGCAGTCATTTCAGTCGGATGGCCCTAGTTTACAATAACCCTTTCAGTTTCACACTGGACCCCTTATCCCCTTTCAGGTTAAATATTCATGTAAGAAATAATGACATCATGACATTTATTAGCCCACTTTTAAAATGAATTAAGCATACAGATATCCAATTTCTAATCTGAACAATTTCTTAAATTCACAGCTTATTGCGGGCCTAAAGTAATGCTGAAAACTCCTGTAGTTTTTTTAGACATGATAGTATTCATTTTATAACAACTCTGTACTGTATATTATCCAATTCGAGATATCAAAGTTCAACTGTATGTCTAAATGAAATGCCAAAGAGTATCATACGTAACTGTAGCCTGAACCTAGAGTTACTGGCCATCTCATCAAGATCCAAATTGCCTGACGTACAGTGACAGTAAATTTTCATGTAAGTGACATTATGACGATTAATTAGTGGCATGTTCATAATGAAATTTGAACACTGGAAGTTTTCACCACGGCAGAAACTTTCATAAGTAGACAGAGCAGATTCAGCAGGAGCCATCTATTTTGAGTCTACTCTAGGTTTATCCGGTTTGCAAAGGTGTATATATGAAGTAAAAGGTTATGTCTGGGTCTTAAATCATGCTCTAGCATAAAATATGTGTATATATTAATTAAAAACGCTAATTATTACATATTATTAATAACACACAGTTCTTCATTCAGTTACATTACTTAAGAGCTCCTTTCGCGGGATTTACTGTGACGAAAGGAGCAAGTAACTCTGTTAATGTCATCAATATATTAATGATGTGTTCATATATTCCGGCTTACATCAGTATATTAATCCCAAATATATTTAAAATATATGTCCATATCCGTAATAATAACTAATAGAGCCGTTATTAATTTTTAACCCTCCTTTCGCCTCCTTTCGCCTCCTTTCACCAAAAACCATCCTTTCGTGATTTAGTCATACCCGGTTTCGCAACATCTTAATCATTTCCTCGGTGGTTATCCTTAATGATCTTTCAATTGCGATATTACATTTTGTATTAGCCATGAGCATAGGAGAACTAATTTTCGAATATTATCATTTCCAAAACACAAACAAATATACAGCAGAAACAAGTCCGTATACATTTTTCCAACCATATAGAATGTATTATTCCAAACATATTGTTTTACACTCATAAACCACAAATTACAATTCCAAAATATTCTCACAATTCTTGATAGCCCTCCTACCAGTGAAATTCCACTGAAAACGTTCCAAAATTATAAACGCGAGGCTAATGCCCTGCGCCAATTATTTATTTTCGATTATTAATTATACATGTATGTCTGTTGAAAATGTTAAATTTTATATTTTTTCTCTCTTGAAAAATTGTATTCTATAAGTCCAAACAATAACAGAAACAAGGAATCAGTTTTAATACAAATTAATGTTGTGTCACAAACTGCAACATTTCATTAACTTTTAAGTGATGTATTCGCCTTTACCGAACAGAGTAGAACTTGATCAGAGGGCACCTTGATCAGAGGGCACCTGTAAGAGCTGCTTGATCAGGATATGCTATGTTTGCTTGTGAAATAATACTGATATGAGTCTACAGTTTCTGTTATGGACAAACATTTCATTTAATAAATATTCATGCATTAATTATTCATTGCATGAATATGCATTAGGTTAGGGGTTAGCGTATAAAATGTTTGCAAATTAATATTGATACACTCTTTATTTATTATAAGACTATTTATAAGTTAACCAATTCTCTCCTGTTGATGCCTTTTTGCGCTTCTGTAAAACTCACTTATTGAAACCATTGTGATAAATAGAGCATTAGCTATATAGGAGCAAATGCTCTATTTATCACAATGGTTTCAAAAATACACCATTCTAAAATTCTCCTTTTCTATACTTAATGCTCCTTTTCGGTAGATTAATAAAAAGATGTGTCTAAAAATAGTCTAGGAGGGGATGAGTTAATGGGACATCATAAATTTTAATCAATGATCATTGTAATGTTACATTGTATATGAACACAGAAAGTTTTGGTCCAGGTAGAAAGTGTAGAATTAGATCTGTATTATTCCATAAGCAAACAGAGCAGACCCTGATCAGATGGCTCCTGCAATGGCATTAAAAGCATATAATTGGAGCAAAGTGTTCACCTTTGACATTTCTGTTTCTTGTGGAGTGGTAGTTGATATACTGTAGATGGTAGGGGCAATAAACAGTCTGGTTTCCATGATCATATGTTTCACAGGGTAATTTAATTGTATGAAGTTTCTATATACAGTAAAACACCACTCAATAGCTCGTTTAAATTAGTATCAACGTCTGACTTTAAGACATGTGACAACTAAGAGTAGCTGTCTGCATGATCTACACCCTATATAAAGCAGTCACCTGCCTAAAACAACTATTTTCTTCTGCATCTTTTACTCAATAAATACGCCTTTCTACGCATTTGCAAACAGAGTAGACCCAGATCAGACGGCTCCTATAGGAGCCGTCTGATCACGGTCTGCTCTGTTTGCTTACGAAATAACATATACATGTACATGTATATGATTCTCCAGTTTCTGCTTTAGCAAACATTTGGTGTGTTAATATGCCGTTATGGCGTTATAAAAAATAACCTAACTGATATTCGCGATGTCATCATTTCTTTCATGAATATGCATTGAGTAAAGAGTTATGAATCTTCCGGTATAGCGGGGTTTTACTGTGTATGAAACCGTCCAGATTGTATAATTATGCTTACAACTGGCTAGTTCAAGAAACTATCTCATATGGCATACTCTAATGTGTTAGATGAATGATGCAACACGTTCAGACTTTCAGACAGAACTTATTTCATTACATGTGAAATGAGATAATGTCGATTATGTGACGCCCAACTTTTCGAAATTGAATTTGGCATTTTGTATAATATACTAGGCTATACAACTGATATATAAATCATGTGAGGAGCGGCGTACACAAGTTTATGAACGTTATTTAAAATATATATTACATGCAATAATTTGAAATATTGTGGAAAGATCAGAAGCAAACAAGACACCATAAGAATTGATGACGTGTCAATGTTGATAGGCAAACATATCGACACCATCCTCTGTTGTTGTTTTTAAATGCAATGCGGAAACATAGAATCTTGGATCTTTTTCACTGCCAAATATTGTCGTCTGCAAATACTGCTATCAGCTTTAGTTTCCATTTCTTTATGTTTTCCTTTTCTTTCAAACACATTACCACAGTAACAGTTACTCGTTGTCTCATCCGAGTCCAAACTGCTTGCATATGTAATCACAGATGCGACAATGGCAGCGAAAGTGTTAAAAAGTGTTTGATACATTTTATAACGCTCAGGATAATGAACATTATTATAAACATAAAACGTCGCATTTTAACTCTTTAGCTGCCGATGTCGCATCTGTGATTACCTATGCAAACAGTTTGGATCCAGATAAGAAGCCAAGCTGTTTGTTCCTGTGACTGTTTTCTAAACACAAATGAAGAAAAAAAAGAAAATTGCAGCAGATGACAAAGTTCGTAGACAACAAATCAATATAGTTTCGTAGGCAAACAGGGCAGACCCCGACCACTTGACTCACACAGGAGTATCCTGGCCTTGGTCTACTCTGGGCGTGACAAGGCGTATCTATGAGGTTAAGATTTATTTAACTCTTTTCTCCATGAATATCATTTTTTTATGTAAGAAATAATGAAACATTGAATATTAATTATAGAATACCTGTTATAGTAACAGTATAGTAATAGTATTTGGCCATGGCAGAAATTGTAGATTAAGAATCATATCTATATTATGTAATAAGCAAACAGAGCAGACCCTGCTAAGACGGTTGCTATAGGAGCCGTGCTGATCTGGGTCTACTCTGTTTGCAAAGGCTTAGAAAAGGCTTATATTTTTCATAAGAATTTTAAGCTCATATAGTTAAGGGGTATTTGCATACATTTCCAATTAATACTTCCTGTCTTTAAAAGATAAAGATGGGGATATGCACTGTACAAAAGGATTAACACAAATATCAAAGCTTTAACCCCCCCCCCCCTTCCCTGTTCAGTATTCAGGTAAGAAATAATGACAAGATTAGCTCCTATTTATAATGAGCACTTTTCCAGGGATATGTTTGCTGTGACAAGAGCTGTAGGGTCGGACCCATACCCTTCTAAAGCAAACAGAGCAGAAGCTGATCTGACGGCTCCTATAGGGTCTACTCTGTTTGCAAATGCGTGAAAAGGCGTTTCTATGAGGAAGATGGTTAAATAACTGACAGTATATAGACTCAGCATTTATCATTACATCTTCGTTCTGACTTATCATTAATCCTGGCCATGTTTAAATAACATCATGAATATTCATTAGCTGATTTTTTGATAATGGTTAATTATATAATTTCATAATTATGTGAACAGAGCAGACCGTAATCAGACGGCTCCTGCAGGAGCCGTCTGATCTGGGTCGTCTCTGTTTGCAAAGTCGCGAAAAGGCGTTTGTATGAGAGGAAGGGTTAACTTCAAGTATTTTATATGCTGGTTTCTTTTTCTCTTTACAGTAAATCAGTAATGAGCCTCATCAAGCACACACTAACTTCCATGTAAATCGATAACAGACAATCAGACCATGTGGGAAATAGAAACCCAGTCTCTGTTTGTTAGAGTTTGTAAAATGTCAAGTAATACCCTGCCTGTCTTACATTAGTAATAACAAATGACCACGCAATTTAAACAACTGGCAAACGACACACGCAAACGCATTATCTGTAAGCTGCAAATACAGCTGAACTTCGAAATCTCGACTCGGATAACTTCGGGATAACTCTAGCTAAAAGTTCGGTCCTTCCAATATTTACAATACTGTATTATTATAAAATGTTTCACTACGCATGTCTAGAAACACACGTGACAGACTAATGCAGGTCTATGGTAATGCGGAAAGCTCCTACAGAAGCTTTGAGCATTACTTTAAATCTGTAGTAAGCTGTGAACTTGAGAAATTGTTCAGATTAAAAATTGGATGGCCCGAACCTGTGTTATCTCGAGGTAATTTGTATTGTCCCTTGAAGTTTTGTGACATAACGTCTTATCATACTCTTGCGTAAGTTGTGACGTAACATCTTGCCTTTTGCTTTTGGTAAGTTTTAGTTTTGGTATAACGGCGCAGCTAATGATTATGTTGTCGGTGTTGGACATGAAAGGAAAAGGCCTATGTATATGTGTATGGCATGAGTGTATGTGTATATGTATGTGTATGGCATGAGTGTATGTGTATATGTATGTGTATGGCATGAGTGTATGTGTATATGTATGTGTATGTGTATGGCATGAGTGTATGTGTATATGTATGTGTATGGCATGAGTGTATGTGTATGGCATGAGTGTATGTGTATGTGTATGGCATGAGTGTATGTGTATGTGTATGGCATGAGTGTATGTGTATGTGTATGTGTATGGCATGAGTGTATGTGTATATGTATGTGTATGGCATGAGTGTATGTGTATATGTATGTGTATGGCATGAGTGTATGTGTATATGTATGTGTATGTGTATGGCATGAGTGTATGTGTATATGTATGTGTATGGCATGAGTGTATGTGTATGGCATGAGTGTATGTGTATGTGTATGGCATGAGTGTATGTGTATGTGTATGGCATGAGTGTATGTGTATGTGTATGGCATGAGTGTATGTGTATGTGTATGGCATGAGTGTATGTGTATGTGTATGGCATGAGTGTATGTGTATGTGTATGACATGAGTGTATGTGTATGTGTATGGCATGAGTGTATGTGTATGTGTATGGCATGAGTGTATGTGTATGTGTATGGCATGAGTGTATGTGTATGTGTATGACATGAGTGTATGTGTATGTGTATGTGTATGGCATGAGTGTATGTGTATATGTATGTGTATGTGTATGGCATGAGTGTATGTGTATGTTCGTATTCATGGGCGTTCTTTATTTGCAGTGAATCAGGTGCTTACAAGTAGAGTTCCTTAATGTTCAAGTTTCAACATCCTTTTGGCGCTACGTAACATGTTCAGTGTCGCAAATTCCAATGACCGATACTCAAAAATATATTTAGTGTCGCAGCGCCCTAGCCCTAGCACAACCGATATTAACTTTTCGGTAAAGGTGTTTCAGAGAGTGAGTTTTACAGAGGTGTCAAATGCGTCAATATGAGAGAATGGGGTTAACACATTGATTACATAATTATTATATTTTAATTATGTATAAGCTATCATCACTTGAAGGAGATGTAGAATGCGACAGGGTCCGCTTGATGAGCTTATAATAGCAACACCTACTTCAGTCTCTGTTATATTCAAGTGCCCTGTGAACGTCATAATTTATATCCCATATACGTGTCCTGTGTACGTGTCCTATATACCCCATACTATGTTCCATGCACATCATAACATGTCCTATATGTACGTATTATATGTATCTGGTAAGCGTCTGACCAATAGTGTATAATCACATGAGTCTGAATTCGTTGCCAGGTATCGGATTGATTAGATTTTGAGTTCAACTCATTCACCATCTGACTAATCAGACACTCAGGAATGAGATCAGACTCAAGCAAACTGTTTAATAAACACGGAGATAGAACCCGGGCTTATAAAACTTCAGAGTTTGAGTTTGAATCCATTGTCAAGTATTTGATTGGTTGATTTTGAGCAAGCTCAGCATCTGACCAAGCAGCTTGGATGTGAAATCAAACTTAAGCAGAATGTTCAGAATGTTTAGAATGTTTGCGGTTGGTAATTACTCTCAAACATGTAACTCTCCAATATGTTTCTTGTAACTTTTTGTTTAAATCTGAGCGTGTGCTAGTTAATACGAGCTCATTTATCAGTGTTATGCAGATCATATGTATTTTTGGAAATTGCCCAACTATCCACTTCTTACTTATCAGAATTTTGATCAGACTTGCTGTTAGCTACATTTCTCGGCTGTAGTATTTTAACTAAAGTACCTGTAGTTTAGAAACCATTGGACACCTGTCAAACACATTGGATACTATTGCGGCGCCTGGGATATTCGGAGTGCTATATGGATGGAGTCTCTTTGACAATGCCAGATATATCGCGAATGGCGTATGAAGTATTAACATAAGAGATACGTTTCTTAAACCTGTGTATTCCGGACACGCGTGTACTGTCGTTTTCTACCAGTGTAGACCCAGTGGAGATGAGGGTGTGCACTGTTTGACATTAACAATTGTCTAGCAAGTTATAAGTAACAGACGTTCAATATAACAGTTTAACCCTTTCCTGTATATGAGTGTGTTTTCACGCATCTGCAAACAGAGTAGATCAGGAGCCGTCTGATCTGGTTGTTCTCTGTTTGCTAATGGATTTGATAGATCATCAATATTTCATTATAACTATTGAGTACCATGAATATGCAGTAGGTATTCGACTAAATATAGAAACGGATTAAACAGACTTCAACTTTGCAGCAGAGTCAGAATGGGCTATGGAGAATAAAAAAAACAGCATGTTCAAAAGTGATCTGCATCGAAAGTGTCGTCTGCTGCAACCCTGATTTTAGAGTTTCGTCTTGTAGTTTGTTTCAGGGTGGATTTGGCATTAAAGGCAAACACTAGCAAGTGAACCTTCAGCAAACTAGCAAGTGAACCTTCAGCATATTAAAGAAGTGTCTTCACTCGAAAAGTGTCGTTTGTTGCAATTCTGTCAAATTAGTATTTTTTATTCAATGGCATCAAACTCCAGATTTAAAATGTTCATATTTGATTTATCGTTTATACTATCATCTTTGTTCAGTTCATTACAAGCTGGAAACCAGACACTCTCATTTTGAATAATGCAGTTGTTGTTTCTTATTTTTTGTGAATGTGTTGCGTGAGTGCGTCCGTGTGTACGTGTGTAGATGTGTGCGTATGTATGTGTGTGTGCGCGTGTACATGTGTGCGTATGTATGTGTGTGTGCGCGTGTACATATTTGCATGCATTGTGCGTCAGTTGAGTGTGCGACCGAGCATGCATGAATTGTTCGCCATGCATACGTTTACGTCATGCAAGAGTGCGTTTGTGTGCACGCGTGTGTGTTGGTGCGTGTGTGCTTGCGCGCGCGTGTGTGTTCTTACATCGAGGTAAATCAGTATGGATGTGTGATGACAATATATTAACATAGTAAATTATTTTCAGACAAAAAAGGTTTACATGGAAAGACAGAAATGCGAATGCGTGGTTATGTTTACATTGCTCTAAATATCCACAGACTAGCTTCATATAGCTTATACAGTAAGAACTCGATACTAACAAATTGTAGTAATGAAGAATTTATGTTTTTGTAGGCAGGTGGCTACTTAATGCATGGTGAACTCATGCAGACAGCTCTCAGGAGAGCTTTCTGCATGACTTTCATCCTGCATTAAGCTGCCACCTGTGTTAAAGATTAATAATGGTACGCATTTCCGTGTTCATAGTATCGTGTTTTTACTAGTGTACATGTAGCAGTACACCCAGTTTACATCAATAATAGTATCTGATTTTGAAACAGTTGAGATGTAAAATTTAGATTTTACGTTCTAAATAGGTGATCAAAATGTCCAACACGGCGAACATTTATTTAACCCATTACTACATAAATACGCATTTCTACGCCTTTGCAAACAGAGAAGATCCAGATCAGACGACTCCTGCAGGAGCCGTCTGATCAGGGTGTGTTTTGTTTTCTTATGAAATACTTTAGATATGATTCTAGTTTCCTCCAATACCATCTATTCCTGTGTACATGCCACTATAAACATCAGCTATTAAATATGCATCATGTCGTTAGTTCGGACATCAATATTCATCAAGTAAAATGTTGAGAAAATGTTATAAAATCAAATTTCATATCGGTAATTTAATTTTGTTCCTAAACTCAATTAAATTATTAAAATTCTGACATTATTTGCATATTTAAAACTATCCCTAAATTAGTTTAAAAGTGTTGATGCACGACTATATATTATAAATTATTATCACGGTGGTTAAAAAACCTTGTTTATTTGTACATGTATATATTTGTCAATAACTATTGAACTCAGCTGAAGCTACATAAAAAGTGTGTTTTATTTACAACTGAGACCACAACATTTACATCCTCAATATAAACTATAATTCTTAACTACGGTAGAGTCGGGTTTAAGCGACCAGCCATTTATTGAACAAATGAGTCTTAAAATACAGGTGGTTACCCAATGCAGGGCAAAAGTAATGCAGAAAGCTCGCATTAGTGCTTTATGCATTACTTTTAACCTGCATTAAGCTGCAACCTGCCTTACAGATCCATCATTAAACCTTTTTTGAACAGGTTTTACTGTATGTGTACATACGCACTACTAGCTGGTAAACATAGCTGTGACACAATAAAGGTAGGAGTCTACATAGCTGTGACATGATATAGGTAGGAGTCTACATAGTTGTGACATGATATAGGTAGGAGTCTACATAGCTGTGACATGATATAGGTAGGAGTCTACATAGTTGTGACATGATATAGGTAGGAGTCTACATAGTTGTGACATGATATAGGTAGGAGTCTACATAGTTGTGACATGATATAGGTAGGAGTCTACATAGCTGTGACATGATATAGGTAGGAGTCTACATAGTTGTGACATGATATAGGTAGGAGTCTACATAGCTGTGACATGATATAGGTAGGAGTCTACATAGCTGTGACATGATATAGGTAGGAGTCTACATAGCTGTGACATGATATAGGTAGGAGTCTACATAGTTGTGACATGATATAGGTAGGAGTCTACATAGTTGTGACATGATAAAGGTAGGAGTCTACATAGTTGTGACATGATATAGGTAGGAGTCTACATAGTTGTGACATGATATAGGTAGGAGTCTACATAGTTGTGACATGATAAAGGTAGGAGTCTACATAGTTGTGACATGATATAGGTAGGAGTCTACATAGCTGTGACATGATATAGGTAGGAGTCTACATAGCTGTGACATGATATAGGTAGGAGTCTACATAGCTGTGACATGATATAGGTAGGAGTCTACATAGTTGTGACATGATATAGGTAGGAGTCTACATAGCTGTGACATAATATACGTAGAATTCTACATAGCTGTGACTCAATATAGGTAGGATCCTACAGTTTCTGCCATAGCAAAACTTTCCTCTGTCTATGTGCTATTATAACAATTAATCTAATAAATATTCACGATGTTATTATTTCTTATATGAATATTCAACGGATGAAGGGTTGAAGTACATTTCGTCAACTATGTCTGGTAACCGTTACATGATAAATGTAAGCCTTCAGTATACACCTGTCGTGCTTTCCCTCCTAACGTTGACAGTTACACTTATGTATGAATGTATAATTACCATATTTGGATTTAGTCTAATTTTCATTGTGTGTTTCTTAATTCACAACTGAAAACAAAATGTTCTTATCGTGTCCATCACGAAATTGCTTTAACTTTTAACCCTTTATATCAAAGACACGCCTTTTTAACATTTGCAAACAGAGTAGATCTAAATCAGATTGCCCCTGTAGGAGCCGTCTGGTCAAGGTCTGCTCTGTTTGCTAAATAATTTATATAGATCTGAGTCTACAGTGTACAGTTCGTGCCATGGTCAAAATTCCTCAATTCATTTGCCATTGTAAATATTGAGCCAATCAACATTAATTATTACATTATTTATTAAATGAATATTTATGAGGTACACGTAAATGGTAAAACTAATACTTGGACAATGTATAAATCTGTCTTACCTGTTAGATTCGTTAGGTCCTACTGTAATGCAGTTTAAATAGCTCCCATGTATTCAAGGAGATAACATTCCTAATATGCCTGGCTTGTATACACACGTTGTCATAACAACTCATCTGAACAGTGTTCATTAGCTTTAAAATCTAGTAGTACAAATTACATTGGACTAGCTTGTTGGGTCTCATTACGTTTCATAGTTTGTATAATTTTGTGCTGTAACAGATGAGTAATGGTTATGCGCTATCAATAAGCCACGCCTCCTTATGAATAATGATATAAATAAGTTTCCTCCTCCGTACGTATGACACGGTCTGTCTTTCCTCGAATCCATAAAAAGTACGGCAAACTCAGGGAATGAATTTCCTGTTCCATTTCAAACCATATTCTACCACTGGTTTAAACACAACTACGATTTTGGACACATCCATAGATACAGATTTAGGTATGCAACATGCGGCGTTTGAAGAAACTCTTGCTGAAAGTGTTTTTTACGTGCGCCTTAGAATTCATCTGAGACTAGACTATCTGACAGCCTTGTACCAATTGTTATGCCAGGAACTCACATCAGCTACTCCTGTAGTACTATCAGCACTCTACAAAGCGTGTCTGAAATCAAAAAGACAAATACATAAAATATGCATGAAGGAATATTCACGCTGGAAATCTAAAGTAAAATATACGAAAGCTAAACACGATGGCAAATTATACTATGTAAGACAACTATTCGGTGATATTTCAATGTATAGGGTACTGAGATGTTCAGCTAATTTCAAGGAGGTTTTTGTTGTTATCCGTCCTCTTAACCCTTGCCTTCATATAAACGCCTGTTCATGCATTTGCAAATAGAGAAGACCCAGATCAGAGGGCTCATAAAGGAGCCGTCTGGTCAGGGCCTGCTCCGGTTGCTTCGGACATAATAATTATATAGATATGTTTCTTACATGGCAAAAACAGTAATGTGTCCATGTGCTGTTTTAAAAATTAATCTAATTAATATTGATGATTTCATTATTTCTTAAATGGATATTCATGGAAGAAAGGTTTTATGGATATTCATACGCGCAGTGATGAGTATTAGTTAGCTTTTTTAATCTTTATAACACAATGCATATTCATTCTTTTCATCAAATCCAATAAGAGTATCCAACATGTTGGATCCTGATGAGTTCAGGAGTTACCCGGCGTCTCATCTGGAACCCATCTGCAAATATAATCACGGACCCGCCTGCAATAGGCAAACTGTTATAATAGCATAGTAACCATGGTGGACAATTTACAAAGGTCCAGATAAGATGCGTAAATTAAAACATTTTCAAGAATAACTTGTCCATGGGTCATTATAAAACTCTAATTATAAAATTACAACTCTAACAGCGACCTCACCCGCATTTTCAAACAGTTTGGCTCCAGATGAGACGCCGAGTAACACGGCGTCTTATCAGAATCCAATCTGTTGGACACTCGGTCAATAGTTTCTCAAAAGTTTGTTCGAATCTAACGTACAGTAGAATCTGTCTTAAGGTTATTCATTTATTGAACATGGGATCTTAAAATCAGGTGATTACTTAATGTAGGTCAAAGGTAATGCAGCAAGCTTCTATAGGAGCTTTCTGCATTACATTTGACCTGCATTAAGCTACCACCTGCCTTACAGATGTATAATTAGACCAGCTCACGATGGCCACTGTAGACCGGTTCTATCGTACATCACAATGGTTCTATATCCACATTGGAACAGACACTAGTTTGTACGGCGGGTTAAGGGGTTAACAAAAAAACACACACCTTATATCCATCAGGTACATGTACACACACTAAACAGCAGCAGCACAATAAAACACACTGGGCATTGAAAAATAGAAAATATGACAACCTTTGAAATTAAAATATTTGCCATGCAATTTAAACCATCAAACTCTCAGCAGTTGTTTACACATTTAAGCATAAACATGATCTCGACGTGTTTAATCTGAATTTTAAAGTTAGGCTGTAAGCATGAAAAGAACATTCAGTTTAATATTAACTAATCTTGTTGCGTTATAAATGAGTGTAGAACCATTAACTGTGAAAAAGCATACGACATTTTCCAGTACAAACGACATTTGCACAGCGGAAGTCGTTCACGCATGATGGGATGGCAAATGTGGCGACCAGCTGTGACGTGATTGGTGGGGTATGGACCAATATTGACGAGTTGGCTAATGATGTTCTGTGTGCGTTTTTTATCATCAAAAGAGCAAAGCACGAATAAAATATCTCGACCCTTACTGTGCGGGACACGAATCACTAATGGTCTTTGCAAACAGTGCAGACCCAGATAAGAGGGCTCCTAGAGAAGCCCTCTCATTAGGGTCTGCACTGTTTGTCATGTTACACGTTTCTTTAGAAAAATCCCTAAATATTCACCATAAGCTTCACCTGTTTGAATTTTGGAAAGAGTCCATTTGAAAAAAAACTCAGCGTTGTAAGGGTTAACCCTTGTCATGTTATGGGCGGCTGGACTTGCGCTTGTAAACAGCCTGTCTACAATAATGATACTACCCCGAGCAGCACGACGTCTCATCTGGAGCCGAGCTGTTGGATACTCAATCATCAACTTCTAAACAAAAGTGGAATGAATCGAGAGTAAGTAAGACTTGCACCAGACAGATGTTTTAGTAGACAGTCTGGTTAGCACGATAAGGGTTAATGCTTCAACACCAAGTAATGTCGTCTGGCAAAACGTGTCGTCTGCTTCATTTATGAAAATATGGTTTCTTCTATTTCGTTAATACGCATATAAACAAAGCGTGGCTCAGTTCGAATCCTGGTGCTGATACCGAGTAACTCGGCATTTTATTTGCATTAAATCTATTTACAGAGAATATCACATTAATATACAATAGAACAACTCTAAACTGGACGTTCAAATTAGTATAAATATCGGTTCTGAGACAGGTGACAACTTAATGCAGAGTGAAAGTCATGCAGAAAGCTCCTAGAGGAGCATTAAGCTGTCACTCCTTCTCATACCCTGCATTTAGCAGTTACATATGCCTAAAATCTCTACCATGATTCCGGTTTAAGGGGTTTTACTGTATAGGTTACTGATCGATAATGGCAAAACCGATGACGTTAGTTTTGCATATCGTCTGCTTGTGTCAGACATCCACCCACACGCTCTCTTCATTTTTTGTGACTTGACCAGTGCACGTCTCATCCGGGCTTCATTCAAGGGAAGGTATTAGGGTACAATTAATTTGAAGCACTTTCCCTTCGAACTTAGCGTCCGATAGGATCGAACTTAATTAATATAGTAGCTTAAAGTGACAGTCTATAAAAAAAACACGCATATTTTTTTTCAACAAAAATAATAAACCATGGTGTTGGTTATGTTAAAGTTTTCTTATGAAGATTATCAACTTATATCGAACAATGTCCCTGCATACAAACTAAACTGTTCTCGTCAATACTTACACGTTTGTGCTGTATAGCATTATTGTTTACGTAACCAAAATGCAACCCGAATAAATAAATCAGCCAGTAACACCGGGGTCTTCCGTATCAAATAGAAAAGTTGTATCTTCTCCATCCTTTATTCAATCGGTTGTTTTGCGATATAAAAGAACTTTACGTACGTCATTTCAGCATATAAAAAAATAAAATTTATGTAATGTTTAGGCATTTTGAAAAGTGTTAGGAACAGAGATTATCAGTTTAAACTAGGAATATGTAAAACATGAAATAAATGGAGTTTAAACCTTATCATGGTAAGATCGAGCTGGCTGAAATTTACAAACAGCTTGAATTCAGATCTTGACTTCTCATCAGAATCTAATTTTATTTGACACTCAGTGAGTAGTTTCTCAAAAACTTGAATTAGATCTACTCGGATGTAAGTATGACTGGCTCCAGATCGACAATGTTTATACAACACAATAAAACTAATATAGCAATAACCCATTCCCTAATAGGCTATTTTAGACCCAACCCCTTTAAATAAATATACTGAAAATAGCATTTACCAGAAAAAAGGAAAGTTTTAAAATTGTGTAAGTTTGAAACCATTGTGATAAATAAAGCATTTGCTCCTATGGAGCTCATATGGAGGAAATGCTCTATTTATCACAATAGTTTCAAATTTTTTTTAACAGAGACGTCAAACAGCGTCAATGTGAGGGAATAGGTTAATGTTAGTCAATTGATACTGTACCCATTTGCTCCCACGATCCCATATATGGAACGTCGGCAAACAGTGTAGACTCTGATCAGACGCCGCATAATGAGGCGTCTAATCAGAGTCTACACTATTTGCTGATAGGAATTTCAATATAAAACAAAACGAAATTGAAAATTTAGGACAAGCACCCCTTAGATAAAAAATGGACTAATCCAATATATAAACATGGAATAATCCACTGGGCGCAAATGGCGAGTCTGTGACTACCTTTACCACCAGCGTGGATACAGATTAGACACCGAGTAACTCGGCGTCTCGGCGTTCCGTCAGCATTTAAAAATGTTTGATACTGTGAGTACGCTCGTATGTGTTTGAAATTATGCGGGAAAAATTAAAACAGATAATTGTAAAACAGAGATTGTGGAATCCAGTTAAATATACAAAAACAACGATCCTCTCTTGACATCTCTTAATTTGGTCTACATCAGAGCTGTATATAACATGCATCTTTTTTGTAAGTAAATGTGATTCACATATGTTTATATGTTCATTCTCTAAAACCCTGTCTTGCAGCAATGCATTAACCCTTTACTCCACGAACATTCGTGTAATAAACAGTAACATAATGAATAGTAAATAGAATAATCGTTATATTGGCTCATGGACACGTGCATTGTTTTTGCCATGGCAGAAACTAGAATCATATCTATATCATGAGCAAACAGAGCAGACCCTGATCAGACGCCTCCTACAGCAGCCTTCTGATCTGGATCGAATATGTTTGAACAGGCAGAGAAATGAGTATTTATGGAGTAAAGTCTTAAATTCGGCCCTCAATAGGCGATGTTAATTAATGGGTTGTAGTAGGAACAAGATATATCTTTTAAAAAAGATATTCAGCGGCATTCAAATATTGACATAAAGTACAAAACAATAATGATATTAAATCTCTGCCATATTCATTGCAATGTTTGGAGATTCTGTTAGTGCAGGGAACTAGATCTATGAAGGGTTGCTTGTTATTATACTAGCAGAGAGGCATGCAATGGAAATGGCCTGGATTAGAAGAAGCAATTATTGAAAAAATTCAAGTTACTTTTAAGAAAATCACTATTAAAATGTACAATGTCAATTAAAACGATCTGAAGTAAGTTCTTCATTTTACCTATTATAAAAATGTACATGAAAGCGCGTATATTTATATTGCTAAGAAGAAAACAAATTGAATACACTTTAAAGCATATAGAATTTAGTTTTTGTTTATTTGTGAGAATGTATTATACTAATATTTTAATGGCTTCTGTATTCTTTGCGTAAGCAAATTTAATTAACACAAAGTTATAGATGTATTCTCGCGTCGGAAACATGCTACTCTCGCCGACCTGACAACCGCCATTCCGCATGGCAGTCTAGTACAATATATTGACGGGCAAACGATTAGGTAATCACACCTATAACTTCGAAAGCAACTCCGAGTGGTCAGTTTAATAAGCATAGGGGGAAACGGCCGAGAGAGAGAGAGAGAGAGAGAGAGAGAGAGAGAGAGAGAGAGAGAGAGAGAGAGATAGATCTAAACATTTCCCTTCTAGAATCGCTATTTTATGCCAAATATCAGAAATCTGATTTTCAAAACATTGTTCCCATGCAAAGAATACTGCAGTGTCTGTAACGCTTTCATTTATACTATTATTAAAGATATTTTAATTATACCTTTTTATTCTCAATTCAGTATATGATTTAATAGTGATTTCAAATTCATGGATCTGTTTACATTTGTAATAAACAAATAGTTTACTACATTCAGACAAATAAATTTATAAAACTGTATTTGAAGATAATTAATACTGATCCTGGTGTTTATATTTTGTCTACATATTGTTTCTTACTACATTATACTCATATAGTTCATACTGTTGAAGTTTTTACTTCTTGTTATATTATTATCAGTTATTATTAACAACAATTGTTAAATTTTCACTACCATAACAATTGTGTTTGCCTATATTCTTTAAATCCCAATTTAATACAAGTTTCGCTTTGTAATCATCATCAGTACATCAGTACTTTGATTTAATTGGAAATCCCAGTACATCTATTTTAAGAACAGAACTTTCGACAGTCGACATTCTTCCATGCTAAACATCTGCGTAAATAATCACTTTCTGTATTATATGCCGATTTGACTGAGCTCTGAGAAGTTTATAGAAAATGTCTGTAGAACAGAATGCCTTACATTTGGTTAATATGGATCGATTGCATCGATTTCAATTTGCGAGGCCTTAGCAGCTAATTATCATAAAACACGGTGTTTTGAAATAACTACTAGGTCAGTAGAATGGCCCAGGAATATCGACACGTTAGCAGACTGTGTATTTGGATTGTACATAGTTTGGCCATGTGTAGAGGCATTATAAAAAGGTTGTATGCCAGTCAAGGTATTAACTAATGCAAATACAGTTTACTACAAAATACTAGTAAGTCATATGCAAATTACAATGCAACATAGTTTCTGATTGGTGGAAAACTAGAACAAAAGTGAAAATAGACAGATAGCCGCTGAAAAAATACTTTGATAGACCAGTATGCATTGTATACAACACTGCTACACTTTTTCGAATCCCTACAAACTCGAATCTCTTGTACCAACATGGAAAGATTGATCTAAACCCTGTAGGGCAAGATCAGAGGGCCTTTGAAACAGCATTCTGATCAGAGTCTGCACTGAAAAAATATTATCCGAGTATCACATCGGCTATAAGAGCCTTTAAAAATAATACCCCTTAATTTGTCAAGTTGGCTCATCCAAAATACATATTTGGGCGGGTTCACTAGGAAATACAGGCTGAATTAGGTATATTAAATCGTCTTACATTGTGTAGTGACACACAAAATATACCGGCTTACTGGGAGAAAAATGAAACATTAAATCAAGCTTAACAAAAATACTCTGTTCATTCCATCTCAAGTACTTTGGGTTTACATGGGTCATTATCAAGCGCCGTATCAAGGGGGAATCTAGATAGATATCGTGCCCGTCCCGGGGTGGCTAAATGACTTACAACCCACAGCCTGCCCGCCTACCACTCAACCTACAGAATACCTAAATAATTTCCACATGCAACAATGCTGTCCGCTTTAGTTCTCAAAGAAATATTTTCTTCTATATATATTTTTTTACAACAACGTTCAGAGGGACATTTGGTGTAGATCCAGATGAGATCCAGATGAGATCCATGTGAGAGGTTGACTCTACCGATGTCTTGTACGCACAACACTGGTACGCGTACAAAGGTTATCTTGTACGCACAATACTGGTACGCGTTCAAAGGTTATCATAATAACACTTTCAATGTGGGACACATTAACGAAATACAGTAAAACCGGACGTTAGCTTCAATATAAGTACCGGTCTTTGGAGACAGGTGGCAGCTTAATGCAGGCAGAAAGTCACACAGAAAGCTCCTCTGCATGACTTTCACCCTGCATTGAGCAGCCGCCTGCCTAAATGTATCTAAATTCTTCTCTGCTAGAATTCCGGTTTAGAGGGGTTGACTATACATCATTGCTATACATTTTGTCGTCGACTGAAGTTTAACTATTTTGCTGTCACCGTTACATTTGTGATTACACAGTGAGTACTAATAAACGCCTATTTTTCGATAAAATCATCAAACATGTTTAATTGTTCTTATGAAGACGGTCTGTTTGAAGTTAGTCCGCTGTGGTACAATATATTATCGGCCTTTGTCGAACAGTTCAGTGTTGATTCGATCGGTTTTCTTGCGATATACTACTTTTCAGCATATAAACAAAATTTGTTCTATTTGTTTATGGAATTTTAAAACGCGTTGCAAGTAGAGACCACCATTTTAATGCCTTCCTTTCATACGAACTCTTTTTCGCGCATTTGCAAACAAGAGTAGACTCCTGTAACAGCTGTCCGATCAGGGTCTGTTCTGGTTGCTCATGAAATTATAACATATCTTCCCCTACAGTACCTACCCATACATTCACGTGTACATATGCCATAATAAAAATCAGCTATAGAATCTTCATGGTGTCATTATTTCTAACATGAATATTCATCAGAGAAAGGTTGTCATGTTGCCTGTCAAACACGGATTTCCGACACTAACTGTAATTCTACATAGTATTTTTATACGGTAAAATCCCTCTATTACTTTCACCCTGCATTAAGAAGTCACCTGCCTAAAGTATCTAAAATCTCAATCTCTTCTACTAGAATTCCGGTTTAGAGAGGTTTTACTGTACTCCTTTGCACAGTAACACTTCAACAAAGCGATCACTAACACTAAGTACAATTTCAGGTCTACAACAGTTTAATGCAGGACGAAAGTAATGCAGATTGCAGCAATGTAACATACAGTACTGCAGTGAACTATTTATGCATTACTTTCGTACTGCAGCCAATTGCTTCTAACCATTTACTTCATGAACGGTCATGTAAGAATTAGTGACATTATAAATATGAATTATATTAATTATATTTTATTTTAATGTCACATGGACACTCGAACGTGTGGCCATTGTAGAAACTGTAGAAATGTATCTTTATGATAACATAAACGAACAGAGCATATACCCTGATCAGACTGATCCTGCAGTAGCCGTCTGATATGGGTCTACTCTGTCTGCAAGGCGTAGAAAGGCGTATTTATGAGTGAAGGGTTATAGATACATATTTATTCATTACACGTAAGTGTACGTTCTTATGAGATTATGCTGTACATTGGAATAATTAAAACTATATCCTCTAAAGCTATCTACCAAATCTCCCATTAAAGCAGACCAGTTATCTCACAATTCAATTACATGTAATGCGTAATTATTTATTTGAAGTTTAGGATACAACTGCTGCTAGAGGTTTGGTGTAATCTTGATTCCAATCTGTAAACAAAGCAGAAGCCAAAGACCTGTATCTCTGATGGTTCTTAGTCAAACAGTGATATATCTTTACTAGTATCGTGTTTCTTGACTCCTGATAAAAGGAGTAATTGAGATTTCCATACGTTTACAAACAGAGATCTACATGTATCAATAATTAAACTGGGTGCAATAATTTATCAGATAGACTTGGAACTGGGCTATCCTTGAAGGTTATTCGAAGAGAGAACTCTTGGTGGTAATGGCATTGAACTCAGTACATATTAGTCTACCAATTTAAGCTCATGTAAAGCTAATGGTGGCAATATCACTTTTTCTAGCATGAAACAGCGTCCCGTCAAGAACTGTCACTAAAACAGAATGACTGTAGTATCTGAATACATGTACCTCTATACATTTTAAATGGTTAATCCGTTCCTTCATATAAACGCATTTTCACGCTTTTGCAAACAGAGTAGTCAGTTTCTACCGATACAAAGTATCCTATGTTAATACATTGTACATGTATACCATAGTAAAAATTCAGCTAATAAATATTCATGATGTGATTATTTGTTACATGAATATGGAACAGATAAAGGGCTAATGAACCAATGGCATGTCAACCGTTTACCGGATGAATCATCATGCAAGACATACTGTCATTATGGATATCAAGTAGGTGAATGTATATTATGGATTATGAACACGGAAATGTTTGGCCATGGCAGACACTGTAAACACAGATTTATTTTATTTCATGGCCAGATAGGACACACTTACAGATGTCCTCTGATCTGGGTCTACCCTGTTTGCAAAGGCGTTAAAATGTGTTTCAATCAATTAAACCGTTAATTAAACAATGTATCTGTTGTAAGTCAACATACTGACAAATGTTTCATCTGTGTCATGATTTGCTAATAATAGTTTTAGTAAATACAGATACAATTAGCTTACACGTCGGAGACGTGGGGTCTGGTCGGGGTCTACATCAGTGTCAAAATACAGCCGGCCTAACATCTGACCTTGGTCTAGAATTATATTTGTGAATCTTGTGACCTTATACATGTATCATATGTCCTATGTCGCTTGTCGACAATATACAGCATGTGATATTTGCAATAAGTTTAAATTCCTGTATTACAAAATCTCTTGGCGGACATGTCAGTAAAGCATGACCCTCTAACGGGAATAATGATAAAATGGATAAGAGTCAGATTAAGTAGACAGCACAATCATGGTAATTATTTTTTCCAGGCAATTACAGGTGAAACAGAATGTGCATTGTAATTACATGTTTAATATTGTTGCTCTTAAAATGCTTTTGTAGCTCAGTTGTTTTATCTGTATGTATCAGCAGCAACTAAAACTCGGCCATGGAAACTTCTTTCCATAAAAATATCTCAATGGTGTAGAGTTGTAAAGATTTACCTATCAGTAAGGTTAATTGGCGATAAGTGTGATATCGCTGGGCTATAGACCGTGCAGCAATATCCCACACATGTCGATAAACAAGTACATGTAGCAAACATAACTATGTGCACTTAAACCTTTCCCTGTTCTATATTTAGTTCAAATGTCAATACATACTGAATATTCATGGCCAATTTAGTTATAATGAAATATGGTAATTGGAATACTGTAGCCATTTTAGAAAGTAAATAAATAGATAATATCAAATTCCATTAGCAAACAGAACGGACCCTGATCAAACGGCTCCTCTAGGAGTGGTCTGATCTTGGTCTTCTCTGTTTGCAAATGCGTGAAACTCCGTTTCTATCAAGGAACGTAATCATCTGGTGCAAGTAGCCTTGTTTATGAGTTGGTTTTTAAATGAAATAAGAGCGTCAATGTTGGTACATTATCACGAATTATGTCTACACTGTTTTCCAATGTCCTTAGTAACCATTTCCCTGTTGAATGTTCACGTAAGAAATCATTACCTCGTGAAAGATCATTAGCTCATTTTATAATGGTAAATATACATACGATGTTTTCGTATTGGTAAAAATTGTACCGTCAAATATGTTATAATATCATGCATTTAAAAGCAAATAGAGCAGACCCTTATCGGATAGTTCCTACAGGCGCCGTCTCATATGGGTCTGTTTTGTTTGCCAAGGCGTGAAAAAACGTTAATATGAGGGAAAGAGTTAAGGGACACAAGATACAAATGACTGATAGACGAACTTGTCCAATTTGACAATGTTTGTCATCGCAGCTGATAAGCATTAATATATAACTTGTAACTGACTCAACTGTCACATGACAGCCATACAACCCACGCATGTTTCACCTTGTTAGACATGCCCGGAAACCACGGAACGGGTATTAGAATAACTCTTACACTGATTAATTTAACCCGTTCCCTCATATAAATGCCTTTTCACGCCTAATAGATCTAGATCAGATGGCTCTTCTATGAGCCGTCTGATCAGGGTCTACTCTCTAAGTTTATGCTATGTTATAGACCTGATTTTACAGTTTTTGTTAAAGTAAAACATTCCCTTGGAAATTTTAATTTATAAAAATAAAAAGCTAATAAATATCCACGATGTCATTATTTCTAACATGGATATTGAAAAGGAAAAGGGAAGCTTGCTTAAACAATATAAATGCAATACTAATTTATTTACTAAACATTTTGGATCCAGCTGGTGCGCAAATCTGATATAATGCAGCTAAAACAAAGTTTGAAATTACATTTGCAACTACATGTATACTGTGCCCTCACCACTGTGCTGTATTTCGTTTAACTAGTACATGTGTACTCGTAGTGCTGACGCCGAGAACAATAAAATAACTGAACAGAACAGGGAATAATGACATGATAGACCAGAGAAAAACAGCAGAACAGGGTAAATTGACATGACGGAAAAGAACACTATCTATGTTTTAGATAGTTCGCCTTCATCTTGATAGTTAATATACACGATGCTATTTTTTCAGCAGAGACTGTCATTAGCGATCATTGATTTAATGAACACATGCAGGCCTCTTAAAAGCAGGCGATTGCTTAATACAAGGCGAGATTAATACAAAAACCTCTAATATGAGCTTTTTGCATTACTTTCTATCTGCATTGAGCTGTCATTTGTTTTAGAGACCCAGAATTAGACATCGCTTTAATAGTCGCATAACCATTTCCCTGTTCTATATTTATTATACATTTCAATACCTACTGAATATTCCTAGACAAAATACATGTAGTTATAATTAAATATAGAAGGTGGGATGTTGTAGCCATTTTAGAAACTAAAGAAACAGAGCTATCAAATTCCATTAGCAAACAGAGCAGAGCCTGATCAGACGGCTCCTATAGGAGCCGTCTGATGTGGGTCTATTCTGTTTGCAGATGTGTGAAAACACGTTTAGATGAGGGAAAGGGTTAAAAAGGACAAGTGCTACTGTGTATGGACTTTCCAACGGGACACTGTTCTTCAGATCCTTACAGACAGTGATTCATGATTCACTTGGTCCCCATTCACCTCTGTTACAGGCACAGACCAAGTGCTGACGCACACGCACACACCTCTAAGGGTTCATTTTGGCCACATTCACTTCTGTCACAGGCACAAACCAAGTGCTGACACACTCTCCTCCCAGGTTTCATTTGGGTCCCATTCACCTCTATTACAGGCTCATAACACGTGCTGCACACTATCCTCCCAAAGTTCATTTGGTTAAATATATTACAGACTCATACCACGTGCTGACACACTCTCCTCCCAACGTTCATTTGATTAAATCTGTTACAGACTCATACATGTACCACGTGCTGATACACCCTCCTCCCAAAGTTCATTTGGTTACATATGTTACAGACCCAAACCACGTGCTGACACATACTCCTCCAAAAGCTAATTTGGTTACATCAAAGACCTATGATAAAACACAGATAAGAAACTTAGACAAATCTCACCAAGTCTCGCGGCAAATGTACCAAATCACGCAAAGTCACGTTTGCAAATATCTCTGGTTGTAAGAAACGCACAGGAAATATAAGCATATCATTGTGTAGAACAATTATTCAGCTACAATATGGTACCTTGATCGTTAAAATCGGTCCACAAACAAAAAAGTTTTGTGCAAAGACCCAACCCACCTGTCCGAATTGCAATCTACTTATTTTGATGAAAATTACCTTAGTTTGCAATTAAAAATCAAGATTTCTAAAGATTCGCATACTTTCTTCAAAATAATATGGTATATTTTAATTGGAAAATAATTATAAATACTATTAATAAAATTTTTATCACAGATAAAACTTTCGTTTTTCAGTAGTTTATAAAATATAAGAGTTTGCCACGTGCCGAAATAAGGTATGATTTTAGCATGTACAAAATCTAACAAAGTCACGTTTGCAAATATCTTGGATGGTAAGAAAAACTCGGGAAATATAAGCATATCACTGTGTAGTGCAACTATACAGCTACAATATGGTACCTACATTGTTAAAATCTGTTCACAAATAAAAAAAAGTTTTGCGCAAAGACCCAAACCACCTATCAGAATAAAGTTCTCCTAGCGTTATACAGTAGTTTCTTATCTATGTTTTATCATAGGTCTTTGGTTACATCTGTTACAAGCTCACGTGCTGACACATACTCCTCCCAAAGTTCATTTGGTTACATCTGTTACAGGCTCATTACACGTGCTGATACACCCTCCTCCCAAAGCTCATTTGGTAACATCTGTTACAGACCCAAACCACGTGATGACACATACTCCTCCAAAAGCTAATTTGGTTACATCTGTTACAAGCTCATACCACGTACTGACACATACTCCTCCAAAAGCTCAGTTGGTTAAATATGTTACAGGCTCATACCACGTGCTGACACACTCTCCTTCCAAATCTCATTTGGTTACATCTGTTACAGGCTCATTCCACGTGCTGACACATACTCCTACCAGGATCCATTTACTCCCCCATCCACCTCTGTTACAGACTCATACCACGTGTTGACACACACTCCTGTCATTGTTCATTTGATCCCCATTCATCTTTGTTACAGGCACATACCACGTGCTGACACACACTCCTCCCATTGTTCATTTGGTCCCCATTCATCTTTGTTACAGGAACATACCAAGTGGTGACACACACCCCTCCCATTGTTCATTTGTTTCCCCTTTACCTTTGTTACAGGCTCATACCATGTACTGACACACACTCCTCCAATGGTTCAGTTGGTCTCCATTCACCTCTGTTACAGGCTTATACTAAGTGCTGACACTCTCCTCCTAGGATTCATATAGTCCTCATTCGCCTTAGATACAGGCTCATGTCCAGTGCTACACATACCCTCTACTCCCAGACGCCCATGGTTCATCATTCATTTCTGTTACAGACTTATGCCCACATTTATATAATTTTTTAGAAAGCATTTTATTTGAAATTTAACCCTTTCAGATATACTAACTAATCCAACATTCAAACAGGACAATCTCACCGTGAATATTCAGGGATATTTCTTAAAGAAAATTGAAGCGTGACAGACACGTGCATGTACAGTTAGAACATGTTCAGTCAGTCACGGAACGTTTAAATGCGTCAACTGCTTCAATACTTTTTTGCTCTTTTATCCATTTCCTTTAAATATGAAAGCATCAAACAGTTTGGATCCTGATCAGACGCCGATTTATTTGGTTGTATGTATACAAGATCACATATTCGCCATAGAAAGATATAGGCAGAGTAGAACCTGTCTTAAGCAGTCATTAGTCTAATTATGGCTCTTAAATGCAGGAGGTAGCCTAATGCTGGTCAAAGGATTTTTTCCTGCATTAAGCAACCACCTGTATTATAACTCTGCTATGGTCAATAAATGAACGGTCGCTTTGGACATGTTCTACTGTATGATTATGAAGAAAGCCGGTATCATAAGGCTACATGTATACATGTGTTTCCCGTGACGACTCGAGAGGAAGGTCACGGATTAATTTAGGAGAGATAAAACCTAGCCTTGAAGTGTTAGCAAGCGCAGTCGGAGTCAAGTGGAACGTACCCGATGATATATGAGATATATGGTACATGTATATTTACTAACAAATGTGCATGCATAGTTCTTCACGCCACTGAAAATGTCGTCTGCTTAATACCTGTCGCCTAAGTGTCACACAGTGCCATTTAATCATCTTGCAAACTGAAGTGCTCTTTAATTGATAAAGTACAGTAAAAGGCCGTTCGGTCATGAAATGTCCAGATCGTTTTAAGGCAGATGGCGAATTATTACAAGGTGATAGTCATGCTTATGAAATGACATTGATATGATTTATACAGTATCTGCTATTGTCAAAATTCCCTTATTTACGAGGCGATAAAATCATTTAATTGATATTCATGAAAACATGATTTCTTACATGAATATTCATGAGATAAAAGATCAACATTCATTTGTTGTGATATGGTGCCTGTTTCACCATTTACTGCATGCATATTCATGTAAGAAATAACAACTGACATCATAAATATTAATAAGATTCATTTTTATAATGGCATATTAACAACGGAAATGTTGACCATGGCAGAAACTGTACAATCCTATCTATATTATATTATAGGAACACAGAGCAGACCAGGATCAGACGGAGCAGACATGAGCTGTCTGGTCTGGCTCTACTCTGCAAAGGCGCAGAAAGGTGTGTTATAGAGTAAATGGTTAATCTTTTCCTCTATATAGAAGACATATAGCACCTTATAACGACCTTCTGAAGACCTTTGAAGTGTTTGTAAACATTTGGTTTGTTCATGAAACACTATAGAAAAATCCGTTTTCATAATGGCATTATAAAAATCCACTTATTACTATTCGTACAGTCATTATTTATTTTATATTAACGCCGTTTCACGTATTTACAAAAATAGTGGATATAGATCAGACACAGATGCCGTCTGACCAGGGTCGGCTTTGTATGTAAATATAATTGGATAAGTCTGTTTCTTTCTAAAATGGCTACAATGTTCCATCTTCCATATTTCATTATTACTATTTGTCCATGAATATTCAGTAGGTATTGAAATTTGGAATAAACATAGAACAGGTAAACGGTCGCATGACTATTCATGCAGGAAAATATTAATGTCTGCCGGTGTACTAATTCATATCTAAGACAATTCTCGACATTCTCCGATTTATAGGCACAGGTGTTTCTATGAAGTGAAGACTATAAAATTCTTATCGCATTACAGGAAATAATTGTCTTCTGCAAAACAATACAAACGACTTCAAATCTAAAAAAAATTCTTCCACATTTTCTACAAAATTACATCGAGAATGTTGCACAGTGTATATCCTGACTACTGACTTCAACATTTCATTTGTTTTCACCCTACGTATTACTACTATTACAAGCTAACATAAGAGTACCCAACTGGTCAAACTGATTGCCTTGTTGTAGTTTATTTAAAAATGTAGAAGTTTAAAACATGAATTTT
This sequence comes from Azorinus chamasolen, assembly GCA_963576725.1. Classification (NCBI taxonomy): domain Eukaryota; kingdom Metazoa; phylum Mollusca; class Bivalvia; order Cardiida; family Solecurtidae; genus Azorinus; species Azorinus chamasolen. Next base: position 8,749,531 of record OY755236.1, on the reverse strand, counting down.
AAAGCAGATACAAATGTTGCAGACGACAAAACGTGGTAGAGAAACTTTTTACCATGATGATCCTTGTAAGAACTAATGGCTGTACGGATACTAAATAGCTGAAGTTTTACAATGACACCACGCACAAACGCACTGTTTCCATGGCAAACACTGTAGAAATAGATCTATGTAATATCATTATAAACAGATCATGTAGGAGCCGTCTGATCAGGGTCTACTCTGTTTGCTGAGGCGTAAAAGGGCGTATGTATGGAGTAAAGGGTTAAATATCGTTCTGCATTATGCCTTTATTCGATGAATATTAAAATAAGAAATAATAACATAAGAAGTGTCAATTAGATATTCATAATTAGATAAGCACAGCAGATCCTGATCAGAATACGTCTAGACGACCTGTCTAATCTGGGTCTATACGCTTTGCAAAGGCGTGAACACAATAATTTTGGACATGTCAGATACTGTAGCATCAGATCTATAATATTCAATAAGCAAACAGAACAGACAATAATCAGGCGGCACCTACAGGAACCGTCTGGTCTGGGTCTACGCTGTTTGCAAAGACGTCAAAATGAGTCTCTAATAGGCAAATGGATAAAAACTGGTATAAAATGTGTCAGGTAATTAGAGATAAAACTCATTTCAAATAATGTATTTTTAAAACTTGAAATACAAGATATGGGTCTGCTCGGTTTGCAAGGCGCGAAAAGCGTGTCTACACGCACACGTATAGTAAAACCCATCTAAATCGGACGTTAAATGTGGTATAGATATCGAACTTGGAGACAGGTTGCAGCTTAATGCAGGATGAAAGTAATGCAGAAAGTTCCTCTAGGAGCTTGGCAGCTTAATGCAGGATGAAAGTCATGCAGAAAGTTCCTCTAGGAACTTTCTGCGCATGAATCTTGAACAATTTAGATTGCCTTCTTCCTTTTTGGATATTTATTAAACAAAAAGTTCAATCAAAATGTATTTCTGAATAAAATGATGTTTATGAATTATAACAAGTAAAATATCCCTCTCATACCCTCGGGAGCCCTTTGATCTGGGTGTACGTGTTAAAATACCCTTCTCATACCCTCGGGAACCCTTTGATCTGGGTGTACGTGTTAAAATACCCTTCTCATACCCTCGGGAGCCCTTAGATCTGGGTGTACGTGTTAAAATACCCTTCTCATACCCTCGGGAGCCCTTAGATCTGGGTGTACGTGTTAAAATACCTTCTCATACCTAAAATACCCTTCTCATACACTCGGGAACCCTTTGATCTGAGTGTACGTGTTACAATACCCTTCTCATACCCTCGGGATTCCTTTGATCTGGGTGTACGTGTTAAAATACCCTTCTCATACCCTCGGGAGCCCTTTGATCTGGGTGTACGTGTTTGCAAATGTCTTATAATCCTACCCGGGTTCCGCGCCAGGTTAGATGAACTTACTGCTTTGCAAACTCCTCGACCTGTTTACGTTTCACACCAAGCCGACTAGCATGCAGTCCAGGACAAGGCAAACAACACCGTGCCATTAGACACCGTATGACCACAAAATGTCGCCAGCTGAACTCGTATGTCGGTTAGCATTTTGTAATTCTGAAAAGCCTTAAAGATTCTGCTTGGAAGTCAAGATGCATCCACGTGTAAAAGTTAGAGTTTTAAATATTTGCTGTGAGGGAAAAAAGGTAAACTCATGTGTAGATTCACATTGTTTATAAACGCCAGCACGTGCAGACAAATATGGAAATAAGGAGGCGCTGTAGACAGTTATGGCCACACAACCCTGACTGATGATTGTTTACAAATCGCCATAGATCATTGCCTGGCAACTGACAATATAATCATGATGAATTGCATTCTATTTTTGCATGGTTTACTGTTATGGATCTTTTTGGCAAAACATGTCCTAGCTTCGTCTGCCCAACAAATCTCACTCGTTAACATTTGTTCTGCTAATGGGGACCTATCTTGACAAAACATGGATCCAGATGAGATGCCGATCTATAACTAACCGCAGCTGAACCACGATATCTCGAACTTGGATAACTCAAATTTCGTATTATCTCGACTTAAAAAATCGGCCCTTTCAAAACTTCACATTAGAGAATTGTCACTACGCATATCTAGAAACACACATGATAGCTTTCAGGAGCTTTCAGCATTACTTTAGACCTGCATTAAGTTGTGAACTTGAGAAATTGTCAAGATAAGAAATCGGATGACTTTTGTTATCTCAAAGTAATTTGTATGGTCCCTTGAAGCTCGAGATATCGAGTTTCCACGGTAACACAGAACAATAACTATTTTACATGTATAACTACATGAACATCGAACAAATGAAGACAATTTTGCATTGTACTAACGAACCATTGTGCAACTATTTATTTAGATTAACCCTTTACTCCATATCCCCTTCCCTCATATTTCACGCCTTTGCAAATAGAGTAGACCCAGATCAGACGGTTCCTGTAGGAGCCGTCTGATCTGGTTCTGCTGTTTGCTTATAAAATAATATAGATATAATTCCACAGTTGCTATCATGACTAACCTATCATGTGTTCGTACACCATTATAAAATTTAGTGTATTTAATATTCACGTTGTCATTAATTTTTGCTTGAATATTGAACATGGAAAGGGTTACCATAGATTCGCATTTTGTCGCCTTTACAAACAGTGTAAACAAAGAACAGACGGCTTCTATAGAAGTGGTGGGTCAGGGTCTACTCTATTTGCTTTTGAAGTTATAGATCTAAATCTACAGTGTGGTTCATGATAAAACGTGTCATTGGTTCGCAATAGTTTTGTAATAATTCAGTTAATTACTTTATGATATCATCATTTCTTAAATAAATGTTAAATAAATGTTCATGGAGTGACGGGTTAATTCAAATACTACCAAATACAGTGAAAGTAGGCTGTGTGGGATCGGTATTCAAACTGTTTTGAAATATCAGTCACGTTACATTTTGTATTCAGTACACCAAAGTTTCGGTTGAAGAAAGTTTCCCTTCAGACAAATAACATTACCTCTGTCAATAAAAGTAATGAATGTTAGTTTCAAATTCACATTAACCCTTTCACCACCAATGTCGCATAAATGCGCCAGGACAAATAGTGTTGTTCAAGATCAGACGCCGCCTTGAAAAGAATGTGATCAGGGACTTCACCTTTTGTCTCAATCTCTATTTCTATATATGTGCTTTAATCCTTAAAAATTAGCATTTATTTATCTCATTTCCTTATTTTACTGAATGATTTAACAAACTTAGATTGCAGACAACAATTAGACATTTGGCACCGAAAGGGTTCAAGTAAAGCCCCTCTAAACCGTATGTTAAATTTAGTATAAATATCATTCTTGGTGACAGGCGGCAGTTTAATGCAGGATAAAAGTCATGCAGAAAGCTCCTCTGGTAGGAGCTTTCTGCATGACATTACTCTGCATTAAGCAGTGCTAAAAGTATTTAACATATTCTCTACTAGAATTCCTGTTTATAGAGGTTTTACTGTATTCCCTACGTTCAAATCATGCCACAATGCAACTGATGATCACGCGATAATCCTGCCACAATGCAACTGATCACGCGATAATCCTGCCACAATGCAACTGATCACGCGATAATCCTGCCACAATGCAACTGATCACGCGATAATCCTGCCACAATGCAACTGATCACGCGATAATCCTGCCACAATGCAATTGATGATCACGCGATAATCCTGCCACAATGCAACTGATGATCACGCGATAATCCTGCCACAATGCAACTGATTACGCGATAATCCTGCCACAATGCAACTGATGATCACGCGATAATCCTGCCACAATGCAACTGATTACGCGATAATCCTGCCACACAACTGATTACGCGATAATCCTGCCACACAACTGATTACGCGATAATCCTGCCACACAACTGATTACGCGATAATCCTGCCACAATGCAACTGATTACGCGATAATCCTGCCACAATGCAACTGATTACGCGATAATCCTGCCACAATGCAACTGATTACGCGATAATCCTGCCACAATGCAACTGATTACGCGATAATCCTGCCACAATGCAACTGATCACGCGATAATCCTGCCACAATGCAACTCCTGACACAATGCAACTGATCACGCGATAATCCTGCCACAATGCAACTGATCACGCGATAATCCTGCCACAATGCAACTGATCACGCGATAATCCTGCCACAATGCAACTGATCACGCGATAATCCTGCCACAATGTAACTGATTACGCCATAATCCTGCCACAATGCAACTGATTACGCCATAATCCTGCCACAATGCAACTGATTACGCCATAATCCTGCCGCAATGCAACTGATTACGCCATAATCCTGCCACAATGCAACTGATCACGCGATAATGTTTGCAAACAATCTGTATCCAGATGGGTTGTCCAGAACTGTTTTCAAAATGAAATTGGGTAGAAGGTGTGGAGGTGATGGGTGGTCGGGATTCAAGTAGATATGTAAATATTAGCACAGACTAGTTTTCCATAGGGGTCAATTGGTTTATATTTTACTATTGATAACATAAGACTTACTTGTGTATGTATAATGTGGATGATGAATTGAATCCATTTCTGTTTATGTGCAAAATTAGAGTCAGATACGCATTAATGACACCGTTCAGCTACTAGAGATGTCAGTATTAATACTTAATAGGCGATAATAAAACTGCCAGCTAAATGATACTATTATAAATTATTGGTTAAATGTATAGACTAGTGGTCTGAATCTAATAGTTTGACGTCCGTGAGTGATTGACTAAGTGCTATAGTACTTGGACCATTAATCTGTAAAATAACAAACTGGCTCCTCCCATTCTAAATATTGATTAATCAGTTTTACTCCATGAATATTCATGTAAGCCATAATGACATCATGGATTTCAATTAGACTAATTCTTGTTATATTAGGGACATGGATACGTACATTTTTTGGCCATACCAGAAACAGTAGAATACTATCAGTATTATAACATTAGCAAACAAAGCAGACCCTGATCAGACGGCTCCTATAGGACTATCTGATCTGAATCTTCTCTGTTTGCAAAGGCGTTGTTGTTGAGTAAAGCAAAATTAAATAAAAATTTATCACTGTAGAAATATATTTTTTGACAAACAGGACAGACCTTAATCAAAGGTCTGCTTCGGAAACTGTTTAATCCGGATCTACACGGTTCCAGTACACTAAGGGGTTATGTATCTGACAAACACGGCTCCTATGTCTTATTTACTCGGTTCCAGTACACTAAGGGGTTATGTATCTGACAAACACGGTTCCTATGTATTCACATACAAACGACCAAATACAACATTTACGTGTTATTAACCCATTCCCTCATAAGCTATTTTTAGACGCAACCTCTTTGAATAAATCTACCGAAAAGGAGCATTTACTGGGAAAGCGAGAATTTAGAATTGGGCAATTTTGAAACCATTGTGATAAATATTACAATAGTTTCAAAATTTATCATAATAGTTTCAAAAAGGGACTTTAACAGAGGCGTAAAAAGGCGTCAATATGAGGGAATGCGTTAATAAAAGGACGTACACTGAAGTACATGCATTTCAGTGTATTTAACATGTTGTTATATATGCAATGGATCAAACTGCATCTACTCCAAGGTAGATCTGGTGTAACTGGGATTACTTCTGGTTCGATGAGACATTTGAGAAACTATTGACCGGGTAGCAAACAACTTGGATCCAGAGAAGACGCCGAGTTAATCGGCCGAGTTAATCGGCCGAGTTAATCGGCCGAGTTAATCGGCGTCTCATCTGGGTCCGTTGGATAAGTGTTAGTTTAGTATCAAAACCTTAAAACGATGAAAAACATCGAACAAATTAATCAACATGTACAAACGTAGAATAATAGGGAAACACTGAGAGTAAGAAGGGAAACGACAATGACTTGACACAGGCAAATCAAGAGAGAGAAGAGTGAGAGAAGAAATGACAGAAAGCAGATTTGGGACACATAGGTAGAGAGAAAAGAAGAAAGTGGAGTTAGGAGAAAACCCGCACAGCAATATAAAGCGAGGCGGGGATAAAAGTGAGAGAAGAAAAGACGAAAATCATAGAGTACAATGATAGAGAGAAGAGAAGAAAGGAAATTTACAGGGAAACAGACATTGTCCAGCACATAAAGATATAGAGATGGAAGAGACAATAATGAGAGAAGGAAAGACGGAAGACACATTGGGACACATAGATAGAGAGAAGAAAGTGCATTTACATCTATCGGAAACCAGTGGCCGACAGAGAAATGAAACAAACTACATAAATAATGTTATGATCACGTTTACAAGAACGGAGTACAGTATAACCTCGCTCACCGCACGTGAGATAAAGAAGAATACAGAACATTTTAAGCAAATGGCTGCCTGATGTAGCATGAAAGTCATACAGAAAGCACCCCCTCCCCTGAGGAGCTGTCTGCATGGTTTTCATCCTGCATTAAGCCACCTGGCGTACATACCATTAATGACCATGATTTGAGTGTTCAATTTAGCGAGATTTTACTGTATATCAACAATTTAAAACAAATTAATCATTGTTAACAATGTAACTCCTACCTACGGCAATTCCCATCATATTTTACAGACTAGTCTGCTGATTTATATTCCGTGAAGTTACCACACTTGAAGTGTGTCTTACAGTAACGCGTAGCCTGGGGGATATATACCATTGCCAGTGGATAACCGTTCCAACACTTAGCCCTTAATCCGCTGTGTGAAAAATAATGTCTGCTCAAATTGGCTCTGGTGCAATTTTAACTCATTCTTTTTCGATCAAGCTGTTGAGAAACTATTGGCCGACTGTCAAACAACTTGGATCCTGATGAGACGCCAATTTGTTTGCAAATTGCGAGTCAGGCTGCTACATATATACTAAGGGTTGGTAATACTCATCTACAATGCGTGCCCTCTGCTACAGATATACTAAGGGTTGGTAATACTCATCTTCAATGCGTGCCCTCTGCTACAAGTCTCAAAAATACGTCTACCTTCAATATGTTCACATAAAATAATATCAGAGTAGCAAACAGTGTGGATCAAGACGAGAAACCGAGACATCAACATCCAAACTGTTTGCAACGTATACTACTGCGGAGAAGAGTTAAAATCACTCAACGCGAAGTACCTACGGTTGTGAGAATTAGTTCTACGAACAGAGCCAACGAGAATGGTAAATATATTAACATATACACCATAAATATGCTCATTCTAGTTCGTATTAGAAATGCAAAGATTGCTTCGTTTTTCCGCGCCTCTTGGTGCTCATGTTTGGGTGGCAAATTCTACATCTGCTAAATCGTTTGAACAGATGACATTTTGTCAAACGTTTTGGTGTAGAATGCCAATGAAATGTAAGCTATGATTTGTTTGACGTTTTCTAGAACAGCTTCTCAACAGGCACAATGATTAACTCTGTAATCTGGTGAATATTCATGTAAGAAACAATGACATCATAAATAGTAATTAGATTAATTGTTATACTAGCACATGTAAGAATCAATGACATCATAAATAGTAATTAGATTAATTGTTATACTAGCACATGTAAGAAACAATGACATCATACATAGTAATTAGATTAATTGTTATACTAGCACATGTAAGAAACAATGACATCATAAATAGTAATTAGATTAATTGTTATACTAGCACATGTAAGAAACAATGACATCATAAATAGTAATTAGATTAATTGTTATACTAGCACATGTAAGAAACAATGACATCAAAAATAGTAATTAGATTAATTGTTATACTAGCACATGTAAGAAACAATGACATCATAAATAGTAATTAGATTAATTGTTATACTAGCACATGTAAGAAACAATGACATCATACATAGTAATTAGATTAATTGTTATACTAGCACATGTAAGAAACAATGACAACATAAATAGTAATTAGATTAATTGTTATACTAGCACATGTAAGAAATAATGACATCATACATAGTAATTAGATTAATTGTTATACTAGCACATGTAAGAAATAATGACATCATACATAGTAATTAGATTAGTTGTTACACTAGCACATGTAAGAAATAATGACCTCATAAATAGTAATAAGATTACTTGTTATACTAGCACATGTAAGAAATAATGACATCATAAATAGTAATTAGATTAATTGTTATACTAGCACATGAATCAGGGATTGTTGACCATGACAGACACTGTTGAATAATATTTATGTTTTTATCATAACCAATGAGATCAGATCCTGATCAGACGTCTGATCTGGATCTACTCTGGTGGCAAAGGCGTAGGAAGGCGTATTTATTTGAGTAAAATGCTAACCCTATAACTGGTGAATATTCATGTAAGAAACGTTGACATCATGAATATCCGTAAGCTGATTGTTATACAATGGTGTGTGGAACTATAGAATCAGAGATACAATTGAACTTCCATACATCGAACCATTCAAAGTACTTCGAGATAACAGAGGTTCGGGTCGTCCGATTTCTAATCAGACTATTTTCTCAAGTTTAGGTGTAAAGTAATGCTGAAAGCTGTCCCATGCGTTTCAATAAATGCGCAGTGATGCAATTTAGAACAATTCTGGTTTTGTAAATGTTGGAAGGCCCGAACTTCTACTTCGAGTTATCCTGAGGTTCGATGTATCCGTGCTCGAGATATCGAAGTTCAACTGTAACTTAATAAGCAAATAAAACTGACCCTTGTCAGACGGCTCCTTCAAGTGTCCTCTAATTTTGGTCTATATTTGAAAAGAAATGAACAGACATCCGTATCAGGTGAAGGGATAATAATCCAAACAGCTCTGGCCAAAGAATGTGATAATTTGAAAAAGCGTCCATATCAAGAAAATGATTAAACGTGAGTCCGTGAATACAGCGTAGTAAAATTCGTCTAAATCGGACGTTCACATCAGTACCATTGTCGCTCTTATGGGATTATACAGAGTTGATTATATAGAGCTGGTTATATAGAGCTGGTTATATAGAGCTGGTTATATAGAGTTGGTTATATAGAGCTGGTTATATACAACTGGTTATATACAGCTGGTTATATACAGTTGGTTATATAGAGCTGGTTATATAGAGCTGGTTATATAGAGTTGATTATATAGAGCTGGTTATATAGAGCTGATAACATAGAGCTGGTTATATAGAGCTGATTATATAGAGCTGGTTATATAGAGTTGGTTATATAGAGCTGGTTATATAAAGCTGGTTATATAGAGCTGGTTATATAGAGCTGGTTATATAGAGCTGATTATATAGAGCTGGATCTATAGAGCTGGTTATATAGAGCTGGATATATAGAGCTGGTTATATAGAGCTGGTTATATAGAGCTGAATATATAGAGCTGGTTATATAGAGTTGATTATATAGAGATGGTTATATAGAGCTGGTTATACAGAGCTGATTATATTGTATCTGCCTTTTGCATCATGCGTTCATTTGTTCGGCTAATAACTATTCATCAGGTAGATGGTTTACGTATTGGACGCAGTGGACGTATTGGACGCAGTGGACGATTTCACAAAAAAACCTTTGCAAAAGTCTCGAAACCGAGAGTAGGATTAGAGTTAGAAAAGATATCAGGTACAACCCTTTCCCTCTTATAAACGCTTTGTTCACGCCTTTGCAAATAGAGTAGACCCAGATCAGACGGCTCCTATAGGAGCCGTCTGATCAGGGTCTGTTCTGTTTGCTTATGAAAAAATATAGATCTGATTCTACCAATACCAAACCTCATTTGTACATTTAAATTTTATTCAGTCCATTTTTTCGTATAAATAGACCAACACTAAAAGTCGCACAAATGAACATATTCAACAGTTTCCGGTGAATGGCGGACGCATTTCCGTTGGTTTCCGTAGCAATGAAGCGTTATCATTTTTTCATACAAACAACTCTCGTTATTAGCTATAATGTTAGTTTTAAGTTACATAAATTCCAACTCTTAAGCAGAATACATATTTACCCCTTTCCTTCATATAAACGCCTTTTCATGCGTTTGCAAACAGAGTAGACCCAGCTCAGACGGCCCCTATAGACGTTAGCTGTCTAATCAGGGTCTGCTCTGTTTGCTTGTGATATAGTACACATCTAATTTTACAGTTTTTGTCTGGGTTAAAACATCCTGTGTACACATGCCATCATAAAAAATATCCGCATATAAATATTCATGATGTCATTATTCCTGTAAACATGAATATGGAACAGGGAAAGGGTTAAGGCGTTTTCTATTTGTCGAAAGGGTTGTAATATTGGTTGTAATATTTGTACAGCATTGCTGAACATTGAATATGAGTGTAACTTGTTTGATCAGAATACCCATAACCTAATTGGTCCATTAGCTAATTGCGGCGCAACAATTAAATTAATGAGCTGTGTACGTGATATTTCCGTAACTTCTATAAAACTGATACAATGTGATATGTGGAAGTTGGTTAAATCAGAAAACACTGGATAGGTACATGTATAGTAGGGGTTAGTGTATCACGATTTTAGAAGAAATTACGTCACGATACAAACCAGAACAATATCGATATAAAGTACAATCCATCCATTGGTAAGTCCAAATAATCACAAAATACGCACCGACACATAACAAACAATAATTATTACGATCAATATAATTACTGCTCATGTGACGTGACGTCGTAAACTGGCTACGTTCAGCTAGTCCTTATTACCACGGTGATAAAGAAGAAATGGCCAATGACCAGCAGGTATTAATAGGTTTAGCCTTTTTCTCATACAAACGTTTATTCAGGCCTTTGCAAGCAGTGTAGACCCAGATCAGACGGCTCATGTAGTATCCGTTTTAACAGTGTCTGTGTTTGCTTATGAAATTATATTAGAGCTGACCCTACAGTTTCTACCAACGCCGATATTGCGTACATTATAAAATAATAACCAATAAATATTCATGATGGTATTATTTCTTTGATGAATATTCAACAGGGAAAGGGTTTGGCACGACCACACTAGCCGAGTACTATTGTGACTGAGTGTCATGGGTATGAATCATGCTAAGAAACAATGTGTCAAATAGTGTTAGTACTGTTTAACCCTTTAAACGCGGGGCTTTCAGAAAGGAACAGTCCACTCAGTATGAGATGATTAACCCTTTACTTCATAGATATGCCTTTCTATGTCTTAGCAAACCGAGCAGACCCAGATCAGACCGCTCATATAGGACATAATATAGATATGATTCTACAGTTTCTGCCTTGGACAAAATTATTGTGTGCATGTGCCATTATAAAAGCTGATCTAGTTAATATCCATGGTATTGTTATTTATTACATAAATATTCATGGACTAAAGGGTTAAGCTTGCTGGAGGATTTTGAATGACTAACAGTGCAGATCAGACGCCCTATAACCCGCATCTGCACTGTTTGAAAATGACAGTGTGTGCGTGTCGCACATTCAAAAGGTATATGACTTTATGGTTTAATCTAGAGTGAATGAATGAGCGGATGAGTGAGTGAGTGGGTCAGTGAGTGAGTGATTGGGGTTGGTTTAACCTAATATTGTAAACATGCTAAGAGGGCACCTGTAATTGACGTTTCAGTTTTTATTCAGATGCGGCACCAAACAAATTGACACTCTGATTACATCTTTGAAGAAGAAAATGTTGATTATAAACTATTGTTCTATTGTCGAGACTCTCCTCGGTATGCTAAAGGTTAACCATTACAATGATGAATTTTTAAATTGACCATTCCAAAATCCAAACAGGTCAAGCTTACAGGGTCTTCAGGGAGTTTTCTAAATAAAATTGTAACTTGGCAAAAAGGTGCAGATCCTGATAAGAGGGCTCCTCTAGGGTATACACTGTTTGCAAAGGAAATTAGTGACTCGTTTAGTGACTCGTTTAGTGACTCGTGTCCCGCATTGTGAGGGTAAACAACAACATGAAAGAGGTAAACAGGTAAAAAGGTAATACTGGATACCTTAATGTTGATCATGATCAGGTGTAGCGCTTGTAATCCGCTGACTGGCATAGATCAACATCCGCTCACTGACCTAGATCAACATCCGCTCACTGACCTAGATCAACATCGTTTAACCCTTTCCCTGTTCAGTATTCGATAAAGAAATCATGACAACATGAATATTTATTGGCTGAATTATTACATTGGCATACTTATGTACCCATGGATTTGGCAGATTGGATCCAGATTAGACATATAGACATAGACATAGACATAGTTTATTCGTAACTTATACATATAGTACCTCGTTACATATTCCATCATTTATGCATCATATTCAACAGGTCTAATCAAATCACGTGACATTCAAACAATTATATAGTAACATACCAAATCATATCGATATATATGTCTAACCCATTCACCCTTTGTGACGTATATATGCGTCATCTATAATTCTGTACTGTGAAGAATGCCCGTCTTATGCAATCTGTGTAGACCCTGATCGGAATACTCCTTACAGATGTACCCTAATCAGGATCTTCACTTTCGATATTTTGAAATACACTGTCAGAATCAACCATTGCTATTAAACAACGGACTAGACTTGATTAGAAACAGGAACCATCCATTTCAGTTTCAGGGTGAATGAGTTAACCATTTTATCGAAAATACGAACTTTCCTCGAATGAAATATGAGAGAAAGTATGAGGAGAATGAACACTATATATAAAAGTGATCAAAGCTCTGTACTTAATAATATAGCCTGTAAGTGATAGTATTTATATGTATGACTGCGGACTTTTAAGAACAATATATCTTATACTGCCAATAAGATATCATTGCGCTTAGAATTCGCAAAACTTATAAATCTACATAAGTTAATAAGCGTTGGCTTATTATCAGTGGTTAGTAATTCAATAAATTTGTGCATGCTTGGTCTTAGTCTATAATAGGTTTTTATATACTTAGCTCTTAATTCTTTAAATGCTTTACATATAATTATGAAATGATACTCGTCTTCAATGTCATGTACATTACACAACTGACATATTCTCTGATTTCGTTCTAATCTATCTCTACCATATCTTCCAGACTGTATACGCCAGTTATGAGAAGATATGCGGATTCTCGTTAAGCACTGTCTCAAACGTTTAGAAACAATTCTATTAAGATAATTTTCATAACCAAAAGTCGGTTTAATATGAACATAAAGTGTATTGAGAACATTATTCGATTCTACCATTTTTGGTAAAAGTTATCAATTACACGTTGTTTAAACAACAAAATAAAAGATTTAACATGTACATTCACAGGTTGTATCCAGATATCTGAACAACCAAATTCATGAAGTTACTCGGAGTTTTAGCAGGATCCAACTGCGTGTCCTTAAACAATAAATCTACAAATTGAAGCAGACAACAATTATTAATTATCCAGACGCAAAAATAGGGGGCCTACTGAATTTCTGAACATTGCTTTCGAGTGCATATAGATCTGTGTTTTACTGTTTTGTATATTGTATGAAATGCTTTTGTTCTAAGGCCTCAATGTAGGTTAGTCATTATGACTAATTGAGCTACCCTCGTTAAACAAAGTATTTAATTAATTCATTTCATTCGCTTAGTTTTATTGTTACTCATTTTTTTAGTTTGCTCTTGAATGTTTAATCGTTTGTATGCTAGACATTATTTATCTCCATTAATACAGAAAATCAGAGTGAATCAACCAGCTTTAATCTGGATGAGACGCTAATTGCTTTGGTGCTTCATCTTAAAAGCAACTGTTTGTACGGTATATCCGCTAAATAACACCTAGCGTTTTAAATAGCCTTTCATTTCGATTCCATGCATATGTACAATAGCTGGTGAATATACGTTACCACACAGCGTCTGATCGTGGTTGGACCCAATGTCATTGCGATATCGGGCCAACTTTGCGCTGACGTCTTGTGGGATCTGGGTAAAACCTTGAAATATTATAGACCCTATGCTAACCATTAAGTAAAACTTTAATTCTACCAGTAACCATATGTATCTTTAAAGATGTATGTAGCTTTTACTAGATTGTTTTTAATGTGCTTGTACAATGTATATATGTTACTGTTGAGGGCCTCATGTGTAATATTGTCATGGAGATCGGCAGCAGATTAAGGGTAAAGGACTAAAGAGGAAATGAATGACCATTTAAAGCGAATCGTCTGTTATAAACTAAAGGCCGATTATACAATTTGGTTAACATTTCCTGGTTCACTAACTGTATAAATATAGAGCTAAATTCTAGCTAAATGGAGAGACTTGGGAGACCACTGGAGACCGGCTGGAGAGTGGCCAAGGGTCTGGGTCTAAAAGTCGGGGAGATGCTGCCAGTTTCACATATCTCTAGGTTTGAGAAATAAAGTTCAGAACAGAAGTTATGGTGTCGTTATTATCCTAACCGCTATATTATACGGCTTGAAATGGCGCCTACGACCAGGACGATCTGGGATTGAGTACATCACAACGCGGAACAACAGGTTAGTGAATTTTTACTTTCATACTTAGCTTGAGTTGTGATCATGATGACCAACAATGTAGTTTGCACAATTGTTTCGGTAAATTGTTTCTTTTTTTGATAATGCCAGCTGCATACAAACTGATAAACAACATGAATTGCCAAAATCGGTTAATAAAATTATATTAATTGTACTGAAATTTATAGCATAAATTGAACATGGAGATTGACTCTATCAGTAATAATGTTGTAAGTGGCAAATTGACACTTTTCACAAAGGGATAGTTAATAAATTTTCATCAATTAAGAAAGTACCTAAATAGGGTTTAATTAAATTAGAATCAAGACAAGGTAGATATAAATTAGATGACTCTGGATCAGCAGTTAATTTATGCCACAACAGAAATGTTGATTTATTTGGAGCATATACCTTCTAAAAAATCAAATAAGTTTTACACTACTAAGACAGTTTTTTTTATTTGCAAAATGTAATTTTATACAGGTTTCAGTTAACTTAATTAAGTATTAAGGCGATTTGTCAAAGCTGTCAAAAAGCTGTCAAATAGTTTAACTGTCAGAAATTCGACTGCAAATTTTAATATGAATACACAAACTGCCGCAGGGTATGGTCAATATATATTGATAGTGGACTTCAAAAGTGTGACTGTAGCTTAATAATTAAATAAATGAAATAGAAAAAAAGAGAAAATTTGAAGATAAACTACAAAGAAACTATGGGGATGGGGATTGTACAGATTAAATGCGTATCACAATGTAGTGCGTTTTGTATGATTTTGTTTTTGTTTGATGCTTGACTGCTTCCATATTATTCTGCGATTAGGTATTATGCGATAGTATAGAGAGGATTTGTCTGGTTGTCCATAAGTATTTCATCCATGTGTTAGGATATATATATAGTTCAGGGCTATGTCTAACACCAGTGATTAACTAGGTGAATTTACTTAAATAGGGACGTTAATTTTATATTGCGAGTAGCAATGCGTTTAGTTGAATTAGAGTACATGTAGTGAGATACAGGTAACCCAGAGATTTCGAATTAAGTTCGTATAGCGGATCAGCGATTAGCTTTAAGTCCAAATATACGTTATTGAGTGATTAACTCATAGTGAATGTGGTTACGATTGAAATAAGTTTGGCAGAAAAGTAGAATCAGGATGCATTTTATAGGTTATACTGTAAATAGAGTATTACTGGTGAACTTGTTATGTTTATTTTTATTGCTCTTTGTTTTCCCTGTAAGATTGTTAATGTATCTGCATTTGATATACCGTAAAGATTGCTGGTCATTTACTGTTTTAGTAGTAGTGTAGATAAAAGAAATATGGTTTGGTGTTGTGTTCGTTTTCTTGAATTCGTGTCTATTGTTGCGTATATGTTTTAAAATAAAATGAATTGCAGTACTTAATGGGGAATAGTTAATGAATGTTTAATACAAGTCATGTGTTCGTATAGGAGAATAAAGATCTATTCAATTAAAGGATAAAAATCACACAAACAATACAGAATGATGAATATTTCGCAAGTAAGAGCAAAACTTCTATTCAAAATAGGCTGTCAAACTGAGAAATTGGCAAATCATCTTGTAGCATTTATTAGTTTAAAGATTCTTGAATAAAAGAATTGTATGAGGCTTACGTTTAAGACTAATGTGTAATTTTAAAGTATCGGCATGTGCAACTCGTTGAGGGTCATTTTGTTACAATGAAGGTTGAGGTGTGCATAGTAGAATTCACGTCAGCGTGCCGTCATAGCAGCGTATATCCAGCCTCCGACGTTGATGCAACAGCCTGGTAGCACGATATTCGAATACTGTCGGTGACATGAATTTACATAACGGAACTGTCAAATGTATAGCTAAATGAACTGTCGAGTGCTGACATAACGTCAAGTTCAGACACCTGATAGCTAAGGGTTGGACCGGAGCTGTGACAACTAAATACTTACATAAAGTGTCAGTATCTTTCTTATATCAACAAATCACGGATCTAGCGCATACTTTTCGGAGATAGCTCAGGGTTTGGCAAGTGGACAAGTGCTGTGATAACTAAATCATTACATACAGTTTTAGTATCTTTCTTATATCAACAAATCACGGAACTATGGCAGACTTTTAGGAGAAGTACATCTTCTCTAACTTCAAAGCTTATTCGGAGAACCTCAATTTTCGTCAGAAATTTGGACTTTACATAATGTCAAATCTACATTGATGTCCGAGTGTTAGATCAACGATTGCCTTGGTACATGAACTTTCCTTCTGAATCCATCAGCGCTGGACTCATCGGAATTACAGCAATGCGTATAATGAACTTTAGTTATTGAAGAGACGTGCCTTAGAGACTGGACATTGCACTATTATGTTGGCCCATGTTTATAACTGTTTTTGTTTTGTTTGTATGGGTAAGGAAGGGGTGTAATATTGTCATGGAGATCGGCAGCAGATTAAGGGTAAAGGACTAAAGAGGAAATGAATGACCATTTAAAGCGAATCGTCTGTTATAAACTAAAGGCCGATTATACAATTTGGTTAACATTTCCTGGTTCACTAACTGTATAAATATAGAGCTAAATTCTAGCTAAATGGAGAGACTTGGGAGACCACTGGAGACCGGCTGGAGAGTGGCCAAGGGTCTGGGTCTAAAAGTCGGGGAGATGCTGCCAGTTTCACATATCTCTAGGTTTGAGAAATAAAGTTCAGAACAGAAGTTATGGTGTCGTTATTATCCTAACCGCTATATTATACATGGAAGATTGATTTTATCAAATGAGTTCTCTCGTTAAATACAGTCTTTATTATTATTATTATTATTATTATTATTATTATCATTATTGGTATTGGTAGAAGCCATAGCCTGGTCTATATTGTTGCATAAGCAAACATAGCAGACACTGGTCTACTCTGTTTGTAAATGCATATGAAAGAAAGAGATAACTGATTTCGTTTAGAATAGACCCAGGTCAGATGGTTCGTGTAGGAGGCGTCTGATCTGGCCTGCGTCAGTCAGGATCCAAACTGTTTTGAAATGTTGATCTGCATTTTTTTAAGTCATGCACACTGCCATCTTCAGTTGAAAATAATAATACAATAAAATCCATCTACAGTCAAATCTCGATTACTCGAACACCCAAATACGTATCATGATCAATCTTTAAGACAGTTGGCAGCTTAATGCAGGGAGAAAGTCATGCAGAAATCTCCTCTTTTGTCCATGAATATAATAGTAGGTATTGAACTTTGAAATAAAAATAAAACAGAGAAAGAGTTAAAGATCGACACTGATACTATTTTGAACTTGTTGGTTTAGTGTTCATCGCAACAAGTGACATGTTTAGAGTAGGTAAGGTTAGCGAGTGGTTTACCCTCAGGCAAGTGGTACAACAACCATTGATCATTAATAGTACACCGAGGTCCCTCGTAAATGCATGTTTCATGTCAAACACAATCGGTAATTGATATAAACTGAGCATACCTTTGCTATACCACCATAGACGATCATTTTGGATGTGTGAGTTGGGACTATGTAACATTCAAGCAACCCTTTATCTGACGAACATTCATGTCAAACATATTGAAATCACGAACATTAATTACAAGTGGATGTTTTATTGGTATTAAACATTAGAATGATGTCTAAGCACAAGACGTTTTGATATTGACTGAAACCTTTCAATAAGCTCAATATACTCGTACATTCATTGGTAAGCAGATCAGACTGATCGGGGGATAATGTTCGTCCTTCTGACTGATCGGGGGATAATGTTTGTCTTTCCGAATGATCAGGGTCTACTATGTTGGCACATGCATAAACAAACGTTGGTAAATTGCGAAGGATTACATTATCTGAAACATTTGTTTATATTTGTTCAAAATATCAGCAAAAAGCTGCATAGGTAAGGGTGTTTATACGCTACTGTATAGGTAAGGGTGTTTATACGCTACTGTATAGGTAAGGGTGTTTATACGCTACTGCCTAGGTAAGGGTGTTTATACGCTACTGCCTAGGTAAGGGTGTTTATACGCTACTGTATAGGTAAGGGTGTTTATACGCTACTGTATAGGTAAGGGTGTTTATACGCTACTGCCTAGGTAAGGGTGTTTATACGCTACTGCATAGGTAAGGGTGTTTATACGCTACTGCATAGGTAAGGGTGTTTATACGCTACTGTATAGGTAAGGGTGTTTATACGCTACTGTATAGGTAAGGGTGTTTATACGCTACTGCATAGGTAAGGGTGTTTATACGCTACTGCATAGGTAAGGGTGTTTATACGCTACTGTATAGGTAAGGGTGTTTATACGCTACTGTATAGGTAAGGGTGTTTATACGCTACTGTATAGGTAAGGGTGTTTATACGCTACTGTATAGGTAAGGGTGTTTATACGCTACTGCATATGTAAGGGTGTTTATACGCTACTGCATAGGTAAGGGTGTATATACGCTACTGTATAGGTAAGGGTGTTTATACGCTACTGTATAGGTAAGGGTGCTTATACGCTACTGTATAGGTAAGGGTGTTTATACGCTACTGCATAGGTAAGGGTGTTTATACGCTACTGTATAGGTAAGGGTGTTTATACGCTACTGTATAGGTAAGGGTGTTTATACGCTACTGTATAGGTAAGGGTGTTTATACGCTACTGTATATGTAAGGGTGCTTATACGCTACTGTATAGGTAAGGGTGTTTATACGCTACTGTATAGGTAAGGGTGTTTATACGCTACTGTATATGTAAGGGTGTTTATACGCTACTGTATAGGTAAGGGTGTTTATACGCTACTGTATAGGTAAGGGTGTTTATACGCTACTGTATAGGTAAGGGTGTTTATACGCTACTGTATATGTAAGGGTGTTTATACGCTACTGTATAGGTAAGGGTGTTTATACGCTACTGTATAGGTAAGGGTGTTTATACGCTACTGTATATGTAAGGGTGTTTATACACTACTGTATAGGTAAGGGTGTTTATACGCTACTGCATAGGTAAGGGTGTTTATACGCTACTGTATAGGTAAGGGTGTTTATACGCTACTGTATAGGTAAGGGTGTTTATACGCTACTTGAATGTTTGGTAAGTACAGTTGAACTTCGATATCTAGAACTCGGATAACTCGAACTTCGGATACCTCGGAGTAAAAGTTCGATCCTTCCAAAATTTACAATACAACATTGTTCTAAAACGTATCACTATCACTGCACATATCTAGAAACATATGTGGCAGCTTAATGCGGTCGGAAGTAATGCCGAAAGCTCATACAGCAGCTTTCAGCATTACTTTACACCTGCATTAAGCTGAGTACTTGAGAAATTGTTCAGATTAGAAATCGGATGACTCGAGTCTCTGTTATCTCACAGAAATGTGTATGGTCCCTTGAAGTTCGATATATTGAAATTAAACTGTGTACTAAGTAAAGAATGCATGTCAGGTAATTCGTTAATATGTCAAGTGCCACAGTGTCTTTTTAAATATATATTGGGAAAAATGGTCCCCTGTTACTACCAGTTTGTACAGGTGAATAATCCAATGTGGCACCTTTTTTAATAATGCAACTAGTGAAGACCTTAACCCTGCCAGTAATGGGAAAGAGTCACTTATGTCAGTGCATACAGGGCACACCCATATGAGAGGGCCCTTAATGGGATCTCCTCATCAGGGTCTGCACTGTGTATCATGATACATGTTTTATAAAAACCGCCGAATATTCGCAGTAAGCTTGGCCTTTTTTAAATTTTGCAATAGTGCATTTGACAATTTAGCTCCTTCAATTACTTAGGAAAGGTGTGTGTTTTTTTAAAGATAATTGATATAACTATTGCCTAACCCTTTCAATACTAAATTGCAAATTGGATTAGTCCAAACTTCAAACAGGTCAATTTTAACGTGAATATTCAGGGATTTTTGTAAAGAAAAGTGTAAGATGAGAAGCAGTGCAGACCTTGATGAGAGAGTTCCTCTAGGAGTTATCTCGTCTGGATGTGCATTATTTGCTCGTTGTCCGCACGGAAAGGGTTGACGAATGTCACCTCACTGATATCAAAATGAATAATTAATTACGAGGACATAATACTTTCAGAAAATTGATATGAACCTGTTATTTTATTGCTCAAATACTTCCTTAACCCTTTCTGTGTTCATTGGTTATTTAAGACATCAATGCCTACTGAATATTCATGGACAAAATAGTTATAATGAAATATGGAAGGTGGAATATTGTAGCTATTTTAGAAAGTAAAGTAACAGATCTATCATTAGCAAACAGAACAGCCTCTGATCAGACAGTTCCTATAGGAGCCGTCTGGCTCTACTTTGTTTGCAAATGCACGAATAAGCCTTTACACGAAAAAAAGGGTTTAAAAGGAAATGGGTGCTTTGAAGTAAACTAAACCAATTAATAGAATAAATAGAAAACCTCCACTATAAGATCACTCAAATGAAGGTTAATTATAAAGATTATAGGCATGCGATAACTTCAATCTTTCGCTGCAATTGTGGCATCTGTAATGACCTATGCAAACAGTTTGGATCCAGATGATATGCCGAGTAATTCTGCGTCTCGTCGGGATCCGAACTATTTGTTACCATGATTATGTTTTTGAAACAAAAATGAAGAAAGTTAAAAATAAATAAAAATGGTTGTAGAGGACAAAATTAGCAGACGACAAAGTTAGCAGGCGACAGAATTTGGCAGCGAAAGAGTCCATACAGGACGAGCATTATGCAAGGGGGGGGGGGGGGGGGGGGTTCCGTTCACAGGTGCCAGGCACGTGACCATTTGATAAATACTACTGGCAAACATCTTCAAATACGTATGGACACCATACTTTGACAGAAAAAAATGAAGAGAATCAAAACTTTTTTTCTGCTGTCAAAGTATGATGTCTAAACGTATTTGAAGGTCTTTATCAGTAGTATTTATGACATTGTCACGCGGCTGGCACCTGTGGTTCCCTTGGATTTCCTCATACAGACGTTAGCTAACTGTTCTAAATGACATCTATGCCTATTCGCTATACGAACGGTCGCTATACAAGGAATTCCTATTGTAACTATATAACCTAACCATGGCAGACAATGGAGCATAGCTGATAAACATGACGAGCGTTCAACCCATTCCTTCATATAAACGCATTTTCACGACTCCTATAGGAGCCGTCTGATCTGGGTCTTCTCTGTTTGCAGATACACGAAAACACGTTTATATGAGGGAAAGGGTTAAGTAGAAGTTTAGTAGGATATGATAGAATATGAGACACGTGTGCTTCGAGTGTCCCTCCTTTAGTGTGTCTCGTTCCAATTTATCGCAAATATGAATCGGTCACACCTCGTGAGACAAATGTGCTCCGAGACTAATGTAACCCTACACTGCTCTGCTTGCTTATTAAATAACGAAGATATGTTTCTACAGTTTCTGCCATTGTGAAATATTCCCTTGTTTAATCAAATTAATTTTGATGCTATTTATCCATATTCATTACTTTGTGAATGAAATTCATCTGGCAACGGCATAACCAAATATCAATTTGAATATTGGCTTTAGTCCGTATGGCCCGTTACGCATTTTAGTAAAACATCATTTTTATTGCTAAGTAGTTGCATCACATAACTTCTTTTTTATGCCCCCATTGACGATAGTCAGGGGGCATATTGTTTTTGCCCTGTCTGTTTGTCTGTTTGTTTGTTTGTCAGCAACTTTAACATTGGTCATAACTTTTGAGTCAGTACAGATAGAGACTTGATATTTGGCATGCATATGTATCTCATAAAGCCGCACATTTTGAGGGGTGACATATCAAGGTCAAGGTCATCCTTCAAGGTCAGAGGTCAAATATATGGGTCAAATCACCGACTTTAACATTGACCATAACTTTTGGACCAGTAGAGATAGAGACTTGATATTTGGCATGCTTGTGTATCTCATGAGGCTGCACATTTTGAGGGATGACATGTCAAGGTCAAGGTTATCCTTCAAGGTCAGAGGTCAAATATATGAGGAGGGCATAGTGTTTCACAAACACATCTTGTTATTTACACATTTTTCAATAAGGTTTTTACAAAATCAAAATAAACTAAAATATGTTAACAAATTGTGCAACCCGGTCCTGATGTTATTATCAGATCAATCACAATTCCATTTCAAAACCATTTTCAAAGCGATCTCATCCAATATTATTAGTTACACGGCTATTTGGCAGGGTGTACGGGCTGGTATGACTGGGTTAGATCCCGTATTTCCTGGGGCGTTAGCCGAAGGAAATACGTGGTCTAACCCGGTCATACCAGCCCGTTCACCCTGCCAAATTACCGTGTAACGAATTTATTACCAGTCAGAGATCCGATTTGCCTAATTACATGTAATAAACGAACAACTCTTTATTTGCTGACATTAGATCTCTAATTATATTACGACATGACAAAGAAAACATGACAGAGCAAATATGACATCGTCTCAGAGCAATTTCGAAATAGGAATTCAAACTTCACTTGTAAACATTTGAGTTTAAACGGTTACACGCTGTACTGAAAAGTTGATACTGTCAAATTGAGGAACATACGAGGAACAGTTTTTTTACGTTTATTATAGATTATTTGGTCGTAATCCGTCCAGAATTAATGGAGTAAGGACGATATGAAATTTCGAATCGACGCTAAAAACAAAAACAAAACGAATGACGTCAAGCGTCACATTTGAATTCTGTATTCTCCGTGGAAGAGGCCGAATACGGTTCTGCACACCCCGGCAGTTTGTGGCAAACTGACCAATCAAATTCCAAGGATTTACTCTGACTGGTAATAAGATGAATATATTTTTTCAGCAATGTGCAAACATTGACTAACATATTACAATTTGACATCGCATGATAAAAAGTACATATACACTCGGCGGTGTATTTGATATTTTATTGCGGTTAGTTCATGATCTACAGTAGGAGTCAGCTGTGTACTTTTATACACGAAGTATCTCAAATGAGCAACCACTTAAGAATCTATTCAATAGAAATCATCAACCACAGTTTTGTGAGCACCCGATTGTTTCTGTAAGTAAGACCAGCATTCTGTAGCAATAGAACAACTGTTTCCGACTTATGTTTGCAATAAGCTGTCTGTGATAACCTTTTCAAGCGACATGGTTCCATTTAAGACGCCAAATGTCTCGTCATCACACCAGTGTCCATTTTGTTCGACCCTAAGACAGTAGATCAAAAAGATATATAAAAAACTACTACCTTGTTGATTGAACTCTGTGACAATGCGTTTTTGCAAAAGACATAGTGTCAGACTACAAAAGGCAAATACCCTTCGACCACATGAAAATACACGCTCGTGGCTTCAAGCACAGATTTGAGTATTTTGCATACATATGCATTGCATACTATTTCAGTCTGGTGTAATATAGAACTGTTTCACATGTGTATTGCAATGGTTTTTTTTAATTCTTAAAGAAACTAAAGAGAATTGAACAATTAAAGCCAATCAGTTTGCATGTGAAGAAACATTAATTTAGTGCCACTCAAAGGATATATGCTTTAACTTTGCTGAAATGATCTGCATTTGAATACGATCTTTGGTAGCTCACAGCATACGTATGGCCCTGAACAATCTCCAGAACATTTTAACCCACACTTATATAATGTTAGCCACTTAAATTCAGACAATATAAGTAGCTAACACTATAGAAGAACAAAGCATAACTCGGAAGATAAATTAGGTATTTTCGGCCGTCTAAATGACTTCTATGATTCTCCTTTATTATAAGAGGTATTTTTCTATGCCAACAGTTGATCAAAGCGGCTTGTAAGCAGGAACATTGAAGACAACACATGCGAGGAATTTTGTATAGAAAGTTATTGCATAATAAACCCATGAATAGTCCCATATGCAATTCACTTAACCTTTAATTTGCTATCATAAAGTTCGTTGGCTTAACTTCTGCTTTGTATTTTGAAAGGATGAGCACTTGTCTTGGACGTTTAGAGACCAGTGACTATGTAACAAACAATTCGTAATATGTCCGGACACCGAGTTATCCAGAGTCTGATCTGGATCAGGGCTGGTTTCAAATGTTAGTTATTGCCCAGAAGAAGAGTACAACATCCCCTCGGTTAAGGCAACTTTGTAAACACATCTGTAAGCGGTTTTGATACACGAGACGCCGTGTTCGCTGCGTCTTACCTGCATCCAGGGTCAAAAGTCATGAACATATTGAGTCGGAGTTCATTCTCACGTATGTATCAGGGTCCAAAGCTATATAACTTCTCTATCTAAGATCATTCTCAAGTATTGAATTGGTCAGATTCTGAGCAAGCTCAGAATCTGACCAATCAGATGCTTGCGAATCATCTCAGACTATAGCAAAAGTTTTTATAACCTCGGGCCTTGATTGGTCAATTGTTTGAGAATGCGCTCAAAGTCAAGCAAACAAATATAAATACTGGACCAGGCTGTTTAATATTCGGTCAATAGTTTGTCACAAGCAATTCCTCGAATCGGATAAGGTCATCATCTGCAGCAGATGTAAGAACTTGCATACATAGAGATAGATAGATTTTTATTCTGACGTAGACTACAAAGTCCATTGTCAGATAACAATAATTCCATGATTCATAATCAGTTTATGCCGTCACACAATTGCCAATGTGTGTAGAATATGATGATATAGATACATATGTTATTTGGCGTAGGATATGATGATAAACTAATATTGAAATTGAGAGATGAATGTGCAATAGTATATGAACTTGTAAAATATGATGGTGACGATACAGTTGGGTGTAGAAAATGATGTATTTACGTACAGTTGGAACTGAGCCTCGAATATAATGATATTGATACACTTGTCATTGGATTTAGAATATGAATAATATACAACCTGTCTGAAGCCGCCATAAAAGAGAAGTCTAATTATGGGTTTGTAAGGCAGGGGGTCGCTTAATGCAGGTTGAAAGGAATGCAGAAAAGACAGGTTCTGCTGTATATACAATTGTAATTTATTGTAGAACATGATGGTATAGACATAATAAACACTGCACATCTATCTTATTTCTACATTCAATACTTTAAAGTTATTACGTAACCGAGCAATGTTCTTTCTGTTAATTCGGAAATTACCAAACTTCACATGAACAATATTAGGAACACAACCATAAAATCACCAATGAATTAGGAACAGAACCATAAAATCACCAATGAATTAGGAACATAACCATAAAATCACCAATCAATTAGGAACAGAACCATAAAATCACCAATCAATTAGGAACAGAACCATAAAATCACCAATCAATTGACAAACAACCTTGATTTTGAATGGCAATTTATTGAATATTACATATAAGTCTATTATGTCTTTTCCTCAATAAAGCATTTACCTCAAGTCCCCACATCATACAATGATTATGGAGGCAGGTCTCAACTCCTTTGCAAACTATTCTTATCCTTGTCGATTATATCTGTATCATCTGAAAAAGCAATAAAAAAAGTATGTTAAGCTACAGTAAGGCCAATATTATTTTCTCTTTCCAAAAATCTCCAAAAATCAAGACCTTTCAACAAAAATTACTGTAAAGATATAAAGGTTGTTTATATAACGGCAATTGAATAATAAAAAGCTGCAGAGCCTCACTAAAACATTAAAAGGCCGTAATTATGATGCAAAAATCCTGAATTGTAGTGGCTATATATGCTAATTAAGAAATTGTAACTCTTTGCAAAGGCAAAAAAATCCGAGTTGACAACGGGTGTAAAGACACTCGGTATAATACAGCAACGATATTATGAAAGTGGCAAGTTGTGGCAAAGTAAATGTTGAATTATGTTACAATTCATACAGATGGCGCTGTCCGTCCTACAGGTCTTGTAGAAACTCGTGTTCGTGCAGAAACTTATGTTTGTTTGTTCTTAAACTCTCCTCGAGCAGTTTTAATTCCGTTAACACGGCGAATAAATCGGGATTTCATCAGGATCGAAGCATTACATTTTATCTTTGTAGAGAAAGAGCATAATGGTTCTATGTATATGTAGCAATATCGCCAGCATCTCTTTATATTTACGGTATAACCCGACATTGTATGGTTTGGACTCCCTGAATAAAAAATGTTTCCATAGAACCCGTTCCATTAGAACAAAATCAAAAGTAAATACCCCCTGATGCATCATCAAACTGATATCTAATGCTGGGTTCCAGAGACAGGTGGTCGCTTAATGCAGGTAGATAGTTCTACAGACAGCTCCTACACGAGCTTCACGTGTTACTTCCATCTTGCATTTAGCAAATACCGGCGTCAGTTCATTCCCTGTTCTATATTTATTCCAAAGTTCAATACCTACTGAATATTCATGGACAAAATAGTTATAATGAAATATGGGATCGGTGGGGGTGTAACCATTTTAGAAAATAAAGAAACCTATCTATTCCATTAACAAACAGAGCAGATCCTTGCCAGACGGCTCCTATAGGAGCCGTCTGATCTGGGTCTATTCTGTTTGCAGATATGTGGAAAGGCGTCCGTCCATATGAAGGAAAGGGTTAGGTGGTTGTTTTATGTTTTCTAATACATATGTTTTCGGAGTTTTGTGAACAGGGTGTAGTCAGATCAGTGGCCCTGTCGAAGACAACATGTGTCAGATGATACGAGAAGTTGGAGGACTAACGTAAAAATTGTAGGAACCTCAACAGGCGCATTGACTGTAATGTGGCGAATCATCTGTATGTTTACTGTTCTGCAAAACATTTAGAACATGTTTTCTCTTTGGACGGATCTTCGCCTATTATTAGTTAGTCACTGTGTTACCACATTGGATAAATGTTATTGTCACAGCATACGATAGAGAAATATGCAATATATAAACATACAAGACCCAGATCAGACAGCTGCTATAGAAGCAGTCTGATCTAAGCCTTCTCTGTTTACAAAAGTGTTAACCCTTTCCCTGTTCAATATTCATGTAAGAAATAATGACATCATGAATATTTATAAGCTGAATATTTATAATGTAAACTTTTCAAGGGAATGTTTGGCATTGACAAAAGCTGTATCATATCTAAATCATGTCAAAATCAAAACGAGCAGATCTGGATCAGAAGGCTCCTGTAGGAGCCGTCTGATCTGGGTCTGCTCTGTTTGCAAATGCGTGAAAATACGTTTTTATGAGGGAAAGCATGAATATTAAGCAAAATTAATAATTTAAGCGCCTTATAACTTACTTGCTTGCAAGAATGCTTCTGAAGCACCAAACGACCTACACGTAGGTAATCAACAGATGAATACAATGAACCACATCCATAAAAATATATCTATTCTGAGATACTTATAGTACAGGTAGGGTTATATAGGCAACCCTTGTACAGTCGCCCCAGGCCCACATGCGGTGAAAATGCGAACCCTTTGATGTTGTGGATTGTAAAATATTAAAAAAATTGGCAAATCCTCAAACAGAGTATATTGTTTTATTTGTATTCAAATGGGAACGATATAACTATTTGTAAGTTCTTATCTACCGGTAAGTATAGAATCTACAATATTAAGCGAGGCGTATCATAGACGGGTCTTCAGGACGTTGTATACTGTATTTATGTATACGGAATTCTATGAGGCGACCGTTTTATGAATAAACATAGGCGTCTTAAACAGCACGTCGGTGCTTAACCCTTTCCCCGTTCAATATTCATGTAAGAAATAATGACATCATGAATATTGATTTGATTGCATTTTAAAAGCGACATATGAACAGAGGAAATTGTGTTTGAGACAGAAACTGTAGAATCAGATCTTTATTATACCAAAAGCAAACAGCAGATCCTGATCAGACATCTCCTACAGGGGCCGTCTGATCTGGGTCTACTATGTTTGCAAAAGCGCGAAACGGTGTTTATATGAAGGAAAGGGTTTATTACTGAACGAAAGCAATGCAGACAATCCTATGGGAGCTTTCAGCGTAACGTTTGTCCTGCATTAAGCTACCACCTGTTCTTAAAAACAAGAATTGGACCTTGTTTTAATGGCCGTTTTAGATGGGGTTTAACTGTATATACCATATCTCCCGTTATGCAGAACTGTAATAAAACATTATTATAAAAGAGCACAACTACTCCTTTAACTTCTCAATCGAGTCGCAAAAGAAAGGCAATTCTAATGAGTTCCAACAGGATAGGTTTGGCGGATAAATATAAAATATGTATAGATTAACCCTTTACCCAATGAATATTCATGTAAGAAATAATGACATTATGAGTATTAACTGTGTCGCATAGTAAATGGACACAAGAATATCTGGTCATGGCAGAAGCTGTAAGATCATATCTATATTATAACATAAGCAAACAGAGCAGACCCTGATCAGACGGTTCTTATAGGAGCCATCTGATCTGGATCTACTCTGTTTGCAAAAAGACACAGAAAGGTGCATTTATGAAGTAAATGGTTAAGTTTTCTAAATACAACTCTTTCTATAGGAGCAAATGCTCTATTTACCACAATGGTTTTAAAAACTACACAGTTCTAAAAGTGTCCTTTTCTCTAATAAATGCCCCATTTCGGTAGAGTTATTTAATGATATACAATATAAATAGATTATGAGGTAATTGGTTAAAGGGCGTTAACATGCGTTTGTATCAGGTAAAAGGTCACTACAAGTAGGGAACGTGCAGTGTTAATGATGAGTTGATGTTATACACAATAAACAAGTGCCTCGTTATCATGTTCTTCCTCCCGTCCAATCTTCCATCCTATGTCTTCATTAACCTTTTCAATGCCAAATTTTGAAACTGGTCAATAATTACAGTATAACCTGTCTTAAATGGCCATCAGAAAGAGCTCAAATTATCGCCCTGTAAGGCAGGTGGCAGCTTAATGCAGGTCAAAAGTATAGGGACTTTCTACATTACTATTGCCCTGCATTAAGCAACCCCCTACTCTTTAAGACGTCTGTGTTCAACAAATGAATGGTCACTATATGGACAGGTTCTGCTGCATGAAAGGGTTCACTTAATGATAGGAGTTTGAATGAAAAACAGTGCACACCTTGCTGTGCAGATTTGGGTCTACATTATTTGCAAAAGTCATTTCCTGCATTCAAATGGTTCAAACTGTAGTTTCTATATTTGGAAAAGTCAATTATCATTATATCATCGTATTTCGTGACATCATCATTCATTTCATTGGGAGAATTACCACTATCATGCTATTTGCCATCCATTCATATCCGCTTTCTCCAGCGAAATGTAACATTAGAAGTTTGTAACACGATAAAGTAAAGATCATCCTAATTACGAACGTCAAACTCAATCTAGACCCGATAACAGTCAGCTACAATAATTCATTCTTGGCACGTAAACTATGCCATTTTCTGAGAAACCATGAAACTGGAATTGTCGCCAATATACAGCAACTGATATAACTTTTAGGTCTAAATTCCTGTACAATAAAATCTACTGCCAGATCTGTCACTTATGACTGACCCTCTAATTGGAAACAATGATAAAATGGATAAGAATCAGAATATGTAGACGACACATGGTCATGGTAATTAATACAGAAAATGCATTGTGGTTACAGGTTTAATGAGAGAGCTACGTGGTGTCTGCTAAAATATGAGAGTATGAAATGTGACAAATTCACAATATGATGATACATGCATGTATACTAATGAAATTGGTATAAAAGTTTTGGTATGAACTAATCTTGATTAACACGCACTGAGAGCAGTATAAGTGATCTGGGTCATAACAGTTTACTGTGAAGAGAGAGAGATTTTTCTTAAAGCAAGCAGCAATTAAAACCTCCGCCATTTTATCTTCTTTCTGGAGAATATTATCTAAATGGTGCAGAGTTGTAAGGATTTACCTATTAGTAAGGTTAATTGGCGACAAGTAACTGTGTGATATCGCGACGGACATATAAGACCGAACAATATCCCACACTAACTTTTAGGTCTAAATTCCTGTACAACAAAATCTTGTGACAGACTTGTCAGTTATGCCTGACCCTCTAATAGGAAACATTGATAAAATGGACAAGAATCAGATTGTGTAGACGACACATGGTCATGGCAATTAATTTTTCAAGCCAATTACAAGCGAAAACAGAAAATGCATTGTGGTTACAGGTT
This sequence comes from Azorinus chamasolen, assembly GCA_963576725.1. Classification (NCBI taxonomy): domain Eukaryota; kingdom Metazoa; phylum Mollusca; class Bivalvia; order Cardiida; family Solecurtidae; genus Azorinus; species Azorinus chamasolen. The sequence continues at coordinate 8,718,960 of OY755236.1, read as the reverse complement.
TAATGTGAGAGCTATGTTGAACCGTATATGTCACGGATCGAATATGTTACACGTGTGTGATATATTCGACCGTAAAAATCACACTTGTCAAATGTGTCATATTCGTTTGCCCAGTATGACCGTAAAAAACATAAACGTATATGTCACATACGTTGTGATATAAATCCATTACCATCTTTCACCATCACCATCATCGCCATCATCATCATCATCATCATCATCATCATCATCATCATCATCATCATCATCATCATCATCATCATCATCATCATCATCAACATCATCATCATAATCATCATCATCATCACCACCACCACCATCATCATCATCATCATCATCATCATCATCATCATCATCATCATCATCATCATCATCATCATCACCAACCCCACCGATTATAATTAGTATAAACAGCATCATGGTTTTTGTCATTATCATCATTACGACCAGAATCTCGATCATTATCATGATGCCAACCATCATAACCATAATCATCATCTTCTTCTTTGTCATCTTCTTTGTCATCATCACCATCATTAACCATCAGCTTCAGTACTAACAATCATTATTATCATCACCATCATCATTGTCGTATCGAGCATCCTGATTACCATCATCACCAAAAACATCACCATCAATACGACCATCATCATCAATAAAATCACCATCAATACGACCATCATCACCAAAAACATCACCATCAATACGACCATCATCATCAATAAAATCACCATCAATACGACCATCATCACCAAAAACATCACCATCAATACGACCATCATCATCAATAACATCACCATCGTCTTATTCGACTCATCACCAGTTTATTTAGCGTTCTTGTTGTTTTTGCACAACTGAAAGTGATTTCCAGTTCATGTGGAAAGGGGTATGTAATTCAGAGAACACACGTGTAACATACACGACGAAAGGTTCATAACTGTACATGTACATGTAGTAATCAAGAAACTGATACAGCACTGAACAGTGATTTCAACGAATTGAAAAGCCTTGTCATATATGTAATTTCTATATGCTAGCGAGGTCATACATGTAATCATTTTAAGCATATTTGTACAGTTTCATGTGACTGCATTTATTTGCCATTTTAATAATGTAACGTCGATAACATACCAGTAAATGGCACTCATACGCAAATAAAAAGAAACTGATATATAACTATGGACAGTGATTTCGAAGAATTAAACGACATTGTCACACATGTAATTTCTATTTAATAACGATGTCATACATGATGTTATTTTAAGCATATTTGTACAGTTTCATGTGTCTACATTTATTTGCCTTTTTAATATCACTGGCACAAATATGTAATGTCGATAACAAACCAGTTATTGGCACTCATGTGCAAATAAACAGGAAACTGATATAACTCTCAATAGTGGTCCAAAGAATTAAACGACGTGATGATGATGATGATGATGATGATGATGATGATGATGATGAAACCTTTGTGGCATAAGTAAGATTTCAATAGAAGGTATTAGTTAAACATACGTGATTTTTCAAAACAGGTACATGTAATAACTAACAAATGTGATGAATTCGTTGCCATTTTCGTTTTTTTGTGTCCACTTTATGGGTGTAACGTATTCGTTTTGGTGTGCATATAAAAACTTAAGCCACACGAATATATCACTTTTTATGTACCATATTCGTTTGATGCGCGTGTCATTTTCGACCGAATATATCACACGTGTAACATATTCGGTCGAATTTTTCACTCGTGTTACATATTCGATCCGTGACGTATACGGTTCAACAGAGCTACATGAAGTCTGCTAAAAAATGAGAGTATAAAATGTGACAAATTTACAATATGATGATGCATACATGTACACTAATGAAATTGGTATAAACGTTTTGATATAAACTTATCTTGATTAACATGCACTGAGAACAGTATCAGTGATCTGGTTCATAACAGTTTACTGTGAAGATTACTGTGAAGAGAGAGATAGAGAGAGATTTTTCTTAAAATGCGCATATGTTTTGTTGCAGTCGAGTCTCTTATCAGTATTTGTCAGCAGCAATTAAAAACTCCGCCATTTTATCTTCTTTCTAGATAATATTATCTAAAGGATTTACCTATTAGTAAGGTTAATTGGCGACCATTTCTATGAACTCATATCCTGTTAATCCGGACTTGACTCGCATTTGCAAACAGAAACGTCGAGTAACTCGGCATCTCATCAAGCGTGGAACTGTTTGACACCCGGTAAACAGTTTTTTACAGGCTTGATCGAATCAGATGTAGACACAATTAGACCAGATCAAAATTTTAGCAAACATCATTTTTCACAGTGGAGTAAGGCTTAACCTTAATCCTTACATTACGGGACACGAGTCACTAATGTCCGGTACAAACAGTGTAGACCCAAATGAGATGACTCCTAGAGGAGCCCCCCTCATCAGGGTCTGCACTGTTTGTCACGTTACACTTTTCTTTAGAAAAATCCCTAAATATTTACCATGAGGTTGACCTGTTTGAATTTTGGAATAGTCCATTTGAAAATTCAGCGTTGTAAGGGTTACATGTAACAGCATGTAGTGTAAGCATCACGTCCTTAACAATGTTTTTACGGTCATTATGTATTCATCACAGCGTACTCCAAATGTTACATGGACCTGGTCAAGGGTCAATGAATCGGTTGCTATATATTTCTATTAGCTTCATACAGGAAATAGCTCTAGTAATGCAACGTTTAAGTAATAATAGTTTAGCTGTTGTTGTTGATAATAATGAGGATGATGATTATGATGATGATGATGATGACTTTTTGGTCATGACAGAAACTGTAGATATGAGTCACATCATAAGCAAACAGCAGACTCTGGCTAGACGCTTCCTACAGAATAGTTCTACTCTGTTTGCAAAAGCTTATAAACGCGCATTTATTGAGTAAATGGTTAAACTAGGATTATATTGAGCTTAGTGTTGAGAACTGTATTCGAAGGTTAGTGTATTTTGGTTGTTTTGGCAATAATTGTATTCCATAGTATTTAACGTTTCAGTAGATGCACATTTGAGTGAAAGTTTAAATATTCAATTGTCCGATTTTTCATGGCACTGGAATATGATCATATATACAGTAAAAAGAGGTATAATTCTGGATTTTTAAGACAGATGGTAGCTTAATACAGGGCAAAAGTTATGCAGTAAGCTCAAAGAGCATTAAACATTCTACATTTCGCTCTGCATTAGGTAATCACTTGCCTTTCACTTTCATTCGAATGCGTTATACAAACGTTGTAGTATTAAACACGTCTCCTCAGTACAGTTTAACTCCTCTAAACCAGAATTCTAGTAGAGAAGAATTTACATACTTATAGGCAAATGGCCGCTTGATGCAGGGTGAAAATCACGAAGAAAGCTCCTCGAGGAGCTTTCTGCATGATTTTCCCCCTACATCAAGCTGCCACCTGTCTCCAAGACCAATGTTTATACTAAATGACGCCCGGTTTAGATAAGTTTTACTGTACGTCTACCTTCCACATCCGCCCACCCCTCTCCCACCCCACCCCGCTTCTCGTGCTTTGGCGCCAGTTATCCACAGCTGTGGCACATGATATGTTTCCACACTGTTTAAAATTAAGGAGTATAACTTCGTTTTAATGGTCGAAATATTTAGAATTATATAAAAACAGATAATATTCAAATAAACGACAGAGTTTGTTTTTAAAAATAAATATCAGTGTTTCAATCTACATCAGCACGTGCGCAATTCTTAGTGATGACGTCTGCTTCATTTGGAATTTTCAGCCAACTTTTATTCATAATTTGTAAGGATTTTAATGAAATATTTAATCTTCTAATCAAAATGTAATTGATCTGTGCAACATTGCCACTGGCGCAGAACGCTCCAACAGCTGATGCCCTGAAACTTATACAAAACCGCCGTGCTCAAATAAATGCCTTTTACACGCGCATGCGCAACCTTTCAAAAGCTGTCGGCGGAATTTTGATCTTATTTGCATGCAACTGTTTGGATTCGAAAAAGACGTCAATTAACTATTATTCTCATATGAACTCAGAATGTTTGACCGTCCGATTATGCTTCAAGACAATTATGTAGAGTAAATTACCAAAAAAGGTTGAAAATAAGCAGACGAATTGTTTAGCAGACGATAATTTGAACAGCGCGATAAAGGTTGCCTCTTTGCATGCATGCGGTGAAATCATTATCACTTTCGGAAATAGTTCAAATCTTGATAAAACGGAGATATTCTGTGTATATCTGAGTCATAAGGATCCAAACTGTTTGAACGTTTGTATTAATTGTATATTTGAAGAGAACTAGTGAAGTACAAGGTTAGTTTGAATTGTTAAGCGTGATGCATACGTGACTCCATGTGTTCGTTCGCAACAGTCTTTTCTATCTACGCTTGAAGATTTAGTCCACGTCATACAAGTGTCGTCTGCTAAAATGAAAACATCCAAATTTATTGACTCTGTATCAAGCTGATGTCGAGTACGTTAAACCTTGCATGCAGATCGAATGCAAAGCACATGCTTTTATTTTTTTATAAACTGGATCAAAAGTGTTCAAAGTACAAGTGACGGGAGAGCGCGCAAAGGTTTATCTCCATGTGTGTGGGCCTTAAGCAGTTTTTTGCAAACTGTTACGAACGAACGGCTCCCACAAGGGACCCGGAAAAGGGTTAATAAGGACATCATTTGTAAGGGGTCAATATGACAGGGAGCTCGTGAGACTGAAAAATGCATGAAAGAATATAAAAGGTGCACGCGGCTTTAGAAATAGACCAGACACGTTTATGAATAAATCAATTTATAACTTTTTCTGAGTCTTAGTGTTTCTCTGTCTGGTATAAAACATCTACTAAACGTTATTATATTAGTCACTGACAGCAGATCAGCTGTATCCATATATATGAAACCTGATTTGGTAATGAATTTCAATTCAAAGTCTAACTGTTATGGAACATACATGTATAATTATTATGTTACAGTCTGGCTAATACGATCACTCCTTAGAAGTATAATTGCGGATATTGAACAGTTGGAAGCTTAATGCAGACAAAAGTTATACAGAAAACTCCGAGATTTGTGTATAACTTTGGCCCTGCATTCAGCACCGCCTGCTTTTTACAGACTCATATGGTAGGTAATTAAGTATGACGTCGTCAGAGCAACAAATAAATGTGCTTACTCAAATACTAAAATCCCCATTTTTTCACCCAACCGTATGATGTGACGAGACGTCTTCGGGACGGTTCTAAAGAATGGTCACAACATAGGGTTTGGCATAGAAATAAAGACGTTTTAATGCACGCATCTTATCTGGACCTCTGGTTAGACTATACTGTACTATAACATTAGTTAGACTATACTGTACTATATTACATTAGTTAGACTATACTGTACTATATAACATGAGTTAGACTATACTGTACTATAACATTAGTTAGACTATACTGTACTATAACATTAGTTAGACTATACTGTACTATAACATTAGTTAGAGTATACTGTACTATAACATTAGTTAGACTATACTGTACTATATAACATTAGCTAGACTATACTGTACTATAACATTAGTTAGACTATACTGTACTATATAACATGAGTTAGACTATACTGTACTATATTACATTAGTTAGACTATACTGTACTATATTACATTGTGGGCTCACAGGGAGACCACGTTACGCACTCCAGTGCTTGATGCGCTGTCATTAATGTTTCATGTGGCGTCTCCGCGATGTTGAAAGTCTCCATGTAGCTATGTAGATACGTAAAATGAAAAACAACACGAGAAATGAAAAAAAATCAAATCCCGTTAAATAAGGGGACATCGTAACGAGAAATGATTTTTTTTTCAAATCACGTTAAACGTTTTTGGCAGCGTAACGGAATTTGAAAATGTTTTCAAATTCCGTGGACCCTGTGCCTTTCGAATATTGTGTTTATTGAACACAAAATGAAAAAAAAAGATTTATATAAAATAAAAAGAAATAACAACATACACTTGAATACAATACTAAAAGAGACTACATTATATGTATTTGTATCTATACATTATACTTTATATTAGTAATAATGATCTAAAATTGATTTATAGCTCAGGTAATTCTATGTCACGATGCATATGCGATTTGCACTCGCACGAGAAATTAGATATAGACCGCCTAGCTGTAGATGAGTTTAAGACACGGGATTTAAGCTGTTTCCTTCTTTTGTAGTTTCTGGTTTTTGGCACACCTGAGTATACGTGTACTCAGTTAATTTTTGTGATCGACCATCGCCTGGTGTCCGTCCGTTCACCCGTCCATTCGTATGTCAGACCGTCCGTCCGTGCTTTAAACGGCATCGCCTCCGAATTCACAAGGCAGAATGTAACTGTACATAAATGGTCTTAGTATAATGGTTTATCAAACCGATAAATAATTTGGATCCATGTTGAAACCTGGCTGTCATGGAAACCAATATAAATCTTTAAACAAACCGATGTTCAGAACTAACGATATTTGAAAGGAATAGTTTCTATTGACCTTCTACCTTAATTGCTAAACTCATGTCGATATCTCAAAACATATGATAAGGACTGGTCAGGACTAGATGTTCTTATATAACAATACAGAAAACCTTTAACAACTTTCTTCTACCAAGTTGGTGTTCCAGATTGAATGGAATTTGGTAGGAATTGTCGCTTGGCGATCTTTTACCAACATTGCTAAAACCATGCCGATACCTGAAAAAAATTGTCGTCTGGGGCGGGGGTAAATTGCATTATATGACTAAAGGAGATAATACCTCCTTCTCTAAAACCAGTGGTCGAATCTGAATAGAAATTGGTAGAAACTAGTCATCTCAGTATTAAATGACATTATAACGCATTTCTTCAAAGAAAATCACCAATAAAAGAGAAACTTGTTTCCTTCCGAAATCTGTCGGACAGGACTTAAAGCAGAGGACTATGATGACCCTATATCGCTCACCTGTGAATTTAAACACTAGATTACTAGACAGAGATACACTAGATAACTAGACAGAGATACACTAGATAACAAGATAGAGATAACTAGACAGAGATGCACTAGATAACTAGACAGAGATACACTAGATAACTAGACAGAGATACACTATATAACTAGACAGAGATACACTAGATAACTAGACAGAGATACACTAGATAACTAGACAAAGATACACTAGATAACTAGACAGAGATACACTAGATAACTAGACAGAGATACACTAGATAACTAGACAGAGATACACTAGATAACTAGACAGAGAAACATTAGATAACCAGACAGAGATAACTAGACAGAGGTACACTAGATAACTAGACAGAGGTACACTAGATAACTAGACAGAGATACATCCGATAACTAGACAGAGATACACTAGATAACTAGACAGAGATACACTAGATAACTAGATAGAGATACCTGGATAACTATACAAATATACACTAGATAACTAGACAGAGATACACTAGATAACTAGACAGATATACACTAGATAACTAGACAGAGATACACAAGATAACTAGACAGAGATACACTAGATAACTAGACAGAGATACACTAGATAACTAGACAGAGATACACTAGATAACTAGACAGAGATACATCAGATAACTAGACAGACATACACTTGATAACTAGACAGAGATACACTAGACAGAGATACACTATAGATAACTAGACAGAGATACACTAGATAACTAGACAGAGATACACTAGATAACTAGATAGAGATATCTGGATAACTATACAAATATACACTAGATAACTAGACAGAGATACACTAGATAACTAGACAGATATACACTAGATAACTAGACAGAGATACACTAGATAACTAGACAGAGATGCACTAGATAACTAGACAGAGATACACTAGATAACTATACAAATATACACTAGATAATTAGACAGAGATAACTAGATAACTAGATAGAGATACACTATATATAACTAGATAGATATACACTATATAACTAGACAGAGATACACTAGATATCTAGACAGAGATACATTATATATATCTAGACAGAGATACACTATATAACTAGACAGAGATACACTAGATAACTTGACAGACACATACTAGATAACTAGACAGAGATACACAATATAACTAGACAGAGATACACTAGACAGAGATACACTAGATAACTCGAAAGAGAAACACAAGATAACTAGACAGAGATACACTAAATAACTAGACAGAGATACACTAGATAACTAGACAGAGATAACTAGACAGAGATACACTGGAATATTTGACGGAGATACACTTGATAACTATACAGATATACACTAGATAACAAGACAGAGATACACTAGATAACTAGACAGAGATACACTGGATACCTAGACAGAAATACATTTGAAAACTAGACAGAGATACAATAGATAACTAGACAGAGATACACCGGATAACTAGACATATATACATTGGATAACTAGACAGAGATACACTAGATAACTAGACAGAGATACACTAGATATCTAGACAGAGAAACACTAGATAACTAGACAGAGATAACTAGACAGAGATACACTAGATAACTAGACACATATACACTAGATAACTAGACAGAGATACACTAGATAACTAGACAGAAATACACTGGATAACTAGACAGAGAAAACCTAGATAACTAAACAGAGATACATTGGATAACTAGACAGAGATACATTGGATACCTAGACAGAGATACACTAGATAACTAGACAGAGATACACTAGATAACTAGACAGAGAAACACTAGATAACTAGACAGAGAAACACTAGACAGAGATAACTAGATAACTAGACAGAGATACACTAGATAACTAGACAGATATAACTAAACAGAGATACACTAGATAACTAGATAGAGATAACTAGACAGAGATACAATAGATAACTAGACAGAGATACTTTAGATAACTCGACATAGATACACTATAGATAACTAGACATAGATACGCTAGATAACTAGACAGAGATACACTAGATAACTAGATAGAGATACACTATAGATAACTAGATAGAGATACTATATAGATAACTAGACAGAGATACACTAGATAACTAGAAAAAGAAACACTAGATAACTAGACAAAGATACACTAGATAACTAGACAGAGATACACTAGATAACTAGACAGAGATACACTAGATAACTAGACTGAGATACACAAGATAACTAGACAGAGATACACTAGATAACTAGACAGAGATACAATAGATAACTAGACAAAGAAACACTATATAACTAGACAGAGATACACTAGATAACTGGACAGAGATACACTTGATAACTAGACAGAGAAACACTAGATAACTAGACAGAGATACACTAGACAGAGATACACCAGATACCTAGACAGATAAACACTAGATAACTAGACAGAGATACACTAGATAACTAAACAGAGATACACTAGATAACTAGACAGAGATACACTAGATAACTAGACTGAGATACACAAGATAACTAGACAGAGATACACTATATAACTACACAGAGATACACTAGATAACTAGACAAAGAAACACTATATAACTAGACAGAGATACACTAGATAACTGGACAGAGATACACTTGATAACTAGACAGAGAAACACTAGATAACTAGACAGAGATACACTAGACAGAGATATACCAGATAACTAGACAGAGATACACTAGATAACTAGACAGATAAACACTAGATAACTAGACAGAGATACACTAGATAACTCGACAGAGATACACTAGATAACTAGACAGAGATACACTAGATAACTAGACAGAGATACACTGGATAACTATACAGAGATACACTAGATAACTAGACAGAGATACACTAGATAACTAGACAGAGAAACACTAGATAACTTGAAAACGATAAACTAGATAACTAGACAGAGATACACTAGATAACTAGACAGAGATACACTAGATAATAGATAATTAGACAGAGAAACACTAGATAACTAGACAGAGATACACTGGATAACTAGACAGAGATAACTAGACAGAGATACACTAGATAACTAGATAGAGATAAACTAGATAACTAGACAGAGATACACTAGATAACTAGACAGAGATACACTAGATAACTAGACAGAGATACACTAGATAACTATATAGATATACCCTAGATAACTAGATAGAGATACACTAGATAACTAGACATAGATACACTAGATAACTAGACAGAGATACACTGGATAACTAGACAGAGGTACAATAGATAACTAGACAGAGATACACTGGATAACTAGACAGAGATACACTAGATAACTAGACAAATATACACTAGATAACTAGACAGAGATACACTAGATAACTAGATAGAGATACACTAGATAACTAAACAGAGATACACTAGATAATTAGACAGAGATACACTATATATATCTAGACAGAGATACACTTGATAACTAGATAGAGATACACTAGATAACTAGACAGAGATACACTAGATAACTAGACAGAGATACACTAGATAACTAGACAAATATACACTAGATAGCTAGACAGAGATACACTAGATTACTAGACAAATTTACACTAGATAAATAGACAGAGATACACCTGATAACTAGACAGAGATAACTAGACAGAGATACACTAGATAACTAGACAAATATACACTAGATAGCTAGACAGAGATACACTAGATTACTAGACAAATTTACACTAGATAAATAGACAGAGATACACCTGATAACTAGACAGAGATAACTAGACAGAGATACACTAGATAACTAGACAAATATACACTAGATAACTAGACAGAGATACACTAGATAACTGGATAGAGATACACTAGATAATTAGACAGAGAAACACTAGATAACTAGACATAGATACACTAAATAACTAGACATATATACACTACACTAGATAACTAGACAGATACACTAGATAACTAGACAGAGATACACTAGATAACTAGACAGAGATACAGTAGATAACTAGACATAGATTCACTAGATAACTAGACATATATACACTACACTAGATAACTAGACAGAGATACACTAGATAACTAGACATTGATACGCTAGATAAGTAGATAGAGATACACTACACTAGATAACTGGACAGAGACACACTAGATAACTAGACATAGATACACTAGATAACTAGACAGAGATATACTAGATAACCAGACAGAGATAACTAGACATAGATACACTAGATAACTAGACAGAGAAACACTAGATAACTAGACATAGATACACTAGATAACTAGACAGAGATACACTAGATAACTAGACAGAGATATACTAGATAACCAGACAAAGATAACTAGACATAGATACACTAGATAACTAGAAAGAGATATACTAGATAACTAGACATAGATACACTTGATAACCAGACATAGATAACTAGACATAGATACACTAGATAACTAGACAGAGGTACACTAGATAACTAGACAGAGATACACTGGATAACTAAACATAGATACACTAGATAACTAGACAGAGATATACTAGATAACCAGACAAAGATAACTAGACATAGATACACTAGATAACTAGACAGAGGTACACTAGATAACTAGACATAGATACACTAGATAACTAGAAAGAGATATACTAGATAACTAGACATAGATACACTTGATAACCAGACATAGATAACTAGACATAGATACACTAGATAACTAGACAGAGATATACTAGATAACCAGACAGAGATAACTAGACATAGATACACTAGATAACTAGACAGAGGTACACTAGATAACTAGACAAATATACACTAGATAACTAGACAGAGATACACTAGATAACTAGACAGAGATACACTAGACAGAGATACACTAGATAACTAGACAGAGATAACTAGACAGATACACTAGATAACTGGATAGAGATACACTAGATAATTAGACAGAGAAACACTAGATAACTAGACATAGATACACTAGATAACTAGACATATATACACTACACTAGATAACTAGACAGATACACTAGATAACTAGACAGAGATACACTAGATAACTAGACAGAGATACACTAGATAACTAGACATAGATACACTAGATAACTAGACATATATACACTACACTAGATAACTAGACAGAGATACACTAGATAACTAGACATTGATACGCTAGATAAGTAGATAGAGATACACTACACTAGATAACTGGACAGAGACACACTAGATAACTAGACATAGATACACTAGATAACTAGACAGAGATATACTAGATAACCAGACAGAGATAACTAGACATAGATACACTAGATAACTAGACAGATAAACACTAGATAACTAGACAGAGATACACTAGATAACTAGACAGAGATACACTAGATAACTAGACAGAGATATACTAGATAACCAGACAAAGATAACTAGACATAGATACACTAGATAACTAGACAGAGGTACACTAGATAACTAGACATAGATACACTAGATAACTAGAAAGAGATATACTAGATAACTAGACATAGATACACTTGATAACCAGACAGAGATAACTAGACATAGATACACTAGATAACTAGACAGAGGTACACTAGATAACTAGACAGAGATACACTGGATAACTAAACATAGATACACTAGATAACTAGACAGAGATATACTAGATAACCAGACAAAGATAACTAGACATAGATACACTAGATAACTAGACAGAGGTACACTAGATAACTAGACATAGATACACTAGATAACTAGAAAGAGATATACTAGATAACTAGACATAGATACACTTGATAACCAGACATAGATAACTAGACATAGATACACTAGATAACTAGACAGAGATATACTAGATAACCAGACAGAGATAACTAGACATAGATACACTAGATAACTAGACAGAGGTACACTAGATAACTAGACAGAGATACACTAGATAACTAGAAAGAGATATACTAGATAACTAGACAGAGATACACTAGTCACCACCCTCTCCGAAAACTCTCAGTAAGTTTTCATTTATTTCATATGAAGATTATTGAATTTGTTAAAAATGCATGGTGGTCAAACCCCAATTCTAAATGTGTTCACCGGTGGATTATTCCTACCAAATACCCTTTCAATTGGACTGTTAATTTTGGAGATTGTTTTAAACGTTTTCAATATAGACACATATGGAAATTTAGCCCTGTCCCTGGTGGCCATGTTTTCTTGCATATCAACTTAATCTTAGTAATTCTCGGGACTATTTTTACCAAATTCTAGTCAGATTCGGCCACCGGTTTTGAATGAGATATTTTCCTCTATAGTCATATAAAGCAATTTAGCCCCACCCCTGGTGACCTGTTTTTTTTTCCAGGTATAGATAAAAAGTTGCCAAGCGACTATTAGTACAAAATTCCACTCAAACTGGAACACCAGTTTTGGAGAAAAAAGATGTTAAATAAGAAAATCTAGCCCAATCCCCTCACGGTCATGTTTTGAAATAACATCATGAGTTAAGCAATATAGGCAGAAGGTCACTAGAAGACTATTCCTTTCAAACATACTGGTTTTAGACAAAAAGATATTTAAAGATTTATTTTGGTTTCCATGACAACCAAGGTTCAACATTTTAATTTAGCAGTTTTGTCAGACCATGATACTAAGATTTGGTTACATTCTGCCTTGTGCATTTGGAGGTGCCGTTTAAAGCACGGGCGGACTAAAATATGAATGGACGGATGGACGGGCACCGGATCAGAAAAAACTCATCTGAGCATACTTGGGTGTGCAAAAATCGGGAAACTACAATCCAAGTAATTATGTTAAATCCACGCTTTAAACAGATTCATGTTCATATGCAATATATATCTAGTTTCTTGTGCTAGAGCAAATCGCATGTGCATCGTGACACAGAAGTGTCGGAAGTGTCATGCAGGAAATGCCACATACGGTTTCAGTTTATTATTACTGATATAAAGTATAATGTATGAATAATATATATAATATTGTTTCTGTTAGTATTGTATTCAATCGATATGCTGCTACTTATTTATCTTATACAGGTATTAACTTTTTTTTAAAGTTTGTATTAAATGAACACAAAATACGATAGGCACAGGGTCAACAGAATTTGAAAAAAAAAATCAAATTACGTCACATTGCCGATTTTTTTAACGTGATTTGAAATAGTTTTTCATTTCTCGTTACGATGTCCCCTTTTTTAACGGGATTTGTTTGTATTTATCATTTCTCGTTTTTTTTTCATTTTACGTGTCTACACGATAAGTGTCCGTTTTTCCACCGAATGTCTGGACGTCTCATCTGGATCAAAACTATTGGAAAGTCGGACATAGCGGGGGAAGGGTTATTGGAAAGTCGGACATAGTGGGGGAAGGGTTATTGGAAAGTCGAACATAGCGGGGGAAGGGTGGAAAGTCGAACATAGCGGGGGAAAGGTTATTGGAAAGTCGGACATAGCGGGGGAAGGGTTATTGGAAAGTCGGACATAGCGGGGGAAGGGTTATTGGAAAGTCGAACATAGCGGGGGAAGGGTGGAAAGTCTGACATAGCGGGGGAAGGGTTATTGGAAAGTCGGACATAGCGGGGGAAGGGTTATTGGAAAGTCGGACATAGCGGGGGAAGGGTTATTGGAAAGTCGGACATAGCGGGGGAAGGGTTATTGGAAAGTCGAACATAGCGGGGGAAGGGTTATTGGAAAGTCGAACATAGCGGGGGAAGGGTTCATCATATTTGTTTAAAGAGGAAGTGCCTACAAAGAACGCATATCTTCAATAATATCATAAAACTTGGTATTTGTTATGTTCAAATCATTTTTATGAAAATTGTTAACTTATATCGAAAAACGCCCCTGTGATATAAAATAAATCGTTTTTATCGATACTTATACGTACAACAAAATATTATGACCTTGGTCGAACAGTTAACGAAACTAAAACACGAAGCGAATAAATACTAATATATTGTCGAATAACATATCAAACATATGAAAGTTGTGTCGCCTTCGTTAATTATTGGATTGGTTTTCTTGCGATGCACTTCTTGTTAGACATTTTAAAACACGTTGCAAGGAGAGACTATCACTTTAAAGTATAAATGTTCAACCTGTAATGTGTGTAAGTTTCTCAGGCAAAATGCCTTTATCTGACCAGTCAGTTATACATAAAAATACTTTATTTTCAGTGATATTTTTGCTATGTAATTCTGCAGTATTGTTTTAATCCTTTACTTCATATAAACGCGACCGAGACCAAGATAAGACGGTTCCTATAGTCCTTTGTTTATTTGCCATGATAAAAGTTAATTTTATTTCTTACATGAATATTGAACAGGGAAAGGGTTAACCAAAAGTGGGGAAGCCAATTTTAATTATTCAGTAACATGAATATGGACAGGGAAAGGGTTAACTAAGAGAGGGGAAGCCAGTTTTAATTATTCAGTAACATGAATATGGACAAGGAAAGGGTTAACTAAGAGAGGGGAAGCCAGTTTTAATTATTCAGTAACATGAATATGGACAGGGAAAGGGTTAACTAAGAGAGGGGAAGCCAGTTTTAATTATTCAGTAACATGAATATGAACAGGGAAAGGGTTAACTAAGAGAGGGGAAGTCAGTTTTAATTATTCAGTAACATGAATATGGACAGGGAAAGGGTTAACTAAGAGAGGGGAAGCCAGATTTAATTATTCAGTAACATGAATATGGACAGGGAAAGGGTTAACTAAGAGAGGGGAAGCCAGTTTTAATTATTCAGTAACATGAGTATGGAACAGGGAAAGGGTTAACTAAGAGGGGGAAGCCAAGGGTTGACTAGGAGGGGAAACCAAGGGTTAACTAAAGGGGGAAGCCAAGGGTTAACTAAAGGGGGAAGACAATGATTGACTAAAAGGGGGAAGCCAAGGGTTGACTAAGAGGGGGAAGCCAAGGGTTGACTAGGAGGGGGAAGCCAAGGGTTAACTAAGAGGGGAAGCCAAGGGTTAACTCAAGGGGGGAAGCCAAATGGAACAGGGAAATGGTTAACTAAGCGGGGGAAGCCAAGTGTTAACTAAGAGAGGGAAGCCAAGGGTTAACTAATCTCCGAGACGATTCTAACAAGCGGCAACAGTATAGGGTTTGGTGGAGAAATAAAGGAGATATTCCAGAAAATAATAAATGTACGCGTCTGATCTGGACATCTGTATATGTGAACAATAAATAATGTTAAATGATAGTCACTGAACATTGCGGGCGCTTAGTCCAAATATACATATAAACAGCTGTCCAATTTAGCCTGTAATTGACTTGTCATTAATTTCTTTACATGAACCTTGGCATAAATACCTTTAAGTCATTGCTCAATATTAATATATTGTAAATTGTAGATGCTAAAGAAATCTATCAATAAGTCCTCTGACTACACTGTTTGCAAATGCCAGTCTTTTCGCATTCAAATGCTTAAAAGAGAAGTGTTCAAAGAAGTTAAAACCAGTCATACACAAATATTATAGGCGCGTGTTTGATGGGCCACGATGGCTAAAGTAGAGAGATGTGCGCCACCATCTGATTGCAACACACGCAGACCAATGCTACTCTGTTTGTTGTGTCTATTTTACCAAAGAGAAAACCATTGAAATAAGTTCAAAGAAACCATTTGCACAATAATCAATTCATCTGTTGTCTGCCATAGGCGAAACTGTCACCCCTTTACAAAAAACTCGAATCTACACCAAACGCCGAGTAACTCCGCATATCATCAACACCCAACTGTTTAATAATGCGATAAAACTGTCTCCAAAAAAAGATATATTAACATTGAACAACTAACATTGAGGCAAATGACACGTTTTGGAAAAGGCAAATAGATCGAATGACACACATTCCTCGTGGTTACACCAGATCGAATGACACACATTCCTCGTGGTTACACCAGATCGAATGACACACATTCCTCGTGGTTACACCAGATCGAACGACACACATTCCTCGTGGTTACACCAGATCGAATGACACACATTCCTCGTGGTTACACCAGATCGAATGACACACATTCCTCGTGGTTACACCAGATCGAACGACACACATTCCTCGTGGTTACACCAGATCGAATGACACACATTCCTCGTGGTTACACCAGATCGAATGACACACATTCCTCGTGGTTACACCAGATCGAATGACACACATTCCTCGTGGTTACACCAGATCGAATCACACACATTCCTCGTGGTTAGTTTCCGAAGGTGACCATTTACTTCATAAAGCCTTTCTATGCCTTTGCAAACAGAGTAGACCTAGATCAGACGGCTCTTTTAGGATCAGGGTCATCTCTGGTTGCTTTTGATTCTACAGTTTCTGTCATGATAAAACAAGTGTCCGTAGTGCCATTATAAAGATTCAGCTAATTAATATTCATGGTGTCATTATTCCTTGCCTGAATATTTATGGGTAATTCCACTGAATGCTGAATGTTCGAATCGGAATGTGCCATTATTGTTTAATTACAGAGTTCATCAGTATGAACGGCTTCACATTGCTAGATAATCTGGACAGACATATAAACAAGACCTTGATAAACAGAGTTCATCAGTATGAACGGCTTCACATTGCTAGATAATCTGGACTGGCATATAAACAAGACCCTGATAAACAGAGTTCATCAGTACGAACGGCTTCACATTGCTAGATAATCTGGACTGGCATATAAACAAGACCCTGATAAACAGAGTTCATCAGTACGAACGGCTTCACATTGCTAGATAATCTGGACTGGCATATAAACAAGACCCTGATAAACAAAGTTCATCAGTACGAACGGCTTCACATTGCTAGATAATCTGGACTGGCATATAAGCAAGACCCTGATAAACAGAGTTCATCAGTATGAACGGCTTCACATTGCTAGATAATCTTGACTGACATATAAACAAGACCCTGATAAACAGAGTTCATCAGTATGAACGGCTTCACATTGCTAGATAATCTGGACTGACATATAAACAAGACCCTGATAAACAGAGTTCATCAGTATGAACGGCTTCACATTGCTAGATAATCTGGACTGGCATATAAACAAGACCCTGATAAACAGAGTTCATCAGTATGAACGGCTTCACATTGCTAGATAATCTTGACTGACATATAAACAAGACCCTGATAAACAGAGTTCATCAGTATAAACGGCTTCACATTGCTAGATAATCTGGACTGACATATAAACAAGACCCTGATAAACAGAGTTCATCAGTACGAACGGCTTCACATTGCTAGATAATCTGGACTGACATATAAACAAGACCCTGATAAACAGAGTTCATCAGTATGAACGGCTTCACATTGCTAGATAATCTGGACTGGCTTATAAACAAGACCCTGATAAACAGAGTTCCTCAGTACGAACGGCTTCACATTGCTAGATAATCTGGACTGACATATAAACAAGACCCTGATAAACAGAGTTCATCATATGAACGGCTTCACATTGCTAGATAATCTTGACTGACAAATAAACAAGACCCTGATAAACAGAGTTCATCAGTATGAACGGCTTCACATTGCTAGATAATCTGGACTGGCATATAAACAAGACCCTGATAAACAGAGTTCATCAGTATGAACGGCTTCACATTGCTAGATAATCTGGACTGGCATATAAAAAAGACCCTGATAAACAGAGTTCATCAGTATGAACGGCTTCACATTGCTAGATAATCTGGACTGGCATATAAACAAGACCCTGATAAACAGAGTTCATCAGTATGAACGGCTTCACATTGCTAGACAATCTGGACTGGCATATAAACAAGACCCTGATAAACAGAGTTCATCAGTATGAACGGCTTCACATTGCTAGATAATCTGGACTGGCATATAAACAAGACCCTGATAAATAGAGTTCATCAGTATGAACGGCTTCACATTGCTAGATAATCTTGACTGACATATAAACAAGACCTTGATAAACAGAGTTCATCAGTATGAACGGCTTCACATTGTTAGATAATCTTGACTGACATATAAACAAGACCTTGATAAACAGAGTTCATCAGTATGAACGGCTTCACATTGCTAGATAATCTGGACTGGCATATAAACAAGACCCTGATAAACAGAGTTCATCAGTATGAACGGCTTTACATTGCTAGATAATCTTGACTGACATATAAACAAGACCCTGATAAACAGAGTTCATCAGTATGAACGGCTTCACATTGCTAGATAATCTGGACTGGCATATAAACAAGACCCTGATAAACAGAGTTCATCAGTATGAACGGCTTCACATTGCTAGATAATCTGGACTGGCATATAAACAAGACCCTGATAAACAGAGTTCATCAGTATGAACGGCTTCACATTGCTAGATAATCTTGACTGACATATAAACAAGACCTTGATAAACAGAGTTCATCAGTATGAACGGTTTGACATTGCTAGATAATCTGGACTGACATATAAACAAGACCTTGATAAACAGAGTTCATCAGTATGAACGGCTTCACATTGCTAGATAATCTGGACTGGCATATAAACAAGACCCTGATAAACAGAGTTCATCAGTATGAACGGCTTCACATTGCTAGATAATCTGGACTGGCATATAAACAAGACCCTGATAAACAGAGTTCATCAGTATGAACGGCTTCACATTGCTAGATAATCTTGACTGACATATAAACAAGAACCTGATAAACAGAGTTCATCAGTATGAACGGCTTCACATTGCTAGATAATCTGGTCTGGCATATAAACAAGACCCTGATAAACAGAGTTCATCAGTATGAACGGCTTCACATTGCTAGATAATCTGGACTGGCATATAAACAAGACCCTGATAAACAGAGTTCATCAGTATGAACGGCTTCACATTGCTAGATAATCTTGACTGACATATAAACAAGACCCTGATAAACAGAGTTCATCAGTATGAACGGCATCACATTGCTAGATAATCTGGTCTGGCATATAAACAAGACCCTGATAAACAGAGTTCATCAGTATGAACGGCTTCACATTGCTAGATAATCTTGACTGACATATAAACAAGACCCTGATAAACAGAGTTCATCAGTATGAACGGCTTCACATTGCTAGATAATCTGGTCTGGCATATAAACAAGACCCTGATAAACAGAGTTCATCAGTATGAACGGCTTCACATTGCTAGATAATCTGGACTGGCATATAAACAAGACCCTGATAAACAGAGTTCATCAGTATGAACGGCTTCACATTGCTAGATAATCTTGACTGACATATAAACAAGACCCTGATAAACAGAGTTCATCAGTATGAACGGCTTCACATTGCTAGATAATCTGGACTGGCATATAAACAAGACCCTGATAAACAGAGTTCATCAGTATGAACGGCTTCACATTGCTAGATAATCTGGACTGGCATATAAACAAGACCCTGATAAACAGAGTTCATCAGTATGAACGGCTTCACATTGCTAGATAAT
This sequence comes from Azorinus chamasolen, assembly GCA_963576725.1. Classification (NCBI taxonomy): domain Eukaryota; kingdom Metazoa; phylum Mollusca; class Bivalvia; order Cardiida; family Solecurtidae; genus Azorinus; species Azorinus chamasolen. The sequence goes on along the minus strand of OY755236.1, from coordinate 8,698,586 downwards.
CTTGACTGACATATAAACAAGACCCTGATAAACAGAGTTCATCAGTACGAACGGCTTCACATTGCTAGATAATCTGGACTGGCATATAAACAAGACCCTGATAAACAGAGTTCATCAGTATGAACGGCTTCACATTGCTAGATAATCTGGACTGGCATATAAACAAGACCCTGATAAACAGAGTTCATCAGTATGAACGGCTTCACATTGCTAGATAATCTGGACTGACATATAAACAAGACCCTGATAAACAGAGTTCATCAGTATGAACGGCTTCACATTGCTAGATAATCTGGTCTGGCATATAAACAAGACCCTGATAAACAGAGTTCATCAGTATGAACGGCTTCACATTGCTAGATAATCTGGACTGGCATATAAACAAGACCCTGATAAACAGAGTTCATCAGTATGAACGGCTTCACATTGCTAGATAATCTTGACTGACATATAAACAAGACCCTGATAAACAGAGTTCATCAGTATGAACGGCTTCACATTGCTAGATAATCTGGACTGGCATATAAACAAGACCCTGATAAACAGAGTTCATCAGTATGAACGGCTTCACATTGCTAGATAATCTGGACTGGCATATAAACAAGACCCTGATAAACAGAGTTCATCAGTATGAACGGCTTCACATTGCTAGATAATCTTGACTGACATATAAACAAGACCCTGATAAACAGAGTTCATCAGTACGAACGGCTTCACATTGCTAGATAATCTGGACTGGCATATAAACAAGACCCTGATAAACAGAGTTCATCAGTATGAACGGCTTCACATTGCTAGATAATCTGGACTGACATATAAACAAGACCCTGATAAACAGAGTTCATCAGTATGAACGGCTTCACATTGCTAGATAATCTGGACTGGCATATAAACAAGACCCTGATAAACAGAGTTCATCAGTATGAACGGCTTCACATTGCTAGATAATCTTGACTGACATATAAACAAGACCCTGATAAACAGAGTTCATCAGTACGAACGGCTTCACATTGCTAGATAATCTGGACTGGCATATAAACAAGACCCTGATAAACAGAGTTCATCAGTATGAACGGCTTCACATTGCTAGATAATCTGGACTGGCATATAAACAAGACCCTGATAAACAGAGTTCATCAGTATGAACGGCTTCACATTGCTAGATAATCTGGACTGGCATATAAACAAGACCCTGATAAACAGAGTTCATCAGTATGAACGGCTTCACATTGCTAGATAATCTGGACAGACATATAAACAAGACCTTGATAAACAGAGTTCATCAGTATGAACGGCTTCACATTGCTAGATAATCTGGACAGACATATAAACAAGACCTTGATAAACAGAGTTCATCAGTATGAACGGCTTCACATTGCTAGACAATCTGGACTGGCATATAAACAAGACCCTGATAAACGGGCTCCAGATTGCAAATGTCATTTCATTCGTTTCCTTTCAATGGTTTAACCCTTTACTCGATTGATAATGAGGTAAGAAATAATGACTTCATTAGTATTAATTAGAATACTTCTTATAATAGTACATTAACACATGTACTTTTGGCCATTATAGAAATTGTAAAATCACATATATAATATATCATAAGTAATCAGAGCATACCCTGATCATACGGCTCCCACAGGAGTCATCTGATCTGGGTCTACTTTGATTCAATGGCATAGAACGGTGTATGTATGGAGAACAGGGCTAACGCCGACATTAGATGTTGCTATATTGTATATACACTTTCTGAATTTATCAATGCACCAACATGTTGAACCGATAACACTAGCTTAAAGTCTAATAAGGCGAAACATCTGAATAGAATTCTACCATTGGCCAACTTTCTACAAAATTCTAGTTATTGTCAATAGACGATATAACATCCATGGTTGTTTGCTATCCAATGTTTTACACTGACAATGGCACTTGGAGACACAATAGCTACATCTTGTGAACAGAGCTACAGATAAACGTTTGTACTCAAATACTAAAATCGTAAAAGACTCCACCAAATCCTCATAGAGACGATTCTAAACAGTGGTCACAACATAGGGTTTAGTGGAGAAATGAAGAAATTAATCATCAAAATGTTTTAATTTACGCATCTTATCTGGGCATCTGTATGTACTGGGTAATCACTGAGATATCAATTACAGATATGGCCCTGTCACACTACAGCGTATGAGACGAACATATGCATAGCGTATGAAAACCTGGTCATACGCACAACTGTTGAGCGTATGGACCCGACATTTTCCACCACTATCTTCGAGGAACGTATTAGCAGCGCATGATAAGCGTATGTGTACCGTACATTGTATATCTGGTGTGTATGCAGCGCATGCGAAACGTATACGAGCGTTTGTCAACTTATGTCACCGTCAGTGTAGCGTATGTCAGCGTATAAGAAGCGTATGCGAGCATATGAGTAACGTATTCTTACCGCATGTGAGCGCATGAGTAGCGTATGGATAGCCAGAAATACGTTAAATACGTTAGTCATTCGTCAGACATACGTTACTGATACGCTATCCATATGATTGCTTTACTGGCCGCCTTCATGCCACCGTATGTGAAACGTATTTGACCTATAAGTAACGTACCTTTACCGACACTCTAGTGTATTCAACGTGTGCCTAGCGTATGATGAGCGTATGCGTAACGTATAATTCATACGCTCGTATACGCTGAACTTTTTTGAACATGTTCAAAAATCATTTTCGACTGCTGTGTATGAGAACATACACCGACGTATGGCAGCGTACCTGAAACGTTTACAGCGTATGCCTAATCTACTCTAACGTATATCTGCGTATGCGAGCGTATGAACATTTTTTCTCATACGCTCGCATACGTTCGTGCCATACGCTCTAGTGTGACAGCCCCTATAGATAAGGTCAATACTGGAAGCCAAGACATTTGGCTCTATACTTTTTCCAAATTTCAATATCTACTGAATATTCATGGACAAAATAATCATACAGATCTATGGAAGGTGGAACATTGCAGTCATTTTAGAAACTAAAGAAAACAGCTCTACAAAATTCCGTTAGCAAGCAGAACAGACCCTGATCAGTCAGCTCCTACAGTATCCGTCTGATCTGGGTCTACTCTGCTTGAACATGCGTTTATATGCGTATCTAATCAGTGTCTCATGAGACGCCTATTTAATCAGTGTCTCATGAGACGCCTATTTAATCAGTGTCTGATGAGACGCCTATCTAATCAGTGTCTGATGAGACGCCTATCCAATCAGTGTCTCATGAGACGCCTCTAATCAGTGTCTCATCTGGATCAAAGCTGTTTTCAAATACGAGCCAGCTCGCGAATACCGAGTAAACCTTTCCCCTGTTTAGTATGCATGTAAGGAATAATGCCATCATGAATATTAATTAGATGATGGAATACACACACATGTTTTGTACACACACATGTTTTGACTCGGACAGAAACTGTATATTCAGATATATATTATACCATAAGCAAACAGAGTAGACCCAAATCAGACGGATTCTATAGGAGCCGTCTGATCTGGGTCTGCTCTTTTTGCAAATTCATGAACATGCGTTAATATGAAGGAAATGGTTAAGGGTTGGGATATGTTTGAACCTAATTCAGACGGTGTAGTGTGCACAGGACAGTATCGAATCGACAGCATTGGAAAATGTTTACAGCGTAAATTACGTTGACTTCCGTCAGCTAATTGCCTCAAAGACATTTCTATACTGCAGAACATGACACCAGTCTGCCACGAGAAATAAAACAAACATTTTCGTTCGTGCTGTTAGATGTTACAACTTAAATTGCTGCAATTTAGAAAAAAGCGATGCCTTTTATGGTGTGACGTAACTTTAAACTCACGTTGTCATGGTACTTAGGTACCATTAGGTCGTACATGTATGGTCTGTCATAAGACGGATACCAAGTGTGTAAGTGTTTGTTTAGCACAGTCAGCAAACGCTCAAGTCCCATCTGATATACTACATGTATATTAGGAATTCTAACCCGCCGTTCACTACAGCAATAGCAGTTTGTCTACTGGCTGTCTGCAAAGACTTTTATTGTGTAAATAAGTATTGAGATGTATCGTTTAAAGATGTTTAGCCCCAAGTTATTATACAAAACAAACAACGGTGGTGCAATAAATCGTAATCACAGAATTACCGGATCAAAGAAACCAAAGGATCTAAAGAAAGATTGTATGCATTTGATTGCACATTAAATGCAGCCACGGCTTAATTGAAACAACGATTAATTGCATGTTGAGCTCGAATGATGACGTAAGTTGACTTTTAAGTACATCTAATCGATATTGCAACTGAGCCAATTTTAATTATACTTTATTTTAGTTTTGTTTGCACTTTAAAATTATATTATGCATTAACCTATTTGGGAATTTATTTTTTTATTTCTTCATTTCCGTTTCAGTCTACAGTTGAGTATACATCTACCCGTTATACATCTACCCGTTACCCGTTATACATCTACCCGTTATACATCTACCCGTTATACATCTACCCGTTATACATCTACCCGTTACCCGTTATACATCTACCCGTTATACATCTACCCGTTATACATCTACCCGTTATACATCTACCCGTTATACATCTACCCGTTATACATCTACCCGTTATACATCTACCCGTTATACATCTACCTGTTATACATCTACCCGTTATACATCTACCCGTTATACATCTACCCGTTACCCGTTATACATCTACCCGTTATACATCTACCCGTTATACATCTACCCGTTATACATCTACCCGTTATACATCTACCCGTTATACATCTACCCGTTATACATCTACCCGTTATACATCTACCCGTTATTTATTTTATTAATGGAACTACTCATATAAAACGCCAAATATAAATATCATTATTGTTATATTTTGTATCAAAATCTGAATTAACCCTTTACTCAATGAACACACCTTTCTACAACTTTGCAAATAGAGTAGTACCAGATCAGACGGCTCCTATAGGAGCCACCTGGTTAGGGTCTGCTCTGTTTGCCATGGCATAATACAGATATGATTCTATAGTTTCTGCCATGGCTAAATACCTGTGATCATGTGTAATTATTAAATTCTGAAAGTGGGAGTTATATTGAGTCTGTTCCCGAGTAGTAAATAAAAGTGAAACACCACTCATGCCCCCTAGCACCGGCTTAAGCAGTATTCAATTTTCAAAATTTATATCATCGAAATTTATAATCCCGGAGGACCAGAAAATAAAAAAAACGGAGAAGAAAGTACGGGGCGACTTTTTACGGATGTCATACAAGTACTTAACACCTGCTGTTGTGAAGTACTATTAAATTCATTTAACTAACAAATATTCATAATGTCATTATTCCTTAAATGAATATATTCATGGAATAAAATGTTAAGTAGATTGGTCGCAATAGAAAACTGTAGCGAATGCGATCAGTAAAATACAAACAAAAATGTCAGACTCATAAGGACATATCTGATCTGCGTCTACTTTGTTTGCAAAAGCGTTATGTACAAAGAGATGGAAAGTCAAGTAAGGGTTTAGCCCCGTGCTTCAGTGACGTTTTTAGGGTCGACCATCAAAGTTAGATGAACCATCTATAGTCACCGTTGGAGTTTCTGTGTACCTCTTACGCAGTAATCAACCGCGACTCAAGGTAGTGCATTCAATATATCATAATCAACTACGTCAAATTTTAGTTTCTGCTATGGCCAAAACTCCCCGTGTTTCATTTGCCATTAAAAAGATTCAGTATATTGGTATTTATGTTGCCGTTATTTCTCACACGTATTCATGAGGGCAGGGTTAAGCCGTTTACTGTGGCGTTCAACAAATAACATACAGTAGAATCTCTCTAAAGAGACCACAACATACAGTAGAACATCTCTAAAGAGACCACAACATAAGTAGAACCTCTCTAAAGAGACCACAACGTACAGTAGAACCTCTCTAAAGAGACCACAAAATAAATTAAAACAGCTGTCTATACAACAAGGGAGTGCTTAGTACGGGGGAAATATCGCAGAAGCTTCTATATTCTACTACCGCATTAAGCTTCAACTTCCCTTAAATACTTATAATTTGACTCATTCTTATGGTTGTTACATGTATACAGAAAGTAAAGTAAAACCCTTCTGAAGCAGACGTTCAATTTAGTATTACTATCGGCATTGGGGACAGGTGGCAGCTTAATGCAGAGTGAACGTCATGCAGAAAGCTCATCTAGGACAGGTGGCAGCTTAATGCAGAGTGGACGTCATGCAGAAAGCTCCTCTAGGACAGGTGTCAGCTTAATGCAGAATGAATGTCATGCAGAAAGCTCCTCTAGGACAGGTGGCAGCTTAATGCAGAGTGAAGGTCATGCAGAAAGCTCCTCTAGGACAGGTGGTAGCTTAATGCAGAGTGAATGTCAGGCACATAGCTCCTCTAGGACATGTGGCAGCTTAATGCAGAGTGAAGGTCATGCAGTAAGCTCCTTTAGGACAGGCGGCAGCTTAATGTAGAGTGAAGGTCATGCAGTAAGCTCCTCTAGGACTTTCACCCAGAATTAAGCAGTTACCTGCCTAAAAGTATTTGAATTCTTCTGTACTAGAATTCCGATTTAGAGACGTTTTACTGTATACTGAAAGTATTTTAATTTCGTATTGTTATAAATGGAAGTTATTTCATATTCGCCTCAAAGACAAAACATAACTTCATAATCGTCTACAGTAAGTCTCAAAAACGAACGTTAGCGGTATGGAATTTCGCATATCTCGAATCAAACGCTGTATAGTTGATGTAAATAACAACACATAATTTGAAACTTTCTATGGACAACACCATATGAACGTACTTAAACCTTTACCACAGCAATAACAACAGCAAGTACCAAGAGCAACAGCTATTACTACTACTATTACTACTACTACTACTATTTCTACTACTACTACTACTACTACTACTACTACTACTACTACTACTACTACTACTACTATTTCTACTACTACTACTACTACTACTACTACTACTACTACTACTACTACTACTATTACTACTACTACTACTACTACTACTACAGCGTCTGCTGCTTCTGCTGCTACTGATATTACTATTGCTACTACTACTAGTTCTGAGACAACGACTATTCTTTTTATTATCATTATTGCTACTACCACTACGTTTCACGTGTCCAATATTAACTGTATACGTATTCCAATATATGTCCAATGATATCTACAGATCTATTACACGATTTACTCTCCCTGGTAAAATCCCTCTACAGAGACTATTAACACTTCAAAAAACAAATTATGCAGCATTTATGTTTTCTGTCACAACAAAGGAAATTAAAATAACCGTAGCGATTATTTACAAGTGCAGCCTTGAGTTTTGCACTTTTCTGCAGTATGAAAACACGACCTGTCAAGCTTGAAACAACGACCAGACCTTGTCTTGCCGAAAATTGATGCCTGCTCTGAGTATTTTCTGCTACATTTTCTTACACCCGTATCGTTTAACCATTTCCCTCATTTTTATAAACGCCCTTTTTCGCGCATTTGCAGAGAAGGCCCTGATCAGACGGCTCCTTTATAGGAAGATGAAGGTATTTGCTGTAAATAGTTTCAATTTGCAGTTAAACTACAACGGATACTCGAAATAATCTAATTAATATTCATACTGTCATTATTTCCGACCTGAATATTCATGGAGTAAAGGGTTAAGCTTTTGAAAGACTACTGACCAAGTGTCATACAGATTGGTCCCTGACCCTGACTAGACACCGAGTTTCTCGAGTTACAACAGCAGATGCCGAAGACCTGCTTGGGACACCGCGTCCACACAGTTTCCAAACAATCAAGTGTGTTCGAAGTCCGACAAAACAGAACAAACTGATTTAAAGCGAGCAATTTGGAAGTGAACATGGATCTATTTAACCATGGAAGAAACTATAGAATCAGACCTATATCATTTCATAAGCAAACAGAGCAAGCCCTGATCAGACGGTTCCTACAAGAGCCGTCTGATCTGTGTCTAATCTGTTTGCAAATGCACAGAAAGGCGTATTTATGAAGGGAATTGTAATTGGTGCTTAATGCAAAACAAACATAAAACAGAACATTTCAATTCACAAACACATCTTAACCCATTAACGCCCGTGATCCAACCAATAGGAATTAAACAAACAGCGTAGAAGAAGAAACACCATGATCAGGCTCTGCACGTTTACCTACACCAATCGATGTCAGTAATTTATACCAGCACAACATTCTACTTGACGAGTGTATCATAGAAACTGTGGACGGGGAAGTTAACCCTTTACACTATAAGTACGCCTGTCTATGCTTTTGTAAACAGAGTAGACCTAGATCCAGTAGACGTCTGGCCAGTATCTGCTATGTTTGAGAATGGAATTTGAAAGATCCGGGGACGGGGATATTACTGTTACATTACTGTTACAATATTCCTCTTTCCATATTTCATTATAACTATTTTGTCCATGGATATTGAACTTTGGAATAAACACAGAACAGAGAAAGAGTTAAATAGAATAGACATTAGATAGGAGATGCCTCATGTAAGCCCAGAAAGTCAAATGAAGTGCGTTCCAATATACACACACCCATACCCTTCGCATAACTACTTCATTTAACGTTGTGACTGGTCTTTAGCTTACACTCTGGTCTTAGTTAAGACCGCTTTTGCTGCTCGTAATTTACACCGTTTTCGGTTTGGTCTTAGTTTACACTATTTGTGGTCTGGTTTTAGTTTACACTATTTGTGGTCTGGTTTTAGTTTACACTGTTTGCGGTCTGGTTTTAGTTTACACTGTTTGCGGTCTGGCCTTAGTTTAAACTGTTTGTGGTTTTATTTTCGTTTACACTATTTGCGTTCTGGCCTTAATTTACACTGTTTGCCTTTGTCTTAGTTTAAGTTTCCTGTTTGCGATTCCTGCTTGGCTTACACTGTTCTAATATCGTGGCTCAACAACAAGCAGAGAGCATGCATGTTTTACTTGCAAATACAAAACATGTTACTGTACACGAAGCATGCCTCTGATACATGCAAAAATGCAGCTGGTATTTTACAACAGCCTCCGGACATATTGTGAACAACCACTTCAAAGGGTTTGTGAAGAGCGACACAGGCTCCATTCAAGTATCTAAAAGAGCAATATTGTTAAAATTGGGTAGAAACATTTCGTCAGATGTTCAGTTTGCCCTATGGCCAGAATGTTACACATTTCCCAGGACTCATATGTTGTTTAGTGATTAACATTTTAAACATAATTTCTATATTTGTCGATTTCACACCCTTTGGCATATCCAGTCCTCGCTGATATTTAATGGGTCTGGGGTGATATTTAATGGGTCTGGGGTATGCAAATAGTCTAGATCAGACAGATGATTCATTGGGAGACTGGCCACGTCTGTCCAACTTTCACAGAACATTGCGTTCATGTTTTACATGATTGGCGTCACCAGAGTGTGGATCCAAATTAAACGTTGATTATATCCTAGTCCAAATAGTTTGCATTGATTATCACGAAAAAACTAGTGATATATATTATATCTATGACTCATCAATTTGAACAACACATTTAACACTTCACTCAATAAATACGCCTTTCCTCTATGCCGTTGCAAACAAGGTAGACTCAGATAAGACGGTTCCTGTATGAACCGCCTGACCAGGATCTGCTCTGTTTGCTCGTAGAATAATATAAATAAATATGAGTGTACAGTATCAACCATGGTCAAATATCACTGTGGACATATGTCATTATAAAATTAGTTCTTACTTGGATATTCCTGGAGTAAAGGGTTAATTTTAGAAATTGTGCAGAAGAAGATCAGATACGGCGTTTAGAATACAGTTTGTTTTATCTATTGGCCACATGAGTCAGCAAAACACAATTTTCTCCGATGAATGTGGCATACAGTGGCATACAGTGAAATCAAGCTCACTCTTTAGTTGATGAATATCCATGCATGATTCAATACTCATGCACATAATGCATACCAATCAATTATGATTTGTATTGAAATATGTGTGAAATATTTGCACCATTGTAAACCATTGAGAGTATAAGCAGCAAACAGAGCAGCCCTTAGCAGACAAATCAAACAGGTCAGCCCTTATCAGACAAATCAAACAGAGCAGCCCTTATCAGACAAATCAAACAGGTCAGCCCTTATCAGACAAATCAAACAGAGCAGCCCTTAGCAGACAAATCAAACAGGGCAGCCCTTAGCAGACAAATCAAACAGGTCAGTCCTTATCAGACAAATCAAACAGAGCAGCCCTTATCAGACAAATCAAACAGAGCAGCCCGTATCAGACAAATCAAACAGGTCAGTCATTATCAGACAAATCAAACAGGTCAGCCCTTATCAGACAAATCAAACAGAGCAGCCCTTAGCCTATCAGACAAATCAAACAGGTCAGCCCTTATCAGACTAATCAAAAAGAGCAGCCTTTATCAGACAAATCAAACAGAGCAGCCCTTAGCAGACAAATCAAACAGAGCAGCCTTTATCAGACAAATCAAACGAGAACCTCCTGCCTTACTTTCATATTGAATTAAGACGTCACCTGTTTAAACCCATTGGCTCATATTGATGCTTTTCGACGCCTCTGTAAATGCCACTTTTCGAAACCATTGTTATAATCAATTCCCAAATTAACGCTTTACCCCATACATACGACATTTCTCCACTAAACCCTATGGTGTGACCACTCTTTAGAATCGTCTCGAAGAGTAGTCACACCAAGAGTAGTTTCTAAAGAGTAGTCACAGCATAGGGTTTGGTGGAGAAATAAATGAAATGTTGAAATGTACGCATCTTATCTGGACCTCTGTATAAAGTCTCGTAAAGACTATAACTAGCTAATTACTTTGAATGCCGAATGTTTAAAATGGAAAGGTCGGTTATGAGTTAATCATAGCGTCCACGCAGTATGAAAGGCATCCATGGCGAAAACAATTTGAATGGCAAAACATAACGCTCTAGGATCGCATTGATCCGGGTCTTCACTGATTGAAATGCTAGTACATTCGTGTCCCGTATTAAAATGTTCCTTTGGGAGCTTTCTGCATGACTTTAAACCTGCATTAAGCTTCCATCTGTCTGAAAGACGGGTTTTGATAAAAGTGTAACGTCAGGTTTAGAAAGGTTTACTGTATAGGTTTGCAGCATCGTAAGTTTATATATCAGCATCGTACTGTTATGATAGTCTTTTCATCTTCTATAAAGATACACTTTCAACACCCTATACTACACAGACCAACTACTATTTCTTCTTGTCCAGTGTTAACTATAACTTTATAGCGATCACCCGAACAACTCATATTGACGGTCTTGTTTAGAATGCAACTTAATACAAGACGAACTCAAGAACGGATTTTCTAAATAAGTTTGTTGAACCGCAAATTTCACGCCACTCATTTTTCACACGTGTGAAATTTGCGAAAATTGCGTTCTGCACGTATGTGAAAAATGCGTCGAGAAGATGTGCTCAATTATTCACTTCAAAACACGCGACGCATTTTTCACACTTGAGAATATATTGAAGTTGACCAATTTCTTTGGTCATTTCGGTTATAGATCAATGTCACAGGAATCGAAATGCCAGATTTGTAGTACAACTCAAAAGTTGATTCGGGTGCTTACTCAACATACTTAATTGATTAAAATATAATTATTGGTCACGTGGGTAAAAATTATTTGGAGTTCCTTGTTAATCCTTTAGCGTCCACATATTTGATATGCATTATGATTTTGATGCCCCCGTGTTCCGGCACATATTGTCGCCGCTGTACATATTGTCGCCGGCGACCATCTCTGCTGAAACAGATGGAAGATATTGTCACCGGCGTTAATATGTGCCGAAGTTTTCGGCACATATTAATGCTGAACTGCACAATTGTCGCCGGCGATAATATGTGACGAAGGTTATGGTGCTTTTTAGGGTGTTTTTGGCGACAATATGTCAAACGGCTTTAACGACGAACAAGTTGACGACAGAGAACATACATTTGGATGAAACGACATACAAACAGCCGGACGGATATGAGATACTGTCACAACAGTTGACACAATACAGCCGGACGGATATGAGATACTATCACAACAGTTGACGCAATACAGCCGGACGGATATGAGATACTATCACAACAGTTGACACAATAGAGCCTGACGGATATGAGATACTGTCACAACAGTTGACACAATACAGCCGGACGGATATGAGATACTGTCACATCAGTTGACACCATACAGCCGGACGGATATGAGATACTGTCACATCAGTTGACACAAAACAGCCGGACGGATATATGTGATCCTGTCGCAACAGTTGACACAATACACAGCTTTTGATTATCATTGGCGCAATTACACTGTTGTGTCGTAAACCACCGAATACTATAATTTTGATTTCCCGACAAACGAGTCGAACGACAATATAACAGTGGCGTAACACATGGGCACGTATTGTAGCCGGTGCCGACAACTTCGGCACATACTTTTTGTAACATATGTATTATCTAAAGAAAGAAAGAGTTGTTCTTTACTTAACCCTTTCGCTGCTAACTTTGTCGTCTGCTACAAATTTTTTATTTTTTTTTATTTTCTTTATTTTTATTTCAAAAACATAGTAACAGTAACAAACATTTTGGATCATGATGAGACGCCGATTTACTTGGCGTCTCATCTGGATCCAAACTGTTTGCATAGGTAATCACAGATCCGGCATTGACAGCGAAAGGGTTACGGTAATGATGACGTACATGTAAGAAACGGTTCACAGCGTATCGTATAGTGTGCGTATATGTATCGTACGTAAATAGTATATCATACGTGATAATATCGTATATCGTGACAACAAATATGTTCACATAATTATTTTATATCGGACTTAATTCGCCATCTTTCGGCAATAATTTGAGAGCGGAGAAAAAATTATTTCTCCGACTCTGCGCTATGTTTCCAGATAACAACTTTGTTTTAAAAGAAATCAACGCAGAAAATGTAAACCGAAAGTAGAAGTTTATTTTAGAATGTTCAGCAATTTAGGAAAAACATTGAAGAAAAATTCCCGCATTGATTGTTCTGAAAATCCTTATACCCTTTCGACTCCTGTAGCGTAATAAATGTATTGGCGATTTTGGCGTTCCATAACTTGGATCTATATGAAGCAAATTGTTTGAATAGTTAGGGTTATAATGACCACAGGCCAGTTTGTAAAGTAGGCCAATATGATGGTCGTAGGTATATAAATGGGCGTTTTATCAGCAGCCAAAATCGGCTCAGACACGGGTTTTTTCGGCCCTGAAATAACGCACGCTACCCCTGCTACCTCTACTCGTGTTATGGCTGTTATGGTGCACCATACATTTGCAGCATCATGTCAATACACGACACACACAACATTGGCGCCAAAAGGTTTACAAATGGGCCAAAAATTGGCTTCGGGGTTGTTGTTTTTTTGGTGTTGTTTTTTTCGCACAGTGCGTCCTGACCTTTTGTGACTTTCTATAAATAGACACTTACTGCCTATCTGGCACCGAAACAATAACACAAGCAACGTTGTTTAAAGATGTCACCCTCACGTACTGCCAGTTAACTGGCTTTAGTCTGACAGTATAATGAAAGTTTGACACATCACTGAGAATGAACTGACAGTAACCTGACAATCCAATGATGGAAAATATACTTATTACATTGTTTTGTTTTATTAATTTATTTTGAATTAATCAATTAATCAATAACTTGTTTATTGCGATATTATCATTCATAATAATGATGATAATAATAACAATAATAATAATAATAATAATAATAATAATTATAATAATAATAATAATAATATTTATTTATTTATTTATTTATTTATTTATTTATTTATTTATTTATGTATTTATTTATTTATTTATTTATTTATTTATTTATTCACTTATTCATTCATTCATTCATTCATTCATTCATTCATTCATTCATTCATTCATTTATTCATTTATTCATTTATTTATTTATTAGTAAGACATATTACTAAAAGCTACTCTACCGTAGACTGTCAGTTTACTTTAACCTTGTTTTCATTTCAGTATACTCTCAGTGCGCTGTCATTTCACTCTCAGTTTATTCTCAGTGCCCTGTCATATTTTATATATGTCTATTTACAAAACATTCTTATCATATACGTCCGCTTTAAACTCGGTAATTGGATAATTCCTTAAATCATAATTTCTGTCACCATATACTAAAGTACAGTCGACACTCATTAGCTTGAACTCTTTGCGAACATCAGTATAAGTTCGACTTTAAAGAACTCCGAGATATATGATTTTTCTACACACAATACACGGGTACCACATTACTTTTTAAAATTTCTTTTTGGTCAAATACACATGCTTTATTTCCATTGTTGAAAATGAAAACAGAATCCCAAGCAGTTTATATACAGACCAGACGCACAGTCGCTCTGCAACTGGTCTGGATCAGAATTGCTTGCAATTCAAATAACAGCACAAATTGCAGCTCAATTTGCAGCTCAATTTTTCTGAAGGTGTCTCGATTTCGGCATAAGAAGAAGTTGACTTAGCCGAGTTCGAGATAACAAGAGTCGACTCGGGGGACATTACTGTCATAAACATAATGCAGGGACAAAGCTACCCTATCCGATACTAATTCAATGTCCTGATGGCTGTTTAAGACTCTCGTGCATAGGAATGTTAACAATAGCTAAATCCTCTATTGACATATCTGTGAACAATGCGTTGGTATTAGTAGGTCTTCAGAAAAGGGGGTTAAAGGGGGTTCGAAATTTTCACAGCAGGGTTTTGTGAAAAATGGGGCCCCATTTTTTCACATGTGCCAAAAATGGGGCCGCAAATTTCACGCGTGTGAAGAATGCGTGTGAAAAATGGGTGGCGTGAAATTTGCGGTTCAACATACGTTCGTTTTAAATACATCAAGCAGAGACCTGTTCTAAAGACCTCGTGCGTATATACTTACTGACTAAGACCCGGCTTCAAAGAGATTCTTTGTGATTATTATTATAAAGTAAGAAAACTGGAAGTATTGATGTCAACTTTCACAAATATTTTCTTGAGTTTCGTAGATATATTCTCCTCACCCCACCCCCTCATGTGGAAGCGCCAACGACCTGGGTCTTCGCTGTTTGCGAATGACAAATGTGTCATTCCTTGTACAGGCCATGGTCCTACTATTATACAATTAGTTACAGTCCTATGCAGTTATTCGTATGGTTTGCTGATATAACAGGACAATAATTTGAAAAGTGTAAGAAATTACTTTCTTGAATACTAGTTTGGAATAAAACCGTTTCACTACATAGAAGAGCATGTTTTTGTTTAGTGTTAATTACTAATTAACAGCCATGATTTAGAATAAATGAACTACTGATTCGCAAATTGATTACAAATGGTGCAGAACCACATCAAACGTTTTCTGCCAGGAGAACTCTGAACTGGACACACCGTAGAAGCCCTCGAAAGAGAGCATGTTATGACTTTTGTCTGTAAATAGTAGGTGGTTGCTTAAGGAAGGACAAGGTAACAGAGAAAGCTCTCGTAGGAGTTTTCTGCACAACTGTCGTCCTGCACTAAACGACTACCTGGCTTCCAGACCCATACTTATGCCCATTTTTAGATGGGTTTAGTCGCTTTGAAGAGGGTTTACTGTACATTATCTGTAAGGAGGTATTCGAGAGAGGAGAATCTATCCTACAAAGTGAATGTATTTAGATACACTGTATAAATATAGCGTTGTCCGTGTATAACGTAAAAGCAGATGTAGTCGGAAGAGATATCGTTTAGCTGGAGACTGATCTGATTGCAAACCGTCTTATTCTATGCACTTGAACTTTTTAAACAACATATTAAATATATATTTTTCATTTCAGTTGTATGAATTGTACCACTTAATGACTGTATCTATATACCATGAGGCGGAACAGAGTTTTGAATTATTACAGTTGAACCTGTCCTAAGCGGTCATTCATTTTTAACGTATGCGTCTTAAAAAGCAGGTGGTTGCTTAATGTAGGTAAGAAGTAATGCAGAGGGCTCTTATAGGAACTTTCTGCATTACTTTTGGCCGGCATTAAGCTAGCATCTGCCCTACTAACCCATAATTAGACCTCGTTTCGATGGCCGCTTAAGACAGGTTTTACTGTATTTGGATTTGGCTAACAACACATGGCATTGTCCATGTTCAAATAAATAAATACATTAAAACCCTTCTTAACCGGAATTCCAGTAAAAAGGAATTTAGCTATTTTCAGGCAGGTGGCTGCTTAATACAGGGTAAAAGCCACACAGAAAGCTCCTAGATGAGCTTTCTGCAAAGTGTTCATCCTGAATTAAGCTGCCACCTGCATCCAATATATTTGTATTAAATCTAACGTCTGGTTTAGAGGGGGTTTACTGTATGTACAAACTCGACAGTTTATGTTTGTAATGTAATTTTGCACGCTTCTGTGTGTTGCTTTTGACGAGTTCAGCCGTATGTAGCCAACCATTAGCTGCATCTAGTGTATACAAATATTCTAAATATCGCGTGCACGTTCACATTACAAGACAATCAATGTATCCCCTAGATAAAAGCTACCATGGCTTGGGTTTATTAACTCAGTGAATGCTGATTTTTCAAAGTGGAATGGTTCTACATTGTCTCATTGATAGAGTCCATTCAGTAAGAAAGGGCATACTGTGTGAGAGAACTTTGAATAACAAACAGTGCAGATTCTGATAATAGGCTCGTCCACTGATCTAGTTTTACAGTGTTTACAAATGGGTCAGTACACTCGTCTGTCGCATTCAAACAGTTCATGTACCATTGCAGGATTCAGAGCATGCCTTCTGTAAGTCAAAGAGTCCATGTACCATTCACGCAAGATTCAGGACATGTCTTCTATCAGTCGAACAGTTCATGTACCATTGCAAGATTCAGGACATGCCTTCTGTAAGTCGAACAGTTCATGTACCATTTACGCAAGATTCATGGCATATATTCTGTAAGTCAAACAGTTCATGTACCATTGCAAGATTCAGGGCATGCCTTCTGTAAGTCAAACTATTGAAAAACACTGACATACCAGCATGAAATAAACCTTAATACATTGTATGTTGTGTTTTGTTAAATGTAGGTAGACAATAAAGGATTTACACACTTGCTGCATGTATGGTAACCCTTTACTTAATGACAACAAATGAAAAAATGATATTTTGAATATTTATTAAATAAATTGCTACATGTATAAAAGCACATGGGTAGAGGAATATTTGGCCTTGGCAGAAACTGTAGAAGCACGTTTGTCCAGCAATAACCTATTGCCTGCCTGATATAAAAATAGCTTTCTTTATAGTGGTTTTTATAGAGCAGTTTAGTTGTAATCTGTTGACTAATACAGAGCTACAGATAAAGGTGTACAACTGTATACTCAAATACTAAGATCTTCATTTTTCTTCCAAACCCTATAGTGTGACCATTCTTTAGAATCGTCTGGCAGTGTATTAAGGTGACGATGCATGCTTGTATGGAGTGGTTTACTTCATTGTCTCACTGGATCAACTGTCAGCAAGAAGAACATAACTTAACCCTTTGCTTGCTAAGCGCGACCTAACAGGCATTTGCAGACAACTTAGACCCAGATGAGGTGCTGAGTAACAGATAAAGAAACGTACTCAAATATTTAAACCGTCTTTTGTCCACTAAACCTTATGTTGTGACTACTCTTTAGAAGTGTCTCGAAGGGACAATTCTACAGAGTAGTCACTATATAGGGTTAGATGGAGAACTAAAAAAGTTATTCTTGAAAATGTTTTGATTTGCGCGTCTAATGTGGACCTCTGTGAGAAACCGAGCAACTCGCAGTTACATTGGGGCACAATCAATGTGGCACTCGCAGTTACATTGGGGTGCAATTAGTGTGGCACTCGCAGTTACATTGTGGCACAATATGTGTAGCACTCCCAGTTACATTGGGGCACAATCAGTGTGGCACTCGCAGTTACATTGGGGCACAATTAGTGTGGCACCCGCAGTTACATTGTGGCGCAATATGTGTAGCACTCGCAGTTACATTGGGGGCACAATCAGTGTAGCACTCGTAGTTACATTGGGGCACAATTAGTGTGGCACTCGCAGTTACATTGTGGCACAATATGTGTAGCACTCGCAGTTACATTGGGGCACAATTAGTGTAGCACTCGCAGTTACATTGGGGCACAATCAGTGTGGCACTCGCAGTTACATTGGGTCGCAATATGTGTAGCACTCGCAGTTACATTGGGGCACAATCTGTGTAGCACTCGCAGTTACATTGGGGCACAATTAGTGTAGCACTCGCAGTTACATTGGGGCACAATCAGTGTGGCACTCGCAGTTACATTGGGTCGCAATATGTGTAGCACTCGCAGTTACATTGGGGCACAATCTGTGTAGCACTCGCAGTTACATTGGGTCGCAATCTGTGTGGCACTCGCAGTTACATTAGGGCACAATCTGTGTAGCACTCGCAGTTACATTGGGTCGCAATCTGTGTGACACTCGCAGTTACATTGGGGCACAGTCAGTGTGGCACTCGCAGTTACATTGGGGCACAATTAGTGTGGCACTCGCAGTTACATTGTGGCACAATATGTGTAGCACTCCCAGTTACATTGGGGCACAATCAGTGTGGCACTCGCAGTTACATTGGGGCACAATTAGTGTGGCACTCGCAGTTACATTGTGGCGCAATATGTGTAGCACTCGCAGTGACATTGGGGCACAACCAGTGTGGCACTCGCAGTTACATTGGGGCACAATTAGTGTGGCACTCGCATTTACATTGTGGCACAATATGTGTAGCACTCGCAGTTACATTGGGGCACAATTAGTGTAGCACTCGCAGTTACATTGGGGCACAATCTGTGTAGCACTCGCAGTTACATTGGGGCACAATTAGTGTAGCACTCGCAGTTACATTGGAGCACAATCAGTGTGGCACTCGCAGTTACATTGGGTCGCAATATGTGTAGCACTCGCAGTTACATTGGGGCACAATCTGTGTAGCACTCGCAGTTACATTGGGTCGCAATCTGTGTGGCACTCGCAGTTACATTAGGGCACAATCTGTGTAGCACTCGCAGTTACATTGGGTCGCAATCTGTGTGACACTCGCAGTTACATTGGGGCACAATCAGTGTGGCACTCGCAGTTACATTGGGGCACAATATGTGTAGCACTCGCAGTTACATTGGGGCACAATTAGTGTGGCACTCGCAGTTACATTGGGGCACAATCAGTGTGACACTCGCAGTTACATTGGGTCGCAATCTGTGTGGCACTCGCAGTTACATTGGGGTACAATCAGTGTGGCAATCAATATGGCACTCGCAGTTACATTTGGGCACAATCAGTGTTGCACTCGCAGTTACATTGGGACACAATCAGTGTGGCACTCGCAGTTACATTGGGGCACAATCAGTGTGGTACTCGGTTAATAGATTCTCAAAAGCTTGAATGCATCAAAAGAAAGATCGGAAGAAATACCCGCGCTGGATTTAATGCGCGCAATAATCACTAACGGACCTCAGAGGTCCAGATAAGAGGCGTACATTTAAACTTTTTCAAGAATAGCTCCTTTATTTTAGCCATCAAAGTCTGTACTGTGGCTATAAGATTCTAAAGAGTAGTCACAGCATACAGTGGAACCCGTATTAGGGGCCATCCAGTTATTGAACATAGGAGTCTTAAAAAGCACGTGGTTGCTTAATGCAGGGCATATGTAATGCAGAAAGCTCCTATAGGAACTTTCTGCATTACCTTTGACCTGTATTAAGGTACCACCTGCCTTACAGAGCCATAATTAGATCCCTTTTTGACGACCGCTTAAGACAGGTTCTGCTGTAGGGTGGAGAAGTGACGACTTGATTATTTGGGTGGGTACCTTTTATCTGTAGCTCTGAACGGTTTATCAAAATCTCAGATAAATAGAAAGGAAACCCCTTACAGCGACAACGTAAGCGAATTAGTATGGTGATGTCTTTATGCAAGATCAACATGGGGAACCTGCTACATTTCTTTCACATACGGTACTGCCTGTCTAAAAATAAACTCATCTACAGCAGAACCTGTCTGAAGCGGTCAACAGAAACAGGTGTAATTATGGTTCTGGAAGGAAGGTGGTAGCTTAATACAGGTCAAATGTAATACAGAAAGATCCTATATGAACTTCCTGTATTACAGTTGCCCCGTATTAAGATATCTATGTTCAATAAATGATTGGTCACTTAAGACAGGTTTTACTGTAGATACCATTTGAATGGGCGCATTAGAGAGAAAGATTCTATTGAAGTATTATCGCAAGTCGAGGTTTTACTCATTCTCTACTAGACTCTTTTTAGAGCCAACCTCTTTTAATTAATCTACCGAAAAGGAGCAGTTACTATATGGAAAATGAGACTTTTAGAATTGTGTAGTTTTCAAAAAATGAGTTTCACAGAGGCGCAAAAAAGGCGTCAGTAGGAGAGATGGGTTAAAATAAGAGTACTTACATTTAGCCATAGTGCACTTCTAATATGAGATATCTCCATAAACGCACACTTTTCAACCGTCTTTCTCCTCACAAGTTGTTGGATTTTCCACGCTCGTTGACCATATTACAGAGATGATCATTCAGCCATTAGCGAAACACAGCTCATATCTCAAATTGCCGATATTTCAATAACTTTGTAGAAGTGACGGCGTTTGAGTTATCAACTGTTCTACCAGTTTAGCCTATATTCGGCACTGATGGGACTCTTCGCTGAATATATATATCGATAATATTGGACTGATATTCACTTCACTCGTTGATTTTTGCCAAGGAACGTAATTAGTATTGAACATAGATGTATTTAGTCCAATTTTGTGAAACTGCCGGTAATTGCTCGAGGGATTCCAACGCCGAATGTCAATCAAGTGCTTACTCACCATCATCCAATAAATACTCGAATGGGTCTGAAGTTTATATTGGTATACATACAGACCAGTCGAGCGGTTAATTGGCAGTAAATGTTTCAATCGATCCTGCTGTCTTCTTTACTTCGGATGTTGTAAATAATGTGTGAACTGGTGTTGAATAAATCTGGAATATCATCATTACAATAAGAGTATTGACGTTCGCCAGGATAAGGAGAGAAACGTTATATTGCATAAAAGGAACCAGGTTGTGTCAACAGAAATAAGACAGAACCGGGAAACTCATTTGCATAACAGAATTTTGTAGTATGGAACTCTATAAATGCCATTAGAGCAGATCGATAATGATGTTACAGTTTTGGATTGGGTACTCATTATCGGCTGACATGTCTGTAGCCATTAAATGTAAAAAGCATCAGTCAGTAACACGTATCTTGAAGGCAATAGCAGAGGATGGTTAGATGTCAGGTTTCACGTATCTTGAAGGCAGTAGCAGAGGATGGTTAGATGTCAGGTTTCACGTATCTTGAAGGCAGTAGCATGTCATGTTTCACGTATGTTGAAGACAGTAGCAGAGGATGGTTAGATGTCATGTATCTTGAAAGCAGTAGCGAGGGGTGTTAGGTGTCATAATTCTTGAAGGCAGTAGCAGAGAGTGGTGAGATGTCACGTATGTTGAAGGCATTAACTGAGGATGGTTAGATGTCAGGTATCTTGAAAGCAGTAGCGAGGGGGGGTTAGATGTCACGTATCTTAAAGACAGTAGCAGTGGATGGTTAGATGTCAGGTATCTTGAAGGCAGTAGCAGTGGATGGTTAGATGTCACGTATCTTAAAGACAGTAGCAGTGGATGGTTAGATGTCACGTATCTTAAAGACAGTAGCAGTGGATGGTTAGATGTCAGGTATCTTAAAGACAGTAGCAGTGGATGGTTAGATGTCACGTATCTTAAAGACAGTAGCAGTGGATGGTTAGATGTCAGGTATGTTGAAGGCAGTAGCAGTGGATGGTTAGATGTCAGGTATCTTAAAGACAGTAGCAGTGGATGGTTAGATGTCACGTATCTTGAAGACAGTGGTAGTGGATGGTTAGATGTCACGTATGTTGAAGGCAGTAGCATAGGATGGTTAGATGTCACGTATGTTGAAGGCAGTAGCAGCGGATGGTTAGATGTCATGTATGTTGAAGGCAGTAGCATAGGATGGTTAGATGTCACGTATGTTGAAGGCAGTAGCAGCGGATGGTTAGATGTCATGTATGTTGAAGGCAGTAGCATAGGATGGTTAGATGTCACGTATGTTGAAGGCAGTAGCAGTGGATGGTTAGATGTCAGGTATCTTGAAGGCAGTAGCTGAGGATGGTTAGATGTCACGTATCTTAAAGACAGTGGCAGAGGACTGTTAGAAGTCAGGTTTTCAATTAAACAGGATTAAGACAACATTCTCTGAATGTAATAAATATATGTGTATGTATTAGATGTGCCTTAGTACAAAGGTCTAGATAAGATGCCTAAATTAAAACATTTTCAATAATAACTTCTTTATTTCTCCACCAAACATTATGTTTAGAATCGTCTCGAAGGGAGGTTTTGGTGGACAAAGGATGCTTTTAGTATTTGAGCACGCACCTTGATATGTTGCTTAGTAACAGAGATTGTTGTGGAGCTTACTGCATAAATGGCGTCCGACATTGCATTACAATTACTGACAGCCTATTAGACTTCTCTTTAACACTTCCAATGCTACATTTTCAAATGGGCTATTCCGAAATTCAAAAAGGCATATCATGAATATTCATGAATGGATTTTAAGAAAAGAGTTATATGACAAACAATGCAGATCCTTTAGAAAGCATCCCTCTAGGAACTCTGTCATCTGGGTCTACAATTTATACAAAGGACATTATTGACCCATTTCCCGCTTGGGAGAATAATGGTCGATTCTTAGGGACGTTTTCCCTCATGATTGAATCAAAAGTGTTTGTTTTCCACATTTCCAGCTTTACATTTATATTTAACCCTTACAGTGCGGGACATGAATCACTAGCGTCCTATGCAAACAACGTAGGCCCAGATGAGAGGAAGTCTAGAGGAGCCTCTCCATCAGGGTCTGCACTGTTAGTAAGGTTATACTTTTCTTTAGAAAAGTTCCTAAATACTCACCATAAACTTGACCTGTTTGAAATTACGAATAGTCCATTTGAAAATTCAGCGTTGTAAGTGTTAAGAATATAGAGAATACAAATAGTTTGAATTACATCAACAAATTATTACCCCCCTTAGAGTTAGATCATTGAATAAGTTCGAGGAATTTAGAAACAATTTACAAGTTATTGGAATTAGATATAAAACGTTTCTTAGAAATGACACATTAATTATCGCGTTACTGAATCCTATAGAACTTTCCAAGCAACGCATTAGCCCTTTCAATGTTAAATTTTCAGAATGGACTAGCCAACCCGTGATTAACAGTAGATTCCACTTAGTATATAAGGCTTACACTTGCCAGATGATATTTAATAACAGACAGTGCAGATCCAGATCAGAGGGATCCTGTTGGATCCCTCGGATCTGGGTCTACACTGTTTTAAAAATACCAGTGTAAGCGTGTGTCACATTTCAAGGGTTAACCAGTGTGTATAACTAGCTGCGAATAAATTTTCTAAATAAATGACTTTGTTTTTGAAACCAATATCACAATATCTGCGATATGTTAATACTGAATTAGGTAATACATAAATAAATGGAAAACTGCATTAGGTAATTGCCATTTTAGAAAGGCAATACATACAGAGAGAAACAAACATCGCATGTGTACAAACGAGATAAAACTGCACTCATACACGTATAAGGTTCTAGAACATAAGTCTTCTTGTCACGGTGGCTCGTCAGGATCAAAATGGCGTCAGGGTCGGTCGGTCAATAAGTTTCCAAAGCTTGCTTAAACATGAAGTAGTCCAAACTACACGATATACAAAGTTGAGCAGATAATAAATAGTGACGAGTATTGCAAACTGCCTAACTAAATGTATCTTGAAGCCGGTTTGGATAACATATCTATAGTGTAACAGTACAGAATGATGATTTCTTGAATCATTTAAATGTATTGACACAACGATAAGAACATTCGTCTTAGGTGTATGTGTAACAATGTTGACCAATAGCAGTCTGGTAGCTAACAAATTGGCCTACAATAAGAAGATACATCCTAACTGTACGTCTACCAATGCCTAACAATACCAGTGGGACTACTGTAAGAATATGTATATCTTACATGTACTTGTAACTATGTGAACCTGTACCAGCCTGGTAGCTAACCAGTGGGACTACTGTAAGAATATATCTCTCTTACATGTACTTGTAACTATGTGAACCTGTACCAGCCTGGAAGCTAACCCGTGGGACTACTGTAAGAATATATCTCTCTTACATGTACTTGTAACTATGTGAACCTGTACCAGCCTGGGAGCTAACCAGTGGGTCTACTGTAAGAATATATATATCGTACATGTACTTGTAACTATGTGAACCTGTACCAGCCTGGGAGCTAACCAGTGGGTCTACTGTAAGAATATATATATCTTACATGCACTTGTAACACTGTGAACCAGTACCAGTACATGTACTTGTAACACTGTGAACCAGTACCAGCCTGGTAGCTAACCAGTGGGACTACTGTAAGAATATATATATCTTACATACACTTGTAACAATGTGAACCAGTACCAGCCTGGAAGCTAACCAGTGGGACTACTGTAAGAATATATATATCTTACATGCACTTGTAACAATGTGAACCAGTACCAGTACATGCACTTGTAACAATGTGAACCAGTACCAGCCTGGTAGCTAACCAGTGGGACTACTGTAAGAATATATATATCTTACATGCACTTGTAACACTGTGAACCAGTACCAGCCTGGTAGCTAACCAGTGGGACTACTGTAACAATATATATATATCTTACATACACTTGTAACAATGTGAACCATGGAGAACCAGCCTGGTAGCTAACCAGTGGGACTACTGTAAGAAGATATATATCTTACATACACTTGTAACAATGTGAACCATGGAGAACCAGCCTGGTAGCTAACCAGTGGGACTACTGTAAGAAGATATATATCTTACATACACTTGTAACAATGTGAACCATGGAGAACCAGCCTGGTAGCTAACCAGTGGGACTACTGTAAGAAGATATATATCTTACATACACTTGTAACAATGTGAACCATTGAGAACCAGCCTGGTAGCTAACCAGTGGGACTACTATAAGAAGATATATATCTTTTATACACTTGTAACAATGTGAACAATGGAGAACCAGCCTGGTAGCTAACCAGTGGGAATACTGTAAGAAGATACCCCTACATGTACATTATAGATTCTATCACAGTAAATCTACAGTAGTATGAATTTATACAAACTGTATATATATATGTCTGATTACCAAACACATTTTTATTTAAAATTATTTACTATGACAGCCAAACAGCAATTCTGATTTTCAGTATCTATGCTGTTTTATGCAAAATCTTACAGTTATGACAAAGGGAATTATAATTCGACTCAGAGACATATAGTTACATACGTCTCTGTTCGACTAAATAGAAAGTTAAATGCAGAACTGATTTTTTGCTTTCTTACATCAGATAGAAATAGTCATATTCCATACTGTAACAATAAAGCATTTAAATATTTGTATAAATGAGTAATTGTTATACAATACTATCTAAGCATGTGACTTCCTCTTCTTTGTAGGTATGTAGATGGTAGATGAAAGCTGGCGTTTAGGAGCTGGAGGGGGACTGTATGCTTGGCGGTCTTCGGTTCGACGGAGGAAGCTTGTGATTATGGCCCAGAGCATGGCAACTTGATTCGTCTGTTTATTAATGACATCACAGACTGATGAAGTCATAGTGTTAATTGCGTCCACAAGAGCAGAAATATCTGGTCTTATATCTGAGGAATTGGCTAAAGGAGCCAGTGAAGTTGAGGAATCAGTAGTAGTGGTTGTTGTATTAGCTGGGATTGTCTCAGTGGTTGTCGTTGAAGAAGCAGTGGGTTTAGGGGTGTCCGATAGAAGATGTGATAGGTTCACAGGAAGCTGTGGGTTTGGAGGTGGCATATTCACAAGAAGATGTGGTGTAGGTGGTGGCAGGTTCACAGGAAACTGTGGTGTAGGTGGTGTAAAAATACATTCTTTAGGGTCGTATGAGTCAAATATCGTATCCAGAATATGTTCAGTTAGAAGAGCACGGCTAACAGGAGGAGGTGACCGTGATAATGAAATGCTATTGAGTACAGATGTGTGAGGTTTCTTCTGTGGCAGTGTTGGAAGGGGTCTTGGTGCTGAAGATGGATGACTTCTAGTACTGTCAAATGAAATATGATTGGCAGTCAGATTTGTTAGTTGAGCTGTAGATGAAATAGGCTGTGCTATAAAAGATTGGCCATTGATCTGGACGTTATTGGACTGTTCCATAGAAGGCAAAGATGACTGAGATGGTAGAGATGGTGAAGGCTTCTGGGATCTTGAGCGTTGTCGCCATATTGTCTGCAATGTTTTTTCTAATGTTTTCTTTGCACCAAGGTGACCTGAGAGTAAAGAATCATGCATTTGGTATAGGATCTCGGTCTTTAAGCATTGGGGGGTTATGAATTGTAAGTGAGATCCAGATCCATCTTTCCTGTAGAAAATTCTATATAGACAACCATTCTCTAACACAAGAGAGTCCCAGATACTACAAAAGTATCTAGTAGTAGGACTGAGTGAGACTACTATAGCATGAGATGGTCTGACATTAGATTTCTTTGCATCAATAATAGGTTTCAGATCTTGGTCATTTTATTGTATATTCCTAATTTTATTCATATTCTTTGATGAAATCCACTGACTGAGTTGTTTGTTTGTTGTGCATTGTGTGTTTGTGTTCTGTACCCTATTGCTATTAACGTCTGAAGGACCTTGTGTATCTGTTTGAGTGACTGCACGAATGTTTTCTATGTCTGTTTTGGTGTCGCTATTCTTCGATATAGTTGAACCTATCTCCGTGAATTTTGTAGGCATTTCTTACATGGGCCACATTTCAGGAGTTCAAGGTTATCAACATCTGAACATTGACATTCCCAAGGATTTGGACAACGAGAGAGGGCATCGGCGTTGCCATGTTTTGAGCCTGGGCGATATTCTATACTGAAATCGAAGGATGACATAATCTCTATCCATCTAGCTATGCGTCCTTTTGGTTCCTTCATCTTGAAGAGATAAGTCAGAGCTTGATGGTCACTCCGAACAATAAAGTGTACACCTAGTAGGTATTGACGAAGATATTCGACAAAATGGCGGACAGCTAGTAGTTCTTTGTCAGTAATGCAGTAGTTTCTTTCAGCTTTATTGAGAGTTAGTTTAAACATATTTTTATTTCCATATTAGAGGAAATTGGGTCGGGTCACAAGTTCTTACAACATTAGATTTGACCCTCCCCATACAAAGCATTCATATATACATGTAATGGCAAACAAAATATGAAACTTAATACAATGTTTGTGAAAGATATAGAGTAAGAGAGATAGTGGATGAAAGAGAGAGAGAGAGAGAGAGAGAGAGAGATAGATAGAGAGAGAGAGAGAGAGAGAGAGAAGGAGCCATGTGGCGACATATATCCTAACTATAGTAGTACGATCAGAGGACACTTAGACATCTTAGCATAAGAACATACCGTTATAAGTAAGACATCTTAGCATAATCTTAGAAAAAGTATAATATTAAACTAAGAGTTAGTACATCGATAGTTGCACAATACGTGAGGCTAAAACCTCCGTGATTGCTTTATATAACAATGC
Organism: Azorinus chamasolen; assembly: GCA_963576725.1. Taxonomy (NCBI): domain Eukaryota; kingdom Metazoa; phylum Mollusca; class Bivalvia; order Cardiida; family Solecurtidae; genus Azorinus; species Azorinus chamasolen. The sequence continues at coordinate 8,670,772 of OY755236.1, read as the reverse complement.
ACGGCAGCAAATATGATTTTATTGTCTTCATCATTTAGATTTTGTTTGCCAAACAGAAGCATTTCGGTATTTAGAGGATGGTACCTTTGTGTTGTACGAAATAGGTTAAGTCTCTGATTTTGAAAAAGACTACATTGAAAAAAGTAATGTTCGGCATTTTCAATTTCATGTGAACATTCGCATAAAGGATTTTGATTAAGGTGGTTTTTAAAAAGATCACCATTCAGATTGCTACAGTTGTTCCTAATTCTGGCGTGTACAGCTGACAAATATAGTAGTAAGATGGAACGTTATAATTGCTAAAATTGTTCCGCAATGAGTTTTTAAATGAGCTTAATGTATTTAAATTTGCTATCTGGGCTAATGTTGTTCCATAGTGCTATTGAAGACGGGATGCATGATTTCTTGGAGACTGACGTACGTGAGAAAGGCACTTCGATATCATTTCTATTTCTTAATGGATAGTGGGTTAGCTCCCTTACGTAGGGTGGCATCAAATCACTAATATATATAGAACCATGTTATGAGAGGCCTTATAAACGAAACAGAGCTTTTGTAACTTTCGTCGACTGGCTAGTGATTCCCATCCACATTCCTGATATAGATTATCTAGCGATACCGATCTTGTTAAGCCAGTTACGATACGGGATGCTTCGTTCTGTAGTTTTTCTAATGTATCTGCACCAGTTTCGGAACAACCATCCCAAACAATAGAAGCATACTCTAGTATTGGCCGTACGTAAGAAATGTAAATTTGATTTAAGGCCCTTCTGTTTAAGGTGAATTTAATGTTTTTCATTATTCCAATTGTTTTGGAAGCAGATTTAAGTATGCTATCAATGTGATCATTCCACTGACCATTTGAATTTAGGGTGACACCCAAGTGTTAATGAGAATTAACAAATTGTATAGCAGTGCCTTCAAAAAATAGATTAGGCCGCGTGTCATGATTTCTAAGCGAAAACATCATTGCCTCAGTTTTAGCGGGGTTGAAATTAACAAGCCAGGTCTTAGCCCAAGCGGAAACTAATTTAAGATCGTGGTTTAAAATACCTTCAATGTCATTTAAAGAGGTAGCAGATATGTAAAGAGAGCTATCGTCTGTAAACAATCTTGTTAAGCTCAGTAGCGAGTCAGATATGTCATTAACGTAAATTAAAAATAAAAGAGGTCCCAACACAGATCCCTGTGGAACACCAGCCGATATTGTTCTTACAGCAGAGACAGAAGAACGAAGAACAACTCTTTGGCACCTATTGCTTAGGTAATTAGTCAGCCATATTAAAAGACGCCCATTGATGCCATTTTCCTGTAGTTTAAAAGTAAGACCGTTATGCCATACTCGATCAAAGGCTTTGGAAATATCACAAAACACCATGCAAGAGTGTTGTTTGTTATCAAATGATTGGCAGATGTGATGAACAATATCAATTAACTGATAAACAGTAGAGTGATTAGGATGAAATCCTGATTGGTACTTGTATATCAAGTTATTTCCTAAGAAAAAGTTGTACATATGTTTAAAAACGATTCGTTCGAACAATTTGCCACAGCAACTGAGCAGAGAGACAGGTCTGTAGTTTGACGGTATGGATTTATCCCCCTTTTTAAAAAGTGGTATTACATTTGCAATTTTCCAAGCATTTGGAAAAACGCCTTCATTCAATGATCTAATATAAATAATAGCAAGCGGTTTAGATATTGTTTTGACTGATCCTTTAAGCATTCTATGAGATATACAGTCGGGGCCAGATGCTTTATTCAAGACGAGTGAAATTATTGTTTCTTCTACCTCAGTATCATTAATATTAATTGTGGTCAGACTATTCATTGTTTTTGGAGAGAACGGGGGGAGGGTAGCATCTGTGTCATCTACTGTAGATATAGCTGCAAAGAAATTATTTAAACAATTTGATTTTTCGTCGTCTGTATAAAAACAAGAAATATCTCCATCTGAAGAAGTTTCACACAAAGGTGGTATGTTAGCAGTACAGTCATTATTTTTTATGAAGTGACGAATAGTATTCCAGAAGCCTTTTTTTATCATTTGTTCTTAGGTCTTCTAAATTATGTTCTAAAGAACTAAAGAATGTTTGTTTTGCATATTTTTTCATGTTATTGACTTTATTCCGCATGTGTTTATATTTATCAAAATCATGTTGTTTTAATGACTTTAAAGCTATGCGTTTAAGTCTATCTCTTATTCTGCAATATTTACGTAGCTCAGAGTCAAACCATGGTTTATCATCATACCGTATGGTAATATTTCTAGACGGAATACACAAATTAACAAAATGAAGAAATGTTTCTGTAAATAGTGTGCAAGCATCGTCTATCGAACCTTCATTTAAACATTGCCAATCAAAAGCCGCTACTTTTGCATTTAACAGATCAAAGTCCGCTCTTTTATATAAATAAACCTTTCTTTCAAAAGTGCCTCTTAGTTCATAAGGAAATGGCAATATAATAAAAGTTGCACAATGGTCACTTATCTCAGGTGGGATTGATAGGATGCCAGCGTCATGGTATTTCATATCGGTGGGTATCAAGATAGGGTCTAACAAAGCATTTAGTCGTGTAGGAGTTGTGATGGTATTAACCATATAATTTGTAATAATAATATCTTTAAGCATTCTGTTATTTGGATTGAATAAATCTTCATTAAAATCTCCAACTAGAATAATGTTCGACGACTTTTCATAAGCTTTTTCAATATTACGGTTAAAATTAGCAAAGAAATCTAATCTGCATCCGACGTTTTGGGGCTATAAAATGTTCCAATCAAAAACGTTTTCTTCTTAACTTTAACGCTGATCCAAAGAGATTCAGTACAAAATTGTTCTAAGTCAGCTATTCTTTCGCAAATCAGATTAGAAGATGCATAAACAAGTAACCCCCCTCCGTGATTAGTTCTATCTTTTCTATATGGCGTATCATATAATTCAGACAAATATAATGATTCATCAGAGACAGACATATCCAAGTGAGTTTCAGTAAAACATAAAATGTCAAAATCAGCGAAAGTGTCCCTGATGAAATCCAATTTATGTCTGATGCTCCTTATGTTACTATGCAAAATAGATAGGCAACTTGGTGCAGTTGTATGAACAGTCTCAGGCCCAGGATTAGATTCAATATCTCCAGCTTGTAATAGCAAAAGTAATATAATGAATAAAAAGTGAAAGTCAACATAATATTCTCTAATACAAAGCAACAGCTTCCATAGCAAGATAAATGCATTCCGTAAGATACTGAACAGTTCAAATGAAATATTTAACTTGACTTTTGTCTTACTGAAAAAACTATATCTCCCGCTGTGGAACAGACCAATGGAGTATCTCCAAGTCTGTAGGTCGTTACCCATTGGGTAATAAGCTAATATATAATTCAATATCTCCATAAAGTCTGGTCCACAGCTAGGTGAAGTCCTCTGATCATGTACTAAGAAGGAAATATGAGAGACAAAAAAGGGACTAAGAAAGAAAAGAAACGAGATAAAAAGAAAAACAAATACAAGACAATGAAACATGATTAAATGACGGAATTTTCCTGGGAAAAAGATCATTTGGAATCTAACAAGCTACACATAATTATACTATCGGGAATAAATAAAGATAAATGTAAATAAATGTAAATGTAAGCAACAAAAGCATTACTTGTGAGTTTTGTTTACAGAACCACTAGAAATACTCTGCATTTTAAACCAATTGCATATCTGTTCTGTGTTATTTAACCTTCCTTAAAAAACACCATGGGTTCTCACTAGCAGATTATCTCCCCTGTACCAGTACACAAGTTAACAGTAACTCACAATTAAAAGAAATGAATTGGATTTCCCCGATATTCTACCTGTAGTTAAGTTCAAAAGAACGCTCCTATTAGAAAATGGATATGATTGCACATAAACAGTGCTAAAAAGGGAGGAATTTCGCCGCTATGTCTAATCAGGATCCATTCTGTGCGAAATTTCCAGCGTCACCCACCCAATTTAGGTTCGGCTATACATTCTATCGCCGCTGTACACATACGTAAACCAAAATTCCTTGTTTGTACTCATGCTAGCTTCGTGGTAAAACACAAAAACGCCGCCACGTGACCACATAATTGCCTTTCACACCGATCTAACACAGGCTTTTTATACTGACATCGTACAAAAGGAATGTCATGTTTATGTTTACACCAGTCGTGCGAACAGTAATGATCTTGAGGAGGAGGGGGGGTGAAAAAGATACAAAGTCCTGTTACCCTTTCCTTCCCCTCTCCTTTTGCCGTCCCGTCAGATGCTTCACCATCATATCTGAGTATACAATTACATTCGTATCAGCTAGATCACGACGATACATGAGAACCCTTGGTCTCATCATGATTGAGAGTTCTACTACCATAACTGATGACCCGTTCATTGCCGTTTTGGATTTGGCTAAGTACAGCCCCAATTATTGTATCACTGGCATCTGCATGTAATATGTATATGCCAGTATTGGATGGATATGCCATTATTTCCAGTCATCATAAATTCTGGGAATGTGATTGGCTGAGACCCTCCACGTGAACGGAGTGTAAGAAACCGTACACCCCGTTTGATCCAAGGTGTACAGGATCAAGTATGTCACGTGACTGATCGGTTTTGTTTCATCATCGATTCGCGTATACAAACTCAATTTCTGAGTTTATAAGGCGGTTATTTCCTTTGAAATAAACGGAATTAATTCATAAAAACTGTCTAGCATCCACACATATGTATAAAAACAACTTTTATATCAGTTATATGTTCGTATACTGCTTCTTTTGTTTCCCCAATTATCCCACCTGTCGTAACTACGGGAAACAAAATGGCGGAAGTATACGAACCGGTGCAAAGTATCATCGTAATTGGCACTGGTTTAAAATAAGAAATGAAACTAGATTAAAATAAATCTGAATCAATATTCTTCACAAAGTTACTTTTGATGTAAATTTAGCGACACCACAGAGAAATTTTCGTTTTTACCAAAAGTATTAAACTTTATAACCCATTAACCCTGCAGTAATCTGTCCGTCTGCAACACCCGTAAATGTAAACAATGGCAAAGAGGTTCGCTTCACACACAGACTCCGAAATCGAAGAAAAACGGTCAAACAATTTGCCGAAAAACACAAAGAAATCAAACGAAAAATGTGCCAAATTGCTGAAAACGTACCTACGAGAGAAAAAACAAAATGATGACTTTGAAAACCTATCGAAATCGGAACTGGATGAAATTCTAAGTCATTTCTACTTAGACGCCAGAAAAACAGACGGAAGTATGTACAAAACATCAACACTTGAAAATACGAGACATGGGCTGAACAGGTATTCCAATACACCCCCATTTAACAAAAACATTGACATTATCCGTGATGAGGCCTTCCTGAAAGCCAACCAAAGCTATAAAACAGCCATGTCTGAGCTTAAAGCTGCGGGCAGGGGGGAAACTGAACATTATCCGTGTATAGCAGACTCTGATTTGAAAACAATGTACGAGAGTATCCATATGAGCACAGATACGTCCACTGGTCTGATGAATAAAGTTCAGTTTGAAATTCGGCTGTACTTTTGTAGGCGTGGGTCTGAAAATATCGCCGAAATGACCAAGAATACCTTTAAAATTTGCACCGACCCTGACACAGGCAGAAGATATATTAAAAAAGTGTGTGATGAACTTTCAAAAAACAGAAGAGAGCGTGAAAAGGAAGGATTCACAGGTATAATGCCAAGCGACGACTCACCTTTATGCCCTGTGGCCAGCTTCCAAAAGTATTTAAATAAGCTCAATCCCAATGAAGACCGTTTATGGCAACGCCCACTTGATTCCTTCGTCGATGATGGTCCAACATGGTACTGCAATCGTGCAATTGGCAAGGACACCCTGGCCAGATTCATGTCAGACATCAGCCTAAAATCCAGTCTCAGCCAGATATACACAAACCACTCAATTCGAGCTACCGGTGTAACAATTCTTACAAGGGGTCGCTTTTCTGCTGCACAGATTATGTCACTGACTGGCCACAAATCTGTCAACTCACTAGCCCTGTACCACAGGGTGTCTGACCAGGAGAAAGTCCAGATGGGTCAAGCCATTACTAGTGCTGTACGCGGAGGTGTCCCCTCGGCTTCCATTTCCGCCTTGCCATCTTCAACAGTGTTTCCAGCAATCTGTGACAATCCCTCCACCAGCCAAAATCTTGAACTACATAAAGTTAGGTCTGACAACCAGGAAGAATCTTGTTTGAACGGCGTCGATATAAACGAATTATTCACGGAATTCTTCCCAGATGATAACAACTTTAATATCTCGGCGCCAGCAGTAAATTTTGCAAATAAAACTCTCATCCCAAAAAATGCACCAATAACAATGTTCAGCGGTTGCAAAATTGGGTCAGTTCAAATCGTCATCAATCAGTCAAAACAGACAGATCCTGGCATGTAGTCGCTGACCTAAACTGCAGTACTTAGAATAACTGTTGACAATCTGTGTTCCTTCGTTCACACATGATTGTTATAATTCCGTTCACTTTTTACAAACGTTTGAATTCACCGTTATAAAGTTTTTCCTTACATCACTGAAAATCCCTCCTAAAATGACCCAAATAATTCATGAATTGAAGTTTATGACGTCAAAATTCCAATGTTATGTGTGTCGTAATACCAGTACTATATATAGTTGTCGTGGAAGGTAAGGGAAACCCCACCGATGATTAATATTAATCAGTTAGAATACAAAAAATCTTCAGGTTTCTCTTATCTTTCATGATGACTAATAATGCTTTTTTGAAATGGTGTTATAAATGCATTTGTACAGCATTTTCAGAGAATCTCTTCCAACCCGCGAATCCGCGCGTGAGTTTGAGTGACGTAATTTTTCAGTCGGTGCTTTATTGACAGCTGTGCCAAATCGCACGCGCTGTATGTAAACAAGTTTTGAGGGATTAAAAACTACAAAACTGTGTAAGGTTATGCATTTATTCTTTCTTTCAATGGACCAAGACTGGAAATAAATTCGTTACACGGTGTTTCGGCGGGGTGTACGGGTTTGTATGACGGTAACTAATATTATCTGGGACCCTACCAAGTGATCTTTTAACTGCTCAAAAGCGTTTTAACAGTATGTGGACCAAATGAATTTGACACCTTTGTTAGTGGTCTAACAAGATCACTATATAACCCTTAACAAAGCGCCGATAGTAAGATCCAAGTCCAAGGATCTGCCGTACCTCTGTTACTTTTTAGGGGGCTTTCCATGCTATTACCTTTGCCATATTTTCAGGGTTAGGACTTACGCCTTCAGCAGATACTTTATGTCCCAAGAAGTTTACTTCTGTCTGAAGTAACTGACACGTTTCAGTTTCAGACCAGCATATTTCATTCTTTCAAAGACTTCTTCAATTCTTCTTTGATGCTCTGATTCCTACAATTTATCCTAAAGAACTCAAATTAAATAAAGCTAACCCGTCCGACAATTATGCAGCGTTTCTTGACCTAGACCTTAAAATTAATAATGGAATAATTTCTTCTAAAATATATGACAAAGGAGATGATTTTGATTTTAATATTGTAAATTTTCCTCATCTTGACGGGGATGTTCCCCGTGCTCCATCTTACGGGGTTTATATATCTCAACGTATTCGTTTTGCTAGAGCTTGTTCATCTATTGACGATTTTAACAGTCGAAATCTCATTTTAACTGAAAAACTGCTTAAACAAGGATATAGATACCATAAACTAAGAAAAACTTTCTCTAAATTTTACTATCGAAATCTCTCGCTTATTGGCAAGTACAAATGTAATCTCAAGGTACTTTTGCGACACGGTATTTCACATCCTGAATTTTATGGTGATGTGATTTACAAACTTCGTAAAATTATTGGACATACCCATTTTCTCACTTTGTTCATCAAATATATAAAACAATTCATTAAAAAGGGATATGATCCTGTATTACTACAACATACTGCATGTTTGGTTGTGAACCCTTTGTTGGCAATCACGCTGGCCTCTTTGCATGTACGCCGACAAGAAAGGTTTAGTACTCTATGAAGGCGACCTCTTAAATCCAGGAATGGAAGGAGAACGTCGGATATCTGTACTATTTCATTTTTGTCGTACCCTTTATTACTTTTCTACAGTTACTCTGTTTGTAGCTCAATCATTGAGTACACTAGCGATAGGTGGATACAGTATGTTCAATTAAATGTTTTTTTGTTATACATGCACTTTACCACTGTATTTGCTGTAGCGGTTGTTGTAGATTAGTCGGAGAGGGGATACGTTTATTAACACTGTTTGTCTTTTAGGATGGGGATGGAATAAGGGTGAGGTTGGGCGCCCATAAACCGGTTTAAACCCCCGGTGACTTTTGTCACTGACCGTTCCAAGGCGGTACTTCCATCTTCCTCCTATTGTATGTTTGTTTTGTCTTTGTGCGTCTCTTGTTGTTTTTTCTGCCTATGTACATTTGCTGTTTCCTTGTGTTGCTGTTCGGGCGAGTGTTTGTTCTGTATGTGGTGTTTCCTGCATGACTCATTTTTGTACTTCTATTCATGTGCTCATCAAAGGAGGAAGCAAACACCAAAACGTCGTCAAGATAGATCAGACAAGTATGCCATTGAAGACCTTGGAGTACTATTTCCATTAGCCTTTGGAACGTAGCTGGACTGTTAGTTAAACCAACCCATGGGCATGGTGAGGTATTCATACAGGCCATATTTGGTACAAAATGCTGTTTTGGGGATATCAGAATTTCGAATTGGAATTTGATGAAAGCCACTTTTCAAGTCAAAAGTGGAGATGTATTTAGCACCAGCAATTGTATCTAGACAATCTGATATTTGTGGAAGGGGGAATGCATCTTTCTGTGTTATAGCATTTATGAGGCGGTAATCAACACATGGTCTGGTCTTTCCTGATTTCTTCCTAACTAGACAAATCGGACTAGCCCAAGGTGATGTGCTCTTTCTTATAATACCTTCATTTTCCATTTGTTTGATAACATTTTCCTCCTCAGCAGCAAATGCCAATGGGACTCTTCTTGGTGCTTGTTTGATAGGTTTATGCTCCCCAACATCTATACTATGTTCAGTGACATTGGTGCATCCTAAGTCAAATTCATTTTTCGAAAAGACATCTTGATATTCAATGAGTGTTTGTTTGATTCTGTTCTGCTCATGGGATGTTCGATCTAATGTGGCTTTTCGAAATAATTCTTTTAAATGTGATGGTATCTCTTGTGAACTCTCTTTAGCTAATTTATGAGTTGTTGTTGCTTTGATTTGATGTGTATGTGATTGCTTCTGGTAATTTATTCTGCGTATGTGTGAATTGTTGTGTATTTCGTCTTGGCATTCTTGCTGTACCAATGTGGTAATATTTTCATCTATTTCCTCTGCATACCCTTGTACAGTGTCTTGATTAATAGAAACGCTAGCGTTAGATGAGTTTAAAAGTCTAACCTTGTGTGTTGCATTGGTTTTTAAATTACTTAGACTGGAGGTCATGATTAGCTGATATCTTTCTTGAATTTGTTCATGTGGCTCTATTACTACAGTGTCTTGTTCTAAATTGTCATCTGCTTTGAATCTGTCTATAAACACATCAACTATGCACTCACTCTGGCTAGGAATAACAAAACGACCAGCAGCTCTAACCTTTCTCACTTTAGATGGGAATGCATGGAATGATCTTGCCATGAAGTTTGACAATACCTTTTGAAAGTAGAATGTCAGCAGGACCTTTTGGATCATTCTGCAGAATATCAGCGCCTAACAGTCCCTCATCTTCAATGTCTGCGATAATTATATCATGGTCAAGTTTGAGTGGACCAAGTTGAATTTTAAATGTGGCTATTCCATACTCTTTCAGTGGTTTACCGGAAGCACCTGTTAATCCAACTGTTTTGCTCAAGTATTCTTTTTCTTATTCATTTTCTGGTATTGTATTGAAAATTCTATTTGACAATACACTTTTAGTGGCGCCTGTGTCCACTGTAAATAGTACTGGTATATTCTGATTTTTTCATCAATATATGTGCCATCACTTCTTACAACTCTGCCTATTATAGTGTCATGCTGGTTATTATATTGGGATAATGGAATCTTGCTTTCATTTTGATCCTCATTTAGTGTATTATCTTGACCACATGAATTTCTAAATTCTTTATGAGGTTCAACACAATGTGTTTCTGCAGTGATATTGGTTGTTAATGTGTTCTGCTTTTCGTTTTGTTTCTGAACTATAGCATCTATTCTTTGGATTAAATCTGTGTGATTGTCAACTGGTTCATTTTGGCATTGTGGGAAATGGACCGCCTGTAGGCCAACAGAGGAGGCCCGTTCTAGTTTAACGAAATAGTGTGATGTGGGTGTGAAGGGGTGTGATTTTCTTCACGCCTGTTTCTATTTGTATACATGTACGTATTCTTTTGAGCTGGAGTTTGTCTAAATGATGGTGCGTTATATCCATATTCTCTATGTGGTGCGATCTGTGAACTGTTATTCTGTTGGTATGTTGTAACTGACCTGTTTCTGGGGCAGTCACGTTTGTAATGACCGTATTGTCGACACCCGAATCATTGGACATCTGCGAAATTTGATTATCAGCTTTACGTCTTTTATGGGGACTCTGGTTATTCATGATTTGTGTTCTATGAAATTGTAGAACCTCGTCCAATTTCTCAATGAGAGTTTGGTTTAAAGTGTGTTCATCTGTGTCTTTGTTTTGCACCTGCCTGATTGGTTCTGAGTATTTTGTGTTATTCTTCTGCGTGTATGTCTTAAATCTTCCTCACTCTCTTCGTCAGAGCTGTCTTCTAGGGAGTGTTTGTTTGTGCTAAGTTTATTAGTGGAATAAATGTTTCTTCGTTCTTCCGTGTATGTTACAACATGGCGAACAGCATCGTCTATACAATTAGGGTCCTTTGTGAACTCAATTGTAAAACGGAGATCGTCATCTTTCAGACCATTGAGGAAACATTGAAGTAGTATGTGTCGCCTCATTTAAGGATTTCTCTCTGGATATGCTTTATCATATAATCTCTTGAGCTCTGTGGCAAATTCTTCAGCAGATTCTCCATCATTCTGTCTTCTGCTGTTAAACTGTGTTCTGTACATCTTAAATGAGCCAATGCTTGAAAAGCGGCTGTCAATTTGCCTGACCAGACTCTCATAGTTTCTGAGACAGTCTGAGGGTAATTCATCAAACACATAGTTTGCAGCGTTCCCGTCCAACCTCTGCAAACGTTCGTAGAGTTTTGCCCTTTCACCCCAGGCATTCAGCTCAGCAATAGCATTAAATCTATTGTACCATACTTTCCACGAATCAGTAGGATTTCCTTTGAAAACTGGCAGTGATATAGCTTGTCTGGATCTGCTACGATATCTGCTTTCTGATGGTTCTGACAAATGAGACTGTGTTTGTACATGGACTCTATCATTTCCATTAGAAAAGTTATGATTTTCTATAGGGCGTTCATGCGTGGGTCCTTGTGTATGTGTGTTCTGTGTGTGAGCCATGAGAAAATTTACTTGACTGGAAAGTTTACCCAATTGACATGCCATGTCTCTCATACATGAAGTCAAAGTAATTATCTGTGTGTCTTGGGGGAGATTATCAGACTCACTTCTACTGGTTTGGGTGAAATTTTGATGGGTACCATTTTCATGGGGTTGTGAAGCTGGTCCTATGGGAGAATAGGAATGGGGCTCTGACCTAATGCCTTCATTTAATATAGTATAGGCGGTCTGCTTTTGTAACTTGGTTGGATCCGATCTGATTATATGACGTGGAGTTTTTCTAGGTACTAAAGGGTAGTTTTTAGAGGAGAAATCGCTATCATCACCGCTTCTATCGTCAGCGCGCATATCTGGTCGAGACATTTGAAGTGTTTGTTCTTTTGATACACCAGTGTGTGAATGTGCTGCGTCTTCACCAGAGCTGCTACCCTCTGAATCTGTGGACTCTCCACCATGTACCGTTATTGCAGGTTTATTCTGTGAGGGTTTTTGAAGACGACGCCTAGGCATATCTAATTTTGGACTCTGAGCACTAAAAAAATGTCCTAAGAAAATAATCTAATAGACCTACTGTTAGTGTCCTATACCCTAGATCTGGTTATTATTAATATATCAAACCTACGTTAGAAACGATTTATTTATCTTTACGTTTAATATTCTCTTGATTTTCCTAATAAATCTAATTCTAGATATAAAAATAATGGATTCTTATTTCGAGCACTTCTGACACCAAAAAATGTAACGGGCCGGCGGTTCTCTCGTTAGTCAGGTGATGTTACATTTACGTCAGGATATCACCTGAACTAACTATAAATCTAGATCTACACCGATCTAGACTCTGTTTGTAATAAAATCAGGCAAGAGAAATGTTAACGAAAGTCAAGATAAATGTAATTCAAGTTTTAATATGTAGATCTCTTCTACTTTTACAGTAATGATCTGGATCTAGACTATATGTAGCCTACGTATTTCGTACTAATGAGAAATTACTGTATTTATATAGTAAACCGCTTATATATCCAATAAGCACCTTTTTACTTATAAATATAAGTTCCGTCAACAAATGACGCCCACTACACCGTGGAATTACTTAAAATATCATTTTCTCTTACCGAGACAGCACAACACGTCTGTCCTCGAACATTTATAGCTCAGAAGTCCTCGGATGAGAAATTCTCCGGCCTTATATAGGCAGTGAACCAACAACCAGCGACTGTTGGTAAAAAGAACGAAATCTCGTTAGTTTCCAACAAACCAACAACTTTCCGTTCTAATAACCCTTAACGACTGTTGGTTTACCAACAAAATCAACAGAATGTTGGTAAATGACGTCATATAAATATGAATTATATAGACCGTTATTAAGAACGATAAACATGACAAAAAACGAGATTTTTAACTTACAGTGGATGAACTTTGGCAGGGAATTAAATAGTTTCTTAGAAGATATAAGTTATGCAGCCGACAACCTTTTAAGAGTGACCTTCACATAATAGTGAGTTTTATGACTGACACTCAAAAAATAGATCAGCTGTGAATCAAGGTCGGGAAGAAAAGTTCTGTGGTGGAACGAAGTTTAAACACAATCTGAGCCAATAATAATGACACAAATCCTGTTTAAGTTGTCCACCTAGTACGCAAAGTAAGTGAAGAATCCAGACATTATGCCATTTTACCGTAGGCATTCTATTTGTGTAGATAAATGGACATAAACAAAATCCACATTCCACAACGCACGTGAGAGAGTAAACATTGGGATGTGTATTGAACAATCATACATCCCAGAGTATTACAATATCTTACATACACTTGTAACGCTGTGAACCATGGAGTACCAGCCTGGTAGCTAACCAGTGGGACTACTGTAAGACGATATCTCTCTTACATGCACTTGTAACAATGTGAACCAGTACCAGCCTGGTAGCTAACCAGTGGGACTACTGTAAGAAGATATATATCTTACATGCACTTGTAACAATGTGAACCAGTACCAGGCTGGTAACTAACCAGTGGGACTACTGTAAGAAGATATATATCTTACATGCACTTGTAACAATGTGAACCATGGAGTATCAGCCTGGAAGCTAACCAGTGGGACTACTGTAAGAAAATACCCCTACATGTACATGGTTGTGCAACAGTGTGGAGCAATACCAATCGACCTACAGTAAGAAGAAACCTCCTACATGTTCGTGTAACAGTGTTGAACTGTGCCAGGCGGTGTTGCTAACCAAACGACCTGCAATAAGAGGATGCCTCCTACACTTATGTGTGAGAGTATGGAACAATACCAGTTGGGTGGCTAGCAAGTCGACCTACAGAAGACGATACACCCTAGATGTATAGGTGCCAGTGTGGAACAATACCAGTCGGATGGCTACCACGTCGACATAGAGTAAGACGATACCTCCTACATGTATGTGTAACAATGTGGAGTAACACCCGTTGGTTAGCTAACAAATCGATTCACATTCGAGTAAATCCTGTAAAACCTCGATTACACGAATACTCAATAAGTATCATTATTTGCCGTTAACATTTTCCCTCATATAAACGTGTTTTCATGCATTTGCAAACAGAGCAGACCCAGATCAGACGGCTCCTATAGGATCAGTGTCTGCTCTGTTTGACAATGGATTTTGATACATATGTTTCTTTAGCTTTTAAAATGGCCACACATTTCCACCGTCCGTATTTCATTATAACTATTTTGTCTATGAATCTTCAGTAGGTATTGGAATTTGGAATAAACAGGGAAATAAACATAGAACAGGGAAATAAACATAGAACAGGGAAAGGGTTAAGACAGATAACAGCTTAATGCAGCTTAATGCAGCTTAATGCAGGGCGAAGTGTTTTCTGTATAACCATAACCGTAAGGTAAGCAGTCTAACCTATCTAGTTAGTCCTCAGTTCTTCTTTACTCAGGATTCGGATTAGCGAGGGTTTACTGTATATGAGACAGATGGGGAAAGGGTCATAAAAATGTGTTACTCGCTTCCCATTTAGCTTACGCTGAAAGGGAAGGATAGGTATGGTATCTATACGCATACAGCGCGCCTCGACGATAATTGCAAGTATATGTACATAATATCAAAAAGGTTACATGTATCTTGTATACCCTTTTGAGTATCATAAGTAGCATTGACCAAGATCAGAAGACGAATTTCGAACAATGTGTCTAACTACATTATATATACAACATATATTAATAACATATCATTAATCATATGTATACCTTAAGTTCAACTATGACTGAGCCCAGCTGTATGAGACTCAACTTGTAGCAATTGCAAACCGTGTGGAGCCATATTGCAATCACTAAAGGTGATTCGTACAGCGATGCTTAACACGAATAGCCTGTATAATGTAACATTGAATTAGCAAACTAATTATGGTGCAACAGATGACAGCACTCATTTTTATACCCCCCTTTTGAAAAAATGGGGGTATATTGCTTTGCACATGTCGGTCGGTCGGTCGGTCGGTCGGTCGGTCGCTCGGTCGGTCGGTCTGTCGGTCGGTCGGTCGGTAGATCGATGGTTTCCGAACGATAACTAATAAACGACTTGACCTAGAATCTTCAAACTTGCTATGGTGGTTGGTCATGACAAGTAGATGACCCCTATTGTTTTTGAGGTCACTAGGTCAAAGGTCAAGGTCACCATGACCTAAAATGGTGAAATAGTTTCCGATCAATAACTGCTCAAGGGTTTGGCTTGGGATCTTCAAACTTGCTGTGGTGGTTGGTCATGACCACTAGATGATCCCTATTGATTTTGAGGTCACTAGGTCAAAGGTCAAGGTCACCATGACCTTAAATGGTTAAATGGTTTCCGATCAATTACTGCTCAAGGATTTAGCTTAGAATCTTTAAACTTGCTGTGGTAGTTGGTCATGACCACTGGATGAGGCCTATCGATTTTGAGGTCAATAGGTCAAAGGTCAAGGTCACTATGACCTTAACTGGTAAAATGGTTTCCGGTCAATAACTGCTCAAGGGTTGGCTTAGGATCTTCAAATTTGCTTAGGTGGTTGGTCATGACAACTAGATGAGTCCTATTGTTTTTAAGGTCACTAGGTCAAAGGTCAAGGTCACCATGACCTTAAAGGGTGAAATGGTTTGTGATCAATAACTGCTCAAGGGTTTGGCTTAGGATGTTCAAATTTGCTGTGGTGGTTGGTAATGACCACTAAATGATCCCTATAGTTTTTTAGGTCGCTAGGTCAAAGGTCAAGGTCACCATGCTCTTAACTGGTCAAATGGTTTCAGATCAATAACTGCTCAAGGGTTTGGCTTAGAATCTTCAAACTTGCTGCGGTAGTTGTTCATGACAACTGGATGACCCCTATTGTATTTGAGGTCACTAGGTCAAAGGTCAAGGTCACCATGACCTTAACTTGTAAAATGGTTTCTGATCAATAACTGCTCAAGGGTTTGGCTTACGATCTTCAAATTTGCTTAGGTGGTTGGTCATGACAACTAGATGAACCCTATTGTTTTTTAGGTCACTAGGTTAAAGGTCAAGGTCACCATGACCTTAACTGGTGAAATGGTTCGCTATCAATAACTGCTCAAGTGTTTGGCTTAGGATCTTCAAACTTGCTGTGGTGGTTGGTCATGACCAGTAGATAACCCCTATTATTTTTGAGGTCACTAGGTCAAAGGTCAAGGTCACCATGACCTTAACTGGTGAAATGGTTTGCGATCAATAACTGCTCGAGAGTTTGGCTTAGGATTATCAAACTTGCTTTGGTGGTTGGTCATGACAACTAGATGACCCCTATTGATTTTGAGGTCACTAGGTCAAAGATCAAGGTCATCATGACCTTAACTGATGAAATGGTTTCCAGTTAATAACTGCTCAATGGTTTGGTTCGGGATCTTCAAACTTGCTGTGGTAGTTGGTTGTGACCACTAGATGACCCCTATAGTTGTTGAGGTCACTAGGTCAAAGGTCAAGGTCACCATGGCCTTTATATTTGAAATGTTTTCAGATCAATAAATGATCAGTGGTTTGACTTAGGATCTTCAAAGTTGCTGTGGTGATTAATCATGACCGCTAGATGACATCTATAGTTGGAGTCACTAGATCAAAGGTCAGGGGGTCTGGGGGGTATACATGTTTTACAAACATCTCTTGTTTATTGTTGTTTTTGTCTACGAAGGATAGATAGATTTGAACACATTTTTTATTGTACGCTTATTTATTTTACACTTTATTAAAATTGTAATGTTATTTGTAAGGTTGCAATAAGGAACACTATATTGACACAGTTCGAACTAGCATGACTTCCGTATTCTTCAAAACTGGCACGGGTAGTCCCACTTGGGAGTTTATAGGGCCAGAGGTTTAATCGAAGGGGTTAACTATAACATCTAATACATTGTAATCGACAACTGATTTTGTTGAACCGATTCTTGCAATCGAATGATTGTTCTGATAACAGGCTCTGTTCTACCAGATGTTAAATGTTGTACTACATTTATATTTTAAATACCAGTGGGTAGTATGTAAAGGACATCTACACTCCCTTCCTAATCAGCCCATAATAAGTCCAATGCGTAGCATCCTTTCGTACAGGGTTCACTATATATGCTGAATTTGGAGGATTTCTGTCCATTTTGGTTAAAGCTTGTGCTGAATGGAAAGTGAGCCAAAAGCAGTGTTACACAGCCGTCTTGCTCTTCGGTGATATAGCAAATAATCCAATTGTGTGTTTTTACCAAGACAAATGTCTGGTTTTCATGAAAGGTTTGTATAAAAAAAACACATGTCTAAAAAAGCCACGAGTCTTCAAAATACATTTTCTTGTCTAGAACGTGTAAATGTTCATTCCGCAAATATTCGCGAACATGTCAAAAGCATATATAATTTATATCAAATGTACTTACTTTAATTCATCTATCTAGTCGTAATGGAAATCGATATTGCTGTTACTTTGTAATGCAAACACCATCCAGCATGATGCATGTTTATATTTTCACAATGTGGTGAATATTGTATCGGTACACAGCAACGAATAAAGGTCCGTACTAGTGATACTTGATTCTCAAATAATCATCTCGCCATCAAATCCTATGTTGTCACCACTCTTTAGAATCGTCTCTTCGAGACGATTCTAAAGAGTGGTCACACCATAGGGTTCGGTGGATAAATAGAGGAGTTATCCTTGAAAATGTATTAATTTACGTAATCATATCTGGACCTCTATTTTATCTTCAATCAGAGCTGAAGATAAGAAACATATCTAGAAAATATATTTCACAGTCAAATCTGATCTTGCCAAAACTCATTAGAATCGTCCTCTGATACAATTCTACTAAGTTGGGTCAAGAAAGGGTTTGGTTGAGAAATACGATATTACTAAGTTGGGTCAAGATAGGGTTTGGTTGAGAAATACGATAGTTTGATAGATCCATACGCGTCTTATAAAACTACAGTCAGTTATCCAATTAAACAAGTGTCAAAGCTGAATAAGCCAATTTTGCACAAGCTTGTCAGCTATCAATTATACTAACTAGAAAGCAGATAATGCAGACCCTCATCAATCTGTTCATTCAGGGGAGGTTTGATCTGGGTATGCACTATTTGCCTATTTATATGTTTAACAAAAAGAGTCATTGCATTTTTATGGTCATACTTTGGAAGCAACCCCTACCCTATATTCTGTTTAGAACACGCACATGTACATACACATAGAGATTACTGCAGCACCATGTTCAAACGTCAAACTGCTGAACTCATTCCCTTCTAGACTATTTTAGACCCAAACTCTCTGAATAAATCTACCTAAAAGGAGCATTTTACCAGAGAAAAGGGAACGTTTAGAATTATTTGTGTATGTTTGTGTTGATTAACGTTTAGATAGAATTGTATATTTTGAAACCATTGTGATAAATAGAACAATTGCTCTATTTATCACAATGGTTTCAAAAGTGAATTTTACAGAGGCATCAAAGGGAGACAGTATGAGGGAATGGATTAGTACAGCCAAATTGATTAGTCATTGCTCATATGACTTCTCCTAGCACAATCTCATCTAGGTCTTCTCTAATTGCCATTGTCCCATTTGGTGCAATCTTGGCATAAACTGGTTAAGCGTCGAGAGCGATTTGGAGAAAAATCAATTAACATATGATTGATGGAAATATTGTGTCCTTAGATTAGATTTATTGCCTAGGGACACGTTTTTGCAACACTGTCATTTTGCTCCGAGTTAGCTGTTATTCAATTACTGGGGGTAATGCCTCGTCGTGTCTGACATATTACTAGTGAGGGAGGAGCATGGCAACGGACTGTCTTCCAAATGGAATGGCAGTTTGTTTGGTTTAGATGTTGTTGTCGGTGTTGTTTTTGTAGTTTCGGTTGTTGTTTTTAAAGCGGAGTAATCAGTGACATTTGGACAATGCAAACATCACTGGCCCGGACCATCTGGTATGTTGAACTCGCTGCGACGATCTGAGATGCCACTGTTTGTCACACTGCAACAGCCGCAGTCTGATTTGTCAACATTGCTTCATTCAATTCAGTGTCACACGTCGAATGCAAATATGATGGTTGTTATAAGTTTATACTGTTTGCAATATGCAAGACTTTGTTTACTCCATGTAATAAATGATAAAATCATGGATAATGATTACATGAATATCATGAAATACGAACCAAAGAAGCATTTCACCACGACATAATCCATGAAAACAGGTTTATATTGTTTTCAGAGTAGATCCTGATCAGATCGTTCCTATTGGACCGGTTTGGTCTGGGTCTACTCTGCTTGCGAATACTTAACATTCGTATTGATGGAATAACGGCTTCAGACGCCTAAACGACCCTCGAGTAGACAAGGCAGTCAAGTGTTCAGATATTGTAATTGCGTACGTATGTGCCACCATAATGCAGAGAGCTATGGAAATGCGCTGTCAAAAACAGTCCTATGTCAACCCTTTCCTTGCTCACATTTACAAACAGAGTAGACTCAGATCAGACGGCTCCTATAGGAGCCGTCTGATCCGAGTCTGCTACTGTTTGCTTTTGACATGATATAGATCTGATTCTACATTTTTGTCAAAGCAAAACAAAAACCTTTTTAATCGTTCCTTACAACAAAACGACTCCACACTTTTTTACTACAACGATTCCACTTCTTTACAACAATAATTCCATTTTACTGCATTTCAAATGTTCATGCAGCACATTTATAACCATTTAAGGTCATAAAGCCAAATCAGAATTCTATTATTAAATCATCAATGTGAATTCAACGAAATTTCCATGGCAATTTTCTATGAAATACAGCCGTCATTCAATTGTTATGGTCTACATCATACATAGATGATTGATGGCAAGACTATGTCGTACAAATTAGATTTACCACCATGGGAGCTGATTCTGTCGAACTCTTGTGTTATACAAAGGCTGCTATTTGATCAGCTGTCGTTTCACAATGCTTTTCCTACCAAGCACAGGATAGGAGAAAGAGAAAGGCGAGCCTATATCGTTTTGCTGATTAAACTGACATCTGCTGTAAATTTACTTACGCCAGATTCGTTCAAACTTTGAGAATTTAAGAAATTATTGTCCGATCGTCCAACAGCCTGGATCCTGATTGGACGCCATGTTACATGGATCCAAACTCTTTGCAATGGTGAGTCATGTGGCGCGGCGCTTGTCAGAATATGGATTAACCCTTTCCCTATTTATTCTAAATTCAAATACCTTCAAAATAGGTATAATGAAATATGGAAGATGGAACACTGTAGCCATTTTAGAAAGTAAAGAAACAGATCTGTCTATCAAATTCAATAAGCAAACAGGACAGCCCCTGATAAGACGACTCCTTTATGAGCTATTCGTGACGAATGTAAAGAGTGGTCACAGTACAGGGTTTGTTGGAGAAGTAAAAGAGTTATTCGTCAAAATATTTGAATTTACGCGCCTTATCTGGACCACTGTACACATTTGCGTTTATAAATCTTATCGTGCTAAATTACATGAACAAACTTTTATTTGCAACATTTGCGAAATTGTTGACTGGGGTTCAATCTCATCTTGATCGAAACTATATGCTTAGGTCGCTCTTAGAATGACATGTCCCTTCGAGCTTAATATTGTTAACATACGTGTAACACCATCCTGCATCATACGCTCCTAAATATAACATAATCTTGCCCATAATATAGATTTAGGAGAGTAGAATTGAAAAATAGAGGGATAAGGGGGTTAACACATGATTTATTATGTGCCTGCACCCGACAGTTGACTGTGCCATCTTGTTGACCCATGGCCGTTGCTTTTCACTTCCACTCATTAATTAAATCTAATCACTTTGAAATATACGGACTGAGGAGTTTGGAAAGACATTATCACCAGGGAGGTACGTCGTGTAATGCAATTCAGCATGTAATTTCACCATTACATTTGGTGCAGCGTCACGAAGCGTGTCTAATTGCCTGGCCCTAGAACCGGATAATAATGGAATAAGCATACACTTGGTAGATAACACGAGATGTTAGCGCGAGAACTGCGGTGGCACCATCTGTAAGGAGTATGAGATACAGCATTTTGGCTTCGGCTCCTGCAAAATAAACATATCAGTCAATGGTTAAGCATTTATGACTTGCACAGAGGGTAGGAAAAATGGAATCATGAGTAAATTAAAACGCCAGACGAGTGATTTGCACAAGATAAATGAAAATATACATTTGCATTTAATGATAACAAAATTTAATGTTTGGTCAGCATAACGAGCGTGTTAAACCACAGCCTTCACTCGATGAATATTTTGGTTAGAAATGATGACTGTGAATATTTAGAATCTTGTTTTAAAAAGGAATAATTACACATGAAGGTTTGCCAACGCGGAAACTGTAGAGTCGTGTTTATAATAACCTCATTATGGCCATGATAGAAACTGTATAATCTGATCTAAATGTCATAAGCAAACAGAGCAGATCCTGGTCAGACGGCTCGTTGAAAAGCGTATTTATTGAGTAATGGGTCGAGCCTGCTGAGGAAAATGATTTCTGCATAAACTCTTATCTACTACAATTTTCCAATTCGTTCATCTTTTAGAAATGTTTTTAAAATCGTGTGTCAAACAGCGTGTATCCTGACGAGATGCTATCCAAAAATTTCATTGTGACACAGTATTGCATAATTATATGTGGTCATCGAAAACATTGATATTGGATAACAGGGTCCTGGATGCATGATTGGATAACAGGGTCCTGGATGCATGATTGGATAACAGGGTCCTGGATGCATGCCTGTTCCAACGAATTAGGAATCACATGTACATGTAGTCTTTATTTACACATTACGCCATGAATATTCATGCAAGAAATAACGATATAAAGAGTATTCATCAGATTATGTTTTATAATAGTACAAGAACACGAGAATATTTGGCCATGGCAGAAACCTTAGGACCATATCTATATTACTTCATATTACCCTGGTCTGGGTCAACAACACTGTTTGCAAAGGCGTAGAAAGTCGTATTTACGTAGAAAAGGGTTAATACACTCAGTGTATATAAGCCATCAATTAATATTGTGCGGTTTGAATAGTTTTTATAACTTCTTATTATAAATGTTATGTGTACTGGACACGCTATTTTTGTGCTATATATACTGGACTTTGTTGATGGGTGTGCTGTCTGTTTAATTCACGTTTATTTATTTTTTATGTATTTAAATTGACGACGTAAAACCTAAGTAATATTCAAAGGAAGAGATGGGAAACTAACACCACAAAGTGGACACCTCAGAGAGCAGAGAAACAGGACACAGTGGAAACAGGACACAGGGGAAACAAGACACCGTGGATACACTCATCAAGTCAGCTGATATGCGACTACGAACGGCTGGGTTACGGGAAGAGTGAATTGAAGAAGTGAAGGTTATTACATGTATTATATATGGTATATTAGTTAACACAAGCGTTTTTGGAAATAGAAGATTCAGAGCTATATAAGTTCATGAACAGAACAGACTCTGATCAGATACATGGAGCTCCTACAGAGGCCATTTCATCTTGGTTTACTCTGTTTGCATATGTCTCGATCATATAAAGGGTTGAAAGTTGAGCCTCGATATAACGAACTCGGATAACTCGAACTTCGACATAACTCGATTTAAAAACTCGGTCCCTTCAAAACATTGTAATACAGAATTGTTCTAAATTTCACAATTTCACTTTCACTTATCTATAAAGACATACTACTGTTTGATGCAGGTCATACGTAATGCTGAAAGCTCATACAGGAACAGGTAGCATTACTTGCGACCTGCAGTAAGCTGTCGTATCGAGACAGTTTCCATTAAGCTGTCGTATCGAGACAGTTTCCATTAAGCTGTCGTATCTATACAGTTTTAAGCTGTCCTAGAGAAGCACTCTGATCAAGGTTATCACTGTTTGCCATGCAAATACCTCTTTCAAGCTGCACTCTTTCATACTGAAAATGTTAAACATTGAAGGGCAAATCCACTTTGAATTTCCAACAATTAACCCTTTCCCTGTTCTATGTTTATTCCAAATTTCAATACCTACTGAATATACATGGACAACACAGTTATAATGAAATATAGTTAAAGGTAGAACATTGTAGCCAGTTTAGAAAGTAAAGAAACAGATCCATTAAATTCCATTAGCAAACATATCAGACACTGATCTGGATGCACTCTGTTTGCAAATGTGTGAAAATGCGTTTATATGAAGGAAAGGGTTACATTGTAAGAGGAGTGTCCATGCTATTCCTCTTGTTGGTAAGTCCCTCTCCTAACTGTTAGCAAGTATACCAGACAGATCCACCTTTGTACATGTAGGCACTAAGGGTTAAAATAAAGACGCATTTACCATATTAACACTTTCCTCCATACATACGCCTGTCTACGCCTTTACAAACAGAGTAGACCCAGACTAGACGGCTCCTACAGAGGTCGTCTGATCAGGGTCTGCTCTGTTTGCTTATGATACAATATAGATAGGATTCTACAGTTTCTGCTATAGCCAGAATGTCCCATGTCCATGAGCTAGTATAACAGTTAATCTAGTTTACATGCATGACATCATTATTTCTCACATGAATATTCATGGAGTAAAGGGTAAAAAAGTATTCGAAAACAAAACAATTGTGCTATTGTTCCAATGCATATTAACAAAACTTGGGGATCGCTTCATCTCAATGAATAGTATATACAGTAAAACTTATCACAAGCGGTTATCAAAATAAGGTCTACTTACACGTCCTTAAGGCAGGTGGTAGCTTAATGCAGGTCAAAAGTAATACAAAAAGGAGCTTTCTGTACTATTTTGCCCTGCATTAAGCTACCACCTGCCTTTTTAACTGTCACATGTTCAATGCATGAATGGCCGCTAAGGGCAGGTTCCATAGTATGCACAGTTCAATGGACGAAATGAAGCAATAACTTATAAGAGCAGTCCTTAACCCAGTGCAGAGTTATTTGAAAACCCGACTGATCACGCAGGTACGGTGTAGCTGCGGGCTATAGAGCAAAAGAAGAAGACAGGTGGATTAACTATTAAGCATTTAGCATCTCTCTGATGTTGATTATGATACAATTTTATAGACATGTTGTCGATCTGGGGAAGGAGAGAGAACTAGGGTTGAACCGTTAACGCCAGTTGCCGAGTTTTCATATATTCGACCTTATTGATGAAAACTGTTGTAATCGGGGATAGAGGAGGGACTGTTTAAACTGACTGTTTAATGTACTGTTAACCATTTACTCCATAGTTACGTTTTTCTATGCCTTTGCATACAGAGTAGAACCAGATCAGACGACGCGTATAAGGGTCGTCTGATCAGGGTCTGCTCTGTTTGCCTACATTTTCTTATTTGGCAAAAACAAATCATAATCAATATACGATAATATAAAAGATAGTCTTATTAATATTCATGATGTCATCATTTCTTTCACGAATAGTCATTGCGTAGATGGTTAAAACATATATTACTGAGTAAAAGAGGCTAAGAAGGATACTTGCTGTAAATAGTTTCAATTTGCAGTAAAACATCTCTACAACGGTCACATTAGGGTTCTTTATCCATTTACTCCGTAAATACGTCATTCTTCGCCTTTGCAAACAGAGTATACCCAGATCAGACGGCTCCTATCAGGATGTGCTCTGTTTGCTAATGGTATAATATAGATATGATTATACAGTTACTGCCATGGTCAAAACAATCCTATGTCCATGTGCTATTATAACCATTAATCGAATAAATATTCATGACGTCATCAGTTCTTATTTATGGAGTAAAGTGTTAAGACAAGCGGTAGTTTAGTTAATTGCGGTTAAATGCAGAACTTTTCTATATGAGAAGGTGCACTACATGTACTTTCGTTCTTAACTCAGTATCCACCTGCTTTTCCTGTCATGTTTTTACTTTAATTGCAATTGTATTCGACAGTGGTTTTAAGTTTGCCCCTGCCACTAATCCCTTATGCATATTCAGATAATGAAGGTATGAATAATAAATGGCTGAATTTATAATCTCTATAATGTATTATGAATAAAGTTTTTTTATCATGACATATACATGTACCTTAGATTTTGACAAACGTTCTATAAGGTTTGCATTATTCCACTCAAAAACAAACGGAGCAGACTCTGATAAGACGGCTCCTGTGGGAGCCGTCTGATCTTGGTCAACTCTGTTTGCAAAGGCGCCAAAAAAATAAAAAAATAATACCTTTCTCCATGAATATTTATGCAGGAAATGACGATATCAAAATGGTATAAAACGGCGTATTAACACATGGACTATTTATCAAAGTAGAAACTGTAGACTAAGATCTATATAATTTCATAAGAATACAGAGACGTCACTAATCAGACGACTACTATAGGATCCATCTGATCTGGCTCTACCCTATTTGCGAAGGAGTTAAAATGAGTATTTACGGAGTGAAGGGTTTATTGGATGTTGCTTTTATTGATATTGGCATGTGAACACGGGAGTATCTGGCTAGTGCAGAAACTTTAATATCTGATCTATATCATTTCATAAACAAACAATGAAGACCATTGGTCTACTCTGTTTGCAAAGGCACCAGAATGTGTCTGTATCATACAAAGGCTTACAACACTGTAGACACCATATACACTGATAGACCCCATATACACTCTCATATCTTACCAAAGTCTCCACACATTTTAACGGTAACGGACAAATGATTTTGATAGAACCGAGTAACATTGACTGTCCGAGTTTAACCAACCAGTAACATTGACTGTCCGAGTTTAACCAACGAGTAACATTAACTGTCCGAGTTTAACCGAGTAACATTGACTGTCCGAGTTTAACCAACGAGTAACATTGACTGTCCGAGTTTAACCAACGAGTAACATTGACTGTCCGAGTTTAACCAACGAGTAACATTGACTGTCCGAGTTTAACCACCGAGTAACATTGACTGTCCGAGTTTAACCAACGAGTAACATTGACTGTCCGAGTTTAACCAACGAGTAACATTGACTGTCCGAGTTTAACCAACGAGTAACATTGACTGTCCGAGTTTAACCAACGAGTAACATTGACTGTCCGAGTTTAACACTTTCCATGTTCAGTGTTCATTAAGAAATAATGATATCATGAATATTGATTACCTGTACTTTCAATAATGATAATTTATACATGTATGATCATATGACCTACTTTACTTTGGCCGAAAATGTAAAAATCACATCTATATAAGTCCATAAGCAAACAGAGCAGACCCTGATCAGATGGCTCCTATAGGAGCCATCTGATCTGGGTCTACTCAAATCTACTCAGTTTGCAATTGTCACAGTGCTTTTTATATGAAGGAAAGTATTAACATAAACACACAACATATTTTGTTTATGCATATATCGTAAATACAAACGGCCATCGTTTCTTTCCAGCCATGCAGGTTTGTCACGTCCGTGGGTAGGCAAGCTCGTCGAAAATGTTCTGATGCCTATGTTAAACCGTTCACTACCTCAGTGGATTAGTTTTATTATTTAAGTGTATAATGTCGTTAACATGACGAAGAACGATGTACATTTAAGCATTTACTCCGTGAATATTCATGCAATGAATAATGATATGAATGTCACCTGAAATTTTATAATGTCACCACGAACACGGACTTGTTTATCATGACAGAGAGTGTATAATCAGATTTATTATTTCATGAGCAAACAGAGCAGACCTATATCAAACGGCTTCTACAGGGGTCATCTGATACATGTATGGATCTACTCTCTTTGAAGAAGCGTTAAGGGCATTTATATGGAGGAAATGGTTAAAGTCAATAATTAATCTCGCATTTTGATTAAACCTATTTATGCCTATTCTCCCGTAAAAGGGAAGCAGACACACGGTGTAGACCCAAGTCAGGCAGCTCCCGAAGAATCCTACTGATCAAAATCTGCACCGTTTTTGCTTCACAATTTATTTTCGAAACACCAGGAATCATGCAGAAGAAGCAACACTTCTCCGATAAAGGGAAGAAACTCTTGATAGGAAATTTATAATAACTGACAGAGTTACCGGTATGAAACATTCCATTTGTAATGATATTCGTCAAATTTCCAAATATCTGTTGCCATTTTGATTTATATCTCCACTATATTCAAGTGTCACCATGTAAGTGACAACGACTGTGTAATGAGTACATATATAATTTGGGTAACGGCGGGACGTCCGCGGCCATATTTAGTGGGACGGAATCAAACGGTGGACAAAGACGGACACTGGCGGACTCAGTAAAACTGGACGGAACATCTAATAACTAAACCAATTGCTACCTGCTTAGCCATAATGGCGACTCCTATAGATTTAACCTAATACTAAATAGTACTCTTGTGTATTAGGTTACAGCTCATTGAATATAAAATACTGACAACTCATCGATAACTGGTGAACTGTTGGTCTTGATCATTAGATTACATTATTTTATGTTAACTCTTTACTCCATCAATATGCCTTTCTTCCGCCTTTGCAAACAGAGTAGACCCAGATCAGACGCCTCCTTTTGTAACCGTCTGACCAGGGTCTGTCCTGTTTGCTTATGATATAATATAGATACGATTCTACAGTTTCTGCCATGGTAAAACATTCCTGTATCCATGTGCTGTTATAAAAATTAATCTAATTAATATCAATGATGTCATTATTTCATACATGAATGGTCATGGGGAAAAGGCTAACACAGCCCCTTTACATACGGGGACATAGGTCCAGATAAGAGGCGTAAATTATAACATTTTCTCCACCCAACCCGATGTTGTGACCACTCTCATCGAAATGATGATTTGAGTATATGGGTACTCTATATACATTTATCTGTCGCCCTGCGGGGTTAACGTCATTTGTGAACAAGTAAGAGAGTCACAATTATAAACACTTTAGCGCCCCTTTGTTAAAAACATGTCACGACTATACATGTCTATACGCTATCCACTGCTGCCAAATAAATAGAAAACAACACGAACATTGCTTGGTTTTGTTTGAGAAAAGCTATTGAAATCAAACTACCGTCTCTGCAAGACAGTTTAAGGTGGTGTGCAGGTTATCAGGTCTTGAACAAGATCATTAAGCCGAGTGTATATGTATGTCTATCTCGTACAATGTACATCAGTTGAACATTTATTTATGAATTCATCTATACTCTAATTTAGTTCTGATTCTGATCTAATCGACATACGCTGACATCCAAGGTTGGCAGCATTAAAAGCAACATACAGCCACCCTAGAGTAATTATCACATAATTTATCAAGTCGTGAGAGTTAACAGATTTCAAAACCGGTGTACTCGTAGGCATTAAGTTACAGCTAAATGAATGTAAAAGATCGATAATGCGACAAACGCTTAAGAAACACGGACGACTTTTACCAAAGCGTAAATGGTGTTAACAAAGGGACACTAAAAGTGTTTATATTGTGATCATGACTCTCCTGTTCCCTTTAAAAATATTTTAACCATACCCGCGTAGCGGCTGACATGTAACTAAACAGTATTATCCATAGATCAGAGGTTTACCAGTCATCATCTTTTACATTCAATCAGATGTAACCTTACAGGCTAATACCCACAAGCAGTATAGATGTCCTCATTACGGTCATGTGAATGGCCACTTTTAGTTATTCAATTATCCGCCATTTTGACTAAGCCCGCCAGTTTCTACCATTTCGATTGCTTCCCTACATTTACCCTACTGGTATTTATCAGTTATATATTGTTTAAGAAATAACAACTAATAAATCATTGCTAACAATAAATGAAACCTCATGACTTCCGAATAAGGGAAATTCAGACTTATTCACCTTCATTTATATATATTGTTATAACGTACTAAATTGTCAAACAAGTTCACCATCTTTTCCTCCCCGTTGTTTTACTTTAAACTGTTGGAAATAATAACGAGTGTTAAGAAATTTCCACTTTCTGTGGAAATCTGCCTATGTGCACGGAATGATGGACGAAATAAGACTTTTCCGAAATAATTCTGTCAAAACAAGAAAACGAAAGTTCTGTGACAGATGATTGCATATCACACAGACATAATAATTGGCCACCCCGTGAGACGATGAAAAAAATGGAATTAGCATTTTGCAAACGGTCTACAGACTAAGATTAGCCGCCAAACAAAAACTTCGGCATCCGATAAGGTGTTAACCCATTACATGTACATACTTAATTATGTTTATGCCTTACAAATGCATATATTTTGATACCATAACGGGTTGTCTGGTTTTACACTGCTGACATTGTGGTACCTTTACCTCATGGAGCAGCTCAAATTTTGACACATAACTATACATGGTTTTCAAACAGTTGGACAGTGCTTTTTGTTGTATCACATTAGATATAGCGAATAGTATTTACCAGATCACACCAATTTTACAGTAACACCTGCTTCAGGCTAACGCCTACTGACTACACATATAGGAATCTTAACCCTTTCCCTCACGTATTCGCAAACAGAGTAGACCCAGATCGGACGGTTCCCATAGGAGCAGTCTGATCAGGGTCTTCTCTATTTGCTTACATGTTTGTTTACTTACATTTTTGTTGTGCACCAAAGTGTGTTTTTCGTTTTACCTTAGATACAATATATAAAATATCGATGACCAAGTTTTTGACTACATAACAATACACTTAAAACAATTATGACACATTTCCGAATACTTTTTGAACACCCCATGTCTAAATTCAACCAAGCGATATACGATATACAGTTCTACATGAAATGAGTATTAAAATACCTGTGTGGATATACATACTCATTTATAGGTAATAATCGCATTTTATTATGTTTCATTTTTTTCGATTTTCATTACTTGTATCCTATATCAAAATGAAAATATTACACTAGGGTAAAGACGCATTAGAACCAATTCTTTAGGACTCAGAGCTACAGATAAAGGAGCACACCTTAGCCTTAAATAATAAAATCGTCATTTCTCCAGCAATACCTATACTGTGACCACTCTTCAGACACGTCACTTCAAGACCATGCTATAGAGTGCTCACGGTATAGGATTTGGTGGAGTAATAAAGGAGTTGTTCTTGAAAATATTTAACTAGTGCATTTTTTATGAAAATTAGCAATCGTTATCCAATCGTAGCGCTCATTTAAGAGTTAACCAATCGTAGACTCTAAATAAAGCTTCTTGTATTTTGTATCTAGCGCTCTTTGTGCGTCGTCCTTTGTATTACTACATTGTTTGTAAGCAATTGCAGACACAGCCATCAGCTTTCGCCTGTTTTATTTTCTGTGGCATTTTTAAGGCAAATGTGTTAAGAAGATTCTTACAGTCGTCTTCATCACAAATTGTTTTCATGAAACTCGTTTACTATAAATAATATGACACGATCTTGATATTCGTTTCATAGAAACAATTTGTAATGAAAACTCATGTAAGATCCTCTATTTACGCATCTTATCTAGACCTCTGTTAGATTTTTAAGGCAGAATCAGACTAATATGTGCAACAGAGACGCGAAGACTGACCAGAAAGTGCACTAATTGTTTTATATGGATAATAAACCATACTAGTAGTGGAGAGTGTTTAGCAGGGTAGACTCGGATCAGACGACTGAGTCTTAGATTATTCTCAAGTAGCCGGTAGGAAAATGCCCTGATTTATCTACGTAGGAGCATTACATTTTCCTTGAATAATACATGGGTACATAGCCCCGTATGAGGGTGTCCTTCTATAATCCCATAGGAGCATGTGTAGGAACATTGATTCTAGTAGAGAATTTATATACTTTCAGAAGAAAGTATATCATTTACATACACATGTATACTTTATATACACTTTAAGAATTTATATACTCTCATGCAGGTGGCTGCCTAATGCATGGTGAAAGTTATACAGAAAGCACCCAGGGGAGCTTTCTGCATGACTTTCATCCTGCATTAAGCAGCCACCTGTCTGCAAGACTGACATTCATACTAGTATAGTATATTGAACGTCCGGTTGGTGGTATTTTACTACGTATGGAGTATGGAGTTAACGGTAATAGTCTGTGTTTTATATTGTACATAAACTGTTTGTAAACTGACAAATGTTTCATGTGACACGACTCGTATGTTTCGTGATCTCATAGTTTGTTTATCCCATGTCAAGCGAATGTTTACTGTTCAAGTACATATGCCATAGCCCGAATGCTTAGTGCAAATGTGTTGAAAGTACACTGTCTTTATAAGGCGAAGTTACTTTTAACTCTTTTCTCCATGAATACCCATTTGAAACATTTGAAAACAACAGAGTAGAGTAGGCTCTTACGGGGTCTACTATGTTTGCTTATGAAATAATACAGATCTGACTTTTCAGTTTCTGTTATTGTCAAAACAATCATTTGCGCATTTGCCATTTTAAAACATCAGACAATACATATCCATAATGCCATTATTTTTACATTAATATCCATGGCATACATGGTTAAACTAGGTTTCATCGCGCACGTTCATTAATGTCTGGTGTGCCACCTCTACGTTTAGCACTTCCGGTACAGCTAATGTCTTCTCTTGTGTTACCTTACATAATCTATAACTTCCAATACTTCCACAACTGCCACTATGACTGTTACCGTTGCCACTACAGTCACTAGTATACAGCTGCTATAGTCCGACAGGGAATTCTTGACAGTTACGTCATCATTAGTTTACTTAACATATTATATTATATGACATGTTATTTCTTAAAAGAGGAGACCGTGAGTATTTGATTATGATGACATGCTTGTGGGGTCCGTAACCGATAGGATAAAGGCGCTCTCATCCGAATCAACATGTACCTGGTTCGAAACCCACATACGTCTCTTTTTCCCTTAACAACACATATGTCAAAAACAGAAAAGAAAGACCAAGCAGGACTAAACACGAACATGAAAAAAGATAAAAAAGAGAATAGATCCTATAGAACAAATATACTGACAAAAGTATTGAAACAGAACAACAAACAAATACAAGTATAAACGCACGTCAGTTTCGAACTCTGGTAGCGTGCATTCAAAGCCGCATACGCATCCTTTAGACCATGTTATCGGATATCCCGTGGTGTAATGTTTGTCATATTTATTAATTATCCTATTCACATCATATATTGAGGAAACCCTGTCTATGTTTAGTTTTGTTATTGTTTTGACGTAACTGCCAGACCTAGTTTCTTTAGTATTTGACTCACTATTTTCACTAGTTGCACGTGCAGCCACAAGTATGACATGTCAATGGAAAGAGTATTGATTTGTCTGCCCAAACGACCGGGAATGGGCACTACACTCACGTGCAAAAGCAAATTGTATTTGCAGTTGAAATACATGTAGTATAATTATAAAATATTGGCTGAAAAAATGGCGGAATCTAGCCGCAATGTTTGCGAAGAGCAGAGGACGTATTGTAGGATACGCGGACTGCTTGGCACCGGCGTACCCGGTGGATATCGTATTTATTAACATTTGAGCAAAAAGGGAGATGTTAGAATGTTGTTAAACAAGGAGCCCAGAGAAAATGTAACACGGGATGAGACGTGGCTGTACTTGTTGTGTCCCTGTCCATAAATACAGTCCCTGCCCATAAATGCAGTAGTGCTAGAAGAAAATACTTAGAAAGCACCAAAGAGAGATTAGAAATTACAAATTCTGGTTCAAATTAAAATGGTAGCACTTGAAAATGCTTTCATGTAGAGGGGCAAAATGCTAGACATTGTTAACTTCAATACGCACAATTCAGAAATGAAGGGTCCAAAACAAATCTAACACAACTCAGTCATTTTTTTAAACATTTACTGCCATATGGCACACGCACTTATTCATGCGTGACACTTTCACTTTTACCATCTAAATTAGCCGAGGTTTCGCAATGTTTCGCGAGTATAACTCTAAATACTGTCCTGAATGTCTGACAGCTTAGAAAAATGCTTTATCGATGCTTACTTAAATAATAAACCTTACTTAGACTCTTTTCTAATTTTCTAAATGACACAATACTCATTAAAATCCCACTGAAACAATCTTCCCTTTTCCTTTAACAGACCCTGGGCCTTGCTTTATAATGTGCCAAATGGAATTTTACACGTTGCACGTTTGATCCACAGGGCGGATCAGCGAAAGACACATGCCCCTGAATAGATAAGTGGACGGGATAAATACGCAACAATCATCTCATCAGTGGACGGGTTGGATAAGCAACTCTCATCTCATCACTGGACGGGGTAACTAAGCAACTATCATCTCATCAGTGGACGGAATGAATAAGCAACTATCATCTCATCAGTGGACGGGATAACAAAGCAACTATAATCTTATCAGTAGACGGGATAACAAAGCAACTATCATCTCATCAGTGGACGGGATAACTAAGCAACTATCATCTCATCAGTGGATGGGGTAACTAAGCAACTATCATCTCAGTACTATCAGTACTTTGATTTCCTTCTAATCCCCGTGATTCAAATTCCCCTGCATGTACTGCTTGAATGATAAACAAGCAAGGTTTTACGCAAGCGTAAAATGGCTGCGTAACATGCCTTTAAGCAGGATAGAAGAAAAAGAGGGAGCAATATTGTTTAATACTTTTAATTAACGGATACATTGGGAAAATATGACTGTAATGTATAAATTAATAGCAGAAACGAGGGAATGTTTTAATGAGCCATGATGCATAGTACCTGTGTATGCCACCAATAATACACATTACATCACATATCAATGTTATTCATATGCTGAAACACACTGACGTAGAAACCATTATCACATTAAAGTATTTCCGTCAATGGCCATTTGTTTACCTCTATTCAATTTGACCTTCATATTTAAAATTGATTAAATCTATATTTTTAACACTTTTTCAGCAATTATTTTAATACAATTATTAAGTAAATGTCCTACTGTAGTTCATAAATGTTAAACAACACCTTTTAAGAGCTAAATAAAAACATTAATTTTTACCTGAAAATATGCAAAAAAGAGGTGTCATATAACTCACTTTTCCAGATTGGTTTTTTAAAAAGTTCTTTCAAAAGAATCATTCCAAATATCTTCTTTAGTCCTGTTGATGTATTAATAAGTCCTTATTATATGATAAATGTTCCAAATTAACTTTTCCCCAACACCACTGTATTTCAATTATAGCAAACATGCGAGGGCTATTCAGTATGTAATGAAACTAGCGCTCGGTTTTCCTTGCATTGCACGTGGCCGCTAATCCCTTTATATACACGTTCAATTCACTATCTACCCTTTACATACCAAATATGTGTAGGTTGGTTACATAAATATTGCTAAAAGTGTACATGTACATTGAACAGCTCTACTCGTATGCACTGCGGTTTGGTTGGAAAACGATCTCAAGAAAGCGTTAAAATTCGGAATCCATTTGTTTGTTTCTTAAATAAACCATCAGTTGCATTTAATACTGAATGTCCCTCGTATGATTTGCTATGATTGAAATTGGAACATTTATCATATAATAAGGACTTATTGATACACCAAGAAGATATTTAGAAGGAAACTTTTGATAGTTTTTTTAAAAAAAAAAATATCTTGAAAAGTGAGTTATATGACACCTCTTTTTTGCATATTTTCAGGTAAAAATTAAAGTTTTTATTTAATTCTTAAAAAACTTTGTTTAACATTTATGAACTACACTAGGACCTTTACTTAATAACTGTATTAAAATAATTGCTGAAAAACTGTTTAAAATATAGATTTTATCAATTTTTAATATGAAGGTCAAATTGAAAGAAAGTAAACAAACGGCCATTGTCGGAAATACCTTAAGTGATGTTCACAAGGCATACAAACTCCCATATCCATCGGAGGATACTTACAGTCTACATGAAATTATTCGAATAGGTCGACTCAGTGCCCATTAACTTTTTCACTCATATTGTCCCCAAATTAAGAACAGGTTAGTATAAGATATACATTTAAATGGAAGCAAATTCATGCACAATGGTGAAATATGTAAAATGGTCAACAAAACCACGAGTAAAAGGTCTCAGCTAAAATAACTTTACCAAAGTCAAAATGCAAACAATGGACTTATATTTTTATGTACAAAATGGTTTAAAAACCAAAAGCACGTAAACTAAGGATGCTAAGAAAAAATGAGAGAAAAAATATAAAGCTTCCACCGAGGATCGAACCCACGACCTCACATTTCCTAAGTCATCGAGCGGAAACAGGTAGGCGATGAAGGTCTGGGACAGGTAGGCGAGGAAGGTCTGGGACATCTCTACCTGCTTAAATTATACAGAGGTCCAGTTTAAGAATAACTTCTTTATTTCCCCCACTAAATCCTAAGTTGTGACCAGTCCTCAGACTCGTCTCTTCGGTCCGATTCTACGCACGTTTATCTGTTGCTCTGTAATAAATAGTTAAGACATTTGACCGGGTCGAAAGGTTAATTACTCAGGATGTTACTCTCACCATATCTTTGTTTACGATGTGTTCTTTTGTGCACGCGCTGTTACACGGTAAACGCGCTTCTCTAAAGCGGCGAATCAAAATATGTCTAAGTTTCGGACTTTAAGCAATGTGGTAGGTTAACTAAGAAATATGCTACATTAACCCTCAATTTGAAAGAGACGTCTTTGCTAACGGCGTAGACCCAGATCAGAGGAACCGTCTGATGATAAGAGTATTTATTTGATGTATAATTTACTACAGATGGACACGGGGTACAACCAGCTTCAAGTCTATAACTTAGCCCCAGGATCGTTCTAGTGTGATAACTAAGATGGATTTATCAGCATAATTTTGTACATATTCATCCGATATAGCATTTTAAGAATACATGCGCGTGAAGGCATATGTTGGATTACTGGTCAAGGGTATGATATGGAACAGTTTGAGTCAATGTGATGCATTGATTTGACAGGTGTGCGTGCAAATACTGGATTATTCGCCAAGATAACGACACTTTGAGCGAGTATGTTGCATTTATTAGTAATACCTTACTGCACTCTAGAACGTTTATCAGCTGTTTGCACTGCACGTCCGCTGCGAAGTCGTGATAAACGATACAAACCAGAGGGCCAGAGAAGATGCGCAACTTTAAACATTTTCAAGAATAGCTCTTTTATTTCTCCACCAAACCGTGGAAACGATTCTAAAAAGGTGGTCACAGTAAAGGGTTTAGTGGAGAAATAACGATTTTAGTACATGTACATGTATTTGCGTACGCACGTTTTTCTGTAGCTCTGCATACAAACTGTTTGGATCCAGATCAGATGTCAAATAACTCGGCTTCCTACCAAGATTCAAACTGTTTGATACTCAGGTTGCATATTTGAAGTGCAATAGAAGATCACGTGACTTATTTTCTGGTCCTTCGGGATCATTTGTTTTGATGTTATTAGTTTTGAATACTGCTTAAGCCGGTGCTATGGGGCATGAGTATAGTGTTGCCCTTTTAATTACTACTCATGAACAGACTCAATAAAACCGGGTCTGCAATTTTCTGTTTTTGCATTGCTAATTTTGCTTTCAAAGGATCTCCCACTTTCAGGATATATTTTAGAATTGTAGCGCGTGTCAATACTTATCACTGATGACCATGGGTCATAAGTGTGCAAAGAGTTGAATTATTGTTGTCTATAACATACTAGCACGATGCAAACACAGGTACATGTTACGGCTAGCCACATGTTGGGTTTATTCGTATGACTATACAAAACAAGAAATATCTTTTAAAAAAGATATTCAGCGGCATTCAAATATTGACACAATGTACAAAACAATATCTGCAATATTTATATCAATGTAGTACAGAGAACTAGATCTATGAAGGGTTGCTTGTTATTATACTAGCAGAGAAGCATGCAATGAAAATGACTTGGAGTAGAAGAAGCAGTTATTGAAATAGTTCAAGTTGCTTTTATAGGAAATCACTTTTAAAATGTACGATGTCAAAGTAATGTTCTAAAACTATCTCAAGTCAGTTCATTATTTTACCTATTATAAAATGTACATGAAAGCGCGTATATTTGTATTACTTGAAGATAATACACTTTAAAGCATGAAGTTTTTTGTTTGTGCAGAGTCTGTAATTCCTTAAAGAACGGTATTTATTTAGCCTAGATCAACGCTTTAATCGACTTGTGTGTATCATCATTAATGACATCATTAACTGAATCTACACGTATTTTTAAAACAATATAAAGTTAGCAACTTCAACCTACGTCTATGATCCCAAGCCCCATGTGAAAGAGCCGTAGCAATAGCCTTCAGTAAGTAGCTTTATATCAAAGAGGGCCAACAACCAGAGCATCGGTGCTGTGGTCGGGGATAGAAATGAATACTATTAATACCACTACTCTAATATACTAAACAAGCCTTCTTCTTTATTTCCTATAACACTGCCTGTGATTTATGGTGGTTTCGGCAAACTACCTGTTCGTAAAAGTAAACTTTATTATCAAATGTTGTATTAATTGATAGCAAAATGATAGTAAAAGTTTGAAAGTTTAATAGTGGTTTCGACAAACTGGTAATATTGCTCAGCAACCATTACCATGAGGTGATAAATATCAGTACATCAGTACTTTGATTTTATGGGAATTTCCAGGTCTTAAAATCTATTTTAAGAACAGAACTTTCGACAGTAGACAGTCTTCGGTCCCATTCTAAATATCTGCGTAAATAATGATTTTCTGTACTATCTGGCGTTTTGACTGAACTCTAAGAAGTTTATAGAACATGTCTGTGTAATATGATGCCTTACATGTGTTGTGATTATGTTAATTATTGCATTGAATTTAATTTGCGAGGCCGAAGCAGGTAATTATCATAAAACATAGTGTTTTGAAATACCTACACTATCGGAAGGATTACCTCAGAAAATTCGACACGTTAGCAGACTGTATATCAGAATTTTACATAGTTTGGCAATGTGTAGAGGCATATAAAAAGGTTGTATGCCAGTCAAGGTATTAACTAATGAAAATACCGTTTACTATTAAATACTCGTAGGTCATATGCAAATTACAATGTAACATAGTTTCTCATTGGTGGAAAACTAGAACATAAGTGAAAATAGACAGCTAGCCGCTGAAAAAAACCAACAGCATATAGCTAAGGTCGATTTTGATAAAACAATCCGATTTACTATATAACATTTACATTTCCCAGTAATTGCGTGTGAATCACTAAATTGTATTTATCATGCAACGTCACGAAATACAGTCACTTCCTACTAGCATAATATTTTCCACGTCGACGCTGTATTTTGTGAGGTATAGTGCATGTGAACTGACCCCTCTGGGATGCACGTATGGTTCAGCCAATAGGAGGAAAACAGAAGGGCGAAAAAGGCATAATTAAACATAAACATCAAATTTAACACATTTGCTCACCTTTGTCTCAACTATTTGTCCAGATAAAATGATTAAATCAAGTTTGTTTATGTTGTAAAAGTCGATGACGTCACTGCACGCCCACATGCCGTCACATATATCGCACTTACATGTATTTTCATTCAGGGGACGAAACCGCTTTAGCAATCTTTCTTTTTCTTCATTTTCTCCATTTTCCTGGGTGTTGCATGATAAAAGAATTACCATGCTAGTAGTTTGGAAGTTAAGCTGTATTTTGGCTCGTCAGAAAAGTAGTTAAATGCTCGCCAAGGCTCGCATTTAACAACTTTTCCAACTCGCCAAAATACAGCTGAACTTCCAAACTACTAGCATAGTAATTCTTATGTACATGTAGTTGTTTACTGATTGAACCATTTCTCTAATATGTAAACGCATTTCAGGCCTTTGCAAACAGATTAATTATCATTATTATAATAGATCTGAGTTCTACCAATACTTAAATACATCCTCTAGTGTACATATGCCGTTAGAAAACATCCACTTCATATAAACGCCTTTTCACGCACCTGCAAACAGAGTAGACCCAGACCAGACGGCTCCTATTTGATATACACGTAGCTGGTTCTACCTTGGTATAGGCTGCAATGTTCCACCTTCATTGTAACTAGTTTGTCCATGACTATTCAGTAGGTGTTGAAATTTGGAATAAATAAGGAACAGGGAAAGGGTTAAACTATTAGTTTGTTGCGACTACCTGTGCATGCGAAACAGGATATTGGACATTAGGACAAGTACACGCACACTCTTTGTATAATGACTATAGCACTGTTGATACCAATATTACTATAAATGTACAGTC
This sequence comes from Azorinus chamasolen, assembly GCA_963576725.1. Taxonomy (NCBI): domain Eukaryota; kingdom Metazoa; phylum Mollusca; class Bivalvia; order Cardiida; family Solecurtidae; genus Azorinus; species Azorinus chamasolen. The sequence continues at coordinate 8,631,558 of OY755236.1, read as the reverse complement.
GGCTGAGCGGTCATTCGGACTGAAAGTAGACTATAACTAGGTACTTTACTTTTTTTTATTACCTTACGCTACTGACGGATTTCATGCACAGGTCGAACATGGACGGAAAACAAACCATCTACCAGCCAGAGGACGTGATAAGGGACATTGGGGGCTGTGGAAGATACCAGATCAGACTATCAACAATTGTCCATTGCATGAAGACAATCTGCTGCTGGAGTATATTCTCAATGGTGTTCGCCGCGGCCACACCCAGATGGACATGCTTGGACGATTTCACAGACAATGAAACAACGCAAGTCAATAGTTCGCATATAGACTGGTCAAAATCATGTACAACACGAAATGGGACCAAATGTTCAAGCTTTCTGTTCGACACTTCCGTAATGGACACAATTGTAAGCGAGGTAAGTCAGTAATGAAAGTTCAGTACTATAACAATAGTTAAGCAAACTATATTTGTTGTGTAAAAAAGTGTTGTGTGATATTAATCCATTCCTTCATATTGACGCCTTTTCACGCATCTGTACAAGTCACTTTTGAAACTATTGTGATAAATTGAACATTTTCTATTATGGAGCAAATCCTCTATTTATCAAAATGGTTTACAAATTACAAAATTCTAAAATTGTCATTGTTTCTAATAAACACTCCTTTTTGAAAGATTTATTCAAAAAGATTTGGTCTAAAAATAGCATTTGAGGGAATTAGTTAACAAGTCACAAGTGGTGTACATTATTCCTAAATGCTATCACACCTGTCCACGCATATATAGTTATGTATAAACAGCTATACCTGTCCATACACACATACATACATATGCTTGTACCAACTCGCCTATACGTGTCCACATACGCTTATACCACTCCAAACACACCTAAACATGTCATCCTACATTTATATACATTTACCTGTCCATACACACCTATACCTGTCCATACACACCTATACCTGTCCATACACACGTATACCTGTCCATGCACAATTAAGCATGTCTACATTCACCTATATCTGTCCAAACACACATATACCTGTACACACATATACTCTTAACTGAACACACCTATACCTGTCCATAAACACACACATATTCCTGTCACATACATTGTACATGCACACACATAATTATATATGTAAACATACCTATACTTGTACAAATACACCTAAATATGTACATATATTTCCTTGTACACGCCAGTACATGTAAACACCCACATTCACCCGTCCACACATACATATACCTGTACACACATATACATATATCCACATATACTGTTTCCTGTAAACACTAGCACATCTTTACCTGCATACACACATATCTGTTCACACATATAGCTGTACACATACCTATACCTAGACATATTTACCTATCCACACAAACATTAACAATGTCAACACATACCCATACATACACACCCACAACACACCCACATGCACACACATAAGCACAACACGCGCATGCACACACGCAAGCACACACGCAAGCACACACGCACTCACTCATGCACACTCGCACACAAACTATACCTGTTCATAAAGACATTCTTCTCCACATACACCTTTATCATTCCACACACCTACACCTGTCCATACATTTATACCTGTCATCACATATACACTGCTTAGAATATTTCTATGTAAATACATATATCTATCTTTACACACATATACCTATCCATAAACATAGTCCTTTCCACCTATATCTCTGTTCATACCTGTACCCACACACATCTGCTTGTTGACACACCCAAGTACCCGTCCACAAACACATGTATACACGTATTATTGTTCACGCACCCCTGTACCTGTCAACACTAATACACCTATACATCTCATACACACGCACCTGTCCACACTAATACACCTAAACATGGCATACACACGCACCTGTCCACACTAATACACCTATACATGTCCATACACACGCACCTGTCCACATTAATACACCTAAACATGTCATACACACGCACCTGTCCACACTAATACACCTATACATGTCCATACACACGCACCTGTCCACACTAATACACCTATACATGTCATACACACGCACCTGTCAACACTAATACACTATTTAGAACATTTCTATGTAATTACCTATACAGTGGAGCTCACTTATAACGAAGTCCTCGGGACCCTCTGATTTCTTTCGTTTTACCAAGTTTTGTTATATCAGGTCCATTTTACTATACGTAATCAGAGAGGGGGAATAAATTTTATTTTGTTATATGCAATATTTCGTTATATCCAAGTTCGTTATAAGTGAGCTTCACTGTAACTGTCTTTAAACACAAATGCCTGTCAATAACGCCTTTACTTGTACCAACGCACCTATCTTGATACATACGCATGCACCCATACACTAGTTCGTATGGGATACGAGCTGACATTAAAACCAATCTTAAGGTTATAACAGAGGTTTGATCCAATCCCAAAATAACGCAGCATGTTACGGAAGAAGACTGAGCGATTATTCATTCAGAGAAACATATGCATGTGCATACTCAGATGTTAAAATCGCCATTTCTCAACCAAACCTATGTTGTGACCACTCTTCAGTTGTCTCGTAGGGTTGGTGGAGAAATAAAGAGTTATTTACGCATCTTGTCTGGACCTCTGTAATCATGAGATTTACTGTTCATTAAACAAACCATTTACCAAATTTACATAGTTCTACAATGGACCATTTGTAGACACGTTGCCTATAAATGTGGTTATCAATACACTACGATTACTTGTCGGCTCTACTATTAAATATATTATCAGAGCAACAGATAAAGGTGCGAACTAAACTCGTCATTTCTCCACCAATCCCCATGTTGTAAAGTACAAACAGTAACACATTGGTCTCTCTCTATATATACATACATAAATAAAACTGATCAAAGCAATACACCAAATTTGTAGAAGTAATTTTACGCCTAAAATAACCATAAGACGTTATCTGCTTCAGTTCTTCAAGGACATGATTTTGGATAATGAAGAAACTCCTTGTAACTTTGAGTCTAATATGGATACAATCTGTTATCATGATTTTGCAACTAGTATCCATAGAGTTAATGTAAACCTATCTAAACTATAAGTGAAAACATAATTATGAATAGTCTTAATAGGGTTAATAGAACTATACTTAGCAAAACTGATAAATACCCCAGGGACTATTTTGGGTTTTCTTTTCATAGATGGTGAAAACATAAAGTTTTGTTTTTAATTTATGAAATGTAATCATTTTTAAATTATTTGATGGAAAGTACACCAATATTTGTGAGATAATGATGCTGTAATACATTTAAGAACAATGCATAGTACCGTCAATACTGTGTATGGTCACCATCAGCTCTCACAACAACCATGCTCTGAGCCCTCGTGCACATGCTGCAATTCCTGATTAATGCTACACGTGATATTGTTCCATTCCCCACGGATCCTTTCCTACAACTCTGTGATATTACGTAGCACACTTTCTCCCCTGTGTATGTGTCTCCCCTTTGTATGGTTCGAGCCTGTGTCCCAGCTACACGCAACGGTTGACTAAACACCGCTAAAACTGGTCACAGTCGATCAAGCATCTCCATACACACATTTTTTTTATTCTAACGTCAAATAACATTCTAATGCAACAATTTTGTAACACGCATTCTGATTGGTCCACGTGACAAAATTTGAAGCATGTAAACCACCGATATACTGTCGGAAAAAATGAATATACTGTCGGAAACCGAATCACTAGAAAATTTACTACGTAATATTCATACGCGCATTCATAGTAAAATTGAATGAATGGGTCTGAATGAACAAAGACACTGGCTGAATGAAATGTCAAATTTTTCAATTTGCTTCTTTTTTCAACACAATTTATTGTTGTTGTCAATGTGAGTCTGGCGATTCTACTCAAATATCTGTCGCAAAGTCCAACAAGTTAATCCTGAGTCCATTTATTTCACATGTTGATCTAATTCACTGTCATTGAACAAACGTTTCTCTTCCTCTATTCTGTTTTGAGGTGTATGTGGCACATGTACCCTGTAAATATAAGATTTAAGGTATATAACCATGTAGCTGTGAGATTTATATCCATGCTGAAACTATTTAAGAAGGACCTGACAACACTTAATCATTACCAACCGATCAAAGACAATGATCTGAAAACACTAAAAAACTCAGGTTTCCTCTCTGCCATAAATCACAAATCTTTCCAGAGAAATGTGGTTTGACATAACCTTGAATTTCGCTCTTCGTAGTATAGATCTACATAGAAAACCTAAGATCTCTGACAAACGTACAATTTATGAGTCATGCAGGAAACATGTCCTGTAAATCTCTGAAAACATACCTGATAAAACTGCACCCGTGATCGAACCATTTCATTCAGTAACCTAAACGTTCAGTCGATTATTAAGACTCATATACACACCCAGGCCTGTTGGTGAGCGTGTGCTGAACGAAATGATGAAAACAATTTCTGCTGAGGCTTGTTTCGTCAAAAGTTTTAAAACACAAATCACTGTGTCCGAGAGACCGCAATCATGCACTAGCTGATGGCCTATGCTGGTGTCAAAACCGGGGAAATAATGACAAAGTCCGGTCATCAGAATGAAGCCAGTGTCCGAAGCTATAATGCCGACTCGTCCGACAATCAGAAGCGGCAGTATTCTTCAATTCTTCAAGGACAGTCCCATAATGAGAAATCGCCCCACCCACTCTAGACCACTCGAGGCTCTTTGCAAATTCCAAACATGCCTGTAGATTGTCGCTCCTGATAATTTCTACTTGGCCTATCATCATTCTCATCAAATACACCAATCAGCCAAAGTATCTTGAATGTGCAACCAGTTCCACATTGTAAACAATTTAAAAATAAATAATTCCGTTGTCCATGTCCACAATTATTGTGGAATTTCGAGCAATGTCGAGGTCAACTTTGATTCATCTTTCGTAGTTTTGAAAGGGACCTACCGTCAGAAATTCAAAGGACCATGACTTAACGGTTTTCATTTGTGAAAATCAAAGTATCAAGTGAAAACACCACTTCTTGGTATATTAAATATAAGCACAATTGCCAGGTTTCGGGAGAACTATTTTCTATATGCGTAATGCGGAGATATGCGGTGTTTCATGACGTCATGTTATGATGACAGAGAGAAAATATCAAAGGACTTAAAGTATTGTTTGTTTTTTACCATCAGGATCTATGGTTTCATTAGAATAGGGATAACCGTTGCGTATTTGAAGATTTGCAGCAGTATATTGGTGGTTTATATGTCGCAAATAATCGTTTTACATGTTCCGCTAACGCGTCGCATGTAAAACTAAATTTGCGACATATAAACCACCGATATACTGCTGCAAATCTTCAAATACGCAACGGTTATCCCCTAAATAATATTTATGTAGGGGTACTTAGCAGTTTTGCGAAGTATATGTGACAACCTGGCATTTTAGAAGTGATCAACAAAGTAACTAGATCTGTTACATGTACTTGATATCGACGCTCACGATTCTATTCGCCGATGTTTCAGATTTATTCGGGCTGGGTTTTAGTTTCGTATTTGTTCATGCTATTCGCGTCTCTCCGACCACTTCCGAGAAAAGCTGTTACGTAAACAATGGATGGATCGGGTGATCATTGGCAAAACGCGGAAATCTTGAAGGGTAAAGGTCGATAATACTTGCAATAAGTATTGATGAAATCGGTTTATTTTGTATCAAATAATAACAGGGTCATTTTTCGATATAAGTTCAAATTGACACTCTTCATTACATAACGATGATTTAGCATAACAAAGACCAAGTTTTATGATATTATTGAAAACATGAGTCCAGTGAATATACTTCCTCTTTAAAAAGTACATAAATGTAATACGACTCGCTGTGTCTGTATTGAATGTTTCATTTCAATACATCTACATCTAACTATTAAGATTGTTATTAGTGTCATCAGTATGGGCGGACACTTTATATTTACGTTGCGTTACTTTCACGACTTAATAATCAAACATCGCCTACCTACCTACACGAGCCGGAAAGTTTTCCAAAATCCATGTGTACTGTTGTACCACATGACAAATGTTGATGGTTCATAAGGAAAATTAACCATAACCGCTGTTTATTTTAATACCGGTGTAAATCAGGTGATGTTTTGTATGGGCAAATAGTTACAATAGGGTTTGGTGGAGAAATGACGAGTGTATTACCGGAATACGTACATTTATCTGTAGCTCTGGCTGTACTGTACCTTTCTGGGAATAATTATACAATTTATATTGGTCAGATCTATTATAATTTCATAAGCAAACAACAGAACAGATCCTAATACCATGGCTTCTACCGGAGCCGTCTGATCTAGGTCTTCCCCGTTAGCAAAGGTGTGAACAAGCCTTTATATGAGAGAAAGTGCTAAATAATATTTTATTCCCAGTGGTTCCTGGTATGCGACATGTCTTGGGTACCATCCACTATAGCATCGATCCAGATGGCTGGTTTGTTTGCTGGCAACATATTTTCCGGCCACCTGGCGGACGCCCTGGGAAGGAAGTTGCCACTGTTTATGTCGCTTCTTATACTCATCGTCTTCAATGGAATGTCGTTCTTGGCTCAATCATGGATAGTGTTTGCTGTCGCAAGGTACGTGTTAGTCAGGGTTATGCAGCACTCGTAGTCCCTCGTCTAATTCCGACAATGCCGATCATTGTGGAGATGTATGGACGACTGTTCAACATTCTGTTTGTCGGAATAAGAATACGTCAATAGTAAGAGTAGAAAATAGAAAATGTCTATAAAGTAACATGATCTTACACAAATGCGTCGACTTTGAACAGATTTGCCACATTTTACAAGGAAACAGTAAAACTAATATAGGCGTATGAGTGTCATAATTAATAGAACAGATACCAGCATTATATACATGATCAAGGGTAGGACCATATTGGTCATGGTAGAAACCTCCAGTCAACACGGGGTTTGGTGGAGCAATGACGAGTGTAGTATTGGAGTACGCACCGTTACAATGTATCTGTAGCTACACATACACTCGCTCATATAACTGCCATCACTTAACCCTCTGAAGCCTTTGCAAACAGAATAGACCCAGACCAGTGAATGACAGTACTCTCTGCTAACAGACCAGTGAATGACAGTACTCTCTGCTAACAGACCAATGAATGACAGTACTATCTGCTAACAGACCAGTGAATGACAGTACTCTCTGCTAACATACCAGTGAATGACAGTACTATCTGCTAACAGACCAGTGAATGACAGTACTATCTGCTAACAGACCAGTGAATGACAGTACTTTCTGCTAACAGACCAGTGAATGACAGGACTATCTGCTAACAGACCAGTGAATGACAGTACTCTCTGCTAACAGACCAGTGTATGACAGTACTCTCTGCTAACAGACCAGTGAATGACAGTACTCTCTGCTAACAGACCAGTGAATGACAGTACTCTCTGCTAACATACCAGTGAATGACAGTACTATCTGCTAACAGACCAGTGAATGACAGTACTATCTGCTAACAGACCAGTGAATGACAGTACTTTCTGCTAACAGACCAGTGAATGACAGGACTATCTGCTAACAGACCAGTGAATGACAGTACTATCTGCTAACAGACCAGTGTATGACAGTACTCTCTGCTTACAGACCAGTGTATGACAGTACTCTCTGCTAACAGACCAGTGAATGACAGTACTATCTGCTTACAGACCAGTGAATGACAGTACTCTCTGCTAACAGACCAGTGAATGACAGTATTCTCTGCTAACAGACCAGTGAATGACAGTACTCTCTGCTAACAGACCAATGAATGACAGTACTATCTGCTAACAGACCAGTGAATGACAGTACTCTCTGCTAACAGACCAGTGAATGACAGTACTATCTGCTGACAGACCAGTGAATGACAGTACTACCGGTATCTGCTAACAGACCAGTGAATGACAGTACTCTCTGCTAACAGACCAGTGAATGACAGTACTATCTGCTAACAGACCAGTGAATGACAGTACTATCTGCTAACAGACCAGTGAATGACAGGACTATCTGCTAACAGACCAGTGAATGACAGTACTACCGGTATCTGCTAACAGACCAGTGAATGACAGTACTCTCTGCTAACAGACAAATGAATGACAGTACTCTCTGCTAACAGACCAGTGAATGACAGTACTATATGCTAACAGACCAGTGAATGACAGTACTATCTGCTAACAGACCAGTGAATGACAGTACTACCGGTATCTGCTAACAGACCAGTGAATGACAGTACTCTCTGCTAACAGACCAATGAATGACAGTACTCTCTGCTAACAGACCAGTGAATGGCAGTACTCTCTGCTAACAGACCAGTGATTGGCAGTACTCTCTGCTAACAGACCAGTGAATGACAGTACTATTTGCTCTGTTCAAAACTTAACAGTGTATTTTCCTGATTATCACATTAGTTTACTGTGAAAAATTATGGCCACTTAACAATTTACGCTATAAATACGTCATTCAAGGTCTTTCAAACAGAGTAGACCGAGATCAGACGGCTCATATAGCAGCCGTCTGATCAGGGTCTGCTCTATTTGCTTATGAAAATAATATAGATATGATTCTGCCATGGCCAAGTTTTCTTGCGTTCTTGTGCAATTATAAAAAAAAATCTAATTAACAGTGAAGAAAATAATCAAAATAGGGAATTAATATAATACATAAATACTTGAAATGCTCTGATCTAATATTTCGACCACTAAGGGCCTTTTTCAAAGATTATCATGTCAAAATACACTTCACATTTTTGTTACATGCATTCAGCCATAAAGTCAAAGAGAATAATGTTGATCCAGGGTCATGGTGACATTGGTTGTTATTTGAAATGTCATGACGTCATCTAAATGACGTCATCAAATGACGTCATGGGTGCAACGACGTCATGCATGAATTAGCGCATTATCCTCTTTGATGTTACAGCCAAATGGTCTGTACGTTCTCAGCCTCCATATCCAATCAGTTTCACGGATCTGTCTTTCAGTTCTACATGCATGGAACATCCGTTTCAAAACTACAAATCTCACATCATCACTGCTATGACCACCGATTCCAAAATGTCTGTTTATTGGCTTCTCTTATTGGTTTATTGGCTTAAAGAAGATACCAACAACTGCCAATCGTAGCATTCAGGCGTGATAAAAATCTATGTGACACACTGGTGCATTCAAAAACTAACCGGATTGTTAGACCAAGCAATACAGTCTGTTCGTAGGGTTGTGCTACTTGCAGTATTCTTGAAATGTCAAGTATTAGACACACAAATAGGCAATCAGTTTATAATGTATCTACCAATATTAACTGTAGAGAAAGAAATGTAGTATATGCAATTAAATGCAGTAAATGCAATAGAATGGTGTATGTCGGTGAAACTGAGAGAGAAATTCGGGAGAGAATGAAAGAACACCTGAGTGATGTGAGGCATGAGAGAGAGAAGCCAATAAACAGACATTTTGGAATCGGTGGTCATAGCAGTGATGATGTGAGATTTGTAGTTTTGAAACGGATGTTCCATGCATGTAGAACTGAAAGACAGATCCATGAAACTGATTGGATATGAAGGCTGAGAACGTACAGACCATTTGGCTGTAACTCAAAGAGGATAATGCGCTTATGCATGCATGACGTCGTTGTACCCATGACGTCATTTGATGACGTCATTTAGATGACGTCATGACATTTCAAGTAACAACCAATGTCACCATGACGCTGGATCAACATTATTCTCTTTGATTTTATGGCTGAATGCATGTAACAAAAATGTGACTTGTATTTTGACATAATAATCTTTGAAAAAGGCCCTTAGTGGTCGAAATATTAGATCAGAGCATTTCAAGTATTTATGTAATCTAATTAATATTCATAATGTCATTATTTCTTATATGAATATTCATGGAGTAAATGGTTAAGCTCTGATCAGCTGCATGTTTTATTTCCGGTTCATCCAAGTCATTGAGAAACTATTGACTTAAGTGTCGAACAGCAGGACTCCTACCTAATGAGAAGTCGAGTTTCGAGTGAGCTTTCGCTTAGCAGTATAAGAACGAAGAGACCTTATACGCATCACGTCCATGTCTTAGCCCTTTACTCCATGAATATGTATGAAATAAATAATGTATGTATGGATATTAACTAGCTGAAAGGGGAAGTCTCTACATTCGACGCGTTTCAAAACTATCTCAAATATTAAAAAACTCGTGTGTTTATATGCTGAAAAGTAGCATATCGCAAGAAAACATATCCGATAAACGTCGAAAATGACAAAAAAAATCCATGTGTTTGATATCGACGATCCCGATTTCATTCCCAGATGTTTCAGTTTTATTCGGGTTGGGTTTTAGTTTCGTATCTGTTCGTGCTATTCATGTCTCTCCGACCACTTCCGAGAAAACTGTTACGTAAACAATGGAGGGATCGGGAGATCATATGCAAAACGCGTTTATTTTGTATCACGGGGATATGTTTCGATATAAGTTCAAATTGACAATCATCATAATAATGATTAAGCATAACAAATACCAATTTTAATTTCATTATTGAAAATATACGTTCATTGTATGGACTTTCTCTTTAATTAATATTATAGCATAAACACAAGAAACGTAAGGATCCGTCTATTCTGGGTCTACTCTGTTCGCAAAGACGCATATATGTGTATTTATGGAGTAATGGTTTAAAACATTCAATATATTTTCAAGGAAAACCTTGATTTTTATGACATTCTATACAGTAAGTATTGCGGGTAACACTAGATATTGTTAGCTAGATGTTTGATGTTATTTATGATTGTGATAGCTCACTACAGATTGTGATAGCTCACTACATATTGTGATAGCCCACTACAGGTTGTATTGTGATAGCTCACTACAGATTGTGATGGCTCAGATTGTTCCTATTCAGATTCTTTCTAGGAGCCGGCGCTGGCTTCTTTCTGACAATACAGTACAACATCCAGTCTGAGGTGGCGCTATCTAAATGGCGTACCCTGATCGTGGCGGTGCCCTCCTGGTTCATCCAACAGAGCATGTTTGCTGGCGTGGCCTGGCTCGTCCCTCACTGGGGCTACCTGCATCTTATCACCGGACTATGTGGCATACCTTTTCTGCTTACTTGGTGGTAAGTTACATCTTCCAATAAATTGGTGGTAAATTACTTGTTCTGCTTTTTGCGATGTAAGATACCTTTTTCTCACATACCTTCCCTTATCTCCGAGTTAGAACAACGGGTTAAGATTTCCTTATCTGTAACACGTGTAAGATCACTTTAGAACATATATGACGTCATACGTCATATATATGACGTCAAACCATGGAAACCGATATTTACACGTCATTTTAAACGGCGAAAATGCACTTTTTTTGATATGTTGGATTCACGTTTTTCTGCTATAACTTGATGGTAAATATATTTCTGCTAACTTGAAGGTAAGTTAACCCATTCTGCTAATTTGAATGTAAGTTTCTTTTTCTTATGCTTGGTGGTAATTTTGTATTTCGTCTACAAATGTGGTGGTAAGTCAGTTTTATCACATAACTTGTGGTTTGGAAGTGACGGTACAGAGTGCCGTAAAGCGCGGAAATGCGCTAGTTCATTTTTTAGTCAAATACAGCTTGAATCCGGCCGATAATGAATTTTAAAGAGCATACGCGGAACTAAAGCATGGCGTATTTAATCGTTAGCCAATCGTAGTGCTGCATGGCCGATTCATTGCATGATCATCGTCTGTTGAAATACTACGCTGTTTGTGAACAATTGTCGAAATAGCCGTAAGCTATAACGTGTTTCATTTTCTATGGCACTTTTAAGTGTTATGTTATTATAAGACCTTCTTTCAAATATATACCGTCCGATAATGAACGAAATGTTTTATTCTAGCATTATGGTGTTTTCACTAGAAATCTATTTACTTGTCTCGCCACAGGCTGGTACCGGAGAGTTTCCGCTGGCTAGTGGCCCATAACAGAGTTGCTGAAGCTGAAGCAGTTATTGCGAGAATAGCTGATGTCAACAGATGTCCCTTCCCAGACCAAGACGCCATCATCAGCCTTACCGATGACGCCAGGAAGGAGGCTGATGAAAGAAAAAGCCGAAAATATACCGCACTGGACTTGTTCAAGACCTGGCGTCTTATTCGTATCTCATTGCTGTTCATTTTAGAATGGTAAGCAGATGTAAATTTAAACTCTTTCAAGAATAACTCTTTTATTTCTCCACCAAACTCTATACTGTTACCACTCTGTAGAATCGCCACGAAGAAAGATAACAAATTCGATACTTGAGTACTAGACGCACCTTTGTCTATTGCTCTGATAAATACATTTAACAGTATATCTGACAAGAAATCGTAGTCAATCGATAATAACACTAAGAGGCAAAATGTCTGTAAATGACGCATTCTGGAAGTCTGCAAATTGGGTACATGTAAAAGTAGTTTGTTTAATGAACAGTATAACTAGTGATGACAGCGGTCCAGACACGATGCGTAAAATAAAACATTTTCAAGAATAACTCTTTATTTCTCCATCCAACGTTATGTTTTGAACACTCTGTACCTCTGGGCAAGATGACGGCGGGCATTGTGGCTGAGTCTTGTAAACTACATATACAAGTTGAAAAAACGTAGCTAACTCTTTCACCTGAAATGCCTTTTTGGCAAATAGGGTTGACACATATCAGACTGCACCTGTAGGCTCTCAAAATATATTGCAGAAAAAATATTAAATTACTTTGTAACCCACATATTGTACGTGTCACTGCAGTTTTCCATGTCTTAATCCATTCACCTGATACAGACGCCTCTTTATGCCTTTGCAAAAATACCAGAACCAGATCGGACGGCTCCTATAGCAGCCGTCTGATCAGGGACTGCTTTATTTGCATAAGAAACTAATATGAGTCTGATTCTACAGTGTCCAAAACGTGCCACGTTCATGTGCTAGTATAACATTCAACTAATAAATAATAATTTTGTCATCAGGATCCAAGCTGGTCGACACCCGGTCACTAGTTTCTCAAATGTTTGCTCGAATTGGAGGGAGTCAAACTTGCACCAGATCCAGACTTGAGCGTCTCATCTCAATATTGGCTTTCAAACGTCGGCCCGTGCGATATATATTTATAAATATTTATAAATATATAGCCTTTCCCTGTGCCATGTTTATTTCAAATTTCAATATCGATTGAATATTCATGGACAAAATAGTTATGATGAAATATTGAAGGTGGAGCATTGTAGCCATTTAAGAAAGTACACAAAACAGATCTTTCAAATTCCTTTAGCAAACAGATCAGACCTTGACAAGACGGCTCCTATAGGAGCCGTCTGATCTGGGTCTACTCTGTTCGCAAATGCTTGAAAAGGCGTTTATATGGGGGGGGGAAGGTTTATTCTTTACACCATAAATACGCCTTTCGACACCTTTGCAAACAGAGTAGACCCTGATCAGATGACTCCTCTAGCAGCCGTCTGATCAGGGTCTGCTCTGTTTCCTTATGTTATTTTACAGTTTCTGTCACGGACAAAACTTCATGTGTCCATGTGCTATTATAACAATTAATCTAATTGATGTGTATGATGTAATTATTTCTTACATGAATATGCATAGAGTAAAGGGTTAACCCTTTCCTCGCTAAGCTTAGCTGGCATTTACGAACAGGACATATCTAGACTAGACATCTCACCCGTCTCTAGACTGTCTGACACTCGCTCGATATTTCTTAACCTTTTTCTTCATATAAATGCATTTTCACGCATTTGCAAACACGGAGTAGACCCAGATCAGACGACCCCTATAGGAGCCGTCTGATCAGGGTCTGCTCTGTTTGCTCATGGAATTTGACAGACCTGTTTCTGTTTCTTTTAAAATATATACAATTTTTCACCTTCCACATTTCATTATAACTATTTTGCCCATGATTATTCAGAAATTTGAAATAAACATGGAACAGGGAAAAGGTTAAACGTTTGAAGGAATTGAAAGTCAATAAAACTTGTAGCATGTAGCAAGTATGTATGCGTAGTAGAACCTCTCTTAAACTACCGTTTAAAAAGAGGTCTAATCACGGGTCTGTAAAGCAGGTTGTAGCTTAATGCAGATCAAGAGTAATGCAGACATCTCAGATAGGAGCTTTCTGCATTACTTGTTGGTGTGCTTTAAGCAACCACCTGCTTTTTAAAACTCAAGACTTAAATGTGTTCAATAAATGAATGGCGGATTAAGACGATTTCTACTATACATATATATTTGTTGCAGGTTTACTCTTGGATTTGTGGCTTATGCAATCCAGTACAGTATCTCAGCATTGTCCGGAGACTTGTTCCTGAACATGTTCCTCTTCGGTATAGCGTCATGTCCTACCTCAGTGGTATCCATAGTGCTGGCTAACACGTAAGTTAATTCTCTTGTGCATTTGAGCAGCGAACATTGCGGCTCTGTGAAAAATATACACAGATGTCTAGAAAAGATGCGTAAATTTAAACATTTTCAAGAATAGCTACGTTATTTCTCCACCAATCCTATACTGTAACCACTCTTTAGAATCATCACAAAGAGACGATTCTAAAGAGTGATCACAGTGTAGAGTTACATGTAGGTGTAGAGAATGACGACTTTAGTATTTGAGTACGTACCATTATATGTTGCTCTGATAATCAGTAGAACCTGTCTTAAACGACCATCAAACAGAGATATACATCAGACACGTTCCAAATACAACGGTAGTCTGTTTTTTGTTTTATGCTTCAAATAAACATGTTTCCGCTGTGATGTTGAAAATAGTAGTTAGTGTCCGATAGCCTTCGTCATAGAAATAAACTCGTGAATGAACTTTTTGTTTGGGCACTTATATAGGAATGAATGTACATGTATCTTACATGTATGACGTAGGTCTACTATCCTAGTATCAAATATCAAAGGGTTTGTTTCAGCATTGGGAGACGGAAAGATACCGTGCTCTGTTTCCTGATTACGCTCGTTGGATGTGTAGGGGTAGCAGTAACTCAAACCCTGGGTAAGTGTCACCGGGAAAATGTTGGATCTGCTTACTAGACCTCATAGTAAACATACGGCATGCAAATACTATAGAATACTATAGGAGTGTTCGTCACTATATTTGTCCTGCATTAAGCAACCACCTTCTTTATACGACTGATATGCTCAATAAATGAATGACCGCTTGAGACAGGTTCTACTGTCTGATCCTTTATTGTCTGTACATGTATGTCAAATTATACCAACCGCAGACAGGTTTATCTAACTCCACCTTCCTTCATTCCTTTCATAGTACACATAGAGGAAACAACATGAGTGCTGATTGAATATTCCAAATATAAAACGAATTGCCTAAAATGAAATGTATTTCAATTCTCGTTAAGAAAGGGGACATCGCAACAAGAAATGAAATATTTTTTCATATCACGTTAAAATATTTCGGCAACGTAACGAAATTTGAAAAAATATTTCAAATTCCGTGGACCCTGTGCCTATCGTATATTGTGTTTATTTAATACAAATTGAAAACAAAGTTAATATAAAATAAATAAGTAGCAGCATATAGATTGAATACAATACTAACAGAAACTACATTATATGTATTATTATTTATACATTATACTTTATATTTGTAATAATGAACTAAAACCGACTGTTAGTTCAGACACTTCTATGTCACGATGCACATGCGATTTGCACTAGCACGAGAAACTAGATATAGACTGCCTAGCTGTAGATGAATATGTTTTAAAGCCGGGATTTAACATATTTACTTCTGTAACATGGGGAAAAAGTTGTGATTCGACTGGGACATCTCAAACCCAGGGACTTTGGCCTTGGCTTACCATGCCAACACTCTACCGACTGCGCTATCAAGCCACACAGTCTAAGCCTATCAACTCTTTCACCACAATCTCTACCCGGCTACACTTCTTTCGTAGTTTCCAGATGTAGTCCGTCCGTGCTTTAAACGGCATCTCCTCCAAATTTATAAGGCAGAATGTAACCAAACTGTACATAAATGATCTTAGTATCAAAGTCTGACACAACTGCTAAATTAATTTGTTGAACCTTGGTTGTCATGGAAACCAAAATAAATATTTAAGTATATTTTGTTCTAAACCCAGTAGCCAGAACCAACGATATTTGAAAGGAATAGTCTTCTAGTGACCTTCTGCCTAAATTGCTTAACTCATGTTGATATCTCAAAGCATATGACCGTGAAGGGACAGGGCTAGATTTTCTTACTATATTTTTAACTATATAGAAAACCTTTAACAACATTCCTGTCCAAAACTGGTGTTCCAGTTTGAATGAAATTTGGTAGGAATAGTCGCTTGGCAACCTTTAATCAACATTGCTAAAACCATGCCGATACCTGAAAAAAACACAGCTAAATTGCCTTTTATGAGTAAAGAGGAAAACATATCTCCTTCTCCGCAATCGATGGTCGAATCTGAATAGCATTTGGTAGAAATATTCCTCTGGTGGCCAACTTTCATAATTACTTACATGTAAATTAAGTTAATATGCAAGAAAACTTGGCCACCAGGGACTGGGCTAGATTTCCATATGTGTCTATATGGAAACGATCTCCAAAATTAACAGTCCAATTGAAAGGGTATTTGGCAGGAATAATCCATTTAAAGCACGGACGGACTGAAAGACGAATGGACGGGCGGGCGGACGGACATCGGACAGTGATAACAAACTCTCAACTGAGTATACGCAGGTGTGCTAAAAAACCGGAAACTACAAAAGAAGGAAACATGTTTAAAACAGATTCATCTACAGTTAGGCAGTCTATATCTAGTTCCTCGTGCTAGTGCAAATCGCACGTGCATCGTGACATAGAAGAGTCTGAACTAAAAGTCGGTTTTAGTTCATTATTACTAATATAAAGTATAATGTATAAATAATAATACATATAATGTAGTTTCTGTTAGTATTGTATTCAATCTATATGCTGCTACTTATTTATTTTATATTAACTTTGTTTTCAATTTGTATTAAATAAACACAATATACGATAGGCACAGGGTCCACGGAATTTGAAATACGTTACGCTGCCAATTTATTTAACGTGATTTGAAAAAATATTTCATTTCTCGTTGCGATGTCCCATTTCTTAACGGGATTTGAAATTATTATTTTTTTCAATTCTCGTATTTTTTCATTTTACGTGTCTACAATGCTAGCCTTTGTCGAGCATTGTATCAGTCTAGACAAAGAGTTTTATATTTGGAATATTCAATGACCACGAATGCTGTATTCTATTTATCACATTACCCCTAAGACAACGCATTCACTAGATCCAAATACAGGTGCGTATTAGTACTTGGGGTGCTTTGATCGCAGTTGTGTGTGATTCGGTCAAACTGACTATAAAGTATATCCAATCAAATTTCATATATTTCGTCCAAAACAAATTGATAATTGTGTTTCATTGTCGGAAATGCCTAGTTATACAATCAGACAACCTAGAAATTAAACAAGTGGGGTTTTTATACATCAGAAACAAATAAAGCAACATCAACAAGAGCGGTGACATCAGTCTTGTCACACCGTCTCGCGACCGAAGTAGGTCAACAGTCATGTAAGTTTTGAGCGCCATAAATGACTACTATTCAATCAGTGTCACTATCGGTCCATCTGATTCGTTTTCTACTTAGACTGTTCGATGTTGCTTGATTGTTATTATGGTGGATATATACATGGACGTTTCCGCCATGTATCGGGGCGAAAATGCTCTGGAAACCACCAGTGACATGGAAAGTTGACGATGATGCAGCGTGTAGAGAGTTTGAGTTCAGCTGCATTGGACTTGCTCGTATGGCCTGGTTTTGGGCGATGTTATGATTGCAGTGGATGAGATCATTTTGTGCTGATTCTGATTAATGTTACTAACTAACTGTAGCTGTTGATTGAAGTGAGGTTCCTGTGACCATATATTTGCATTATCTGGTTCGCAGGAACATCGTTGTCACTCAACTTTTGAATCGTGTATTTACTGTCAGACTCGGAATAACCGGAGGGTTGTCTTCTGGCATACGCTCTGTAGACTGCTTTTGGGCACCTGTTTGGATTGTCCAAGTTTGCCCACAGTTTTGGTTTCGCATCGCGTACATCTCGATGGTTGCTTCCCATGTTTGCCATGTTTGTTTTGATTTTTTGACAGCGCGTATGAATACAAGTTAGGTCAGAATATATAACGAGTGGTATAACAAGCCTTCAATATCGCGAATATAGTTCCGAAGTTATAACACTGCGGGACCGAAGTAAAGTGTCCATAATAAACAGGTTTATTATGAAGAGACGTCGTTTCCTTTCGGTCCATGTCAATTGCCATTTTTATCTCAAATTTATTCAAACTGTGCCTACTATAATAATTGTATACCTACCTGCTGATATATATTGAAAACCTTGCCATGAATAATATGTATCACATAGTCTCTCATGTATTCGAGTTTAAATAGCCATCACCTATTTCTCTTTGTTATACATGTTTAATATAAGCTGGTAGGTAATGTAGAAACACCACAGCGGCATATAAACATATACATATATACCCTGTTAAAACGGTATTTTTAGATGAAATAAATTATGTGATAAAAATAATATTGTGTTCATAGTCATGTTTTACAAATTGATATTAAACGAGTTCTGGAAAATGTTATTAAGCGAGAGGCAAGCTAAATACAATTGTCCAAGACGAGTTTAATATCAATTTGTAGAAAATGACTACTCTCAACATATTCTATATTTATAACTATTTTGTTTGCCAGGTATCGCACTAAAAACATCTGTTGTTAATGCTTTCGCCTTGGTTGCGTTTCTCGGAATCTCTACAGCATGGGCACCAGTTCAGCTACTCACTGTCGAAACATATCCCACAGTAATAAGGTACGTCCGGTAATTAGCTCACCAACAGAGTGAACAATAGTACCCATCGTTAGTGCCTGAAGGCAGCTCCTACAAGAATGATGCAAATTTGGAATCAAGCAAATTCTATAGTTTAGTGTTTTAGAATGTATCATTATGTGTTAACCCTTTGTCTGGTAATTACGGCTTTTTGGATGCATTTACAAACAGACTAAAGAATCATATCTACATTATTCCTTAAGCAAACAGAGCAGACCCTGATCAGAAGGCTCCTAAAGGAGTCGTATGATCTGAGTTTACTCTGTTTGCAAAGACGTAGAAAAGGGCGTATTTATGGAGTAAATGGTTAATATAGTACGTACTGCATGCCATAGGCCGTACTAGTTTTTGACAGTTCTTTACACGTGCATTAAGCAGCTACCTGCTTTAATGAACACCCTTGATCATTTATAAAATGATTGCTTTAAAGTTTAAACACGTTCTAATGTATACACATATTTAGCATTTTCTAGCTGTGACCAAGGTCATTTATTCATTGTCATACCTACTTCTCTTTCAATCTTCCTTCTATACGATGAAGTATTAATTTAGTAATCTTTATTTGCATCCCCTACTGGACGTTGTAGAGTGATCTCAGTGTTAAATAGCTATGAGGCTGATCAGCCGCCGAATGACGAACAACCAAGCAATAAATTACATTTCCGTGTTATATTTATTCCACATTTCAATACCTACAGAACATTCGTGGACAAAATAGTTAAAATGAAATACGGAAGGTGGAACATTGTAGATATTTTAGAAATTAAAGAAACAGACCTGGGTCTACTCTGTTTGTAAATGCGTGAAAATGCGTTTATATTCAGGAAAGGGTTAATATAATGTCTGTAAAAAATTCTCATTAACCTTTGTAACATCACATTTTAACAATAAACAGAATACATGGATTTTATTTCGTAGTGGTTTTCGTTACCATAGTTTCATTTATATGTCACGTATTGTTATTGGTCAAGAAGTTAACCTATATATCTGCTAACACATTTATATGGTACATGAACATAATTTATGAGTTCTTGGCAATGACAGAAAATGTAGATAAATATATTCCAAACCAAATGGAATAACCCATGCAGGGGCCTTCTAATGTGGATCTGCTTTGTCTGCAAATGCATTAAATGCGTTTCCGTACATTAGAAACATTAGAAATGATTTTAATAACCACATCTTGCTACTACCACTCGTTACAATCGCATCGGGGATGCGAGTCCGGTGATGGGGCAGCCAGACACGGTTTAGTGATAACAGAACCTGTCTTAAACAGCCATCGAATATAAATGTAAGTATGGGTCTGTAAAGCAGATGAAAGTTTAATTCAGGACAAAAGTAATGCAGAAAGCTCCTATGAAAGTTTTCTGCATTACGTTGCCCAGCATTAAGCAAACACCTGCTTTAAATGTTTAAGTGAATGGCCGTTTCTACTGTATATTGTTTGGTTAGTACACATCACATCTACATTCCTGAATTGTTTTTCCTTTTCCATTAGGAACATCGGCTACGGATTCCAAAACACACCAGCTCGTATTGGTGCCATTGTTGGACCACAAATTGTATTTCTGGTAAGAGATATATTTAAATTGTATCGACATTATAGCTAAATAGTATTTTGACATTGCAAATAGTACTGACTAAACTCCGCGTGTGCGATGTTATATGGACACTGAAAATAGGTTTTAGTGTTTGCATCCGCATTTGTACTGCAAAGAAACCTGGATGCTATGCCTTACTCTTATTATCGATATATTTCCACTGGTTCTTTTAGATGCCAAGTGTAAAGCACTGATACATCGGACTCAGTTTATAAAGTCTCACCCAACCTCACTGGTCAATACATAACTACTGCTACTTGTAAATTATGACAAGTGATGCGTATCCTATTCCCAGTTTCTCGACAATGCTGCAGTTCCGGTTTAGTGACACACTCAACCTACATGTACATGTATATTAACATTACGCTGATTTAAACCATAGATAGTTCCGCCGAAAATATGTTTTAACCATATACATGGAAATACCCATGCAAGAAATATTTACTGTATGAAAACTGATAACGGTTGACCATGGCAGAAACAACAAACTCGAGTCTGCATAAACAAATAAGCAAACTGCAGATTCGGATCAGACAACTCATACAAGGGTTTTCTGATCTGTGTTTTTTTTTCTTCTTTTTTTTTCAAAGTCGTCAAGTGACTTTTCTATCAAATAAAGAGTTAAACAAGAAATAATACTCAAATTACTGAGCAAATTAAAATCATTGTTTCATTATTAGTGTATAATGAACACTACCAAAGAAAATGTGCAAACAGTGCAGTCCTAGCTCTGATCGCTGCCAGTGGAG
The DNA here is from genome assembly GCA_963576725.1 of Azorinus chamasolen. Lineage (NCBI taxonomy): Eukaryota > Metazoa > Mollusca > Bivalvia > Cardiida > Solecurtidae > Azorinus > Azorinus chamasolen. Next base: position 8,610,257 of record OY755236.1, on the reverse strand, counting down.
CTTTCTGATCAGAGGCTGGATTGTTTATCTTTCAAACTCCCGTATAAATCTAACAACACATGGACTACCGGCTAACAATTGAATGATGTTGGAATACAAGCGCACTAGTAGCCTTTGAAAGCTAGTAGACCCGGATCATTCAAAAATACTTTAACAAAATATACATATTGGATGGACTCAATCATTAACTCATTCCCTCATATTTGCACCTTTTGACGCGTCTCTAAAAGTCACTTGTTGTAACCATTGTGACAGAAAGAGTATTTGCCCAAATGGAGCAAATGCTATATTTATCACAATGGTTTTAAAGGCACACAATACTGCATGTTATTTTCTCTAGTAAATGCTTCTTTTCAGTAGATATGTTGAAAGGAGTTGGGTCTAAAAGTAGTTTATGAGGAAATGGGTTAAACAATGATGTGTCATTCCAATTTTAAATTCAGCATACAAGGGGTTAACCCATTTCCCTCCTAGTATAATTTTAGAAGAAAAGTATCTTTGAATAAATCTACTGAAAATGAGCATTTACTAGACAAAATATTTTATACCCCCAACGGCGGGCATATAGTAATGGCATTGTCCATCCTTCCGTCTGTCCGCCCGTCCAAAATTTCGTGTCCCTTCTGTAACCTTTTTTTTTAAATCTGTGAATGGATTTCAAAATAACCTGGCACAAATGTTCACCATACAAAGACGATGTGTCACGTTCAACTCACTGGTCCATGGGTCAAAGGTCAATGTCATCCTTCAGGGTTGAAGGTCGGGGCAAAAGTGTTTCACAAACTCTTGTTTTAGAATCGTACACTTTCAAACTATTGGGATAAATAGAGTATTTGCTACAGTCGACTGAGCGGTCCTTCGGACTGAAAGTAGACTATAAATAGGTCCTTTTTTCCTTTACTTTTTCATCATAATGATTTAAAAATGACTTATACAGAGGCGTCAAAAGGCGTCAGTAGAAGGAAATTGATTAAGGGGAAAATGTTGGTTTGCGCTACTAATTACTTCAATTGTTTTTGTGAAGTTGTGGTCTTATTACAGCTAACGTATCATCGTGGATTTGGTTCTAAACTACAGATAAGTGTACAAGCCTTTTATAACTACTGATAAATGTACAAGTCTCCTATAACTGTTCTGCCAGCATCTGTCAGGTGTGATTACAAACAGAGTCTGCCAGGATTACATAGCTACACTAATGCTGTTGTTTTACGTGAACTACGTGGAATAAATAAAATTGTGGATATCATCCTATGTGGTTCGTTTGCATACGTAATTGTCCAATAGTGCATGCACACGTTTCTAATTACTTGTCATACTACTAAGGTTAATTGCAATCTACTGAGCAAATGTTCACTCACTGTATTTTCAAAATTCAGGACATAACCACTTTGTTTACTAAAATGTAATTAAACAGTTGACCCAGAGGAGACGCCAAGTTACCCGATGTCTTATCTGGATGAAAATTGTTTGCAAATGTAGATTGTTTGCGACATTGGTTGCGTTGATCAGCGGGCAGCAGGCTAAATGTTAAGGGGTCAAACTCTCAATATCGTCGAGGCTAATGTTGGCACATGGTACTGATCCGTTCCAGGACTGTGTCTGATTCTGGTCTACATTGTGTATCACTCACCAGCATATGAAAACTTTTACCATATGACTATTAAAGATGAACTCTGCCCACTTCACCACTTGCTTAACAATTAGAATGCGGATCTGTGTAACTTGACACTAACACTAACTAATCTGTCGTAAAATCAATTATGTGTACCGGGCGTTTTACACACTAGAATTCTCTTGTCATGTTTTTAAACTTTCCTATTACCCACTTCGGCCATTGTTGTGATAAACCAATTAATATATATAGTTTTGTTCCGAAATCGGAAATTGGCCGAACGTGTCCGGTGATTTCCGTGTAATCGATGAAGATTTCCGTCGCTTACAAAGTCGGCGGTTTTGTAAAGATTTAGCAGTATATGTATTCGGATACTGTTAACTTATGAACTGATGGAAAATGGACTGTAAGCATGAATTTAATGAGTTACTCGGCGTCTGATTTGGATCCTAACTGTTTTCTGTTACAGGTGGTAGTTTTATGCAGGATAAAGGTGATACAGAAAACTCCTAGAGGAGTTGTCGCATAAAGCAAACACCAGTTTTTTACCCTGCATTAAGGAACCATCAGCTATTAAGACTCCTATTTTCAATTAATAAATGACCACTGAAGTCAGGTTCTACCCAGAGAAGTAGATCATTGAGCGTACTAGTCTTGAAGATGTTTTAATTTACGCATCTTATCTGGACCTTTGTCTATTGTATTCGTTATTGTTCTGATACTTTCAGGACACCATGGTGCCAGGCATTATGTACTATATGTGTTGTGTTGTGACCGTACTCAGCATAATAGCGACCATGGCTCTGCCAGAAACAATGGACAAAGACCTGGAAGATATGATACAAAAGTCACCAAGCGAAACAATAGATCTGAATGAACCGAAGGAAGATACAGCAGTGTAAATAATTATGATACGCCGTGTAAGGAAGGATGGTGAAAAATGTAAAGAAGGAAAATGTTTCGTGTAAAGAGGGATGATAAGTCATGTAAAGAGAGATGATAAATACACAAGAAGGATGATAAGTTATGTAAAGAAGGTTGATGAGTCGTGTGATAAGGGATGCTAAGTCATGGGAAAAGGTGATATGCTATGTAACGAAGGATGATTAAGTTGTGTGAAGAAGGATGATAAGTCGTGTAAAGAAGGATGATGATGCGTGTATGGAGGATGATAAGTCGTGTACAGAATGATGATGATGCGTGTATGGATGATGATAAGTTGTGTGAAGAAGTATGATAAGTCGTGAAAAAAAAGTCACTAAAGACTGATATTGTGTCGTGTGAACAGGGATAAAAACTCATCTAAAGAAGGATGATAATGTAGTGTAGCAGGATGATAGATCGTGTAAAGAAGGATGATAAGTCGTTTAAAAGTGATAAAATCGGGACGACAAGTCGTCTAAAGAATTATCTTAAATCGTTTAAAGAAGGACGATAGGTCATGTAAAGAAGCAAGCATGTGTTACTATGGGATTGATGTCTAGTATTGTGGATTCTTTTGGACTCAAAGACACAAGTTATTTTTAATGTATGGTTGACGCATGTTTGGGTATAGCTAAATATAAAACGGCATTTTGCAAAATAATTTTATAATAAATGTCTTATCCTATGTGCTCGTATTTCTGTCCATGTCAAAACTCAGTGAGAAATAAATTTATTTAGGCAGATGGCTGCTATATGCGGGTAAAAGTCATACAAAAAGATCCTTTTTGAGCTTTCTGTGTGACATTTACCCTGCATTAAGCCGCCATCTATCTTAAGGATCGGAATTGATACTAATTTGAACCTCCGCCTTAGAAGGATTTTACTGTAGTCACCCTGTCCCTATTTCGCCCTTCTTGTAGTATAACGTTTATCTAAACACGTACATGTATAACAGGAGCCGCCTGATACGGATCAAATTTTGTCGTCTATTAAATTTGCCGTCTGCTACAATTTTTAATGTTCTTGTTATTTAATTTTGTTTCTTAAAGGGTCACAGTAACAAGGCGTTTGGACCCTGATGAGACGCCACGTTACTTGGCGTCTCATCTGGATCCAAACTGCATGAATAGATAATCACAGACGCGACATTTGCTGCGAAAGTCTTAACCATTTCCTTGTTCTATGTTCATTCAAAAAATCAATACCTATTTATGGACAAAATAGTTACAATGAAATATGGAAGGTGAAATATTATAGTTATTTTAGAAAGTAAAGAAACAGATCTATCAAATTCTAGTAGCAAACAGAACAGACCTTGATCAGACGGCTCCTTTAAGAGCCGTCTGATCTGGGTCTACTCTGTTTGCAAATGCGTGAAAAAGCGTTTGTGTGAAGGAAAAGGTTAGGAAACTAGTGAATCAGAAGAGGAAAATTCTTTAACCGGGCGACCACTCTTAATGGACGCATACATGCGCTATATGAAAATTGAAAATGAAATATTCATTTTATCCTAAACAATATTAATAGTTCATGCAGTGCACGCACATTCCGCATAAAACATGTGCCATATAAATTGTGTGGCATGCCACTTTGATTAAAATATGAATTGCAATACATTGTATTTGCATAAATAAGTGTCTAAGCACGAACATAATCGCCAGTAAGTGTCACTGTTATTAACCCGTACAACACTGCCTGTTCACAGTGGAATATCTCATCAGTGCTTACCTACATAGTCACGGTGGAATAGCCCATCAGTGCTTACCAACATAGTCACGGTGAAAAAGCCCATCAGTGCTTACCTACATAGTCACGGTGGAATAGCCCATCAATGCTTACCTACATAGTCACGGTGGAATAGCCCAACAGTGCTTACCTACATAGTCACGGTGGAATAGCCCATCAGTGCTTACCTAAAGAGTCCACCCAGTACGAAAACTTAAACCTGCTAAAGAAATTTAAATGCCAACCAGTGAAGACTCTGATGAGCTATCTGATATGGGTCTACACGTTTCGCAAATGACTTCATGTGTGTCCTGTATTCAAAATTTAACCCTTTCCTTAATAAAAAAGCGTTTTTACGTTATTTGCAAACAGAGTAGACCCAGAACAGACGACTCCTATAGGATCAGGGTCTTCTCTGTTTGCTTATGACATGATATAGTTATGATTCTACAGATTTTTGTCAGAAAAAAAACTTGAAGAGTTTACATTTTAAAAATCAGTTAATAAATATTCATACGTCATTTTTTCTTCCATAAAAAATTGAACATGTAAATGATTAAAATGAATCACACAACTGTAGGTTTTTACTAACCATCCGCCCTCTGATAACTCAGTCGGTAGAGTGTTGGAGCCCGTGGGTTCGATTTCCGTTCTTTTCATACCAATAAAGGAGTACTAGAGGTTCCCACGCGCATCGCTTAGAATATAAAGGTACTGGCGGGACAGATTGACCCAGTATGAAAATAACTTCACTGCCTGTTGATTAATGTCTTTCTTCATAGAGTTGCACTTTAATGCATTTGCAAACAGAATAAACCCAGGACCTGTTCTGTTTGCATTGATAGTGTGATAGATCTTATGTTACTCTATTAGCCATTGCAAAAATGTCAAACTGTTTCGTGAATAATAATAAAATGCCACTCAGCCTTTTTCCTCATAAAACACCTTTTCACACATTTGCAAACAGAGTTGTCCCATATCAGACAGCTCCTATAGGAGCCGTCTGGTCAGGGTATGTTCTGTTTGCTAACTGAATTGGGATATATCCGTTTCTTTAGTTTCTGCAATGGCTACAATATTCCATAATTCATTTGAACTAATATGCTCATGCATATTCAATATAGAGCAGGGAAAGTGTTAATTGATATTCACAAAGCCAGTACTGCCCCTTTTGTGTTTTACACTTGCCGCTTTAACCTTCACTATACCGTATTTTCAAATGGACTTTTCCAAAATTCGAACAGGTCAAGCTTAAAAAGCAGGGCATAAATCTTGGCCAAGTTTTAATTTATACTAATATACCTTTTATACTATATTGAAGTTAATGGTTAATATATGCTTATTAAAACTGTCTATTACAGTCCTCAAGATAGAACATTCCTTGAAACATTCGGTAGTATGTATCTACCTACTTTATACCTTTCCCTGTTCTATGTTTATTCCGAATTTCAATACCTAATGAATATTCATGGATAAAATAGTTGCAGCCGTTTTAGAAACTAAAGAAACATAATTATCTTTCAAATTCCATTAGCAAACAGAGCAGACCATGAGTCTGGGTCTACCCTGTTTGAAAATGCGCGAAAACACATTTATAGGAAGAAATGGGTTAAATGACCCTGTGTTTGTTTCACCCTGATCATCCTGTTCGCCACTTGACTGATGCCAACCGCTTGAAATCAGATGAGACGTCGAGTCACACCAAGTAAAACATACAACTGTATGCATAAAACATACAACTGGATACGTTAAACATACAACTGGATGCGTTAAACATACAACTGGATACGTTAAACATACAACTGGATACGTTAAACATACAACTGGATACGTTAAACATACAATTGGATACGTTAAACATACAACTGGATACGTTAAACATACAACTGGATACGTTAAACATACAACTGGATACGTTAAACATACAATTGGATACGTTAAACATACAACTGGATGCGTTAAACATACAACTGGATACGTTAAACATACAATTGGATACGTTAAACATACAATTGGATACGTTAAACATACAACTGGATACGTTAAACATACAACTGGATACGTTAAACATACAATTGGATACGTTAAACATACAACTGGATGCGTTAAACATACAACTGGATACGTTAAACATACAATTGGATACGTTAAACATACAACTGGATGCGTAAAACATACAACTGGATACGTTAAACATACAACTGGATGCGTTCAGTTAAAGAAATAAACGTTAACCCTTACAACGCTGAGTTTTAAAATGGACTATTCCAAAATTCAAGCAGGTCAAGCTTATTGTGAATATTTAGGGATTGTTTTAAAGTTAAGTGTAACATGACAAACAGTGCAGACCCTGACGAGAGGACTCACTGTTTGCAAAGGACATAAGTAACTGATGTCCCGCACAGTAAGAGTTAAGAGGTTTGTGCAACTATTCTCAAGTTTCTCCGGACCACATCTCGATAAGGACTTATGAGGATAAGGTCAATGCTTTACAAGGTGGTCATTGCACTATACAGTAAAATCCCCCTAAAACGACCACATAAAAGAGGCATAATAATGGGTCTTAAAGCCGTGTGGTAGCTTAATGCAGGACACAATTTCTAACAAAAAAACTCTTACTTTGGCCCTGCATTAAGTGACCACCTGCTTTTAAGACCACTAGTTTGTATTTCATAAAGTGGATGCTTTAGACAGATTCTACTGTATGTGAATACTGCCTGTCGACATGTTTAGTAAACTAGTGAGTGTCTGTAATGAGGACAGCTTAACAAGACGTGTACGCGCAATTCATCCGTTTGATAAAAGCCAGACCAAATCATTACAGATCACACGACGTCCCCACATTCTTGCTCGTCCGTCTTTTTTGTCTTAGTCAATGTTTATTGTTTGGAACTACAAATCGATACAAACATCATTTCGAAAATTACAATAAAATCCTCTTCACCAGCCACTAAATACAGTAAAAACCCTCTAAATCGGACGTTCAATTAAGTATAAGTGTATGTCTTGGTGACAAGTGGCAGCTTAATGCAATGTGGACACCTGCCTAAATGTATCTAAATTCTTCTATAGTAGAATTCCGGTTTAGAGGGGATTTAGGAAGAAGTTATGAAAAATGTCCAGAAAATAGATTTCCACATTACAGTAAAATCCCTCTTTAGCGACAACCTAATGGAATAACATTGGTGTCTTTAAACGCAGGTTGCTACTTAATGCCGGACAAAAGTAATGCAGACAGCTCCTCTGGAGGCCTGCTGCATAATATTCGCCCTGCATTAAGCTACCACCTGCATCTACGACCTAATATTAAACGTGGTCACATGAGAGGTGTTTTACTGTACATTATGTGTTTTAATGTAGAAATTGTCTTAAGCGGCCATTCATTTATCGAGCACAGGCGTCTTTAAAAGCGGGTGATTGCCTAATGCAGGGCAAAAATAATGCAGAAAGCTCCTATATTTTCACCTACATTAAGCTATCACCTGTTTCATTGCCGTTTGAGACAGGTTTTTCTGTATATTTAAGAATCAATTGCATATTCTGTTATTGCTTGTTTTCCTTATTCCCAAATCATGACCTACTCATATTCACCAACAGCTTGGATCCAGATGAGACATCGATTACTAAATTAATATTACTCAAAAGCTTGATCGAATCGGAAGTACTCAAAATTGATCAATATAAAAATTTGGGCAGTTTCCTTTCCCCAGTGGTTTAAGGGATTTGCCGTAAAGTTTGGTCAAATAGTTTTAATACGCAGATATTTTTCACGCTTTTGGTTAGCGATTTCCCTGTTCAATATTCATGTAAGAAATAATGACATCATGCCTATTTATTAGCTGAATTTTTATACAGTTAAAGTTCCAAAGGAATGTTTTTGGCTGTAGGAGCTGTCTTGTCTGGGTCTACTCTGTTTGCAAATGCGTGAAAATGCGTTTATATTAGGGAAAGGGTTAAATACATTTTCCAGATAATGTATTTCACATCTGAGATCATTTTAAGAAAATACATTTCAAACTGAAATAGCAACAATAGACTACACAGCGTTCAACCATAGACTACTGAAACGATTGTAATGTGTATCATAAGAATATAATAAGAATAAATCGAGGGAACCAGGACCATTATTGCACTTTCTGTCAAATGCAAATGTCAAACTGACAATCAAAACATTATTCGTACTTGGATTATTCTATTCAAAATATATTCTGTCCTTCAATCGTACTCTAAATCAACATTAAAATATACATATTAAACTATTACACACAGCCAGTTTGCACTCAATATATATGTCACAGTAGAAATTGCGATTCAGGACAATCGTCGATTCTCCTAGGATGAATTGCGATCGGAGTCTGTCCTAGGAGAAATCACGATCGCAATTCATCCTAGGACAATCGACGATTCTACTAGGACAGACTTCGATCGCAGTTTCTCCTAGGAGAATCGACGATTCTACTAGGACAATCCTCGATTCTACTAGTACATATTCCCAATTGTAATCTATCCTAGGACAATTTGGTAATTCTATTGGAAAATACTTAATATGGAGGAAACAAGATCAATATTCTTACAAACCATACTTTTACTCAGAATTTCATAAATACAAAGACAGAAAACATTCACAAAATACATTGGGAATAACCAAATGAGCCTAAAGTTACTGGATCCAAATAGGTTAAAATCTCTTGTTTGCCATTGGTACATTTAGAAACTGTAGAGTCAGATCTATTTACAGTAATGTCATAAGCAAACAGAGCAAATCTTAATCAGGCGGCCACAGCAGCTGTCTGATTTAGGTCTGCTCTGTTTGAAAGCAGAGTAGAGTAGAACCCAGAGCATCTGGATCCAAATTAGTTAAATTCATATATCAACCTATTCCATGGTAGACAATCATAACAGAAAACATTCACATCATACTTTGGGAACAAACAAATGAGCATTGAGCATCTATATCCAAATTGGTTAACAGCTCTGTTTAACTATAGCTTATCCTGCCAATTTGATGTCACAGTAAAAACTGATATAATATGGAGGTGAATATACCCCTTAATTGATATGCTTCATGAGATGTGTGTCACATAGCAGCTAGGTTCTGGTCTAATGGTGTTTGTCCATTGCTTATGATGATACCCTTCTTTGAAATCATTATCACTAGATTAAGTATTGTTTGAATGTCCTTTGAAGTAAACAACAGCTAGGTCCTGGCCTTAATGATGTTAGTTTTTTTTGTCAATTTACACTTTATTATGTACATGTATTGTTTGAATGCCTTTTGAAAAAATTCTGCATAAGTCATAACAGCTAGATTCTAAAATATTCCAAATTATCTTAAACTAATAAATACACCACTCTTTTTAAATAAATTATTTCAAACATTTTTTAAATCTTAAAATAATAAATTATTTCAATATAATTGTAGATTTTCCTAGAAGAATTAAAGTATCATATATAAATTATTTCAATCATTTTTTAAATTTTCATGGTATAATTACAGTTGGTCCTAGGACAGACTGTGATCGGAATCTGTACTAGTAGAATCGCCGATTGTACATGTACTAGGATAGATTGCGATTGGAGTATGTCCTAGTGAGAAATCACGATCGCAATCTGTCCTAGGAGAATCGACGATTGTCCTGAATCGCAATTTCTACTGTGACATATACATATTCATCGAATATAAACAATATCTGAATAAATCTTAATCTACCGCCGTGATTTTTCAAGGGACGGAACACATCGTCTGCCAACCTCCAGTTGAGCCCGAGTCAGTTTCGGAACAACGCTATGAATATCAGATAGGCGATCAAAACAACGGATATGAATATCATTTAGGCGATCGAAGCAACGAATATGAATATAATTTAGGCGATCAAAACAATGGATGATACAGATTCGTCAAATTTAAACCTTTACTCTATAAATATGCCTCTCTACGCCTTTGCAAACAGGATAGACCCAGATCAGACGGCTGACCAGGGTCTGCTTTGTTTGCTTATGCTATAATATAGATACAGATCTAGAGTGTCTGGCATGGCCCAACACTGGTGCCAGACCGTGTATGCTATAATATAGATACAGTTCTACAGTGTCTGGCATGGCCCAACACTGGTGCCAGACCGTGTATGCTATAATATAGATACAGTTCTAGAGTGTCTGGCATGGCCCAACACTGGTGCCAGACCGTGTATGCTATAATATAGATATAGTTCTAGTGTGTCTGGCATGGCCCAACACTGGTGCCAGACCGTGTATGCTATAATATAGATCCAGTTCTAGAGTGTCTGACATGGCCCAACACTGGTGCCAGACCGTGTATGCTATAATATAGATATAGTTCTAGAGTGTCTGGCATGGACCAACACTGGTGCCAGACCGTGTATGCTATAATATAGATACAGTTCTAGAGTGTCTGACATGGCCCAACACTGGTGCCAGACCGTGTATGCTATAATATAGATACAGTTCTAGAGTGTCTGACATGGCCCAACACTGGTGCCAGACCGTGTATGCTATAATATAGATATCGTTCTAGAGTGTCTGGCATGGCCCAACACTGGTGCCAGACCGTGTATGCTATAATATAGATACAGTTCTAGAGTGGCTGGCATGGCCCAACACTGGTGCCAGACCGTGTATGCTATAATATAGATACAGTTCTAGAGTGTCTGGCATGGCCCAACACTGGTGCCAGACCGTGTATGCTATAATATAGATACAGTTCTACAGTGTCTGACATGGCCCAACACTGGTGCCAGACCGTGTATGCTATAATATAGATACAGTTCTAGTGTGTCTGACATGGCCCAACACTGGTGCCAGACCGTGTATGCTATAATATAGATACAGTTCTAGAGTGTCTGGCATGGCCCAACACTGGTGCCAGACCGTGTATGCTATAATATAGATACAGTTCTAGAGTGTCTGGCATGGCCCAACACTGGTGCCAGACCGTGTATGCTATAATATAGATACAGTTCTACAGTGTCTGACATGGCCCAACACTGGTGCCAGACCGTGTATGCTATAATATAGATATAGTTCTAGAGTGTCTGGCATGGACCAACACTGGTGCCAGACCGTGTATGCTATAATATAGATACAGTTCTAGAGTGTCTGACATGGCCCAACACTGGTGCCAGACCGTGTATGCTATAATATAGATACAGTTCTAGAGTGTCTGACATGGCCCAACACTGGTGCCAGACCGTGTATGCTATAATATAGATATCGTTCTAGAGTGTCTGGCATGGCCCAACACTGGTGCCAGACCGTGTATGCTATAATATAGATACAGTTCTAGAGTGGCTGGCATGGCCCAACACTGGTGCCAGACCGTGTATGCTATAATATAGATACAGTTCTAGAGTGTCTGGCATGGCCCAACACTGGTGCCAGACCGTGTATGCTATAATATAGATACAGTTCTACAGTGTCTGACATGGCCCAACACTGGTGCCAGACCGTGTATGCTATAATATAGATACAGTTCTAGTGTGTCTGACATGGCCCAACACTGGTGCCAGACCGTGTATGCTATAATATAGATACAGTTCTACAGTGTCTGGCATGGCCCAACACTGGTGCCAGACCGTGTATGCTATAATATAGATACAGTTCTAGAGTGTCTGGCATGGCCCAACACTGGTGCCAGACCGTGTATGCTATAATATAGATACAGTTCTACAGTGTCTGACATGGCCCAACACTGGTGCCAGACCGTGTATGCTATAATATAGATACAGTTCTAGAGTGTCTGACATGGCCCAACACTGGTGCCAGACCGTGTATGCTATAATATAGATACAGTTCTAGAGTGTCTGGCATGGCCCAACACTGGTGCCAGACCGTGTATGCTATAATATAGATACAGTTCTAGAGTGGCTCTATAAATATGCCTCTCTACGCCTTTGCAAACAGGATAGACCCAGATCAGACGGCTGACCAGGGTCTGCTTTGTTTGCTTATGCTATAATATAGATACAGATCTAGAGTGTCTGGCATGGCCCAACACTGGTGCCAGACCGTGTATGCTATAATATAGATACAGTTCTACAGTGTCTGGCATGGCCCAACACTGGTGCCAGACCGTGTATGCTATAATATAGATACAGTTCTACAGTGTCTGGCATGGCCCAACACTGGTGCCAGACCGTGTATGCTATAATATAGATACAGTTCTAGAGTGGCTGGCATGGCCCAACACTGGTGCCAGACCGTGTATGCTATAATATAGATATAGTTCTAGAGTGTCTGGCATGGCCCAACACTGGTGCCAGACCGTGTATGCTATAATATAGATACAGTTCTAGAGTGGCTGGCATGGCCAAACACTGGTGCCAGACCGTGTATGCTATAATATAGATACAGTTCTAGAGTGTCTGACATGGCCCAACACTGGTGCCAGACCGTGTATGCTATAATATAGATACAGTTCTAGAGTGGCTGGCATGGCCCAACACTGGTGCCAGACCGTGTATGCTATAATATAGATACAGTTCTACAGTGTCTGGCATGGCCCAACACTGGTGCCAGACCGTGTATGCTATAATATAGATACAGTTCTAGAGTGTCTGGCATGGCCCAACACTGGTGCCAGACCGTGTATGCTATAATATAGATACAGTTCTACAGTGTCTGACATGTCCCAACACTGGTGCCAGACCGTGTATGCTATAATATAGATACAGTTCTAGAGTGTCTGACATGGCCCAACACTGGTGCCAGACCGTGTATGCTATAATATAGATACAGTTCTAGAGTGTCTGGCATGGCCCAACACTGGTGCCAGACCGTGTATGCTATAATATAGATACAGTTCTAGAGTGGCTGGCATGGCCCAACACTGGTGCCAGACCGTGTAAGCTATAATATAGATACAGTTCTAGAGTGTCTGGCATGGCCAAACACTCCCGTGTCTATGTGCCATTAGAAAACTTAATCTAGTCAATATTCTTGACGTCATTATTTCTTACATAAATATTCATGGAGTAGAGGGTTAAAACAAGATCATCTACTATGTGATTGTTTACCTACTTCGTGTGCCTGTTTAATAACTTTGCTAAATTTCGTTTCGTTAGAGAGTTAGTAACGAGTACATGTATATTGTATATATAGGTATGCATATACAATGTATGTATGTATATGTGTATGTACATGTAAATGAATACATGTACGGGTATGCAACTTAGGTGTGCAGTCATTGTGTAAATCTGCATATGTATATATGAAATGTGTTTTTCTTCTCTTCGGTTGCCAAGTCCACACCGTGTATAGTGACTGTTATATTTTCCTCCGTATGTCTACTCCATCCGGATTATCTACCGGGTCAGCACCGTGAACATGTACCTGCTAAATAGGCTAATTTTCGTTTCGTTAGCAACATTTACTGTACGTTTAGCAGCATTGGTTGTATGTTTGTACACAGTTCTGTCATCGACATTGGGTCCTGTAAGTTGGTTATGTGGGATGTGATGTTCATCATAATTATCGTATGCTGGGAGTGTAGGATACACGTATAGAATTGCACGGGAGTGTAGGATACACGTATAGAATTGATTTCAGTGACAATAACACAGTGTTCATGACGGAAAACAAATATTTAAATGTCAATTTAACCTTTAACTTGCTATGGGCGGGTGAGTCAATACATATGCATACAGTTTGGACCCAGATCAGACGCCGAGTAACTCGGCGTCTCATCAGGATCCAGACTGTTTGACACCCTGATTCCATTTTGGTAGACCATTATTTTGTAACTTTGATTTGGGAATTAGTAGGTGAACAATTGTGTGGGAAATAAATTGCAAGCTAAATATTAAAGGGGCATAGTATATTAGATCCCCAATGTACTGTAATTGTGTAGTTTACGATAGCCTTATATATGTATATATGTATGTATGTTTTGTTGTTTCCTGTCGTAATGTTAAATATGCTCTATCTGTACTATGTACTCTCCATTAATGGAGGAAATAAAGAGATCATCATCAACTTAGTTAAGTCTATATTTCTAAGTTAGTTTCGATTTTCGTCTAAAGTCATTTTGTTAAGCAAACATGCAAACATATGGTCCAAATTATGAGCAGAACACATCTTCAAAACTACTACTTTGCGCATTTAATTATTAAGATCCTAGAGGCAACAAGACCATAAACATGTTTGCAATTAAAACTACTCAGCGTCTCATCACAATAGAAACTGTTTGACACTCGACTTATATTTGGGTTAAGAAATTAAAAGACTTTCAACTTTGCAATATGAATTTATTGGTGGTACAAGGGTTTCAGACTGCTAATACTCAACTGTCAATTAAGGTGCTATAGTCCCAAACAATCTAACTACATACAGTATGACATGTCCTTAGCGGCCATTCATTTATTGAATATAGGAGTCTTAAACTGCAGGTGTTAGCCTACTACATGGCAAGTTTAAGAGCCATCTGATTGGGTCTACTCTGTTTGCAGAGGCGTTTAAAAGTATGCACATGTATACGGAGCAAAGGGTTAAAGGAAATGTCTTGATATAGTAAATGAGTTACGAACATAATATATTTCAATATAAAATAAACAAAACAGAAACAATGCTATTCGTTAATGGTAACTAATCTACAATTCACTATTATTAGACACATGCGCCAGTCGATAAACAATTTCAAGGAAAAAAAAATTTTCTGGACGCTGTGTTGTCTGAATATCACCAAATAACTGAGGATAAAGATATGCGTCAGTAGGTGAACAATTTCACAAAATATTGCGCTGTCCTCAGTCTAAGTTATTGTCTTAAGCCGTTAAATAATGGCATGCAGTGCAATTGTAAAAAGTCACTTCTAAATATTTCAACAAAAGCTTGCTTTGCAACATACTCTTATCCCGCTGTGAAAATACAATGTCAGACCAAACTAAGTTCTGCTACAATTGTGACTTCTTCCGATTCGATCACTATCGACAGAGTGTCAAACGGCTATAATTCTGACCGAGAAGCATTTCATCTACTCGGCATTTCATCTACTCGGCATTTCATCTAGTTCCAGGCTGTTGGCAGATTAAAGTCAGGCCGCGTATAGCGATAAGAGGGTTTATCCTTACAATGCGACACAACAGTCATTAATTGTTTTGCAAGCAATGTAGAATCAGATGAGGGGGCTCATAGAGGAGCCTTCTAACCAGGGTCTGCACTGTGTGTCATGCTACACTTTTCTTTAAAACAAATCCCTAAATATTCACCGTAAGATTGACATTTGTTTAATTTTGCAGTAGTCCATTTGAAAATTCAGCATTGTAAGGGTTAATAATAGTTTTCGCTGACATCATGCTGGTATTTCTTTATTTATACCAAAATCCAACAAATTATATCCGAGACTGGTAGGTTTCCTCTCAGCACGGTTCTCTTAACACTCCTCATGCCAAGCATGACCTGACTGGTATTAGCAAACGTCATAGATTTAGATGTGACGTCGAGTAACTCGGGTTCCCGTCAGGATCCAGGATGTTTGAAACACAGTCAACAGTGTTTAAAAACAATGAACATAAACATAATATTATAACAGATCAGTGGTTTAGCAGACTTTTTCAGCATGAGATGGGTTATGTACTGACACTAACACTGCCGGGAACGAGCCACTGATGCCCTTTGCAAAAAAGTGTAGACCAAGCTGAGAGGGCTCCTAGAGGTGGGTCTATACACTATTTGTTATGTTACACTTTTCTTTAGAAAAATCCCTAAAATTCACCGTAAGCGTTTTCGGAATTTTGGAATAGTCCATTTGAAAATTCGACAATGTAAGCGTTAATTCTTCCGGGAGATGTTCCACAGAGAGTAAATATGACCCGTTATTTACTTAGTTTCATAGACAGTGACACACACGTCTATAATCAAGATATAATAAGATGCGTTCTTGCCAAACATGTGCGAAATAAAATCATTCGTCTTGTTACTGCTCACACACTCAATGTTGGTGCTGCTTTTAGAGGTTTTATAGAGGTTCTTGATCGAACTCTTTCAGCTTCTTTGGCAGCAAATTATGGAATAACTTACCAACAAACCATAAATACTTGACTTGCTCTGATCTAATATTTCGACCACTAAGAGCCTTTTTCAAAGATTATCATGTCAAAATACACGTCACATTTTTGTTACATGCATTCAGCCATAAAATCTCTTTGATCTGGGTATTTGCTCGTATCTGACTATTTAGGACAGGTGTGATACTAAAACACCATTGCACGGGAGTGTATAATTGCACGGGAGTGTAGGATACACGTATAGAATTGCACGGGAGTGTATAATTGCACGGGAGTGTAGGATACACGTATAGAATTGCACGGGAGTGTATGATACACGTATAGAATTGCACGGGACAGGTGTGATACTAAAACACCATTGCACGGGAGTGTATAATTGCACGGGAGTGTAGGATACACGTATAGAATTGCACGGGAGTGTAGGATACACGTATAGAATTGCACGGGAGTGTAGGATACACGTATAGAATTGCACGGGAGTGTATAATTGCACGGGAGTGTAGGATACACGTATAGAATTGCACGGGAGTGTAGGATACACGTATATAATTGCATGGGAGTGTAGGATACACGTATAGAATTGCACGAGAGTGTATGATACACGTATAGAATTGCCCGGGAGTGTATGATACACGTATTGAATTGCACGGGAGTGTATGATACACGTCTATAATTGCACGGGAGTGTATGATACACGTATAGAATTGCACGGGAGTGTAGGATACACGTATAGAATTGCACCGGAGTGTAGGATACACGTATAGAATTGATCTCAGTGACAATAACACAGTGTTCATGACGGAAAACAAATAGCGTTAATTCGTTTCTTGATCGTTATTAGTTTATTGAACCATACGAATACAAAGGCTGTACAGTAGAACCCCTCTAAACCGGAATTCTAGTACAGAAAAAACTGGACACTTTTAGGCAGGTTATTGCTTAGGGTGACAGTCATACAGAAACTCCTAGAGGACAGAAAGCTCCTAGAGGACAGAAAGCTCCTAGAGGACCTTTCTACATGACTTTCCATCTGCATTAAGCTGCCATCTATCTAAACGACCGCCATTGATGCTAATTGTAACGTGCGCTTTAGAGGGATTGGACTGTATTTCGAGGTACTCGGCGTCTCATTTGGATCGAAACTATTTGTATAGATAGTCATAGATGCTTCATTGGCAGCGAAAAAGTTAAAACTCCATCTTGAAAGCGAAAGCATATGACAACATAAGCAGACGGAAAAACTTTTAGTTGGGAAAGGGTTAATTTAAATAGGCTTAGTTCAGATCGTTTCCTCATTTACGTCAAAGAGCCCAACTGGTAGTAGAGAAATTAACATTATCAAAGCGTTTCCAATGAAGTCAAATGACTTAGTTGACAACGCAAAATTAATAACATAAAAGGTGTTATAATATTCTTGAAGGTGTGGGGGGGGGTGTATGCTAATCTGCAAATCCATGTATTTGAAAACAACTCAGTGTGAATGCAATATACAGTAGAATCTGTCACAAGCGGCCATCAAAAAGGTCTAGTTATAGGTGTGTAAGGCAGGTTGGATACTGATGAGAAGCAGACTTACTCGACATCTCTTCCGGATCTAAGCCGATTGCTAATGCGATTCTGTTCGCGGTTACAGGAGACGGGTTAATCTGATTTGTAGCTTTTACGCATAATGACAAACGAAACATAGAATCTCGAAGAGACGATTCTAAAGAGCGGTCACAACGTACGGTTTGATGGAGAAATGATGAGTTTAGAATTTGACTGCGCACGTTTATTTAATATTTTGCTCTGATGTACATTTTCTCGTCTACGGCTTGGAGAAAGGAACATGTGTACATTATGTGCAACATCCGTCGGGAGGATTAAAAACTAACCCATATCATGCTGAAAAAATAAATAAATACTTAAACTGCTCTGATCTAATATTTCGACCACTAATGTGATGATGTGAGATTTGTAGTTTTGAAACGGATGTTCCATGCATGTAGAACTGAAAGACAGATCCATGAAACTGATTGGATATGGAGGCTGAGAACCTACAGACCATTTGGCTGTAACATCAAAGAGGATAATGCGCTAATGCATGCATGACGTCGTTGCACCCATGACGTCATTTGATGACGTCATTTTGATGACGTCATGACATTTTCAAAAAACAACCCAATGTCACCATGACGACGCTGGATCAACATTATTCTCTTTGATTTTATGGCTGAATGCATGTAACAAAAATGTGACGTGTATTTTGACATGATAATCTTTGACAAAGGCCCTTAGTGATCGAAATATTAGATCAGAGCAGTTTAAGTATTTATGTATTATATTAATTCCCTATTTTGGAATATTTACTTCATTGTGAAAAAATAAAGTCTGAGAAAAAAACCCTGACGGTATACATTTTTGTTCATATTTCGCAAAACACGTTGGTCCGGTGACAGCTCTTATAAGACGCCGAGTTAGTCGGCGTCCCATCTGGAGCCAAACTATTTACAATGTCAAGTCACACTTAGAAAAAGAAACGTTAAGAAAACCTTGCTGTGATGAGAATAACCTACCATTCTTGGATATAATTTGTTAGATTTTGTACAAATATAGAATTGTAACCATGGCATCAGCGAACACTAATAGTGAGTATATTTGCACAGCAAGCATTTGTTTGAAATATTAAGAAGTGGCCTTTTCGCGATTCCACCGTATTCCAATAAATGACGGTTTCAGGCAATAAAATAGGATGAGGACAAATGTATCGTTTGTGAAATTGTTTACCTACTGATGAATATCTGTAAGTAGTATGGGCAGCTCGTTAAAACAAAAATGACGTAATCTTGCGTAATCGCGGCCATTTTGTTTCTATTAATAGTAACCTCATTTGCATATAAGGAGATTGTAGTTTGTCACGGGTATTCGCGGATGTTTACCAACATGTATGACGTCACATTTAAATCGAGAAAGATCTGGAGCTACACGGTATACACAGCTGACGTGTATACCTCGATCTGGTAAGTACTCACGGGCATTGAGGGTCAGGCCCTTTCCTTAACAGACGAGCTCTAGGAGAATAGTCTAATAGTAAATTAATAAATACCTCTCTAGCGATGTGAACCTTCCAACCTTCGCTTGACAAATGGGACCAAAAGGCACAAAAACGGTCTAAGGTAGGGAGACGCGCATGCGCAATTTTTAAATGATATCATAGCCACGCCCACCCACCTGTCTACCAAAATAACTCCCCCCTTTGAAACGTAGGTAGAACGTAAATCCCACTTACGATAATCTGTAGTAGCATCTAGGTACATACGCCTCTGGGTCCAAGTGACATAAGCAGTCTAGCCACTCTCCCTTATACACATATAATCTGATAATCTGTAGTAGCATCTAGGTACATACTCCTCTGGGTCGAAGTGACATAAGCAATCATCATACATGACTGAATCATGACTGTAATTTCATCACCTTTAAAACGTGTATAATACGATGCTTTCAGCCAATCAGAAAGGTAGAATTTATGATCAAATAGAGATATGGTAAATTGTGGGACTTAAAGGTAAGTCGTTGTGCCACAAACTTGTGCTACAAACTTTCTCATTTCACATCATGAAGTTCGACATATCACAGCATGCTTTTAATAAGCATTTACACCCTAAAAGTGAGCACGATGCTTCCCGCTTTTATAACAAACGTACGATGGTGGACTCTATTCATTACTGTTTAAATGCTACCGACACAGCGCATATGGTTACAGAGTACACCTTACAAAAACATTTTCATATACATAATGTAGTATAGGTATATTAGGTTACACTAAAAAAGAAAGCCGGAGAATCAAAGTCGTCTATGCCATACAGAAAGGGAGATGGACTGTGATCACAGCCTATCCAATGGACATAAAATGAATTTTACAATAACCTGTACCTCAGACCTCACGACACTGTGTATAGAATCGATTATGCAGAACCTTCCCTCACCTAGACCGAATGAAAATATATAACCAATGAGAAGAACTGCATGGACAGACTAATAAGCCAAATGAATTGTCTAAACCTAGAACGGACTCAAACTTACTTGTGTATAGATATTAGTATTGAAAAATTGTTTATTTTGTTTGTTTGTATACTGTAAACTATGATGATGATGTTTTACTGTAAATAAACATTAAACTTACATTGACTTTGTGATATGTACTATTGCCTGAGACAGAGTTTATGACACACTTAGTTTCGCTTCACCCCTTAAACTTCCATTGCAGAAATTAAAAGAGAAGCTACTTACGCCCCAAACCACGAGAAGGTTGTGTCATATTTGGAGCACCACCACCCACCCACCCTTTGTTATGTACACTATTTACAGCTATGTACACTGATTTAGTTCTCCGTTAAATCCAACAGGTCATCATCATCTATTTATCCTAGTCACAACAGCTTCATTATAGTTCAGGTTTACGTCATCAAAATCAGTTAAAATATCACTCCTAGTTCTCCCGCTACATCGTTGTTGAAGATAATAGTAGCAAAGCTGCCCACATGTCTTAGTCCCCGCTTGTTGATAACGTTTTCTATTGCTTATATAATGACCTACCCCTGTCTTCAAATATCTTTCTAAACGCCAACTGTAGTATCCAGGTTCATGCCCTAACGAATCAAAGAATTCAACAGGTCCCACTTTAGGAAAGTACTGGGTCAGCCAGTGCTTCCCGTGTTTGTTTCTTGGTTGACTGTTGATGATGTAAAATTTAGGTCTTTGCATGATGACTTTAGGTAGTTCATCCAAGGCACATACGCCTCCTATATACTGTCCAGTAGTAGGGTCATTGTTCAAGGTCTGGTATAACTCTATTGTGTTCATCCTCCCTTTAGATTTTCTAGTGATTCAAAATAGTGAGCTAATATATCCACCGCTTCTCTCGCTTCACACCTTAGGCGATACAATTTCCACTTCCACAATAAATCGTCGGTAAGAGCAATACACGTCAAGACTATTCCCAACATAATGACACTATGTATGTTAGTCCTTCTTACTTACTTATAAACAAAGGGGGTGTGTCTCCTCAGCTCTAAACCAATCACAGTTCGGTTTTGAAACTCTGTGTCATCTATTCAAATTTGCAGCTGTCTGTAAGTTTAACGTATAAACACGGTTCCCGATTGGTTGATACCGAGCACTTCCGGGAAGGTTGCATAAACCATCAAAGTTACACTCTCTGGTAAAGCTTTCCCAAATTTAAGTTCTAAACGACAGTGTCCTCGCCGTTTCGTGTTGAACGAATAATAGGGGTCAATATCCAACACGTAAAAGCAATATCCCCTCTTATAGTCATCATGGTTAATGTTGACATCTTCTCTAAAGTGGGTCAATGTTCTGTAACAATCCGTATATTGATCCGCCTCAAAATTTGGTTGTAGAGGGTGAGAGGGATATGACTGACCATCGACGTAAAAACCTACAGAACTGCAGTTATAATGCTGAAAATTGAAAGGGTTCTTCTTGTAACTACAACTGAAAGCTTCGCTAGATATCAATCCCACAATGAGTTTACTGGGCACTGAGCCTTGAAACAAATCATCTACGCTATAACTGTACTGCCCTGAAGCCAATGCAATAGTTTTAATATCACTACGAAGGTAGGGGTAAGTCGCAGGACTGTCTTTAATCATTTTCTGATGCATCAAGAGTGCGTTATTCTCTACGCGTTGAACGCATAATTTAAAAACTGCATGCACGATTTGTACTTTTGCTGTAGGAGCAAGAGAATCTGACATGAGTCGAAATTCGTTTTGACTTGGGTAAAATTTAATGCCAAGGTGCACGCCGCTGATCAAAAGTTTAGGCTGTTGAAACACGTCCAAGAGTATAGGTCCTTCCAAATCCACCATTTTACCTCCTGTTGTGCGTGTATACCGTGCATACAGTCCCTTGTTGCTTCCAGTTTTAGCATCCGATGTATCAATATCTCCTACATCTTTATAGAAGAGTTGACTAGTCAGTATGTGATCTTGGAGGTCTGTGTTGGTCTTGAGGATGGTATCAATGTATGCTTTGTAAGGGTAGTTAATCCCCCAATGATTCAGAGGAGTGTGTTGAAAGGACACGTCAATTTGACTAAAGAGAGCATGTAACGGTACATTGACCAGCCCTACTACCAGAGCATCTTCTATGGGTGTGTTGTCTGCATTCGCTAGTCTCAGTTTAATATTCAGGACGCTTCGTCTTAAGTCCATGTAGGCCGACGATTGACCTGGTATGTTAAATGCCAATGCTGCAGAGTCTGTAATCTGACTGACTGGTCTGTATTCTATCCACTCTCTCGAGTGTAAAGAAGTATTTTCCTTTAAGGGTTCAAACAAGTTTAAACTTGATTCCATGGTTTATCGATAGTTCAACTTTCTCACGCGCTTGGGTAAACTCCTATAGCTCTTCTTACGTTGTTGGTCTCTCTCCTTCTTACGTTGTCTTTTAACTTCGTCTTCCGCTATTTCTATAGCCTGAGCCACGGGAGTTACCTGCCTCACTTCAGGGGTTCGCTTTTCCATTTGTCTCAGTTTATCCTCTGCTTCTTTCAATTTCTCTTGCGTTTCACTCAGTTGGTTAGCCATGCTATAATAGCCCGTCTCTGCCTTTTGTTCTAGTCTCGTCTTGTATTCCTGATATAATTGATCAGCTTTGTTAGGATCAGGTACATAAGGAACCCATTTCATTTGTTTGTAATCGTAGACTTCTATGGAACCCATGTTTGCTTAAGATGGAGGACGCAATGTAACTGGTTTTCTTTAAATACCACGGGCTTCAACTGTTCGTCTAATATATAGAGTCTCACTGTATGCAGTTGAATAGATTTCACCGGTATATACAAGGGCTGAGAAAAGAGCTCAGTCTTTAACTTTTTGTATTTAGTGTTCACTTCTATATTTCTCAAGACCGGAAGTAATGTTTCATTCACATACGACTCTTCCACGAAATCACCACACAAGTAGAGTCGGATTCTTCTAGGGGTGATATCGCAATCAAGACTCACGTCGATTAAGGCGCAAGACCAATGACCTTCTTAAGTGTAGGGTTTAGGGAGTTGGATCCAAAATTCGGAAGGCGAGTTGTTTTGATAAAGTGCGAGAGAATCTCGACTACTAAGAAACAAGTACATGTCCTTCATTCTTACGTCTTCTTATGTCTGATGAGTTCTTACGTCAGTTCATCTCACTACTCATGTCGTGTCGGCAATGGCCCCAACCCTTCCGGGTGAAAACACGGTCTTTTCGGATACTCGATGAACTGTCACATATAAACTATAGGAACTTCTCCATCAAGGTCTGTCTTTACTCATCCGGCGTTGTCCTCATCTCATCTAAAATAACTTGAATGAGATATGGAACTCTCACAAGTACGGGGATTACCGAGTGTTGACGTCTAAGTAAAGCCTTCTTTCGTCTAAATGACACATTGTGAGAAGCTAATGTTCTTAACAGCGTGCTCTTTCGTTCAAATAGTTGAGCGTCTCTTCTCAAAGGAGAGACGACACCATTCAACACTCTGACAGCAATCTCACTCAGCGTCTCTAGTTGTCCCGGGGTGATATTCATAAGCGTGGTTTTACGGTCTGTGGTAGACACCTCTTTCATGTGCAATAAAAAGTGAATACGGAGATAAACTTTTGAATGTTCCATGTTGTCATGTACCCCTCATACATACACTTCCATTCTTACGTATTTCTGGTGTAAAGCTCCATCTCGATCAAAGTTGGGTTCACGATATGATCTATTTCAGATACCTTCTTGATGCCCATAATGACGACTTTACCATTCCAAAA
This sequence comes from Azorinus chamasolen, assembly GCA_963576725.1. Classification (NCBI taxonomy): domain Eukaryota; kingdom Metazoa; phylum Mollusca; class Bivalvia; order Cardiida; family Solecurtidae; genus Azorinus; species Azorinus chamasolen. The sequence goes on along the minus strand of OY755236.1, from coordinate 8,586,178 downwards.
ACAACTGAATGTTATGCCTTCTTGTTTAAAAGTTACGGTAGGAAACAGTTCAGATTCATAGACAAGTTGTTTTTCTTGAATCAGACTTTTCAAATCCAATGGAGCGCTCAGGGTGTGAAAAGCGGATACGGTCATCACTTTGACCTCCGTTAATACCACGGGTATACCCATTGTTTGTAGAATTCTTGCATAACGTCTTAAGCGCTTTAGACCTTCCGGTAGACTCTTGGCCTTTCCGTTACAATGGATTTTACCATTGGAAAAGACTAAACAGTTACCACCAATTCTCCTGTGTTGCCATATGAGACCAGGAAACCGTGCAGGGTCATATCTAACATTTGATAGTTGATAACAAATATCTCTTAAATTTATGAGACATCTTAAATTAGCGCTACACACCACATTGGTTAAATACATGATGTGAACCCTATGATGTCTAATGTTAGAATTATTATAGACGGAGTAATGATGTGTCTTTTGTACAGATAGAGACCCGTGACTCATGAGTAATGTTTGAGATCCTTTTCTGAGATCCACGAGTCATATTTTGAGGGCCAGTGCAACCAACGGACCAGTACTTCATTTCGTTTTCAGTGTGCGCCTTTTCAATACTGTTTCCATTCGATATTCTGAGCTGTCATCTACATTCACAGCCTGAAGTTCTGCCTCATAAAAGCTTCCTTCGATGTCTTCGCCAGACCAATCTTTGAGTTTGTACACGGACACCCCTTCTCTTTTAAACCTCTTGTTAATCTTAAACAATTCACCCGTCCATTTCTGCGAGTATTGCCTATCAAACACTGTTCTAATATGAGAGATTCTCACGGATTGTCCTTCTTTAAATGTGTAGGGTCGTGTTAGTTGAGATTTAGTGGATTTGGTTCTAATCAAGTACTGTTGTAACCGACTTTCTCCTTCTTGATCTTTGGTAATGGAAACTGGAGTTCTGCCCAAGCTTCGATGAGGGGTTTGATTGTAGCTATGGACTGTTTCCTGCAGGATGTCTATATAACGTTTGGTATTGTGTTTCAACAAGTATCGAAATAGCTTATGTTTCAAGGTGGAAATTACCCTTTCACAATAATTGGCTTTGGTTTCCGTATTAAGGGCATACAGATGGTGAATGTGTTGTTATTGGAGATACTTATTTACCTCTTTGGAGCGAAACTCCATACCTCTGTCTGTTCTCACTGTCTCGGGCTTTCTTTGCCCTGTTAAGATGCGCTGTAAGGTCACCAACACATCTCTTCCTCGTTTACTTGGAACAGGTTCACACCATACATATCTTGAAAAAATGTCTATGGCTACTAATACATATTTATAACTGTCATTGTGTTTGCTTAGGTTGACCATATCCATTAAATCCATGTCCCACATACTGTCTAATCCCTCCACAATCACTCTAGATCTAGGAAACTTTCTTCTGGCCTTCCTTGTCAGAGAATAAGCCTCTTGATCTTGAAGCCATTGTTTGATTCTGCGCCTTCCAATCTTGAATTTTCCTTCTTTCACTACTATCTTATACAGTTTGTCCGGTCCTGCATAACTGGCCGGGTGATTAGTATCGAAATAAATGGAGGCTAGATACTGCTTCCAGTCTGTCATTGTACTTATTGTGTTGCAGTGTTTATGATTCTTACGTCACTAAAATGAAATCCAATCAAAGGTCATTTTCGTTTCATTGTGCTTTGGTGTCTGTAATTTCTTTTTCTTTAGTGTAGGTTTGTCTTCATCTAGCAGTCGCTTACCAGGGGGCGGTTGTAATGTCATAGAACCCTCATGATTTTCCTTTTTCACAGAGGATGCCTTGGACTGTTCTGTCAGTCTTTGGTATTTGTCATAAGGCACCAATACAAACTTTTCCATGTTACTGTAAGATGGACTCTAAATACTTCACAGCAACCTTGACAAACGCATGCAATGTTCTTTGTTTATTCCGAACCAGTATCTGTTTGTGTTTATATCCTATTTTTTTGTCACCTAAGAGATGGATGAGTCGTCTGTTCCTTTTTAGTTGCGTTTGTTCCAGAGGTGCCAATGTCACTTTACCTCGGATGATATTATGAGCAATTTCACTCAATGCTCTCAACTGAGGCTGGGTCACCGTATCTAACAAAACTTTCCTTTGGGCGGGGGTGGTCTGTACCAACAATTGAAGAAAATGACGCTGTTGTCTCATCAAGTCAGCCATGTTGACAGTTCTTCTTACGCTTATTTGTCTTCTTACGTGAGTCGGTAAACAATAGGATCTTCTCCAGGAAAGACTCTTGTTCTTAGACGATACTGATCTTCCGCGTGAGGGCTCATATCTACGATAAAATACCCTTGATTTAAGCCGTCTTGGTACGCTTTTAGGAAGCCTTTGACTTTACCAGGAAAGAGTTGTCGTCCTAATATGCCAACCTGTGATACATCTCTTACATTTTTCATCAGTACCATGTACCACGTATTGAGGGCGATTGTTCGAGCATGTTTGCCTTGTGGAAATAGATTTTGAGTGATCAAAATCACGCTGACGCAACGATGGTGCGTGCCTTGAGTAAATAACAGTTCCATCTCTTTGTTATGAATCACCTCGTGCATTAGGTCGTCGATAATGATTAATTTATGACGTCGATCTTTGGTGTACTGATCCAACTCTTCTGTTGTAGGGAGACCCTGTCTAGCTGTGAAATTGGAAAGCTCTCGCTCCATCTGTTTGATCAAGGGTTGATCTATCCCGTAGCAATACATGGTATGTATTGGAGGATCTCGACTATACATATGTTTAACATATTTCAAAAAACGATACAGCCACATGGTTTTGCCACTACCCGTTTGACCACTGATAAATATACTCGAACATGGCTCAAAAGGAAGTGATGTCATTACTTTTAAGTTTAGGACTAGGTAAAGCGTATCCTATGCAACTACTAAGTAAACTGATCCACAGTTCGGAGGGCCCGTTTTGTATAGACAATTTGATGACTGAAGTGATAATAATGATATAGACAATAATCATTTGACAAAAATAGACAATTTCTGTTTTAGGAACGTGTGTTCCTAGTACATGCCATTTGTCTGAATGATTATCGTCGTCTTGCTTCTCTAAAAAGGTTTCCCTTTCGGGTATATTGTTCTCTATGTCCGTCATATTCTTACGCTGTTTAGGGCACTGGAACAAACTACGAGAGACATTTTCTTCTTACGTTCTTTTAATTTACATTGCAGCCTCATGGTATATTTTATACGTCATTTGTTATCATAGTAAGTTTGACATTCATAAACTTCACATACAGTAACATCTTTTACATAATCAACTTGTACATAATTTTAAAAAATTAAGAATTGCAAACATGGTATTTTAAACAATAAGGACAGGGTTTTTCATCCAGTAACAACGAGTTTTTCATCCAGTAACGACAAGTTTTTCATCCAGTAAGGTCGAGTTTTTTACCAGTAAGGTCGAGTTTTTTTACCAGTAACAACGAAAAATTGAGTCATAATCCTATACAAAATCAATGTAAATGTACAAAAACTGATCCAGTAAGGACGAGTTTTTCATCCAGTAACAACGAGTTTTTCATCCAGTAACGACGAAATTTTCATCCAGTAAGGTCGAATTTTTCGATCAGTAACACTTATTGCATCAATACACAGTAATATATTCATCTATATTTATTTACATTTATATTACAAGCATTACCAGTATGTACATACATGTATTAGTAACCATAAGGCTCTGTATCATAACTGTCAACCCGTCGACGTTTAGTATACACTATTTGGTATGATTTCTGTTCTTCCCTGTTATACAAAGTTCTTTTCCTTTTCTCTCTACATATTTTACTTGGGTTGGTAATTGTAATGTTTGGTCTACTCTTGGGGTCTGTCACGATTTGTTTGACGCTGTCAAAATTAATGAGTTGACTATTTTTGTAGTTCAGAGTAAACCCTCTGACCTTGCACGTTTCTTTGTTTGTATTGGTCTTATATGCGTAATTCTTGGGACCTCCAGACACAAACTCTATTATGTGCTCTCCATTCCCCAATTCGTCAGTCAATTCACCCAAATAGTCCCCCAAAGGTGGATCCACCTCTCCGGGTCTACTCACGTAAATGACGCTGTCTGTGTCTTCTGTCTAATTGTTCAAGCACACTGTATAGAGTTTGAGCCTGGCCCAACATGTGGTAAAGGTCGCCAAGTAAATGCTTGTTTTGTTATCTTCGGGTTGACAGTCTTGTTTGTATATCCATTCAATCTGTATCATGTTATTGTTCAAAATGTGAAAATTGAGAGGTTGTTTGACTGGGTCAGAGAGCAATTGAAAGAATAGGTTGACCTGGCTCTCATGAAATATATCAGTCTGGCGCATGTTGAGTCTCTGACCAAATTTGCCCCAAAAACTATTGAGGCACAATTTTGCCAAAGCTCTCAAACCTGGGTTCTTCAAAATGTTCTCTCGATCCAGTGAAACTCCCTCTTTCTGTGCGTATTCTTGTATATACTGAGCCATGTCATGTTTAGTTTTGATCCAGTCTGGGAGACCGCTCGCCTCTTGTTTAAATTTCAAAAAGGTGTTGATATATTGGGCGAACAACCCCCCTTCGCGTGTGTTTGTGTCATATTGTGTGGTTTCCTCCCAGTGGTATACTTCGTATATGTGTTTGATTTGATACCCTAGTCTGAGAGCTGTGTGTATCTCTGGAGTGCACCACGTACCCGTCAATACTCTCCCTTCATCCGAACAAGAACAAATTTCTGTATTCTCGGTATCCGCGCAGGTGCAACATAGATGAACTTTTAGTTTGCCATTGGATCTATAGGGGAGAACAGGATGATAGAGCCCTCGTGGGGGTAAAATTTTGACTTTGGCAATACCAAAATAATCCTTCATGTCCCCAAAATATTTCGTGAAGATAGTGGGATGCCCTACGGGGTACAGACAATACTTGTTCACCCAAGGATACAAGCTGGTGAAATCCACGTACTTGATCTGTTCTTGTTTTTCAGTTTTGTAATAGAGCTGACTTGCATTGGTACGACCGCCGAAAAAACTCTCTCTAGGGTTCAACCTATCCGTTATGTCTAAAGTTTGTATGAAGGTTTTGAGATCTGAATTGTCATTGATTGCTTTTTTGAACTGATGGTCCAAAATACAGACATACTTCATGCCTAAACTTTCCAAATGTGCCTTCTTCTTCAATGTTAAAGCATACAATTCGTCCAAAGATTGATTAGTGAGGGGACGACACGTCTCTTCCCGATTGTCTGAGAAACACACAGGGCATCCGTGAAACACGCAACCGTGATACTCGTATGCCGTGTGCGTTTCTGCACAGTAACCATCTAATTTGTATCGTGTACCTGGGATCGTTTTATCTCCCTCATTCAGAGCGTGTTGAATGTGTACCTGATCGAGACGTGCCCTCCACTCCACTGGTTATCGTCCACCAAGTACAAGTAAATGCATGGACGCTCGTCTGAACTTGGCCTAGTGATGAACTTGTTACCCAGTCGTGCGCTGACCACCATCACCCTCACACCCAGCAGTTCTTCGAATATATCTACATCGTTGAGACTCGCAGCTCGGTCCATAGGTATACCTGCCTTTTGACATAGGGTCGCTGCCAACTGACCTTGTTCCTTCCGATTCTTCTTGACAAGGTTCTTGTAGTAGTTCAAATGGGGCCTTTCTGTACTCCAGGACCAACTCTAAGTTGCTTTTCCCTTGTCTGTTCTTTAACACTTGACTCCATTCTTCCTGAGTACACCTGTGTAACTTGGCCCAACTGACTCCAATTGCTCTATCCATACATAGGTTGTCGTCATTGTCTATGGTGACTATGGATTTATTTAAGTCTATTGAATTCTTAGGTCCACTGATCCGTGTAATGCGTCGTCGAGTACCCCCTTTAGGTAGGTCGGTGGTGCCAATAGTAATACTGAAACTCTCGTTAATGGGGAGCTCTTGGTTACTATTAAGCACCTTCTCAAGGGTTTCCATGACTTTATTTGCATCCAATGTGTCCCAGGCCTGGAGGGGAACGATGATAGGATCATGCAATCCGTCATGGTGAATGACGACACGTCCCAAGTCGTTCCCAGCTAAATCGCCAAGGGCTTCATTCAGCACATCTTGAAACACATCATGGATACCTTCTCTAACATGGTCCAGACGCTGTCCTTCGTACCTTTCATTGATTTTGATCTTATAGGTCCGATCTACTGCCGCATTCTTTGCATAGGTCCTTTCTGAGATCTTCTTCGTGGTATAGTCCAATTGATGTGAGGGTCCGGGTACTGGTTCGTCCCCATTTCCTGTTTGTTTTACAGGCGATATGGGACTCCATTCTCCATCTGCCACACAGAGGCACGCTGTCTCCAGCATTTCTTCATCAAATAGAAGGGCTTTGACTGAACCCTCAATTTCGTCTTGTTCTCTAACATAGTCCATTGCCAACTCCATATCATCTTCATAATAAGGCTCCACAGATCCCCCAAACTTTCCAGAATAGCGTTCAAGTTCTCATTGACAAAGTCATCATCATACTCTTGATTCTGTAACTGAAACAGACGAAACCTCACTGTTTCTGAGTTTTGTATCCCCCAGGTCGCTGCGAAATCCATCAGCTCAGCTGCGTCGGTGAAGGCATTCACAATTGTCTCAAAGGTCTCTGTATAGTAATCCATGTTGCTTCGTTGAATTCTAAAATAAGAATGAAGAAGAGCGGCTGTGCACCCTTCTTATATACTCTTCCATAGCCTCGTTTTCATTCCGTTAGAAATTATATCATCAATCTGTCCTCTGATTAGCGCATACAAGCAGACGGTCCTTTCTGATTGGTCATTTCGCTTACAACCGGTTAAGACCCAAAGAGCTGCCCATACTACTTCTGTATCCGAAATTACTTTGTCAGACAACACAGTCGACTGAGGATGAAACTGTTTTCAGCGAAATTGTTTATTGACTGGTACAACAGTAAATACACTACACTAGAACCTGTCCTAAACCGTCATTCATTTATTGAACATAGGGTTCTTAAAAACAGGTGGTTGCTTAATGCACGGTAAACATAATGCAGACAGCTCCTGCATGAGCTTTCGGCATTACTTTTGACCTGCATTAAGCTACCATCTTCCTTAAATACCAATAAGGATCACGTGACCAATATGGTGGACAGTCGGATGTTTTCATTCTGTCAGTAGTAATGTAAAGTTTTAGTGCCTTTCTGGGATTTATAGGTCTATATTGTTTAAAGGAGATAAGGTATGAGACTTTAATCTTTAGTTTTTAGTAAATACTGTAACTGACAATTTGAGTGCTGGGCAATTAATAGGCAGTTAATATGAAACAAAGGGTTTTAATGTGCATTTGACTAGACATTGCACGTTCTCCAGGTATACTGTTCGGCAAAAGTTAGAGGCCAAGGTATAAGCGACAACTCGTCCGTAACATCTACGCCAGTCAAGCTTACTAAAAAGAGGTTTCTGTCTTCACCTGACTGATCGGCGGAGCTTAAAAAGAATAGGCCAGGCGAAAGTTCCGTGTCCGATCTGGAGACTACGATCGAGGAAGCCTCTGTGGCAGCTGATTCGCTGGTATTCAGTATTCGCTGAGGCATGAGGACCTGAAATGCATTGCGGAACTTATGCGCGAGTCATTTCGACCTGAGCTCGATGGGATGGTATCTGGCATGTCAGACGAGTTGACCAAGCGAATCACATCTGGTGTCATTGAGGGTCTAAAGGCGGAAGTTGCGGAACTTAGGGGAGAGAATGAGTTGCTAAGGGAGCTGAATTCCTCGCTACAAATTAGAGTTACTAAGCTCGAGCGGGTGGCTGATGCCGCCGATCAATACAGCAGACGCAACTCCATACGCGTCACTGGTATTCCGGAGTCGAAATCCGAGTCAACTGATCAGCTGATCTTGGACATGACGTCTGAGATGGGTGTGCCTTTGGTAGTTGAGGAAATCGACAGGTCTCACCGCACGGGTAAGCCGTCGCCAGGTAAAGCCCGGGGCATCATAGTGAAGTTTGCGTCGTACAGATCCCGTAGCAAGCTTTACCGGGCTAGGGCCAGCGCTAAAGGGTCGGAGAATTTTTTGGTGCGTACATTAATGAAGACCTTACCAAGGTGAGAAATATTTTGCTTTACAAGTGCAGGTGTTTAGTGAAAGAAGGCAGACTTAACGGTGCATAGTCCAGCGATGGCGTTATACTTGTGAAAGACGGTGAAGATGTCGTAACCAGGATAGACTCGTCGGATGACTTGGTTGGTTTCGATGTTGGGAAGTCAGGGGGGGTCTAAGGCAGAGTCAAGTGAGGCTCCAGCCTAGGTAACGCTCAGACCGCTTACTGGGACTTAACTTTTTTGTACGCTGTATTGACTTGTGCCTGTAGTATGCTGTGTAATCGGGCATGCCTATGCTTTTTCCCTTCAGATGCTGAATGTAATGTCCCGCCGGTATTTCACTTTTACGGGATACCTGAACCTTGCTAGCGATTTTATAAGAATAAACAGTGTGGACCCTGATCAGAGGGTTCCCCTGGGAGTCCTCTGATTTGGGTCTTCACTGTTAGCAAAACTCTGAATGCAAGCGCCATTATAGGCGTGCGCCGCACTGAACAGATCAGCTGTTACAGAATTGTAAGTTATCAAGGCATGTGTTAATAGTATGGATCCTAGTGAGACGGTCAGTGGTTGGCCGTCTCTTCATGATCCAAACTGTTTCTTGAAAATGCATGCTTGTAGCGTGTGGTGCGATTTATTTGGAATTAAGAATTTAAGGCTTGCATTAGCCTTGCGTACTTCATACATTATAAATGTAGAATAGTGTAGCTATATTTTAGTAGTGAGTTTTTCTAGGACTATGGCTACTCATTTACTAAACCCGTGTGTTCTGTGTGTGCAACCCTTTGCATGTTTATCGGGAAACGCTCCTTGTTCACGCAAACAGTTTGGATCCAACCGAGACGCTGCATAATGCGAAGTTTCATCGGGATCCAATCTTTTGACATACCTATCGCAGTTTCTGCAGAATTATAGCAGACGTCATTTTTGCTGGCGAAATTATATATAACGATGTGTCTATACGTGTTTCTCCTATAAACGATTCGTTTACAGACGGATAGCGTTTAGCTCATTTTTGCTGTTCAAGAGCTGTCCTGGATTGAGTACTTGAGTTGTTTGACTCCTGACTAGGAGTCCTCGTCTGGACGTCTCTTTCGGATCCACACTCCCTTTCATACATGTTCCATGGATTGTTATGTTTTCGAGCAGACTGCATGTTTGAAAATACCGGTTGCTAAGTCATCGCTCATGTGTAATCAAATAACTTACATATGAATTGAAACCCTTTACTTTACAGATAGCCATTATGAATGTACGACTTGATTGATGTTGATTAAATTCAAATCCGAAATGGCAGACAATGCAGAGTATACACCATGCGTTTCTGCGACTTTACAAACACAATGGACACAGATCAGACAACATGTACATGACCGGCCTGATCAGGGTCTGTTCTGTTTACTTATAGTAAATATATACATGCCCGCACAAAACTCTACATTGATTCCTTTCTGCCTTTCGTTGTCCGAGAGTGGAATTATCTACCTTTGGAAGTCAGAAATTCCGGTTCCCTTTCAACTTTCAAGCCTGCAATAAATCGGACAATTACTCCTCCACCTCTATACTTTTATACAGGGAACAGGAAGGCGCAAATACTTAACACGCGCCTTAGAACAAACTGTAGCTCTCTAAATCTCACACTTTTCCAAAAGAATATTGTAGAATCTCCTCTGTGCATGTGTGGTGATATTGAGAGCACTGAACACTTTCTTCTTGTTTGTATAAACCACTATATTCCACGTATACGTCTTTTAAATTCAGTCAGGCCAATCCGCTCCGTTATAGTGAAACTTCTTTTAAATGGGGACTTGTCACTAGATGTCAAAAAGTAACTCCATCATTTTCCAAGCAGTTCAAATGTTTATCTTGGAATCAAGGCGGTTCGTTTAAGCCCCACGCGGCTCCTCGTGGGAGGGTATCCGAGTATTTCCCGCGACTTCTGGTGTCATTTTACTCATATCCGTATAATGACTTTCTCCTTTTGACCATTTTCTTTTTTTTATATTTGAATTAATATTTCTTTGAATCGTCTTAGACATTTCTGAATGAGAATTATAAGTGTAATCATCTTCTTGTTGAGATATACTCAAGCTGCTGAAAATGCATACGCTCTACGAACGTACGTAAATATATGGGCATTCGTTTTCTTGATTTACTCGATAACAAACTGAACTTATGTTACTCATAGCAATTGTCCACCACTGCATTGCCATTATATGTAGGGATAGGGTCTTTATAAGCATGTTGCTTTCGACCCAATCCTTTCTGTACCTATGGATGATACACATGATTAAGAAATTATATGAAATAAAATATGTTTAAACTAAAGACCATCTTTTTAATGGTCACTTAAGACAGGTTCTACTGTAATTGGCATGTACATATTATCAGAATGCAATGTGTTTTGTTTATTTTAAATAAAATATGTGTCCGTATTCATTTTTCATTTCCTATTTGTTTAATATGTTGCAGCATTATCGGTGCATCTCGAGCCGAAGTTCATGTAATTTTGTACATTATACTTACATGTATAACATATCTTTTATTCGTCAAGTCTACGTATAAGTCACATGGCAGCATGTATGGTCACGTTGTAATTTTAATTACATCTGACTAAATGTAACCCTCTGCTCGCCAAGAAGCTTCAAGGAAATGTTCCAAATGAAAAATCTCCAGGGCAAAGCGAGCTGGTACCCTGTGTTTTTCCGTTAGCTTGCAGATGGTTAGCATTGGTCATATTGATAACATCTCTGTATATGACCATGGGGCAGCAAGTTGATAGAGAAATGAGTACATTGGTATGTATAATTTCATGAATGTATTGTCAGAATCGTAAGCTAATTCGGCCGTTACGGTGGAGAGAATCTGTTTTGTTGTTGGTAGTATTTGTTGTTGTTTTGTTAGGATTTTTCTAAGGAATTACAGTACAAGCCCCGCGGACTTTTTGTTTTCCGCGGTCCATCGCAATTTTATCCAACACGGACAAGGTTTTTTTTGTCCGTGCTAATATGCGGTCTTCCGCAGTCCGTCGCGGGTTGTGATGGGTCCGCGAAGGTGTCTCACCAGGGACACTCGTCGCCGGGTTCGATCGTTATCACCGCTGGTCGCGATGGTATCATCGTGGACTGCGATGTATGGTGTACGAAGTGGTTCATAACTTTCCAAAAGTGCATCATGCGGTTTACAAAGCGCATCGTGGGCTTTCTAAAGCGCCTCACGTGCTTTACAAACTACATCATGCGCTTTATAAACCGCATCATGCGCTTTATAAACCGCAGCATGCGCTTTTCGAGAGTTATGGACCATCCGTACGCTACATGCCGAACCGCAACGCCAAACCACGGGCCTTTAACCAATCAAAATTACCCTTACATAAAAAGGTATGGTATAATCAAAGAGCAACCGCGTGTTACTTGTGCGTTCTCGCGGCTTCGATATATTATTTCGATTTGCGTCGATAAATATATTTCTCGCTGTGTGTATTTGTATTATTCTGAACCTCAACTTACGGAACTATAATTGTTCTTATACTGATTTATGGCTTGGAATTATAAGTTTTACTATATTTACCTAGATCAAGCCACAAAATAACCTCCACACCTACTGTAACATTGTTAGAAACAAGTTCTGAAACTATCTATCAGTATGTTTTGCAGTGAGTATGGGTAAGGATTTATTTTGCTCTATTCGACCAGTTGACTGTTCGTCTGATATATATGTAGCTATAATATAGGCAAGAAATACAGATATATTTAGGTGTTGTTTTATTTCGAAAAACTATCAGTATTGTCACCAGTTATGTATATAAAACGTTAACCCTTTCCCTCATAATTCCGCATTTTCTCGTACTAGAAACAGAGAAGACACAGAGCAGAACCTGTATTCCATGAATACGCCTTTCTACCCCTATGCAAACAGAAGAGACCAAGGTCTGCCATTGCCTACAATTCCTGTTTCCATGTGCATTAAAATAATTTCATTAACATTCATTATTTCATATTTTCTTTATATATATTTATTCCATAAACACGACTTTCTGCGCCTGTGCAAACAGTGTATACCCAGATCATATTACTCAGCGTCTCATCAGGATTCAAGCCTGCCAATAAATATTGCTTTAGTTCTATACGACCAAAACTGATATTGTTATCATAATCGGGGAGCGGACCTATGCGTAATTAAAACTGATCAAAGCAATACACCAAACTTGTAGAATACCTCTTTGCACGCTAAGTAATTTTGCGTCTAAAGTGATCATAAGACGTTGCCTACTTCAGTTCTTCAATGACGTGCATTTGGATACTGAAGAAACTTCGTGTAACTTGGCGTCTAATATGGATCATATCTGTTATCATGGTTTTGTAACTAGCATACGCAGAGTAAATGTAATAGTTTACTATTACGTGAACATATATAAATATTCTTCTGGTAAAGGGTAAATAGAACTGACAACCTGGAATATTAGAATTGATCAACAAAGTTACTGGATCTGTTACATATACTTGCTGCCATCGAATTCTGGATCAGACTTCAGTTTGAATTCACAGCCACATGCATTCAAACAAACGCATGTGCACTATGTTGAAATGTTTTGTTGTGTACCAATATGGGTCAGTAAGGTTATATCCGGTTACATGTTTGTTGTCTAGTATGTATCTATCATTCACATGGATATAACAAGTACATGTACGAGTACATAAATGTAATACGACTCACTGCATCTGTATTGAATGTTTCATTTCAATATATCTTCGTCAAACTATTAAGATTGTTATCAGTGTCATAAGTATGGGCGGAAAACTTAGATTTATGGTGCGTTACTTTAACGACTTAATAATCAAACAAGAACTAGAATATACACTGCTTCACAATACCCGAGTGAAATATTCAATAATTTATTTAATATAAAACAACTCTGGTTCTATTGCATAAAAGGTCCTTAATTCATATTGTAATACAATAAGTAAGTTGAGAGAGAGACACACACAATGAGAGACAGACAGACAGACAGAGAGAGACAGAGAGAGAGACAGAGAGAGACAGGTAGACAGACAGAGAGAGACAGACACACACATAGACAGACAAACAGACAGACACACACAGAGACACAGATACAGACACACAAAGACACACACACACAGACAAACGGAGAGAGAGGGAGAGACACAGAGAGACAGAGACAGACAGATACAGGCAAAGATACAGAGACAAAGAGAAGGAGACAGATAGACAGACATACAGAGAGACATACAGACAGACAAACGACAAACAAACAGATATGTTCATCGAATAGACAAACGGTGTAGATCCAAATTATAAGGCTCCAGTGTGAACCTCATGATCTGGATCTACACTGTGTTAAATGTTAATAGACGAACTAATTATATGGGTGATAAGTGCTGTTAGTGTGTTGTACTATATATTTAGGATTTGTTCGTCAAACAGACAAACAGTGTAGATCCAAACCATAAGGTTTCATTGTGAACCTCATGATCTGGATATACACTGTATACAATGTAAATAGACGACATCATTTTAGTGTTGTTAGTGTGTTTGTACTATATTTAGGATGCGTGTGCTTGAAATGATTTACAATGAAAGTTTGTAAAACAGATTTGTCTTGTTTTAACTTCACGATTTATTTTTTTAAAAAAAAAGATTAAAAAAAAATTACCAAAAACAAATTGGCATTTTTCAAGTGGCGTTTATTCCAGTGGCATTTTTTCACTTAACGGTGGCAATTTTCCAATTGGCATATTTTCCAGTGGCATTTTTTATAATTAGATCAACAGTATTTAAATTTTCAATTCTCATTTTATTTTAATACGATCTAGATATTAAGATATACAGTCTCATGGCGTTCATTTGTGTGTTGTAAAATGTCTTTCTGGGTACTGTACAGTACCGTAACAGATCTAGTAAAAGTATTTTAGAATAGATCTAGATCATATCAATCTAAACTATCTTTAGAACTAGAATTCACAATAATCTAACTTTTTAAATAGATCAAAATCGTTGGAGTTTAAGCTTAGCCATAGATCTAATTAGCCAAAACATAGTTATCTTCTATTTTTCGGGAAGTTGTTTAACAAATCACAACTTTACATTGTTTGGTAGTACTTACTGTTTCAGTAGAATCATTCCTGTTACGTAATAATTCATAACTTTGTTGATAAGACAGTGTTTGATAGATGACAGTTGTGTGATCACTGACCCTTGTCCCCTGCTGAGAAATTGGGCGAATTGCATTTGCGCACAAACCAAAAAATAATTGCATGTCAAAAGCGGACGAAAACCTCATGTCATTTGCGAACGAAAATATAAGGGTTCAGCATGTCAAATGCGCACGGCATTTTGACGCCTGAAATGTAATCACTCACATGGCCCAAGCGAAATTTATTTATTGTATTATGTAATTTATTTGTAATGTGTGGCAAAGCTGGACAGAAGCAAGCTAAAGCAACTGAAGCAAGTTAATCTACTGCTAACATGTACTAGCGCTATGACTTTACATGCACATGCTTTTACATCAACACAACCAAAGCCTGACCAAATCCAATCTCTTTAGCGTATTGGATTGGCTTATACACGCTACTTTTTAAATGATTTTATACTGTATATTATATATAATGTGACAGTTTAAATATTTTATATATAGATCTACACTGTGACAGTTTAACCAAATTTTAACAATGTTTTAATGCATCCCACATGTACATTATCTTGCTAAAATCATACTTCCACCTCCCTGGGCAAGGGGCAACAATGCTAATATTTAACAGGTATGTGCGCATTTGATAGTAAAAACTTGTGCGCAAATGAAACCTTTTTTGTGCGCAAACGAAGGAAATAAAATCCGCAAATGATATGCCGATGTGCGCAAATGCAAATCTCCGGAGAAATTAGGGGATTTACTGACCATCTGGCACCTTTGATCGTTACTATTTTCCTAAGTCTAGTTAGTAAATTAGCAGTATACATGTATTTAGGCTGAGTAACAGGCACGTAACCAGGTGGGGGCGCGGGGCCCGCCCCCCCCCCCCCCCCCAGCTGACTGCCAAGATACCATTTTTTTAATGGGCCCTTTTTAGTTTTCAGCTAAATCTACCGTTTTGAAATTTTACCAAGGCACTTTTTAGTGACCGATATTGTCATCCCTGGAAGAGATTATCTGTTAGTTCTCTTAGACACAGACATACCTGTCACGCTGTGATCCACGCTTGGCCTATTTTGGTATGGACCAATCAGGAGAATCCCCCGCGGAGAACACCCGAATTACGTAATCACGAGTTGGTTCCGGTTTTCGCTATAAACTGGAGTTTAGCAAATAAATTATTCAGGAACCAGTCGTGTCAAAATGCAAATTGCTACGTTGTTCACAAACATTGTCGAAACATTAAGACGAAGGGTGTGACGTATCAAGACGTTATTAAGCATATCTTGCTACAAAAAGCAGTATACACTTCGACCGATAAACGTTTTAATAAATAATACTGACATTGATCAAGAGCTAGTTATGAAAGAATAACTCCGAACAATTCGAATGATAAAACAGTATGACGGATTCGTCCCCAGATCGATTGTACTGAATAAATCGAGGTTTGTCAACGTTTTTCATGGATTTTTTTGGTGACTTGAGATTGGGAATTTTGCTAAAAAAATGGGTGAAAAACATACATTTTGCCATTGGGGATAGAGCCGAATAAGGGCTATAAAATCGGCTAAATAAAGCCCTGAAACTTATTGTAAAATAAAGCAAAATTAATGTCTTTTTCATTGTATAAATAAATCTGTTATAACCAGGCCGGCATTTTTTTCACTTGAAGGGGAAAACATTGCTACCCGCTTTTATATAGTAAAAATGGCTAATTAGGGGAAACAATCATGCGCAGTTTGCCAATTGGGGGAAAAACCTGAGGTAAACCCATTTTTGGGGGAAAACTGCATATGATTTTAAAGGAAATCGCGAGTATCTGTTATATAGAAAAAAGCCCTGCCAGGTGAGCGATTAAGGGCCATCATGGCCCTCTTATTAAATTGTAACATTTCATGTTTGTAGTTTTGATCAGTGTTATTTTCACATTTAGAAGAAAGAACCCATTGTGATGCTATGGTTAGTTGAGAGTATATTTATTTGGATATTTTGCTTTTTTTGTATATAATTTGGTAATGTTCAGAAAAACAAAATAATCTATATATTTGCATTTCAGTTATTTATTCTTACAGAAAAAAACTTTTCATATGTCTGTATGCCTGTCTGTCAATGGCAAAAATCTTTAGACATGGTCACATGTCTGTCTGTCTTTGTGTCAATGGCAAAAAAACTTTAACCAAGATCACGTCTGTCTGTCAATGGAAAAAAATCATGAACACATATCCATCTGTAAGTCTATACACTGAAAAACAGGTGTAAACGGAACTGATTTCCTATATTATAACATAAATTATATCTTGATAGAGTGATTCAGATAGCAGGAAATTGCACCATTCAATGTGGCAAACCAAAAACATTCGGTGTAACTAACACACAATGGTATTCATCACCAATACCATTTTTGTTGCAGAGAGAGCCATTCCTATTTGGGTACAAAACAGATTGCCACCGTCCTATTTCAACGAGGACATGGTGGTTGCCAGTGCGAAATTTGGCTAGAGGTATGTATATGGATGTTTGGTGTGCCAATAAACACTTTTCAGGTTCAATACTTGTTTTAAGTAGGAAATTGTTAATGCCCTTTGACGTTTCAAGTAAAATGCAGTTCCATTTTTGTTTGAATTGATCTAAGAGTAATTGGCTTACAATCTTACTTTGTTTGTATTTAAAGATTCCGTTAAGTACTAGAAATCAGATCTGCCGATTTCAGTCAAAATAGTTTTGAAATGTACCAGCCATTTAGATAGGAAGTTTTTCTCTTTAATCATAATATTATTGATTTGTTTTGATATTTTGGAGTGTTTGCCAAGAAGTAGATTATTCCAAAAGCTTATCATTCTAGATTTGACTGTTATTTCTATTGGGAAACGTCCTAGTTCGGCATAGACCATGTAATTAGGTGTTGATGTTTTTTGCCTTTAATATGCGTTTAATAAGAAATTCAAGTGTATTCGTTCTAATATATTTGTATCTTCATAACCCTAGATTTCACTGGCATATGTCAAGATTGGTAAAATTATGTTGTTGAAGAGTATGAACTGCAGATCAATTGGTAAGTTAAGGTTATATATACGTGACTGAAGAGGGTTTAGTGCTTTTTCTGCTTGTTGAGCTATGTGTATCCGTGCTTTTAAAAGGCTTCTAGACTTTGAAAATACAGTACCAAGATATACAGAACCAACATCATAATGTACACAATGGTATGTATCTGAATAAAGAGAGTTTAACACGTCCCTTCATTTAAACACCCTTTCACGTATTTGTAAACATAAAAAATATGCTGTATTTGCTAATGGAATTTGATATATATGTTTCTTTAGTTTCTAAAACGACTACAATGTTCAACTGTTCATATTTCATCACAACTATTTTGATCATGAAGATTCCATTTCTTTTCAACATATTATAGCATTTTTCGGCGTATCCCGAGCTCACGTCCATGTAACTTTGTACTTATAACATCATATTGCACACGAGAATACATCACACAAGAGAATATCTCTGAGAAACGATATTTCAACCCTTTCCTTCATATAAACGCTGTTTCACGCATTTGTAAACAAGATATTCTATTGAATTTAAAGCAGTGCAAGCCCAAAATCAGACATTATGCCTATGATCAAGATTTGCATGGTATGGACATATAAAGCTTAGTTCACTTAAGATTGTGATAAGTGACAAACGGTGCACACCTTGGCCTAGCCAGTGGGGATTATATCACTTCAGGGAACGTCATATAAGGGGATATTCGTACCACATTAGGGGACATCATCACACTGGTGACATCATAGGACACAAGGGTACATAGGTACCAGTCAAGTGGACCTAGCTTCACCCATGGGGCCATCATACACTAAGAGACATCATGTCACTGTAGAGGGGACGTCGTATAACAGCAGTGGGCAATCACGCTAGGGAACATTATTTTACATTAAGGGGGCATCGTATCTGACAATGGGGCTATGTACCACACTAGCGGAACACATTTTACACTAGAAGATTGAACAAAGGGCAACAGATCGCACTATAGGACGGACAACATATCACACTGTAGGACATATTATTTTACTTGAAACATAATAGCTCACTGCATGACACAACATATCATATCACACAATAGTACTATACGAGTATATCACACAAGAGGACTACATATCAAACTAGAAGAAATCATATTACACCAGAGGACTACTTATCTTAAAACCCCTTCGATTCCATATGGGGGTACTAAATTCCTTAGCATGGCTTTACAAGAGTTATTTCCCTTACTTGACAGCCATATGCTTTTCTCTTACTTGTAATAATCATTTATGTTTATCCTTACAGTTTTAAAAAATGCATACATATAATTTATGCTTTAATTGGAGTTGACATATAAACATCAATTAGTTTAACAATGATAAAAAAGAATAAACAAAATATATAAACGAGATTTGAGGCAAATAAAAAATAATTCCTTTAATTCTATTAAAGCGAGGTAATTTATATGCTCTTATTGTAATATCAAGTTTGCAAGAGTTAATTCCCTTGTTTCCCCACGGAAAGCCATACATGTAGGCCTATGATGCAAACATGCGTGATAAAAGGTAGTCGGTAAGATAAATTCGTTATTCATTGCTCAGTGTCTCTAATATGGACTATTCGCCTCGTCCCATATGAATATTTGCTGGCAGTGTATAGTCCATATTAGGGACACTAAGCACTGCATAACTAATAATATCACACTAGAGTATAACATATCACACTACCGGACAGCATATCACACAAGAGGACTACATATAACTCAAGAGAACTACGTATCAAACTAGAGGAGATCTTATCACAATAGAGGACTAAATTTCTAACTAGAGGACGACATATCACACTACAGGACAACACATCATACACGAGAGTACCTATCACACTACGGACTACATATAAAACTAGATGAAGTCATATCACACTAGAGGACTATATACATCACACTACAGGACAGCATATAAAACTATAGGAAATCGTTTCGAACTAGAGGACAACATATCACATTATCGTACCACAATAGGGGAAATCGTACCACACTATGAGATATAGAATCACACTAGCGACTATAGGTAAGATCCTATATGAGATATGAATTACCTCTACAGAACAAGTAATGCAGTATCCTTCTATAGAACAAGTAATGCAGTATGTTTCTATAGGAACTTTCTTAATTACCTTTGCCCTACATTAAGCTACATCCTGTGTTACAAATTATTGATATACTTATTGATACATTATTGATCGCTGTATTCAACATTCACCCTACACCGATGTGAACAAAATGCTCAGCTTTGAATCTGCTGCAACATTGAATGCCTCAGTGAAGCTTTTGAGAGAGGTCAAGATTCTCTTTATATGTGTTAGTTTAAACATTTTCAAGAATACTTCTTTATTTCTCCACCAAGCCCTATGTTGTGACCACTCTTTAGAATCGTTTCGAAGAGAGTGGTCACAACATAGGGTTTGGGGGCGAAATGACGAATTTAGCATTTGAGTACACACATTTATCTGAAGATCGGATTGAACGAGCGCCAAAAAGCTCGAATCCCCGTGAGACGTCGATTTATTCTGCGTCTAATCTGAATCTTAACTATTTGCAAATGCAAGTTATGTGGCGAGTAGCGCGGAAGAAGGGTTAAAGTAATATCCTGATCCTGGTTCTAAAGAGCTAGGTATTGCAACCATTGATTGTTATCACCATGGCACTAATAGTACCACGGTGCATTGCTGCAGACCTAGTTAGATGCTTCAAGACTGTAGCCGCTTGTACAACAGAATGTTTGCTGGTAATTACATGTATAACGTTTTAGCACGCTTAGTTGTTTCGTGATTGTATTTTATTGGCGAAAAGGTCTGTCAGCTTAAGGCTCCAGACAAAAGCAATGTGCGATTTAATGCTGTAGTTCCTCTTCTGTCTTCACAGAACGCCCATCAAAAAGCGTGTTTAAAGTTAAAACTTGCAACTTGTTTTAACAATGCCTAACAATTACATAAAGCATTTGCTTATATGCTGAATAGAAGTATATCGCAAGAAAACCAGTCGAATTAACACCGAAGAAAACACAGCTTTCGTGTGTTTGATAAAGTAAAACCTCTCTATAACGGCCAATGAATTGTGTTAATTAGTTGGTATTTAGGTCAGGTGGCTGCTTAAAGCAAGGTGAAAGTAAAACAGAACGCTCCTATAGAAGCGTTTTACCTTGCTTTAAGCAGCCATCCGCCTTTAACACAAAATACTTGATGTATTTTAGTGGCCGTTATGGAGAGATTTTACTGTATGTTATTCGGCAATGTATTAGTATTTATACGGCTCGCGTTTTAGGTCGACTGGTCGACCAAGGTCGATAATAATTTGTTGTAGAATACAAATTATAAGTATCGTTGAAAACGGTTTATTTTGTATCAAACGGGCATTTTTCGATATGTTCAAATTGACAATCTTTATAATAATGATTGAACATAACACATATCGAGTTTTATGATATTATTAAAAATGTGCGTTCAATGTAGGGACTTCCACTATAGTGACATAATGATCAGCTGTGAAATATTACGCCGCTGTGTAAAACGAATGCCTGCTATCATTTGGACCTGCTGCAGTTTGGTCTTCTTCCGACTCAATCTAGCTTGTGAGAAGCTATTAACAGAGTGTCTACCGACTTACTCGGCGTCTCATCTGGACCCAAACTGTCTGCAAATGCGAGTCAGATTGCGGTTAGTATGAGAAGGAATACCATACCAACATATAAGACTATGTTCATTTAATTAAGATACAGCAGAATCTGTCCTAAGCGGTCTATCATTTATTGAACATAGGAGTCTTAAAAAGCAGGTTGTTGCTTGATATAGGGCAAACTTAATTCTGCATTACTGTTCACCTGCATTAAGCTACACTTTGCCTTACAGACCCGTAATTACACATCTTTTTGATGGCCGTTTAAGACAGTTTCTACTGTAACTATATAACGATAACGCTGATTTTCTCTCCGAAAGCAATCGTTACCAATTATAATATTCTCTTTGATTTTATGGCTGAATGCATGTAACAAAAATGTGACGTGTATTTTGACATGATAATCTTTGACAAAGGCCCTTAGTGGTCGAAATATTAGATCAGAGCAGTTTAAGTATTTATGTATTATATTAATTCCCTATTTGGAATATTTACTTCATTGTGAATTATATCATGATTATTTATTACATTATATCTTTATAATAGCAAATATTATTTTATACAATAGCAAATGTACAATGGATTGTTTTAGTATTGGTAGAAAATGTAGTACCAGGTCTACTATAATTCAATAAACAAACAAAGCAGACCATGATCAAACGGCTCCTGTTGGAGTCCTATGATCTGGGTCTACTCTGTTTGAAAATGCGTGAAAATGCGTTTATATGAAGGAAAGCCTTAACGAGGTTAAAAGATTTACTGGATTTTGTAAATGTATACCGTGTCCCTTTTATGTATTTCTGTTGGACACCATGTGACATACATGTATGTAAAACATATAGTTATGCACATACATCATTGCCGTATCATTATATACTCAACAAAATAATTCAAGGGTCACTGGTCAGTTTCCCATAGGGCCCAATATATTCACTACACAACGTTGGTACTTTGTATCTTTCACCAATGTCACTTAATCCCAGGAAATATTGTTAGAGTTTCAAATAATAGATGCAGATGAGATTTATACCTGCGGGAGTCTTATACGCCTCAATGGAGAAAAAAATGTAAAACGATGTTTTTCAACAGGAGTTTTCCTTGCTTTGGAAATCGAAAATCATATCAATATGTGAAATAATCGAATATGGAAACGTTTACCAAAATGTTTGACATACTAAATACATGTTTATTGGTATTCTAGATAAGAGAAAATGAAATTGATTTTTTGGAGAATTTTCAGAAATTCCCAAGTTTTTATTTTTCATTCCATGGATACCTATAGGACCTTTGCATAACTCAATCTCACTGGAATCTGTAGTTGGACAGTTTGACAATACATCCTGTAAATTTTGTCGAAATTCATTTATGTATACGGAAAATACAAGATGCCAAAGTTGTAGGGTCATTGCATTAACCCTATGTGAAACGTACCACTGACCCTTAAATATTTTTGTTGAGTATTGTTACCAGCCAGGCGCAACGGAAAGACAAAGCCAGCAACAAACTTTACAGACTTTATTAAATTGAAATGACAAGTTGAAGAAGTACTTAATCAGAAACAGAACACATTCAGAATCCTATAGGTAAATATAGATTTTCTGGAAATTTCTGTAAACAAAATAAGATCATGTGACTGCTTGTTTACCAACAGAAGGTAAAATATAGAGTTTTAGATATCTATATATTTACATATTATTCTCTTTAATATGCCATGACCTTCTAGAAGATTCTAAGAATTTCTAAAAGTTCCATGGACACAATAATGCATTTTAAGACACTTATATACTAAGTAAACACCAATTTCAATTTATAAACATGTTTGCATAACACTTCCCCTCTTAAAGAATAGAAACATTTATGCAAGATTTTTTTTTCTTTTGGAAAATGTTTTCATAATATCAAAGTAAGACATGTTATTGTTACAAGTACATATCAGACTAATTAGTCCATACACAATTAAAAACACAGTATGCATTAAATATATGAAATGCAATTTTTAAACTTGTAAAACAACTTTTACTGACAAAGTTTCTGTAATCATTCAAACACGGGAAAGAGCATCAGGAATCATGTTATCTTTTCCCTTTATGTGTTTGATTTTAAGGTCATATTCTTGTAACAACAAACTCCACCTCAGCAATGTTTGATTTTTGTTTTTCAGTTTATGTAAGAAAGTGAGGGGGTTGTGATCACTGAAGACAACAATGGGTGTCACCGAAGAAGTTAAATAAACTTCAAAGTGCTGAATAGCAAGAATGAGTGCAATACACTCTTTTTCAATAGTAGAGTAATTCCTTTGATGTTTGTTAAACTTTCTCGAAAAGTAGCAAACCGGGTGATCAGCGCCATTGTTGTCTTCTTGAAGGAGTACAGCACCTGCACCAATGTCACTGGCATCTACTGCCAACTTGAAGGGTTTTTCAAAATCTGGTGCCAAGAGAACTGGTGTGCTCATGAGTATGGCCTTCACTGTGTCAAATGCATTTTGACATTTATCATTCCAAATAAATTTTGCTCCTTTTTAACAACGTTGTTAGAGGTTCTGTGATACTTGAACATTTTTTACAAAATTTCCTATAATAACCAACCATACCCAAAAAACGCATGTAGGCACAGGGAATTCTGATATTGCTACAACTTTGGCGTCTATGGGTTTCACTTGACTCTATCACTTTACGATAGCCTGTGGACAATCAGTATACACGTTTCATTTGATTTTGGTACAAGTATACACGGAGAGCTGTAGTTACTTTGACTAGGTTCAATAAAGTCATTTTCTAGTAGATAATTGACTTCTTTTCGGAGATACTCCTGTTTCCGTGGATTCATTCTATACGGATGTTTTTTTATTGGCGTAGTGTCCTCAACGATTATATCATGATGAATCACATCCGTCCGTGTGGGAATATCAGGGAATAAATGTTCATATTCATGAATTAGTTGTTTTAACTCATTTCTTTGTTGTGGATCCAGGTGTGCAAGTTTCTGGTCCAGGTTTTTCAAAATATCTGAGTTTTGTAACTTTGATGGAGTAGGATCAGATTTTTCAAAATGGGCATAGGGTATAGACCCTGGCTCCTGCACACACTGTTCCTGTACGACAGGTTTAACAACTGTTACAGATTTAGCAATAGAAATATCTCTGTCAATGTATTTCTTCAACATGTTTACATGACACATTTGAGTTTGTTTGCGCTTCCCAGGAGTATTGATAATGTAGTTTAAGGCACTGACATTTTTGTCAACTGTATACGGACCAAAGTATTTAGCTTGCAAAGGCTTACCAGGTACTGGCAGAAGAGCAAGAACTTTATCTTCAGGTTTAAAACTTCTTTCTTTGGAATTATTGGTATATCTTGTTGTCATTTTACCAAATAATTTTCGTTTGCAATTAATACCGTCTGTCTTAAGCTAGTCCAATTTCTTCTCTCAAGCGTTATTATCAGTACTAGTTCATATTTTCTATGTCTCCTAGGCACGGGCATTTGTCGATAATCAAGAGCTAATAGGGCGTGTTCTAGCCGGAATTGGAGAAAATAAGGTTTATCGCCATGTTACTTGGTAAACAATTCATGTGGAAACCACACCACACCAGCACCCAAAACATGGGCTAATTTCGTCTGACAAGACCCTTTCATTTTCACGCATTTGTTTCTGTAGGAGCCGTCTGATCAGGGTCTGCTCTGTTTGCTGGTGGCATTTGAAATGTCTGTTTCTTTACTTTCTAAAATTGCTACAATGTTCCACCTTCCATATTCTATATTCTATTTTGTCCATGAATATTCAGAAGGTATTCAAATTTGGAATAAACATAGAACAGGAAAATGGTTAAACTAAACGGACATGAGTTTAATGCAGTCGTTTCATCTTGTGAAATCTGCGTCATACTATATAATTGTTATATCATTGTGGCGAACGTGTCGTTTATTTTGAAATCTTACACGCAGTGTAAATTGAATCGTATACAGTAAAACCCTTCTTTAGCGTCCATACAATGAATAAACATGGGTGTCTTTATCAGCAGTAACACTCTTCTTAAGCGTCCATACACTGAATAAACATTGGTGTCTTTATCAGCAGTAAAACCCTTCTTAAGCGTCCATTCAATGAATAAACATGGGTGTCTTTATCAGCAATAAAACTCTTCTTAAGCGTCCATACACTGAATAAACATTGGTGTCTTTATCAGCAGTAAAACCCTTCTTAAGCGTCAATACAATGAATAAACATGAGTGTCTTTATCAGCAGGCGACTGTCTTTTATCAGCTGGTGATTGCTTAACGCAGGGTATCTCAAGGGTTGCAAAAGTTAACTTTTACAGGAGCGCCAAAAGGCGTCAATATAAGGGGTCGGGTTAAACATGTTATAAGGGGTCGGGTTAAAAATGTTATCGGTGAAGAACATTATGTGTATTACAATCAGTGCAGTATTAGATCAAAGGGTTCCTTAGGGGCTGTTTGATCTGGGTCAATTATATATTCGGTTCCCGCACTTTGGGGGTTAAACTTGAATTCATAATTGTTTACATTAATGTATGGTTAATGTTTACACTGTTCTGTTTTTTTTCTAGAATTTACCACATTCAATCAAAGGTTTTAATGACATTAATTAAAATCTGAACATATCTGAACAAGCAACTGTTGATTAGTTCACCTCACTCATACATCTTTATTCAATCACGACGTGTTGCTAAAAGATAAATTGTCTTCAATGCTCTATGAAAATGCATTGAATGGATCAATTCTTCCTGCTACTGGGGGTACTAGAATAGGTCTGATGAAATTAGAAAGTCTTCCCTGATGATAGTTTCTGGCGATAAGGATTTATAACTATTCAGTTACCACTGAAATCAAACTTAAGATGATTGCATCTTTTAACCCATTGTATCCTAGACTAGTATTAGATCCAACCCCTTTGAATAAATCTACCGAAAAGAAGCATTTAGTAGAGAAAAGGAACATTTCAGAATTATGTACATGTAGTGTTGAAACCATTGTGATAAATAGAGCATTTGCTAATCTGGATCCAAAGTGTTTGCACACGTAAGCGCAGATTTGTTATTTGGATAAGTTAATAATCAAACAGTTATAGATTTTTAACAAACCGACAGAGACAGACCGACCGACAGAGACAGAAAGACAGACATATTTTCTAAAAACCAACAAGAGTTTAAACAAAATAGAGCTGTAAACTTAACTCTGTGTTTACATCTCATGGCTGGTTAACCCCATTGACCTATATTCACAAACCCGACACTGGGGCGCAATCTTTGAAAAACCTAGCTATACACACGTGTGTTTTTGTCGTCTGCTTAAGCTTTTTTGTCGGTTGTTGCATATTATATTAGGATCCAGATAGCCATATCTCCCCGGCAACACTTCGCTGTATATCCCCGGCCACGCTTCCACGTTTGCGGGAAGTGTTGTGGTGCCGTAAAAACATTTGTTTATTTTTTTAAACTGAAAAGAAAGCAGACGTCAATTCTATGTACATTTTAATTGCTAGTAAAGCTGTCATTAATTGTTTTGAATGAAAAGAATTTAATTAAAATGACAAATAGGTTGACAGACCTGATTGATGACGTTACTAATAAGATTCAACAGGGCAAAGGGGGGTTCAAGGTCAAGATCAAGTAATACTTTTAAAAAGTATATAACACTACTAACAGGTCTAAGCAGAACTACAGATAAAGGTGCGCACTCGAATATTAAAATCGTCATTTCTCAACCAGACCCTATATTGTGACTACTTTTTAGAATCATCTCGAAGAGACGATTCTAAAGAGTGGTCACAGTATAAAGTTTGGTGAAGAAAAAAGGAGCTACTCTTGAAAATATTTGAATTTACGCATTTTAACTTGACATGGGAGTCTAAGGCCTAAGGTACATACGAACATACATTACGGGAAAACCATCTGATTGTTTCAATATATCCATTGTCTTAACTATCTATCGTTATGGTATGTGATGTTTTAGAAGAACATCCATGGATTAATATTTAAACGAACACATACATTTGTTTTCATTACCAGAGTGCTGACTTTTCCTTCAGACAGCAATTATTTTTCATTGTGCCAATTTACGATTAATTCAGACTTAAGACTGTTTCATTATTTTGAATACTGCATTAACTTTCGTTTTTATTAGAAACCCGAGGTCCAGCTAAGATGCGTAAATGGAAACATTTTCAGGAATAACTTTGAGACGATTCTAAAGAGTGGTCACAACATAATGTTATTTACCGACCGGAGAGATGGATTGTGAGACTGGGGTAACTGTAAACAGATCACACGCATTGACAACTGTATAACGGACAAATGGATTGTGAGACAATAGTAACTGTACACAGATCACACACATTGACAACTGTATACCGGACAAATGGATTCTGACACTGGATCAACTGTAAACAGAACACAGACATTGACAACTGTATACCGGACAAATGGATTCTGAGACAATAGTAACTGTAAACAGATCACATACATTGACAACTGTATACCGGACAAATGGATTCTGAGACAATAGTAACTGTAAACAGATCACACACATTGACAACTGTATACCGGACAAATGGATTCTGAGACAATAGTAACTGTAAACAGATCACACACATTGACAACTGTATACCGGACAGATGGATTGTGAGACAATAGTAACTGTAAACAGATCACACACATTGACAACTGTATACCGGACAAATGGATTCAGAGACAATAGTAACTGTAAACAGATCACACACATTGACAACTGTATACCGGACAAATGGATTCTGGGACAATAGTAACTGTAAACAGATCTTCCACATTGACAACTGTATACCGGACAAATGGATTCTGAGACAATAGTAACTGTAAACAGATCACACACATTGACAACTGTATACCGGACAAATGGATTCTGAGACAATAGTAACTGTAAACAGATCACACACATTGACAACTGTATACCGGACAGATGGATTGTGAGACAATAGTAACTGTAAACAGATCACACACATTGACAACTGTATACCGGACAGATGGATTGTGAGACAATAGTAACTGTAAACAGATCACATACATTGACAACTGTATACCGGACAAATGGATTCTGACACTGAGGTAACTGTTAACAGATCACACACATTGACAACTGTATACCGGACAGATGGATTGTGAGACAATATTAACTGTAAACAGATCACACGCATTGACAACTGTATACCGGACAAATGGATTGTGAGACAATAGTAACTGTAAACAGATCACATGCATTGACAACTGTATACCGGACAAATGAATTGTGAGACAATAGTAACTGTAAACAGATCACACACATTGACAACTGTATACCGGACAAATGGATTGTGAGACAATAGTAACTGTAAACAGATCACATACATTGACAACTGTATACCGGACAAATGGATTCTGACACTGAGGTAACTGTTAACAGATCACACACATTGACAACTGTATACCGGACAGATGGATTGTGAGACAATAGTAACTGTAAACAGATCACACGCATTGACAACTGTATACCGGACAAATGGATTGTGAGACAATAGTAACTGTAAACAGATCACACGCATTGACAACTGTATACCGGACAAATGGATTCTGAGACAATAGTAATTGTAAACAGATCACACACATTGACAACTGTATACCGGACAAATGGATTCTGAGACAATAGTAACTGTAAACAGATCACATACATTGACAACTGTATACCGGACAAATGGATTCTGAGACAATAGTAACTGTAAACAGATCACACACATTGACAACTGTATACCGGACAAATGGATTCTGAGACAATAGTAACTGTAAACAGATCACATACATTAACAACTGTATACCGGACAAATGGATTCTGAGACAATAGTAACTGTAAACAGATCACATACATTGACAACTGTATACCGGACAAATGGATTCTGACACTGGATCAACTGTAAAAAGAACACAGACATTGACATTTGCGTAACAGACAGATGGATTGTGAGACTGGATCAACTGTAAACAGAACACAGACATTGACATTTGCATAACAGACAGATGGATTGTGAGACTGCAGTAACTGTAAACAGATCACATACATTGACAACTGTATACCGGACAAATGGATTCTGAGACAATAGTAACTGTAAACAGATCACACGCATTGACAACTGTATACCGGACAGATGGATTGTGAGACAATAGTAACTGTAAACAGATCACATACATTGACAACTGTATACCGGACAAATGGATTCTGACACTGGATCAACTGTAAACAGAACACAGACATTGACATTTGCATAACAGACAGATGGATTGTGAGACTGCAGTAACTGTAAACAGATCACATACATTGACAACTGTATACCGGACAAATGGATTCTGAGACAATAGTAACTGTAAACAGATCACACGCATTGACAACTGTATACCGGACAAATGGATTCTGAGACAATAGTAACTGTGACCAGATCACACGCATTGACAACTGCATACCGGACAAATGGATTCTGAGACAATAGTAACTGTAAACAGATCACACGCATTGACAACTGTATACCGGACAAATGGATTCTGAGACAATAGTAACTGTAAACAGATCACATACATTGACAACTGTATACCGGACAAATGGATTCTGAGACAATAGTAACTGTAAACAGATCACATACATTGACAACTGTATACCGGACAGATGGATTCTGAGATAATAGTAACTGTAAACAGATCACACGCATTGACAACTGTATACCGGACAA
Source organism: Azorinus chamasolen (assembly GCA_963576725.1). Lineage (NCBI taxonomy): Eukaryota > Metazoa > Mollusca > Bivalvia > Cardiida > Solecurtidae > Azorinus > Azorinus chamasolen. The sequence continues at coordinate 8,556,465 of OY755236.1, read as the reverse complement.
ATGGATTCTGAGACAATAGTAACTGTAAACAGATCACATACATTGACAACTGTATACCGGACAAATGGATTCTGAGACAATAGTAACTGTAAACAGATCACACGCATTGACAACTGTATACCGGACAAATGGATTCTGAGACAATAGTAACTGTAAACAGATCACACGCATTGACAACTGTATACCGGACAAATGGATTCTGAGAAAATAGTAACTGTAAACAGATCACACGCATTGACAACTGTATACCGGACAAATGGATTCTGAGACAATAGTAACTGTAAACAGATCACATACATTGACAACTGTATAACGGACAAATGGATTCTGAGACAATAGTAACTGTAAACAGATCACATACATTGACAACTGTATACCGGACAGATGGATTCTGAGACAATAGTAACTGTAAACAGATCATATACATTGACAACTGTATACCGGACAAATGGATTCTGAGACAATAGTAACTGTAAACAGATCACACGCATTGACAACTGTATACCGGACAAATGGATTCTGAGACAATAGTAACTGTAAACAGATCACACGCATTGACAACTGTATACCGGACAGATGGATTCTGACACTGGAGCAACTGTAAACAGAACACAGACATTGACATTAGCATAACAGACAGATGGATTGTGAGACTGCAGTAACTGTTAACAGGACACATACTTTGAAAGTAGCATACTGAGAAAATGGAATCAGACACTGCAGTAACTGTAAACAAAAGACAGATTTTGACAATTACATGCAGTCTTGAGAGATGGCTTCTGACACTGAGGTAACTGTTAACAGATCACATACATTTACAATTATATACCGGAGAGATGGATTCTGGCACTGGAGTAACTGTAAACAGAACGCTCGCTGTAAACATTACATACTGTGGAATTGGAATATAACACTCGAGTAACTGCTAGTTAAACCACATACTTTGACAATTATACACTGCGAAATGGGTTTTGACACTGAAGTAACTGCAACTGAACAGATACCACTCTTTAGAATCGTCTGTGGAGAAATAAAGGAGATATTCTTGAACATTATTAAATGTACACATCTTAGCCGGACCACTGGAACTGAACACTTTGTTCTTTATCCCGCAGAGAAGAACAAACGTCTGTCCATGGTTGGATCTGGTGCCTTATTGACTTCCGGCGGTTCGATCAAATGTTTTAGAAACTATTGAGCGAGTGTCAAATAGTTTAGATCCTGATAAGACACCGAGTTATTCGGAATCTCACTTGGATTCAAGCTGTTTGCAATATGAGTTATGTCGGGATTAGAGTGGAAGCGGTAAATGTGCCTTTCGGGGAAAAAAATGCCATTGTTGGAATCGTCAAACTGTCTAGATTAAACAATCACGCATTTGCAAATAGAATAGGCTCATACCAGACGGCTCCTCTAGGAGTATCTGCTTTGTTGCCAGTGATATTTAAAGGTTCTGTTTCCTTACTGTCTAAATTGGCTTCAATGATCTATCTTCCACATTTTATAATAATATTTTATCTATGAATATTCAGTAGGTATTGAAATTTGGACTAAATATAGAACAGGGAAAGTGTTAAACATTAACTGAAACGAAATATCTTAACATAAATACTAACTAATAAAGGTTTTGAATATATATTAGCAGGGATTTACTGATATTTAGGAATCTTGATGTTAAGGATAATTAGTTTGTCTAACATTTTGCATAAATCATTTTTCTGAAAAAGTGGATACATGGATAGGTGTTGCGGAATATCAGTTTGCGATTAGGTACACTAAATATACGCGTACACAGAGATTATTCTTCTTATGGTGTGATCTTTACCAATAACTGGTGGCCTATTCCTGGAAGTAATTAGTGGTCAGACAACGGAAATATGCAAATAAATGACTCTGTTCACGGACAAATGATTAATATTTTTTTCTCGTGAACGTACCTAATTAATCAACACTGCGCTATGAGTTATATAAGAATCATATGCTTTGCTTTCATTTTGAGGATACGTTTCAACTACTGTGTGTATATGTTTGGACACAAAATAGAGTGAAGCAAATTCTTATGAATTCAGTCATTACACGTATCATAATAGCGTGTTGTAAAGCAGCGTTGTAATACAAACAAGGTGTAAGTTGCTGTTAAATGATTGATCATCAAAATGAGTAAGTTATCACTCCATTTGAGTGAGACATATTCAGATTTTCCAGAATTATTTCCACAGACTTTTGTCTATGTATATTTGTCAAGCCACTATGGCCGTGGCAAGCATATTTAAGTTCACGGACAAATGACTGCTGTAGTATCATGGTATTGCTATAAGTGGTCAATCTGTTGTTTTTCGACAGTTTCCCCGTAATTTGTATCGGCTATTTGTCCGCAATTCACGGGCAGTTGAGGGTAGATATTTATGGTTTGCAAAATACTTATATATATGTGTTTTCCCCACATATTTAAGTCAATGGTGTGCATAGCCTTTACACATATTCTACACACGTGGCGGTAAAATAGTTGTTGACTGTCGTAAGTGCTTTACTCAATGAAACTAATAATGTAGTCAAAGAAAACTGTATTCCCGTAAAGACAGGACCAAGGGGAACACGCAAAATGAGGACATATACTGGTACTCTCCCACAGAACCTCTCTGCATAACGTCGGTCCTGACTTTGGGATTGTAGTTGAAATAAAATAGACTAATAGCACGGTATGTATTTCTAGTTCATGCTTGCTCGCCTATTTGTAGCATTTATTACATCAGGAAGAAAATAAGCACTGACCATCTAAATCACCATTTTGCCTCCTTCGTATAACAATATAAAGAACTAATTACTCATTAAGTTATGGTTTACTGTGGTGTCCGTCCCATAAATATTCCTTGTCTGACATGATAGCAAATTGTGACAAATAAATTTCTTAAACAACACAAAGTTTCTCTTTCAAACAATTTATGGATTGTATCATCAAACGTTGTCCGGTGTTATGGATATTTAAAACGAAATAAAGAATATACTTAATTGGCTTCACTAATTTAACTCTTTCTCTCATGGATATTTATGTAAGAAATAATGATATTATGAATATTTATTAGTTGAATTTGTATAATAGTATATGAACACAGTAATTGTGTCCAAAGTAGAATTTATCGAATCTGATCTATATGAATACTTGAGCAAACAGAGCAGGCCCTAACAGGGGCTATCTGACACGAGTCTACTCTGTTTGCAATAACGTGAAAAATGTATTTCTTTTAAGTCCACTGTCAATAGCAGAGGCTATACCTAAAACTATATTACACTGTATCTTACAGTAATGCAATCCGATAGATTTACTCCATAAATACGCCTTTCTTCGCATTTGCAAACATAATAGATTCATAACAGACGGCTCCTATTTGGAGCCGTCTGATCCGGGTTTGTTCTGTTTACTTATGACTTTATAATATATATGATTCTATAGTTTCTTCAACGGTCATCACTTCATATGTTAATGAGCCATTATAAAAAAAACTAATTAGTATTCATGACGTAATTATGTCTTACATGAAAGGTTAATATCCATTTCAATAACTTTAGATATATCAAAATAATATGACTTAACCATTTCGATAGATGTATATCAATTAACACTTTCAACACTGACCTTTCAGAGTGGAATCACCCATCAGTGTTTAACTACAGATTTCAACCAGAAGGAAAGGCTTAGATACACTAGAGGAGTTTGAATGACAACCAGTGCAGACCCTGATCTAAGGGCTCCTCTGTCTGATCTGGGCAGTAAGCTCGGTCTTTCAGGTTCAATAAACACGAGTATTCAATAAGACGAGTATTGGTTTGGACGGATCGAGATACCTGACAACGTAGCAACTTTAAAAAGGTCGAATGGTGGCTATTAAATATAATATATAACACTAAATAGATTGATAACTTTCTCATTCAACCTTTTTTTTAAAATATTTTTGGCCCCATCGATCTTAGTGGAGTACAATCGGTAGAATGTATTTAATTTCAATATATACTGACGGGCAAAAGAAACGCTACATCTAAAATTTGCGATAAATTACTAAGAAGGAAATAAAATTGGTGACAGCAATTAAAATATACATGTATATTAGCCGACATACTTGACAAACAACACATCGATACATTTATATTACCCCGAGGCTTACTTCAAGGTCCTGGTCATGATTAGCAACATATTCCCACGATACTTACTGCACAACTGGTGCGGATCCATGAGAAGGAGGTTGGCTGCAGTGATAGCCTGCAGTGATAGCCAGTAGAGGCGGGCATACACGCTACTGATTTTTGCAGGTGAAATCGGGTGACCAGTTTCCGTAAATTGACAATTTGACACCGAATATGATCACGAAATGTCGCATGATCAACCTTATTTGCACAAAAATGATAGAAGTTTCGAATGAAATAACGTTTTCCAGATTTTGAATCAGAATAAATAAAATACGTTCCCGAGACTTCGATTGTAGCGTTTCTTTTGCCCGTCAGTATACATCTAAGACATGTGGCAGGTGATAAATCTAAATATCATGTACATCTAAGACATGTGACAGGTGATAAATCTAAATATCATGTACATCTAAGACATGTGACAGGTGATATATCTAAATATCATGTACATCTAAGACATGTGACAGCTGATAGATCTAAATATCATGTACATCTAAGACATGTGGCAGGTGATATATCTAAATATCATGTACATCTAAGACATGTGACAGCTGATAGATCTAAATATCATGTACATCTAAGACATGTGACAGCTGATAGATCTAAATATCATGTACATCTAAGACATGTGACAGCTGATAGATCTAAATATCATGTACATCTAAGACATGTGGCAGGTGATATATCTAAATATCATGTACATCTAAGACATGTGACAGCTGATAGATCTAAATATCATGTACATCTAAGACATGTGGCAGGTGATATATCTAAATATCATGTACATCTAAGACATGTGACAGCTGATAGATCTAAATATCATGTACATCTAAGACATGTGACAGGTGACAAATCTAAATATCATGTACATCTAAGACATGTGGCAGGTGATATATCTAAATATCATGTACATCTAAGACATGTGACAGGTGACAAATCTAAATATCATGTACATCTAAGACATGTGACAGGTGACAAATCTAAATATCATGTACATCTAAGACACGTGGCAGGTGATAAATCTAAATATCATGTACATCTAAGACATGTGGCAAGTGATAGATCTAAATAGCATGTACATCTAAGACATGTGGCAGGTGATAGATCTAAATATCATGTACTTTAGTTTCCGATAACCCTGTCCTTCATACAAACGCATGTTCACTCCTTTTCAAACAGAGTAGACGAATACGACTCCTACAGGATCCATCTGATCAGGGTCTGCTATGTTTACTTATGATGCATAATGGATCTGACTCTATAGTTTCTACCAATAGCAAAATATCCTGCGTGCACTATAACAATCAGCTAATAAATATTCATGATGTAATTATTTCTTACATGAATATTCAACAGGGAAAGGCTAAAATACCTACCATAATTATCCTGTTACAGACCAGCCTAGGAAAATAGAACAAACCCATACCAAAGTGCTGCGGAAGGAACACTTTGACCATGGTCTACACTATGTGTTAATATGTTATACTTATTTATTAATCTGATAGCAAGATTCGGTTATCCCATTTCAGCATCTTTTAACGCCTTTTGACGCCTCTGTAAAAGTAACTTTATGAAACCATTCTGATAAATAGAGCATTTGCTCCATAGGAGCATATGCTCTATTTATCAGAATGGTTTTCTAACGGATTGCTTTTCTCTAGTAAAGGCTACGTTTTGGTAGATTTTTTCAAAGAGGTCAGATCTAAAAATAGCCTATGTGGTAATGGGTTATTCACCTGATATATTAACTGATATTCACCTGATATATTAACTGATATATAGGCGAATACTCAGTATGATTCACAGAACTGACCACATAACGCGGCCACTTGATAACTTTCTCATTTCATGACTTGAGTGTTATCGATCAACTTACCCAACCACTGCTAACAATCCCTTACTCCTTACCCATCTATAGAAAACAAGGTCTGTAAAACGTGCACTACTTTCGATTATATTAAGCATTTGAGAAACTATTGACCGAGTGTCAAACAGACTGGACACTGATGTGAAGTCGAGTTTATTGGTATCTCATCTGGGTGCAAGCTGTTTGCAAATGTCATAGCCACTACGCGATTAGCGACAGAAGTGTTTTATTATCTAGATAAACCGGCGGAATTGTATTGTTTGCAGAAATGGCACTGTTTGGTCTAATGAAAGAATATAATTTTATATCAAAGCCAGTGTATAAAGGATATGTGAACAGAGGAACACACATATAAGGCACTTTTTATACGCTAAGATGATTTAACCCGTTACTCCATAATCAATAACAACAATTCACTAACTGGTATTAAAGAAAGACGTAGGAATATTTAGATTTGACAGGTTAATAAAACAGGACAATACAAGATAGACCAACTTATTTTGGAACAAAACATGACCCACTCTAATGTAAACAAAATGAAGCGACTATGGCGCTTGCTTATTTTTAAAGGCCTTCGCAAGCCGCAACCCTTCAATATAATTGTCGTGGTGCAATGGATATATATCTCGGCTAGCATGCGGCGGGTCTCGAGTTCGATTCTGGCCAGTGGCCAATAATTTTTTTATTAATTAATTGTCCATACAAAACAACAATAAATATAACATATAATAATTAATAACAAAATATTAACATATAATTGAAAACGACTAAAAATTAAAAAGATGATTACAAATAGTAAATCATTTTTGTTTTAAAAAAAGAAAACTGCATAGCCTGGGATTCGAACCCACGACCCCCTGTTTGCAAGACCAGATACATATCCACTAGACCAAAGCCCAGTACATTATTGTTGGTAACTTACTACATTATGTTATCTGGTCCTATATTTGTGTTCTGTTATGTAAACAGCAAAATAACAACAAGTCTCACTATAGCGTGGTTTACCTATTGTCCTGTTTTATTAACCTGTCAAATTTGAATATTCCTACGTCACTGAAAGGATATATTTAGCTTGGGTAAACCTGTGTTTCAAACGTTTTTCACGAGATTCACAATAAATATACAGGTACTTGAAAATAGCGGAAACAATCGATATCGACCGAAGCTATATATGGCATGTTCAGCAAGCGTATAATTTGACAGGTTAATAAAACAGGACAATATACAGGTAAAATTAGATCTTATGGCACACCAACATAACCTACTTAAAATGTAAACAAAACATACCTGTAACGGTGGTCTCGAGGAAAATAAAAATAAAAAATAATAAAAAAATGTATACATGTACGCCCATCAAAACATATGAAAAAACAAAACTACCCATTCCAAATATAAAACAATAAAAGCAAAGCAGATTTGAACCAAACTATTATAGCGGCCACCTGGGCAGTGTATTTACCTGTAGTGTTTGTAAACACTGAGAACAAAAGGTGTGCCATAAGATCTGATTTTACCTGTACCTGTATAGAGACATGATTTCGTATCACTATGTTGTTGCATTATAAGAAGGTGAGTGTTACATCGTAGTCCGTTAATGGGTATCAAAGGTATTTGGTGTCACTATGTTGTTACATTATAAGAAGGTGAACTAACTTCATCTAACGACCGAGTACCTGTCAGGTACAACCAGTTTTGATAATTTGCTATATGTTAGTCTGGTTATGTTACATCACCATCCATTTTGTCATAATGACAATAAACTTAACTTGATAAATATATATGTTTCACCTTTGAACGCGGGTAAACTTGCATTTCTAAACGGTGCAGAAACCAGACCAGATGGTTCCTACAGGAACATTCTGATCAGGGTCTGCACTCATTGCCATTCAAAATCATCTAGCAACGTAAAGCATTTCCGACTGAATGTACCACAGTTAAACAAGAACTGATAATTCCATTTTGAAAATTCAGCATTCAAAGGGTTAACTCTTGTGCACCCAATGCCGCATCTGTCATAACTACATGTATGCAAAGAGGTTGGACCCTGATGAGACACGAGACGCCGAGTAACTCGACCCTGTTGAGACACGAGACGCCGAGTAACTCGGCCAGTCATAATGATCCAAACTGTTTGTTACTGCGTCTAACGTTTTTAAAGATAAATGAAAAACTGAACCAAATTTTGCAGTCGATAAAACTCAACATTCAAAGAATTAAACGTGAGAATTGTTACTGTTGATACACAGACACGGCAGTAACATTTACAAGTTGAACATTTCAGATCATAGCCAATCATAGAGAATGTTTCATGACAAGCACTTTTTAACCCTTTCCTCCATAAAAACGCCTTTCTACGCCTCTGTAAAAGTATCACAATGGTTTCAAACTACAAAATTCTATTTCTTTTCTTTTCTCTAGTTATTGCTCCTTTTCGGTAGATTTATTCAAAGTGGTTGGATCTAAAAATAGCCTATGAGGGAATGGGTTAAACAGAAAGTTTAGAACGTTGTTACATTTGTCTGATATGGTAAACGGTTTGTTTTTGTTCATGTAACCTAATGTGAGTATGGAACCATGATTTTTGTACATTTGTTATTACAAGGGATATGAAGACAAATGTCATGTGTGCCATTGCGTAAACACTGTGTTATGTATCTTTGTTATACCTAGTCATACAACAGATTTACTACACGTACGCGTTCAGTATGGGTCATTTACAGTTAATTATCTGTCAGATTCCAGACTTTTATTATGAATGGCCCACTGAAACTCTTTCTTATCCCCAGGCTTTATATCACCTTCTAGACAATTTACTGTAATCGGAATCTTACTGAACATAATTAGCGCGAGGTGGTTGTCCTACCAAGCTGTATTCAGCGAATTCGTTCTGCTATCGGAATTTTGTTTTGGTCAGATATATATTAGTAATCAACAGATATAGATATAGGCATTGTAAAGACACCATTTGAAAAAACTTCGGATGTTATAACTGAATTATAAGTTTGAGTAATGTACTACACTGGGGAAAACACATACAAACATGAATCTATACGAACTAAGTTAATATTGCTTTTCGACCAGACAGTTATTTAACGTGACCACATTAATATTTAGCAAAATGTCTATTTTGTCATTAATATCGTTATACGTAAGAGGTTTGTAGCTGACCACATTACATGTACACCCTCTGTATACATGTATTATATAACGATGACACGTAATTGCAGTACAGACTCGCTAATACGAACACTCAAAAGAAGTATAATACTGGAGTTTGAAAACAGGTGGCGGCTTCATGTAGGCGAAAGGTGATGAGTGAGTGAGTAGGGTTTTACGTCCGACCAACAGTATTTCAGTTATTTGCAGACGGCACCGCTTGAGACAAGTTATAGTGCTGCTTCACTGGAATGCCCCTGCCGCGGGCAGATGGCAATGGTACCCAACCCAGTCACATTATCCTGACACCGGGCCGACAAGTCCTAGAACTTCCCTTTTAATGTCGAGCGTAGACAAGGGAGCTACTAGTACATGTACCAACTTTTAACGACTTTTGGTCTGTCGCGGTCGGGGATCGAACCCACGATCTTCCGTACCGCAGGCGGACGCTCTACCACTGAGCCACGCGGTCGATGAAAGGTGATGGAGAAAGCTGCATCACTTATGCCCTACATTAAGCAACCACATGTCTGTTCAGACTCTTCATTAAATAAAGTATGCGGTCACATTAGCGAGTACTGTACTGGACACTAAAACTTTACTGCACTCGACACTAGAAAACCATTTTTTGTTTACTTTTTAAAGATTTTCTTATAATCTCCCTTTTGCCCCAATCTCTCTCTCTCTTTCTTTCTTTCTCTCTCTCTCTCTCTCTCATGATCTCTCCCTCTCATACTCACTCTCTTTCCTTCTCATTCATTCTTTCTGTGTCTCTGTGTCTCTCTCTATAACTCTGTGTGTATCTGTGTGTGCATCTGTTGGTCTGTTAGAGCAACAGATAAACGTAAGTACTAAAATCGTCATTTCTCCAAGGAACCCTTTGTTGTGACCACTGTTTAAAATCGTCTTACGTGTGGTAACAACATGGGGCTTGGTGGAGAATTAAAAATAAAAAGTTATTCCTGAAAATGTTTCAATTTACGCATCTTATCTTGACCTCTCGAGCCCTTAACCTGCTATATGGTGACTCTTTGATATCGGCTATGGTGACTCTTTGATATCGGCTATGGTGACTCTTTGATATCGGCTATGGTGACTCTTTGATATCGGCTATGGTGACTCTTTGATATCGGCTATGGTGACTCTGATATCCGCTATGGTGACTCTTTGATATCGGCTATGGTGACTCTTTGATATCGGCTATGCTGACTCTTTGATATCGGCTATGGTGACTCTTTGATATCGGCTATGGTGACTCTTTGATGTCGGCTATGCTGACTCTTTGGTATCGGCTATGGTGACTCTTTGATATCGGCTATGGTGACTCTTTGATATCGGCTATGGTGACTCTTTGATATCGGCTATGCTGACTCTTTGGTATCGGCTATGGTGACTCTTTGATATCGGCTATGGTAACTCTTTGATATCGGCTATGCTGACTCTTTGATATCGGCTGTGCTGACTCTTTGATATCGGCTATGCTGCATTTCATTTGTTCATGCTTTGTGGACAGTTTGCAGAGTTATCAAATACCTTGGATCCTGATGAGAAATCGGGTTACTCAACGTCGTATTTGGATCCTAACAGCCTGCACATAAAAAATAGAATTGAGTCAGAATCAGAAATTAAACACGAATGTTCACAACAACACCAGAAGCAGAAATAAAGTGCACACTCACACTTACATACATGGCCTGGCACACTCACACTTACATACATGACCTGGCACACTCACACTTACATACATGACCTGGCACACTCACACTTACATACATGACCTGGCACACTCACACTTACATACATGACCTGGCACACTCATACTTACATACATGACCTGGCACACTCACACTTACATACATGACCTGGCACACTCACACTTACATACATGACCTGGCACACTCATACTTACATACATGACCTGGCACACTCACACTTACATACATGGCCTGGCACACTCACACTTACATACATGGCCTGGCACACTCACACTTACATACATGGCCTGGCACACTCACACTTACATACATGACCTGGCACACTCACACTTACATACATGGCCTGGCACACTCACACTTACATACATGACCTGGCACACTCACACTTACATACATGGCCTGGCACACTCACACTTACATACATGACCTGGCACACTCACACTTACATACATGACCTGGCACACTCACACTTACATACATGACCTGGCACACTCACACTTACATACATGGCCTGGCACACTCACACTTACATACATGACCTGGCACACTCACACTTACATACATGACCTGGCACACTCATACTTACATACATGACCTGGCACACTCATACTTACATACATGACCTGGCACACTCACACTTACATACATGGCCTGGCACACTCACACTTACATACATGGCCTGGCACACTCACACTTACATACATGACCTGGCACACTCACACTTACATACATGGCCTGGCACACTCATACTTACATACATGGCCTGGCACACTCACACTTACATACATGGCCTGGCACACTCACACTTACATACATGGCCTGGCACACTCACACTTACATACATGACCTGGCACACTCACACTTACATACATGACCTGGCACACTCACACTTACATACATGGCCTGGCACACTCACACTTACATACATGGCCTGGCACACTCATACTTACATACATGGCCTGGCACACTCACACTTACATACATGGCCTGGCACACTCACACTTACATACATGACCTGGCACACTCACACTTACATACATGGCCTGGCACACTCATACTTACATACATGGCCTGGCACACTCACACTTACATACATGACCTGGCACACTCACACTTACATACATGACCTGGTACACTCACACTTACATACATGGCCTGGCACACTCACACTTACATACATGGCCTGGCACACTCATACTTACATACATGGCCTGGCACACTCACACTTACATACATGGCCTGGCACACTCACACTTACATACATGACCTGGCACACTCACACTTACATACATGGCCTGGCACACTCACACTTACATACATGACCTGGCACACTCACACTTACATACATGACCTGGCACACTCACACTTACATACATGACCTGGCACACTCACACTTACATACATGACCTGGCACACTCACACTTACATACATGACCTTCACAGAATTGTTCCTTCACCGTTCCACACGGACAGTATATTGGCAGCCCCGTAACGCCACATCTCAACCTACCTCATCGAACGTAAAAGATAAGATGTGACCACATATCTTACGTAAGAGTATGGTAAGACATAATGTCACACACCCCTTACTGACAAGTATTTATCGGTTGTGCTGGGTCTAGGGCCATGTGACACTATATGGGATAAACAGGTCACGCAGCTCAAACATATGGTGAACGTGAAGAAACTCTACAAGCACAGATTCACAGCAAATGAGGAGCGTCTATACACACATATGCCAGACACATACAATGTACACATTTAATTGTTCACACATATGCCAGACACCCATCATCGAAAATAAAAGGCAAGATACATGTATGATGTAAGTCACGTTACACATGCCTGTTTATCTAGATGATTTTTAAAAATAAAGACATTTGAATTAAATCCTAGGTAAGTACATGTACATATATATATTTCGGTATAAGTATTAGTCCAACAAAAAGCATGAGAGAGGACAGGTAATGTTGGCGATGTTTCAGTTTTATTAAGCCACGAGTTATGTTATAAAAGGTAATTATAAATGAAAACGTATTATATAAATAAAATAATAAGCAGCAATGATATTTTGGCAACATATATTTCCTCAGTTCTCTAAAGTATGGGCAAACAAATAAAACGTGAAACTCATTTTCAAAGACATCCATGCTACAAGAAATACAATTTTGTTCGATATAAAGTTACAACCAGTACAATGAATTTATAAAATGCATTTCATTAAAAAGAAATAAATGTCTATTTCAACACCATTTCATTGAAATGAATGGGCATTTATATTTCAAATTAGTACACATTTGTTCTCAAACACAACAATGGCGTAAAGGGAAAAATTAATCGAAGAGTTTGCCTAATGAAATCTGTAATTCAGCAACTATTTTCTTTGAGAGTGTGTTGGTCTACCTTACATAAATGTCATCCTAAACCATTGATTGGCCTCCAAATCCACAGACAGAGAACATTTCAATGTCAGTACAATGTAAGGGATTGTGTGCATAGTAATATTTCGAATATGTCCCCTTGTTCGTTCTGTTCATTCATGCTAAAATACATTTATTAAAGCTTGTGTAATGAAAGTAGCAATTCTGTAAGAATGATTTAACTGGCTTGCGACTATAGTAGACTAGAGGATCTAAATGTCAGAGTAACAGTTAAAGGTGTGTAATAAAACACTAAAATCATTATTTCTCATAATTACTTGGAGCCGATTCTAGAGAGGTCCCAACATAGGGTTTGGTGGAGAAAGAAAGGAGTTGTTGTTGAAGCTGTTTTGAGTTGTGCATCTTCTCTGGACCACTTCAGCTTTAATGTCAAAATGGACTTTCCTTCAATTTCTTTTCAAACCAAAAGTAGTGTGTCCATAGATGTTTGATCTTATAGGGATAAAAACTGTTTGTAGAGGTTATCACATATTAGCATATTACGGTAATCCATGCGAGTCACTTTCTGTCCTTTGCACTGTTTGTCATGCTTCACTTTTCCCATTTGAAAATTCAGTGTTGTATGGATTAAAACAACCTTAAATATTTACCATAAGCATGACCTGTCTGAAGTTTGGAATAGTGGATTTGAACATTATTAAGCGTTGTAAGTTCTAATAAGACATTTGTTCAAGAATTATCATTTGATATAGACTCGTCCGTTGATTGATACTAAAGACGCTGACAGAGATAACATTATGTTACATTATAACTGCTACCTGCACAGACACACTTTCAAACGGTACCAACAAAATTACGTTTTCCCGGAAACATCATCTTTAAAAAAGTTAAATTAGATTGATATACGAAAGGACAGGCACCTGCCTTTAATGACATGAAGTCGTCGCTCAAGACTAAGTGTACTGTTATTAAACTCGTAAATGATACTTTATACTTATAAAACGTAATTTGGAACGAACGTCATTAGTTTGATGGACAGTTAACACGTCATGAGTATTGCTATTATGACAACCTCGCTGAAACGATTTGATTATAATTCAAAGTCCGGGAATCCATTTTTATTTCAACATATTGCTAATGTGTTCCACATTGTAACAGCATGTAACATGGAAAGTCACTCAGTGTCATAGATGAACATATATGTTAAGCGAAATATCCTGGCACGTGCTTTTTAAAAAATGTCAGGGCATAAGCGTACAATGACAGTCTAATCGACGACTACTAATTACCAATTGAACGTTTTGGGTGCCAGTCTTGCCTATGCGAGATTGCCTATGCAAAAAGTTCGGATCCAGATGAAATGCTGAGTAACGCTGGGTCTCAACAATTCGGATCCAGATGAGATGCTGAGTGACGCTGGGTCTCAACAGTTCGAATTTTAGCAGATGGCACATTCTGTAGGCGACAATATTCGGCAGCGAAATAGCTAATTTGGTATGGTACCTGTACATACGTGAGTTGGAAATTGTAGTAGAAGTGCTGTTTGAAACATGTAATACCTGTATTTAGTCATTCGATTATAAGTTTAGTTATTATTTATTGCTCGTTAGTTTTATATTTCTTAACAAACGCCATAAAATTAATCTGAAATAGCTTATAATTTCAATTTAATACAAAATCAATGAATAGGCTGTAATATACCAATATCACATTAGATCTATCATTTCCCAGACTACTTCTTTGTCATTTTACTGCAATAGAAAATAAACTTGTCTGAATCGGTGAAACCCTTATCGCACTGTCCACGAATTAACCAGCATTTGGATCCGTGTCTTATCAAGGTCAAAACAACTTTGATCCGTGTCTCATCAAGGTCCAAACAGCCTGGATCCGTGTCTCATCAAGGTCCAAACATCTTTGATCCGTGTCTCATCCGTGTCTCATCAAGGTCCAAACAGCTTTGATCCGTGTCTCATCAAGGTCCAAACAGCTTTGATCCGTGTCTTATCAAGGTCCAAACAGCTTTGATCCGTGTCTCATCAAGGTCCAAACAGCTTTGATCCGTGTCTCATCAAGGTCCAAACAGCTTTGATCCGTGTCTCATCAAAGTCCAAACAGCTTTGATCCGTGTCTCGTCAATGTCTAAACAGCTTTGATCCGTGTCTCATCAAGGTTCAAACAGCTTTGATCCGCGTCTCATCAATGTCCAAACAGCTTTGATCCGTGTCTCATCAAGGTCCAAACAGCTTTGACCCGTGTCTCATCAAGGTCCAAACAGCTTTGATCCGTGTCGCATCAGGGTCCAAACAGCTTTGATCCGTGTCTTATCAAGGTCCAAACAGCTTTGATCCGTGTCACATCAGGGTCCAAACAGCTTTGATCCGTGTCTCATCAAGGTCCAAGCAGCTTTGATCGGTGTCTCATCAAGATCCAAACAGCTTTGATCCGTGTCTCATCAAGGTCCAAACAGCTTTGATCCGTGTCTCATCAAGGTCCAAACAATTTTGATCCGTGTCTCATCAAGGTCCAAACAACTTTGATCCGTGTCTCATCAAGATCCAAACAGCTTTGATCCGTGTCTCATCAAGGTCCAAACAGCTTTGACCCGTGTCTCATCAAGGTCCAAACCATTTTGATCCGTGTCTCATCAAGGTCCAAACAGCTTTGATCCGTGTCTCATCAAGGTCCAAACAGCTTTGAACAGCTTTGATCCGTGTCTCATCAAGGTCCAAACAGCTTTGATCCGTGTCTCATCAAGGTCCAAACAGCTTTGATCGGTGTCTCATCAAGGTCCAAACAGCTTTGATCGGTGTCTCATCAAGGTCCAAACAGCTTTGATCCGTGTCTCATCAAGGTCCAAACAGCTTTGATCCGTGTCTCATCAAGGTCCAAACAACTTTGATCCGTGTCTCATCAAGGTCCAAACAGCTTTGATAAACAGCTTTGATCCGTGTCTCTTCAAGATCCAAGCTGTTTGACAATTGCTTAATAGTTTCTCTAAAATGGAGTCGAATCTGGCGTAGTCAGAATTACACCAGATCAAAATTTGAGCGGGCATTACTTTTTTAACGCGGGGTAAGGGCAGACATAATATAAATGTATGACGTAATGAGTGTGATTTTTATCAGCATTCTCCATTTGGTACTAGTACTGTACAACCTATGTTAACCCTTTCCTTCATATAAACGTCTTTTCATGCAGTTGAAAGCAGAGAAGACCCAGATCCTATAGGAGCCGTCTGATCAGAGTGTTTCGTTTGCTCATGGAATTTGATAGATCTGTTTGTCTACTTTCTTAAATGGCTACAATATTCAACCTTCCATATTTCTTTGTAACTATTTTGTCCATGAATAGTCTTTCGGTGTTGAAATTTGGAAAAAAAACATAGGGAAGGGAAATCGTTAAGTGGCCATTTATTTATTGAACACAAACGCCTGTTGTTTAATGCAGGGCAATAGGAAGTTTCTGCATTACTCTCGATCTGTATAAAATTACCAACTGTCATGAAATTCAGATTAAGACCTCTTTTGAACGGTCGATTAAGATAGGATCTATTGTATTTACTACTACAGATAGTTGCCATTGTACTCATATCATTCAAGTCGGAAACTAACAGCGAACTTGAGAACTAATATAGGATCCGTATCGGAGGCCATGCGACTAGACTGCTGATCAGGATCCATTCCAGTTGACTCGTCGTCAAGTATTTCCCAAACACTTCAATGGCTCCGTTGTACTTTGCTCTACCGAAACCTAATTAGGCTGTGACACATTTCTTAAAACTTCCCCCGTTGGATATTCATGTCGGGAATAATGACATGATGAATGTTTATTAGCAGAATGTTTCTGCATGTAATGGTATGTGTACACGGAATGTTTGGGTATTGGTAAAAGACTGTAAAGAGCAAACAGAGGGGCTACTGATCACATACCTCCTATAGGAATCGTCTGATCTAGCTCTACTCTGTTTCCAGTGACGTGAAAATACGTTTATATGAAGTAAATAGCAGAATGGCAAATAAAGAATGTACCATATACGGGATAATTATGGCGTGACAGACTGGTGTTAATATATCACGATGATCTTGTTTCGTGTATTCCAATTAACTCCATAACTTTAATTAGGACCGATTGTATTTTATAAAGAAAAGTACCAATTTCTTCTATAAAGAAAAGTAGACCAAGACTAGTGTATATTTTAGTAGAGCTACAAAGTCTATTTTTATCTTCTAGTTGGGAATCCGAGGTGTAAAAAGTCGCTTATTTTTCGAAGTCCATGGCAGTTATTAGAATAACATAATTGTGTTGCCAGATACTAATCATTTATGGTTTTGGCCCATGCCACTGCCAAAACCCTCTTTGAAGGTCATAAACTAGGTCAAAGGTCAAATGAGTGCAAAAATGTAATAACATCTCTATAACTATAGTATGACATAGCCGTAATTTTGACATTTTTAATACGTTTTTGCATTTAATTTCTTAGCAATGTCTCCACAGCAAGTATAGAAATATTTATGGCGCATTTCAGGAAGTTTTGAGTGACCTGTGATGACTGCAAGTTCGGAAAATATCGTTTAAATACATGTACGGTACATTATCATACACTATATAATAACATTGATGCCAATCTGTGCATGTTATAGTACCTCTTGACGCAGATGTATCATTTAGAGATGATAATGAAACACCCGAAGATTAGTCTCGTATTGCCATAATCTCAGTGTAATATTGGTATGTTTTATTGTACACTATGTCTAATATTAGCTGCCTGTATCATTAGCGATTGAAACACCATAGCTCCTGGTGAGTATGGCGATGTTTTTACATAATGAATTGAAATATTTTACCTACACCAGCAGTACCTATGACAAAACCCTTTCTACATTTGTGGGGACATGAATATCCCGGATATTGATTGGCCATTTTAACAGTTACTGGCCATAGGTACCCATTCTAACTCAACAATGAACTCAGAGGCATATTCAGTGCCGCTGGCTATGAGTAACCTTCCCTATCCGTGATGATAACAATCTATATGTTATTGTCACAAACAATCACTAGTTATCAGATATACCTCAACACCTGGAATAAGTGAGTATGTCATAGTACTGACAAACATATCTTTCATTCACGAAGGGGGCCTACCCTACATCTTGTCTACCCGTCGAAAAGGGCTATCACATGTTCTATGGCCATCAAAATGGCTGAGTTGGAAAGCACACCTGGAAAATCAGTCCCTTTACGAATCTGTACCCTATGTGATATATTCAGTGGTCCCTTCTAAGTTGACATCCACCAGGTTCAGCCAGCCATGGTGCAACTCAACCACCCGCCGTTTCTCACGAAAGAAGAAATGTGCGTACAAAAAGTGCTGAGGACCAATGTACAGAAGGACTGGCGCATATACAAGGGACTACAGAAAACTTGCAAAGAAGTGCAAGGAAGCTCAAGCTCATAATGGGTATGTGATTGACTTAGTGACAGATACCAGCTGTAAGAAGCTTTACACGTTTGTTAGGAGCAAGGCAAGAAATGTGACAGCTCGGGAATAGCACCACTGAAGAATGATGACAATTACAATGTTGATACACAAGTTAAAGTTACAATACTGAACCAGTAGTTCTCTGTCTTTACACATGAGGACATATCTCTCATTTGTGCCGTTTGAGAGTATCCTTATTCGAATGCCATTCCTATTCATGTCACGATAACAGGTGTCTGCAAGCTTCCTAATGACCTTAATTTCCACAAAGCTACCTGTCCAGACACCATCTTATCAAGGTTCTTGAAAGAGATGGCACATTCACTGGCTCCTGCTCTAGTTCTGATCTTCCATGCCTTATGACCAGGATAATGTCCCCAGTGATTGGAAGATTCCATGTTAATCCTATATACAAGACAATGGTCAAGAATAACCCCTTCAAACTATTGGCCTGTGTCCCTTAATTCTGTCACATGTAAGATTCTGGAATACATCATACACCGTAACATGGTTTTACCATTACATTATCAACCCATGCCAGCATGGACTCAGGAAGCAGCGCTTCTGTGAGACACAACTAATCAACATGGTCAATGACCTTATGTCAGGTCTGGACTGGTCCTATCAGATAGACGCAAACGTTTGACAAAGTGTCTTACAGACACCAACAAGACACACATAGAGACCAGTTATACTGTCCATAGCATGAAACGGAAGACAACAAAGAAGGCAAAATAACTTGGGACACTATTGTCATTTAAATTGTCCCGAGTCGATATGGTCATAAAGGAGGCAAATTGATCCACATCCGTTCTAAGCAGGAACATTGGATCCTCCCAAAAGTCAACCAAGGAGGCATGTTACAAACTCATGATAAGTCTGCAAGTTGAGTACACATCTTTTGTTTTGAACCCTTAAACCAAGGCCATGACAACGCATGTGGAGATGGTCCAACGTAGAGCTACCATATTTGTAATTTTGCATTATTGCAAAACAAGTGCTCAGCGTTGGTGCCATACTCAACACGATTTGCCCAAACAGACGAGGTGGATACATGGATTGGATGCTGCTAGAAAGGGGCCAATGCTGGATAGTTGTCAAATACCAAGATTTTGATGTACTGATACATGTATACCATTTTGGACCTTAAGCCACTTAAGTCTGAATGAAGGCTGGGAGAAACAAAATTGTATTTTCCGCAAGTTATCTCAAGATGTCTGCCGGAACATGCCAGGGTTTCATGCAATAACTGGATGTGACAACCCTTGCTCACACTGGAATCGGAAAGAAGACCTGTTGAAAGAAATATTTTACATGTCCGACCTGCTTTCAGATATTTGAAGAGATGCACGGTCAGACAAGGCACAAACGTTTGATGTTTGAAGTATGGTGTCAATGGAGAACCCATTGATGATGCAAGAATTTCACAATGTGGTTAAGGTAGAGAAAACACTTGAACTGGTTCCACCAACAAAGGATGTACTTGAACTGAAAATTTCAAGAGCAAACTATCAAGCTGCTATATGGATCTGAGCTGATGGATAAGAAATTAATGCTATTGATACTAACACATAGCACGATGGTGCTGAACCTTTATAAGTGGTTTGGAAAGGTACCAAATGCACTTGATGCTTGCATTGAACAAGTTATGGGTGCAAAACCAAATTCAAATCTTTTCGCAAATGCTTCAAAGTAGCTTAAAACCACATTAACATGTGTTTGCGATGGTGTTAAAGAAAATATCCATAACAATATAGTGAATTAATTAGTTATTTTAAACAGAACTGAAAGTTTTGTTTAGGTGTTCATTTACCCCACCACCCACTTTACTTTAAGAAGTACGCATGTGTATAATATATAGCTGGTATGATTGCATACTTTTATTTTATATAGCAGTCTGTCTAACCTTTATTTTAACGTAATTTATATTTGTTATTAAGCAATAATGACGAAGACATGACATCATGTATCATCGTTATATGTTAATTTTAATGATTTTTTTTACTGGATTTGTTATGTTCTCATTAATATTCAAATAATATATATTACACAAAGTAAGTGCAAATTAAAGACCAATGTTTAACCTTCATTTTGGTACCATGTTTGTTATTTTACACCTACAGTTGATAAAGATATAATGATTTCTCAAATAACGTATATACAATATGCACTTAGTTGACATTTGACCTAATTAAGTGAAACAAGGGCAAATTTTCAGGTGGCATGGGCAGTTTCTGATTACTCAGGCATCAAGCATTACATATCCAGTGCATGCCAAATTCTACTATTTAATGCCATGGCTGGACACATTTTCCTCAGTTGGATGCCCAACTATTCATTCTACCCACACCTGGCACTTAACTCACCTAACCCTTTCCCTCATATAGACTTGTTTTCACGTATTTGCAAACAGGGTAAACCCAGATCAGACGGATCCTATAGGAGCCGTCTGACCAGGGTCTGCTCTGTTTGCTAATGAAATTTGATAGATGTGTTTCTTTACTTTCTAAAATGACTACAGTGTTCAACCTTCCATATTTCATTAAAACTATTTTGTCCATGAATATTCAGTAGGTATTGAAATTTGGAAACATATAGAGCATGGGAAGGGTTGAAAGAACAGTGGACTCACCTTAGAGACAAGACGTTCGTATACGTTATCGATATGAAACAAATGGGTAGTTGTATATTGCAAGTGATTGGTGTTTACTGGCACCGCATACATACGAGTGGTCAACAACATCACTGGTAAGAGTAGTAGGCTGTATTGTTATACCCACTGTCAGTAGGCTATACGTGTTATACCCACTGTCAGTAGGCTGTACGTATTATACCCACTGTCAATAGGCTGTACGTGTTAAACCCACTGTCAGTAGGCTGTGCGTGTTATACCCACTGTTTCCAGTAAATGTTCCAAGATGAATGTCCTATAAGCTTTAAATAGTTACATCATGCTAATGAGGTTATATGACATTCACCTTGGAACAGGAACAGGCAATAGTGGTATAGACAGGCTATCATACAACTAGTAAGATACTGATATTCAAGATACAAGAGTTATGTTTCATAATCTTGTCTTAAAATGATTTTGACATAAAAGTCCAACCGTATTAACGACTTAGCAGCATTCAAATACTATCAAATATTTAAAACGTTATAGTATATATGCTTGAGTTATCCATAAAACGCCACATAAGCGCAACGAATGTTTAATATCATATATTACGCTGCTTCGATGCCGATACGTATAGTTTAGCAAGTTTAGCTATTTTATCCTTTTCACTGCGGATACCAGTCCCTGATGTCATTCACATACAGTGAATACCCAGATGAGAGGCTCCTTGAGGAACCCTCTCATCAGAGTCTGCACGGTTTGTCATCTTACAATTTTCTTTAAAACCTTAATATGAGGCCGCATTGTGAGTTCAGGGTTACTTCCGAGGGCGGAATTGTTATGGGCCGAAATGCCATAGTGACCACGTGACCGGTGCGAGGCTATATAAGCACCGGCTGTGGATCAGCACGCTCTCTTTTCACCTGGACCCACTTCTGCTACATTGCACAGAGGGTTTACCTATACCTGAAGGTAAGTATAATTCAAAGACATTTACTACTTCATCGCCTGCTTGGGTAACCTCAAATTGTGACTCGGCCTATATGGATACTCAAGAACGTTCCTTTCATTCAGATGTTCAACAAAAATACTATCAATATTCATGTGACTTTTCCAATTCTGATGTTACTGGTGTTGGTATGAATTGTTTAAACCATGAGGCCCAGTTGATTTCTGAAAATTCGAATGAATGCTCTATATATAATCATAGTACAGTTAATAACTTTTCATGTACTTATAAAGAATGTGTAACAGAAAGCCCAAACAGTTCCAAGCCATGGTTTAGAAACAAAGGATTAAAAATAGTTCATTTAAATATTCACTACCTGTATCCAAAATTAGATGAAATCAAACTACTTTTATCAAAACAAGATATTGATATTCTTTGTGTATGTGAAACCTTTTTAAACGACACTTTTTCAAATAATGAATTAAATATCAACAACTACAAAATATTTCGTAAAGATAGAAATACTGTAGGTGGGGGACTGGTTATTTACATTAGAGATGAAATTCCATGTGACCAAAGACACGACCTAGAAACCAATTTTGTTGAATCAATATGTATTGAAATTAAGCAGTCTAATTCAAAACCATTTATATTATCATACCTTTACAGGCCTCCCTCGTCCAAAGTCCAATGGATCAAAGACTTTACCTTTATAACTGAAAAAGCACTATCAGATGAAAAGGAATGTATAGTCATTGGAGACTTTAATTTTGATCTGATGAAAACAGATTACAATTCTAAATCCTGGCTTGAACTGATGGAATCAATGAATTTTAATCAGTTAGTCCATGATCCCACAAGAGTAACATTGCATTCTGCTACATTGATAGATCATGTTTTTTCTACAATTCCTCTTAATATTTCTGATATCATAGTACCATGTTATGCAATAAGTGATCACTATCCTGTTTGTATTACTCGCAAAATATTGTCAAATCATATGAAAGGTCCTGTACATAAGACAATAACCTACAGATCTATGAAGCATTTTAATGAAAATCAATTTCTAGAAGATCTATCAGGCCAACCTTGGTTTCTCGTAGATACATATGATGATCCTGACGATTCAACTGAATTATTCTTAGATATGTTTAAATCGATTTTAGATAAACATACTCCACAAAGAAAAAGACGAGTCAAAAGAATTAACCAACCAAGCTGGATGAACCCCGACATATTACAAGCAATAAAAATAAGAGATCACTTTCATAAGAAGAAGGACAGTATTAATTACAAAATTTGGAGACAAAATGTTAAAAATCTCATAACTGAATCAAAGCGGCAATTTTACAACAACAAGATTTCATTGAAAAACCGTAATACAAAAGATCTTTGGAATAGTCTTCACGACCTAACTGGCTTTAAAACACAGATACACACGAATTATATTGATGATGCAAATGGAATACCTATTACAGATCCATCAATTTCAGCTAATGTTTTAAATGATCATTTTTGCTCGGTGTTTCAAACAGTACAAAGAAATAGTCAGATCCATGATATCAATAACACAACCAGAATTCTTTCAGACAGTATCGAGGAGAAACTTAAGAATACACCCTATTTCGTCATTCCCAAAGTTAGTGTATCTTTTGTTGAAAAGCAATTAAAATTACTTGATACTAGTAAGGCTACAGGCTCTGATGGCCTGAGTGCCAGATTTCTTAAGATGTCTGCATCCGTTATTGCTCCTGTGCTTACAAAAATTTATAACAACAGCTTACAAACCGGCATTTATCCACAAAAATTCAAAAGTGCAAAAGTCGTAGCTATTCACAAAAAGGGGAAAAAGACTGATAAAGCAAATTACAGGCCAATCTCTATTTTACCAATTATTTCTTTAATTTTTGAACGACATGTAAGTGTTCATTTAAAAGAATATTTTGAAACTAATAATTTGTTTTACTCTAGGCAGTCCGGTTTTAGAAAGAACCACTCTTGTCAAACTGCTCTAATCATACTATTAGACGACTGGATTGCTGCCATTGACAAAAATGAAATTGTAGGTACAATATTTCTTGATCTTTCGAAAGCGTTTGATTTGGTTGATCATGGTATACTATTAAAAAAGTTAAAGCAATATAAAGTAGACCGGGGTGCTCATTCATGGTTTTCTTCTTATTTGGAAAATAGACTCCAACAAACTCAAGTATCTGGGGTGAGCTCAGACCAAAAACCAGTTGTATCAGGAGTTCCTCAAGGCTCAATTCTAGGGCCATTGTTATTTTTGATCTTCATAAATGATCTACCACTTACAACCACTCATTCTACACCTGATATCTTTGCTGATGACACCACACTTTCTTTTCATAGTTCATCTGTTAATCAAGTTGTTGAATCTCTAACTCAAGATCTATTTAATGTTAACTCCTGGTGTGTTTCAAATCGCATGTCTGTCAACCAAAACGATGATAATTGCATCTAAACCCTATGCTAAACGCATTCAAAACTGGTTGCCTTGTATAGAACTTAGCAATGAAATAATAAATTATAGTTCCGAGGAAAGGTTGTTAGGAATTGTAATTGACACAACTCTTACTTGGGACAAACAAGTCGACGTTGTTCTGAAAAAATGCAATTCGTTGTTATATTTGTTATCTAGAATTAAATCATTCATTTCTATTCCAATACGAAAATTATTTTTCAACATATATATTTTACCCCATCTTGATTACTGTTGTGTTATATGGGGAAACTGTAACAATTCACAAGTGGATAAACTCATAAGATTTCAAAAAAGAGCCGCACGACTTATACTTGACAAAGATTTTTCCACCCCATCTAAAGATCTATTCAATGAACTTAACTGGTTAACGTTTCCTGAAAGAGTAAAATTTCAAAAAGCTGTTTTATTATATAAAATATTCAATGACCTTTCTCCAGATTACCTGAGAAATATGTTCACTCATACTTCTAACATCCATGATAGAACGCTGAGATCATCTTCTAACTTTCAACTCTACTCACCTAGACCTAAAACTGAAATGTTTAGAAAATCGTTTATTTATTCCGGATCATCTATTTGGAACAGCCTGCCTTATCATGTGAAAAATGCCAGTTCGGTTATTCAATTCAAAAATTGTATTTACAGTCGACAAAGCTAAACGATTAATACATCTTCAGTATTATAGTTCTTTCACAAAACAGACATGTGTTTCAATTTCACCCCTATTCTTGACATTATTCACAAGTTAACTGTTATTTAGAAGTTCCTCTGATTAGGCTTTTCACTGTTTGTCTTTGTTCTTATTCTGCAAAAGGTGTGGATCCTGATTTATGGAGAAGTGATTGCCAAATCTTTATAGTCAGGGTCATTACTGTTTGTGGCACATCTTCTGGTTTTTAAATAGCCTCCCTTGATGTGATTTATAACAGATTGCCTGTTTTGTGTGAGATATGACATATTGTAGCAAACCGGGTGGTCTCTGACCGGAGGACTCCAATCTGGGTCCTATTAACAGGGCCTACAATGTTTGCTGTATTCTACTGTTGTTAATGGTCTTGTTGCCAGTGTTTTATGTTAAGACACAGATCTATTATACCGTTATAAGATCTCTTCAATCGTACTATGAGTTTGGTGTTGATTTCATTTATGTATATCTATATGATTTTGCTAATGTACCAATCTTGCACTCTTTTATTATCGCAAAATTCTCATGGCGAAATCAGTTGACGGCGTCAGATTTGATTACGTAATACATTCACGTCATGGATGACGTATGCATTCGCGTCATAAGCACTTGGCAATGGTATACTATTAATAAATGGAATTCCCAGAGTTTAAAAATAGTCCTGAAAACTCATGACGTCATTTATCCATGTCATCTTTTGCTGACACAGTCTATGTACATGATGCAGTTTGTCACTGATGCATGATATCGTTAGTTCTAACCGATCTAAATCGTCAACTCGGTGAAATGGGATTGCATTTACTTATGAATTCCACATGCAGCCTTTTTGCACCAGAGCCAACGATTTTTGAATTTCAATTTCTATTTCCCATTGCAAGCAATGCAGATCCTGATGAGAGTGATCCTACAGGAACTCACTCGTCCGGGTCTACACTGCGTGTGGTAAAAATTGTGCTTAGCACATAATGGATTACACTCAGATCTGTTTATCACCAGTGCAAGGTTGGTGACTATGCAAAATTATTATGAAAGCATTACAAATTGTATATATGTAATTGTATATATGTTTTCTCTCTGTTTGAGGGCCTCGTGGAAGATTGGTCATAACCAAATGAGTACTCTCTTTAAATAAAGTCTTTATTATTATTATTATTATTATAGTCTCTTGCATTGTTGCGAACATGCTCATTCATTCATACATTTTATATATTCATATGCATTACAACATTCTCGGCTTCTAATCACCCTCTTATTATACATGGTAAGCATAATTTGAAATAGTCCATATGGCAATATGAGGAGTCCCGGGTTCGATTCCTTCGCCCGTAGTTAGCAGAAATATACGATAATTAATCAGAAATAGACGTTAATTAACACAGCCAGCCATATGACAAGTCCGTATTGGTTAAGAAAAAAAGACATTCCACAGTATCGAATAATTTTGTTGGTACAAATTTTTATACGTATTTTTAACATGTCGATTTTATATATGGATTGACTTAAATGGACAGATAACTATATATGTATACGGCAAATATTTAAAACGAAACTGCTGTTACAACCTCGGCACCATTGTACGTAGGAATATGCATCAAACGTTCTTGAATTCATGTAGGATAGGTTCACAAAATCACAAAGGAACTCGACAAAGTCTCGCACGTACGATATTCGTATCCTACATGTATACTCATAGTTAATAGTCATAGTATATATGTATACTCATAGTACATAGTCATAGTATATATGTATACTCATAATACATAGTCATAGTATATATGTATACTCATAGTACATACATGTAGTCATAGTATATATGTATATTCATAGTACATAGTCATAGTATATATGTATACTCATAATACATAGTCATAGTATATATGTATACTCATAGTACATAGTCATAGTATATATGTATACTCATAATACATAGTCATAGTATATATGTATACTCATAGTACATAGTCATAGTATATATGTATACTCATAATACATAGTCATAGTATATATGTATACTCATAGTACATAGTCATAGTATATATGTATACTCATAGTACATAGTCATAGTATATATGTATACACATAATACATAGTCATAGTATATATGTATACTCATAGTACATAGTCATAGTATATATGTATACTCATTCTTATAGTCTCCGAGAATTACAATAAAAATTATAAAAGGCTTGAACCAATAGTGAATAACTAAATCAGTTACGGTGAGGCTCATTTAGCCTACTGAGAGCGTATGGGTGATAACTGATGCAAACAGTTTGGATCCAGATGATAAGACACCGAGTCTCATCAGGATCCAAATTTGTTGACGCTTTTGTCGGACTGATGAATAGAAATGTAAGATCAAAAATCTAGTCTGAATTCGGTGACATGTTCTACCAATAAAACTTTGTTAAGAAGATAAAAGCTTAAAGATTATGATTTACATTGTAATAACAAAATAAAAAAAACTATTATAAATCCTATGACGGTTATTCTCAATTAACGTGACTTCTTGACATTCGTTTGATAGGCACGAATCAGGAACACAAATAATGTTACCGTCTTGTACAGTGTACTACTGAAATCATGGTTATCTAACAACACTGTAATATATCACTTTAAACCCTTAATCTGCTAAATAAATCAAATATCATTTAAACAATCGCTCCTCTCTTTCTGAATATTAATTAAACAAATATTTATATCAAAATTTATTGCTGAAGACAATTTATGACAAGCAGTGCAAATCCTGACCAAAGTGCTCCGCCAGGAGAAATTTGATCTTTGTCTAAACTGCTTACACAAATATATATATTCGGTTCCTGCACATTAATAGTCAATTCTTATAATTCTAATTATTTGAACGTAATTCTGAACTGGGAAATACTACTTGAAGCGGTCTTGGATAACGTCATACATTTCACTACTTGAAGCGGTCTCGGATAACGCCATACATTTCACTACTTGAAGCGGTCTTGGATAACGCCATACATTTCACTACTTGAAGCGGCCTTGGATAACGCCATACATTTCACTACTTGAAGCGGTCTTGGATAACGCCATACATTTCACTACTTGAAGCGGTCTTGGATAACGCCATACATTTCACTACTTGAAGCGGTCTTGGATAACGCCATACATTTCACTACTTGAAGCGGCCTTGGATAACGCCATACATTTCACTACTTGAAGCGGTCTTGGATAACGCCATACATTTCACTACTTGAAGCGGTCTTGGATAACGCCATACATTTCACTACTTGAAGCGGCCTTGGATAACGCCATACATTTCACTACTTGAAGCGGTCTTGGATAACGCCATACATTTCACTACTTGAAGCGGCCTTGGATAACGCCATACATTTCACTACTTGAAGCGGCCTTGGATAACGCCATACATTTCAATTGCATGTAGAGTTTGCAAACCGGACTGTGTAATGGTAAGATACTTGGCATCAAGCCATCTTACAAATCAGGCAACTACCACGTGTAACAGTAATCGGAAAATAATACCTCTTAAATCTGTATTTACTTGACTTTTCAACAGATACATATTCATTCATGAATACTATTTGCAGAATACGTGACAAATAAATAGTTTATCAATCCGTCAAACAGTCACATATGTCTGTCTAAAACGAGTTATGAATTGTTTCGCCAAGTTGATTTACTGTAAAATAAAATATTTAAGAAAGAAAATGTAAGTTTACGTGTTGTTCCCAAGTTCCAGAATTTATCGATCAAGTTTACTAACAGCATCAACATTAAAAATTGCTGTCTTGGTGTAACAATAAGCAGACAACTACCTCCGTGACCATTTTATTTTGTATAATAATGCCATACATGCATTTGTATGCATGTGCATGGCCCAGATAAGCAACATCTTCAATGAAATTACATATTAATCACATAACCTCCCGTGTATTCGAGTTAATATCACAGATTTCTCTGTATTACACATATATAAATAATCTGTTAATATAAACTGTGACGTCATGTAGAAACACCTAGCGTTATTGTGTATTCTATACATGTTGGACCTGTCAAAAACGGCAATTTTAGAAGTTATGTGACAAATTTTGTACAAACTGGCATTAAACTCGTCTTGGAAATGTTATTAAGCTCGCCGAGGTTCGCTAAATAACAATTTCAAAGACTCGTTTAATATCAGTTTGTATAGTCATACAACTAGGTCTGACGGGTTACGGGTTCGCCGAGTCCATTTATAAGGGAGATCAGCATATCGGACATCCACGTGTCATTTTTTAAAAGAAAATATTTAGTTATAGGTACAAACAATAAGCGGATTAGTTGTCGGAAACATAGCGCAGTGGATAAGTCGTACGGCCATAAGGAAGTATATGGTAGAGCTCATTTTATTAACCGCGGGTTCGAGTCTCGGATCAACCTAAAACATTTTTATTTTGCTAGACAGATATTAAAGATTCTACAATTACTTAGTATTATATTTTGATTGATTTTTGCTATTTTATTTCCAATTTCATTTCAACCAGCATATATTTTCGGTGTTATATATTATCTACCATGAAATATCTCTAAACAGGACACCATAAGTCATTGTTGACCTTTACGGCAGGCGGCAGCATAATTTAGGAAAAGGGCAATGCAGAAAGCTCCCTTAAGATCATTTTGAATTGATTTTGTTCTGTATTAAGCAGCCAACTGTCTAAAAAGCTCACTTTCGTCCTTACTGAGTGATCGGTTCATAGACGTACGTTTTACTGCAATTCATTTCATTTCAATAAAAAATAATGTTCTCCCTCACTTGCAGTGTCCGTCTCGGATTCGTCAACTTAATTATCATGCCAGGTCTGAAGTGTTCTATGACTTAATCTATAATAATGTCTGATGCCAAATATGTCATTTCAATGTCCTTAACGCGAATAGTACATTGACGAACATGTGTTTAAATGGTCAGTATAATTATACAGTATGAATTAAAATAATGCTTTACTATTCACTCAAGATTAAAAAAAAGTGTTCAGGTCAGTGCGGGATTCGAACACACGCTTAATAAGAAATACTACTCTCGCAATGCCTTCTGAGTACCTAGTGTTTACCTACTGCGCTAAACTGCTGACAATATTTCTGCCTTCAGTTTTATCTAATATATTAAACCCGGCTGTTTAAAATGGTCCGAGAACATGCGGAATGCTGCTCTCCCTAAAAAATGGACTCGGCTGACCTTTGACACGTCAGACCTAGTTGTTTGACTATACATAACGACTACTCGCAACATATGCTATATGTATTAGTAAATCCGCCATTTAACCATTACCTTGTTGTAAAAAACAAGGTCAGCACAAACTTGGATCTGATGCAGTTGTGATTACATTGCATTTGATGAAGCTTTTGAGTTACTATTGACCGCGTGTAAAGCAGTTTGGATACTGATCAGACGCCGAGTAAAATACGCCTTGTTAGACGGTGTCTCTTCTTGGACAAAACCATTTGCAAAACGATTGCAGGATTAACGTTGATATTAAAATAACGTAGAACCTGTCCTAAGCAGTATTTCATTTATTGAACATAGGAGTCTTAACAAGCACGTGGTTGCCTAATGCAGTGAAAATGTAATGCAGAAAACTCCTTTAGGAAATTTCAGCAGTACTTTACAGATCCATAATTAGACCTCTTTTTAATATTCGCGTAAGATAGGTTCAACTTTAAGCACAAGAAATGATTACTTGCAACTTTCGCATTTCATCTTCAAGTGTCATTCATCGAACCATTGTACAACCACCGACAAGTTGGTCTTGTCGCATCTAAATAGACCAGTTTAATATATAACATTTACGTAAAAAGCTGTGATGGACATTATGTCAAGAGTCAATATACAACTTGGGGGAAAAGCAAACAAAATTGATGCTTTCAGTGAGGATTGTTTAGAGGCTATCCAATTACATTAGGTATTCGACAAATACGACAATCATAGTCCAACAGTGTAATAGTCCTGAGGGAGCAGTTGGATAAGGGCTTACAACAGAACCCGTCTGAAGCACCCATGCATTTATTATACACAAGTGTCTTAAAAAGCCAGTGGTTGATCATTGCTGGGCAAAAGTAATATAGAGAGCTCATATAGGAGCTTTCGGTATTACTTTTGACCTACATTAAGCTACCACATGCTTTAAAGCCCCATAATTACAACTGTTTTGCTATTTGACTACATATTCCACTGTACACTTTTTGATACTATATCTGTGTAATGTAAAGATTTTATTATCAAAGCGGTGCCAAGTTCATGTATTAAGGTCTACACAACAGTGAAGAGTGGAGACAATGTGAGTATTTTATGTTTGACGACCATTTTTATTTGGTGATTAATGACTTTAAAAAGGTTGCAATGTGTATTTCAATATACCATTTCATTTGAATTGATTCTTTTTGTCTGTATAAATCAACCACGTAATTCGATATAGAAGCCTTTTCTCCTTCTCTGCCAATTTTGTCGTCTGCTGCAATTTTCCATTTTAAGACGTCTTCATTTTTGTTATAAAAAAGTTTGGATCCTGATGAGATGCCGAGTTACTCGGCGTCTCATCTGGATCCAAGCAGTGTGCATATGTATTCACATATCCAACATTGGCAGCGAAATAGTTAAAATGAACTGCAGTTGAAATTCTACAACATCAATTTCTTAAATCGTCTCCTGATTATTTAAAACAATAATTTCAAAAATACAGACTGGGTGTCAAATTATTTGGAATTTAAAGAGGTGTATAAAAGGAATTATCCACGCATTGCAATACTACATGAGTTGATGAATGAGGATGCTAATGATATCTGGAAGATGGTTTCGGAAAATGAATTACAGCCATAAAACAGAAAATTATTGTTTTGTTCTCTTAAAGCGAAGTTTTTCAGACAAATCTCTTGTCCGTTAAAGTTTTGAGTAAAATCTGATTTGCTTTAAGATACTGAAGTATATCGCCACGAATTTGCAATATTGCATATGTTGATGAATAAGGATATCTGGAAGATGGTTTCGGCAAACGAAAAACAACAATCCATTCAATTGTTTTATTTTGTATTCGTGGTCAACTTATACAGGCAATTATTGTTTTGTCTTTTTAAAGCGAAACTATTGTCCGTTAAGTTTTGGAAACAATCTAATTTGCTTGTAAGGGACCTTAAATATTCCCAAACTGCTATCAAAGTAGCAAAATAATATCAAGGTCACATCAAATGCTTTCTTACGTTCGATCGAAACTATTGCAGTGACAGATTTATAACGATTAACAGAAAGGCAAAATAAATTATTGCTAAAAAAAACTAACAACATGTGCAAGGTAATGCAACTATGCTTCAATTCAGTCTGACAAAACGCACAAGCCGAGTTCCACAAATGCATTGTATTAGTTTATATCCCTTTACCCCATGAATATTCATGTAAGAAATAATGATATGATGAATATTAAATAGATGATATTTAAAATGGAATATAAACACTAATATAATTTGACTAGTCTAAATATTGAACAAGGCAGTCCAAAGGACAGCTATATCTCCCACCGCCGCCACCTAAATTAAGACATTGACCTTAAGGTGATACAATGGGTTTTAAAACTGCATTTCATCGTCTCAATTTAGCTAACATTTAACTAAACTTTTATGAAAATCCTTCAAAGGCTTTAGAAGATATGGAGCGGACACGAAAATGTAACGGAAATTAAAGGTTAGAACACTTGACCTTCAAACGTGACCTTGACCTTGAGCCAACATGACTGCCGCATGGTTTCTGCACATCGTCTCAATTCATTTAATTTTGACTCAAGTTTTATGAAAATCCTTCAAAAAGGTTTAGAAGATATGGAGCGGACACGAAACTGTAATGGCACATCGTCTCAACTTGGTTAACATTTGAGGCAAGTTTCTTGAAAATCCTTCAAGGGGTATATGAGATATGGAGCGGACACGAAATTGTTACGGACAGACAGACAGACAGACAGACGGACAGACAGACAGACAGACGAAGGCCATTCCTATAACCCCCTCCGCTATGCGGTTGGGGATTAAAAATAGTCAAACAGGGAGAGCCACATACGAAATGACACCGCACCAAACACCATCAAACAAGAAACGGTATAGCCACAAGACAAAACATAACAGGACGCATATCAAGACGAAAAACGTTAAACATTAAGCATATTAAACAACAAAGTTGACCATAGGATGAAAGCAGGAGTACCGCCTTGGAACGGTCAGTAGCCAAAAACAGCTACTGGGGGGCTTAAACATGATTTACGGGTATCTTATCCCACTTTCACCAAAGTCAAAATGTAAATAAAATTCCCCCTCCAGACAACTTCACAATCTGAATAACGATGTCTTCCAAAATTAGATTGATTTTAAAATAAACGTTAGAGGTAAACAAGTGACGGCATCATTTAAATGACGTCATAATTTAAAAGTACGGGAAAAATATATGAAACATTTCTACACCGATATGTTTTAAAAAATAAATCGCAAGAAGATATAAATACTAGTGGATACTAAATATGTACAACTGTTTTATTTGAAAAATAATAAACTTGACATCGTAGACATGTACTCCATGTCTATTCAGAAGTCAGAGTAACTGTGGAGAAGTCATTTGGGGTACGACAGAACTGGCAAAATACAAATATCCACTTCGTAAACGGGTTTAAGAGGAAATCTTCATAGAGTATTAAGTCTTTTCCGTCGTCGCACATGCAAAGAGGAAAGCATAATGACCAACTGTAAAGGGCTCGACCACCAAGCATGTAGTGTGCTGCAATATAGAGGGGTCATATCCCTTTTTAATGAATTGTTTTATATGTTTGTCAAACAAAGTATCAACATATGTGTGTCCAATAATTTTTCGAAGTTTGTAAATGACATCACCGTTAAACTCCGGATGTGAAATACCTAACTTTAGAAAAGTACGTAAATTACAATTGTATTTGCTAATGAGTAGAACATTACGGTGGTAAAAGTTTGAAAATGTTTTACGAAGTTTGTCATAACTGTAGCTCTGTTTTAGTAGTTTTTCAGTGGTAATAAGGTTACGATTGTTAAAATCATCAACAGAGGAACAAGCTCTAGCAAAACGAATAAGCTGAGAAATGTATACACCGTAACATGTAGCACGGGGAACATCCCCATCCGAATGAGGATAGTTAACTATTTTAAAATTAAAGTCATCCCTTTTGTCATAAATTCCAGAAGAAATTGTTCCATTGTTTATAGATAAATTTAAATCTAAAAAGGCTGCAGATATGCCAGAACTATTTGCTTTATCATAGAATCAAATTATGGGTTATCAATATTAAATAGGTCGTCTAAATAACGTGCCGTATTGTTAAAAACATTGATGACATCCGCCTGTGAATCGGTTTTAAGGTTAAGCATAAAATCCCGTTCATAACAATACAAAAACAAGTCTGCAATTAAAGGAGCACAGTTGGTTCCCATGGAAATACCAATGACCTGGCGATATACAGACTTACCAAAACGAACAAATATATTGGGTAACAGAAACGTAATTACGTCACAAAGATCTAAACATGCCCACGAGGTATATTTATTTGTAATGTCATTGGTAAAGAATGCATGTCTAGAATTACAGGCAAGAAATGATACTTTTTCTCTAGCATCTGATAATGTCTGTTATGGACAACGTGACATTTAACGTTCGAATTTGATCAATACTAAGTATTATCAGCATATATATCAAAATTCAATGCGCTTCAATCATGATACTGTTTTTACTAGACACTTTTTGTCATTTATTGGCAGCATATTTCCGAAAATATATTGGGGGATATGTTTCATAACAAAACGGCAAGGCTAGCCCTAGACCCAGGGGTTCCGAGGGTATACATCTTCTGAGTCTGCATCGGTGTCTGATTTCAGTCTCAAGTATCTGATTGGTCCGATTTTGACATTGCAAAATTTTTTATAACCTCGGGACCAGGGCTGATAATTCTGTACAAGAGTATTTGTCCGACCAAACAAGGATTACACTCATCAAATGAAACGTTTGTAATGACTTTCTTCTCATACATGAGATTTATGATTGCCCTAGAAATGCTAGATGAATTAAACCTGTCATTCAGGCGTGCAATGTTGCCGAAGCAATTATCTTTTTGTATGACGATTTCGTAATATTGACTTATTAACCAAATACAATATTCGATATCTAGAACTTAAAGGGACCATACAAATTACCTCGAGATAACAGAAATTCGAGTTATCCGATTTCTATGCTGGACACTTTCTCAAGTTTACAGGGTAATGCATGTCGAGAGCTCCTGTATGAGGCGCCAGTGTTACTTTCGACCTGCATTAAGCTGTCACATGTGTTACTAGATGTGTAGTGATACATTGTAGAACAATTCCTGTATTGTAAATTTTGGATGGACCGAACTTCACTTAGAGTTATCCCGAAGTTCGAGTTATCAGAGTTCGAAGTATCGAGGTGCAACTTTATATATTGCCTTATTAACCAAATACAATTGAACCTCGATGTTTCTGTTCTGGACAATTTCTCACGTTCACAGCTTAATGTAGGTCTAAAGTAATGCTGAAATCTCATATAGGAGCACTTACGACCTGCATTAAGCTGTTACATATGTTTCTAAATATGCGTAGTGATACATTTTAGAACTATTCTGCATTGTAAATTTCAGAAGATCCGAACATTAACTCGAGTTATATACCGATGTTCGAGTTGTCCGAGTTCAACTGTACATCATTGATATCGTACATTTCGTTCTCGACTAATATTTAACTCTTTAGCTGACAATGTCGCATCTGTGATTACCTATGCAAACAGTTTGAATACAGATGAGACGCCGAGTATCTCGGTGTATCATCAGGATCCAATTAACGTGTTACAGTTTAGAAAACAAACTCCGGAAAACCTGAAATTTCCATAAACTT
Source organism: Azorinus chamasolen (assembly GCA_963576725.1). Taxonomy (NCBI): domain Eukaryota; kingdom Metazoa; phylum Mollusca; class Bivalvia; order Cardiida; family Solecurtidae; genus Azorinus; species Azorinus chamasolen. The sequence goes on along the minus strand of OY755236.1, from coordinate 8,520,005 downwards.
TCTAAGTAAAAATGCTGTAATTGCGTTAAAATTCAATGTAGTGTAACAAAATTCAACTTTGATCTGTAATTCATTATTATAAAGCTACATACTAAATATCACATCAATATCTGCAAGGGTTTAGAAAAAAACTCCGGAAAACCTGAAATTCCAGAAAATTTCTAAGTAAAATCACTGTATTTCCGTGAAAAATCAACGAAGCGTAACGAAATTCAAACTTGATCTGTAACTCAATATAATTAAGCCACATACTAAATATCACTTCAATATCTGTAAAGGTTTAGAAAAAAATCCGGAAAACCTGAATTTCCGGAAATTTTCTAAGTAAAATCACTGTGTTTCCGTGAAAAATCAATGAAGCGTAACGAAATTAAAACTTGATCTGTAACTCATTATAATAAAGCCACATACCACTTCAATATCTGTATAGGTTTATAAAAAAAAATCCGGAAAACTGAAAAATAACAAAGGGCAATAACTCCAAAAATACTAAAGACAGAGCTACAAACCTTGTGCCATCAATCTGATCTATCTATATATGAAGTTTGAAGTCAATAGCTTTTATACTTTGGACGTTATGATCCGGACAAGCCGGACGGACGGACGGACAGACAGACAGATAGACAACCGGACGGACATGGTGACTCCAGTATACCCCCCCCCCCAAAAAAATCGTTTGTGAGCGTATAAAAATGTGTCCATGGGACACGGATGCCCCCGCCGGCAAACAGTAGTAGATGTACGACAGACCTGAAAAGGGGAGACACGGTACAACTCACTATGACTATGCTTCAGACCAAATAGCAAATCATTGCAGCTTACACAAGCGAAGAAATTTTTACCAAACTTTTTGTCATTAAACAATCACCAAAATTCAATCAAAGTGTCGGCAAACAGGAAGTAGATCGACCACAGACCTGAAAGGGGGAGACACGTTACAACTCACTATGATAATGCTTCAAGCCAAATATCAAATCATTCCACCTTACACAAGCCAAAAAATCCTTGACGAAAAATTCGCACGTACGTACGGAGAGACGGACGGACGGACGGAAAAGGGTAAAACTTAATGCACCCGTCGCCTAAAGGCGGGGGCATAAAAACGAAAACTGTAGCAGACGACATATTTTGCAGACAACAATATTAGCAGCCGACAGTATTTGGTAGCGAAAGAGTCAGACCACCTGTAATGAGACTATTGTAGTAAACCTAACCCGCTGTAAAATTAAAAAAATGTCTTCTTAATTCTGAATGTCTTTAATGATTTCTACGTTCTTATTCGAGTGAGCTTTTTAGAAACTATTTGACCGAGTATGAAACAGCTGGGATCTTGAGATGCTGAGTTATCTAGATATGTTTGCAATTCGAATTAGGTAGCGAATACTGAGTATTAAGGATTAAACTAAAGTTACAACCAGTGTGACGAAATGTTGTCGTTTTATAAACGTATTTAACTTAAAATGAAATATAAGTCAATTTGCACAACATGTTAGTGAAATGGATGGGATTGTATGCCGATTACAGTGACTCTATAACTGTAACTGTAACTGTAACTGTAGTCTGTAACTCTTTTGTTCTCAGGCATAACAGTTCAATAAATAGGCCACCAGAAAGAACGTAATCGAAAGTTCACTGATGAAATCTATAATTCAGTAGTTCTTTCTCTTTGTAAGTTTGCCAGTTTACTTTTCGTAAACCACCTAATAAACCATTGAACGGTTCTCAGCACTATGGCTTCCTAAAGCACTGATAGGAAAGTATTTTAACGTACCCAAGGAAATATTTTCATGGCAATGTTACGAGATACCGTTTTTAAACTGATTGCTGTTCCGAAAGTAAATGTTCATGTACAATAGAATCTGTCCTAAGCGGACATCCATAAGAGTCTTAAACAGTATATGGTTGCTTAACCCATTACCCCATAGGCTATTTTTAGATACAACCTCTTTGAATAAATCTACCGAAAAGGAGCATTAACTAGAGAAAAGGAAAATTTTAGAATTTTGTAGTTTGAAACCATTGTGACAAATAGATCATTTGCTCTATTTGTCATGTTACACCTTTGGTAATAAAATATCCCTGAACATGCATGGTAAGCTTTACATATTTAAATTTTGAAATAGTCCATTTGAAAAGTCAGGTTTGAAAGAGGTAAATCACTGTAGAAGCACATTTGTCTCGGGGCACATTTGTCTCATTTCGTAAACATTTATATTTGCGACAAATTGGAAATGAGACAGATGTGTTCGACACACAACATTCTATGATATCCTACTTAAGTTCTACTTAAAAGAACAACTGTTTCTGCTTAGTACATTGTAGTTGTCCGAAAAGGCGGATATAGAAATAAGCTGCCTGTCTGTCACTCTGTCTGTCAGTCTATCCACGTTTACATCCTAAAAAATATATGCTTGATCGAATAGAGTATTCGCTTCAAATATACCAGATTAAGAAACCGCCGTCAGTCGTTGTCAGTCTCGTGGTTTGAACGTCTACTGCGATACACGAGAATCGGGCGATATTTGAACGATACAATACCGTGTCTTGCTTCGCATCTCATCGGAATCTCACCTCTCGCTTTGCATCTCGTACCTCGACGAGAATACGGCGAGGCGCGATATTTTACTGCAAGTATCGAGGCGAGACGCGAGATTCCGGCGAAAAACGAAGCGAGACACAATATGGTATGGGATCTCATGGTATGAGATACTGCGACAGTGCGAAATATCGTGTTACAATATCATGTCTCTCGTCGTGTCTCGTCGGAATATCGGGTTTCGACCGATTCTCGTGTCTCGCCCTAAGGATGCGAGGCACGATATTCCATATGACACTAACGGGATTGAATCTAATCCCGGACCCGGGACTCCTCATACAACTGCACCTAGTTGCCTAGCTATTTTGCATAGTAACATTAGGAGCATCAGACATAAATTGGATTTCATCGCAGACACGGTTGCTGATTTTGATAATTTATGTTTTACTGAAACTCACTTAGATATGTCTGTTTCTGATGAATCATTATTTTTGTCTGAATTATATGATACGCTATATAGAAAAGATAGAACTAATCATGGAGGGGATTTACTTGTTTATGCATCTTCTTATCTGCTTTGTGAACGAATAGCTGATATAGAACAATTTTGCGCTGAATCTCTTTGGATCAGCGTTAAAGTTAAGAGGAAACTATTTTTGATTGGAACATTTTATAGCCCTAAAACGTCAGATGCTGATTTTTTGTTAACCTTAATCGTAATATAGAAAAAACTTACGAAGAATCTTCGAACATTATTCTAGTTGGTTGTTTTAATGAAGATTTGTTGAATCCAAATAACAGAATGCTTAAAGATATTCTTATTACAAATTATATGGTTAATACATCACAACTCCTACACGACTAAATGCTTTACTAGACCCTATTTTGATACCCACCGATATGAAATACCATGATACTGGCATTGTATCAGCCCCACCTGAGATAAGCGACCATTGCGCCACTTTTATTATGTTGCCATTTCCTTATGAACTAAGGGGGACTTTTGAAAGAAATGTTTATTTATATAAAAGAGCGGACTTTGAGCTTTTAAATGAAACAATAACGGGTTTGATTGGCAATGCTTAAATGAAGGTTCGATAGACGATACTTGTAAACTATTTACAGAAACGTTTCTTCGTTTTGTGAATTTGTGTATCCCGTCTCGAAACATTACCGTACGTTATGATGATAAACCTTGGTTTGACTCTGAGCTACGTAAATTTTGCCGAGTAAGAGATAGACTTAAACTTATAGCTTTAAAGTCATCAAAACCACATGATTTTGATAAATATAAACACATGCGGAATAAAGTTAATAACATGAAAAAATATGCAAAACAAACATTCTTTAGTTCTTTAGAACATAATTTAGAAGAACTAAGAGCAAATGATAAAAAAAGGCTTCTGGAATACTATTCGTCACTTCATAAAGAATAATGACTGTACTGCTAACATACCACCTTTGTGCGAAACTTCTTCAAATGGGCATATTTCTTGTTTTTATACAGACGAAGAGACGTCGAACTGTTTAAATAACTTCTTTGCATCTATATCTACAGTAGATGACACAAATGCTACCCTCCCTCCGTTCCCTCCGAAAACAAGGAGTAGTGTGAACATAATTAATATTAATGATACTGAGATAGAAGAAACAATAAATTCACTCAACTTGAATAAAGCATCCGGCCCCGACTGTATATCTCATAGAATGCTAAAAGGATCAGTCAAATCGATATCTAAACCTCTTGCTATTCTTTATAACAGATCATTGAATGAAGGAATTTTTCCTAATGCTTGGAAAATTGCAAATGTTATACCATTTTTTTAAAAAGGGGGATAAATCCATACCATCCAACTATAGACCTGTTTCTCTGCTTAGTTGCTGTGGCAAATTGTTCGAACGAATCGTTTTTAAACACATGTACAACTTTCTCTTAGCTACTAACCTGATATACAATCAGGGTTTCTTCCAAATCACTCAACTGTCTACCAGTTAATTGATATTGTTCATCATATCTGCCAATCATTTGATAAGAAACAACATTATTGCATGGTGTTTTGTGAAAGCCTTTGGTCGAATATGGCATAGCGGTCTTACTTTTAAACTTAAGGAAAATGGCATTAACGGGCGTCTTTTAATATGGCTGACTAATTACCCAAGCAATAGGTGCCAGAAAGGTGTTCTTCTATGTCTGCTGTAAGAACAATATCAGCTGGTGTTCCGCAGGGATCTGTGTTAGGACCTCTTTTATTTTTAATTTACGTTAATGACATATCTAATTCGCTACTAAGCTTAACAATATTGTTTGCGGACGATAGCTCTCTATACATACATGCTACCTCCTTAAATGACATTGAAGGTATTTTAAACCACGATCTGAAATTAGTTTCCGCTTAGGCTAAGACTTGGCTTGTTAATTTCAACCCTGTCAAAACTGAAGAAATGATGGTTTCATTTAGAAAGCACGACACGCTACCTAATCTAATTTTTGAAGGTACTGCTTTACAATTTGCTAACTGTCATAAACACTACGTGTCACTCTGAATTCGAACGGCCAGTGGAATGATCACATTGATAATATAATATACTTCAATCTGCTTCCAAAACAATTGGAATTATGAAAAACATTACATTTACTTTGAACAGAAGGGCCCTAAATCAAATGTACCTGTCTTACGTACGGCCAATACTAGAGTATGCTTCTGCTGTTTGGGATGGTTGTTCCGAAAGATGCGCAGATACTTTAGAAAAACTACAAAACGAAGCAGCCAGTATCGTAACTGACTTAACCAGACAATCTATATCGAGAATGGGGATGGGAATCACTCGCCATTCGACGAAAGTTACAGAAACTCTGTTCGTTTATAAGGCCTCTCATAACATCGTTCCATCATACATCAGTGGTTTGTTACCGTCGAACGTAAGGGAACTAACCCGCTATCCATTAAGAAATGGCAATGATATAGAAGTTCCTTTCTCACGCACGTCAGTCTCAAAAAGGTCATGCACCCCGTCTTCAATAGCACTATTGAACAACATCAGTCCAGATACTAGTAATTTAAATACCTTAAGCTCATTTAAAAAGTCACTGCGAAACAATTTTAGTAAGTATAACGTTCCATCTTATTACTATTTCGGAGAATATCCAAATATTTGACGCACCGATAGGGTTTAAAATCGTTTTTCCTGGGAGCCCAGTTCGAGCCACTGTAACTGTTATCAGTATCTTTGTCACTCTAAATAAATAGTATATTTTAAATAATAGGGACGAATGACGAGCTTATTATTTCTATCCAATAGCGCATTATAATGATTCCATCGTGACAGTCATAGGACGACGACCGAGTTCGCCGTATAAACAATCGAGATGTGTTGATGTTTTAAAATGTCATAACAATTTTCTACAGAATTTATTGTGTATCAATTCTACATGTTTTGCTGGGTGATCGTCCCATACTTGAGCACAGTAAGTTTATATAGGTCCTACTAGACTATCAATAGTCTTTTTCGGATGTGGATAATTATTTGGGCATCCGAGGTGTAAAAAGTCGCTTATTTTTCGGGGTCCATGGCATTTTTTAGTAGAAATGTTTGAATACCATATTTGTGTTGCCAGATACTAATCATTTGTTGTTCTGGTCCATGCCACTGCCAAAACCCTCTTTGAAGGTCTGAAACTAGGTCAAAGGTCAAATGAGTGCAAAAATGTAATAAAATCTCTATATAGTATAAAATAACCGTACTTTTGACAATTTCGACACTTTTTTTTCATTTAAATTTTTAGCAATGTCTCCACAGTAAGTATAGACATATTTATGGCACATTTAAGGAAGATTTAAGTGACCTGTGATGATTGCAAGTTCAGTTCGGAAAACATCGTTTTAAATACGTTTACCGTACATTATCATACTGTATAATTATAACTTTGATACAAATATGTGCAAGTTATAGTACCTCTTCACGCAGATGTATTATTTAGAGATGATAATAAAAAACGCCAGAAGATTAGTCTCTTATTGCCATAGTCTCAGTGTAAAATTGGTCTGTTTGATTGTACACAACTTATATTAGCTGTCTGTATCATTCGTGATTGAAACGCCATAGCTCCTGGTGAGTATGGCGATGTTTTTACATAATGAATTGATATATTTTACTAACACGAGCAGTACCTATGACAAAATCCTTTTTACATTTGCAGGAAATGAATCTCTTGGATATTGATTGGCCATTTTAACAGTTACTGGCCATAGGTACCCACTCTCACTCAACAATGAACTCATGTACATATTCAGTGCCACTGGATATGAGTAACATTCCCTATCCGTAATGACAACACTCTATATGTTATTGCCACAAACGATCACTAGTTAAACAGCTATACCTCAATACCCGGAATAAGTGAGCATGTCATAGTACTGACTAAAACATCTTTCCTTCACGAAGGAAGCCTACCCCACATCTTGTCCACCTGTGGAAGGAGGCTAACACATGCTCTATGACCCATCAAAATGACTGAGTTTGCAGCACACTTGGCAAATCAGCCCCTTTACCAATCTGTACTCTATTGGATAGTACAGAGTCGCCCTCAAAGTAATGGTCCCTTCTAGGTTAACATCCACCAGCTTCAGCCAGCCATAGTGCAACTCCACCACCCGCCATTTCTCACGAAAAAACGAAATGTACATACAAACAAGTGCTGAGGACCAATGTAAGAAGAACTGGGCATATACAAGGAACTACAGAAAACTTGCAAAGAAGAAGTGCAATGAAGCTCATGATGGGTATGTGATCGACCTAGTGACAGACACCAGCTGTAAGAAGCTCTACGCTTTTGTTAGGAGCAAGAAATGTGACAACTGGAGAGTAACTCCACTGACGAATGATGACAATAACCATGTTGATACACAAAGCAATGTTGAAATACTGAACCACTAGTTCTCTGTCTTTACACATGAGGACCTATATATATCCTTCGTGAGAGTATCCTTATTCGGATGTCCTTCCTATTCATGTCACGATAAATAGTGTCTACAAGTTTCTTAAGGGCCTTAATCTCCACAAAGCTACTTTGTCTAGACACCATCTTATCAAGGTTTCTGAAAGAAGTGGCACATTCCCTGGATCCTGCTCTTGCTCTGATCTTCCATGCCATAAGGTTCCCAGTGATTGGAAGACTGTCACGTTAATCCTATGGTCCAGAATAACCCCTTCAAACTACTGGTATGTATCCCTAACCTCTGCTAAGATCATGGAATACATCATACACAGTAACCTGTTTTTTCTTAGTGCCTTGACATCATCAATGCCAGCATGGCCACATGAAGCAGCGCGTGCGTCTGTGAGACAAAGTGATCAATATGTGCACAGACCTTGTGTCAGGTCCGGACCAGTCCCATTAGATTGACGCAATCTTGACTTTTCCAAAACATTTGACAAATTGTCTTACAGACACCTACTTACACTATTATGTGTATTGCAAAGTGCTTGATTATATCTAACTAATCACGCTGGAAGGTGTTTCCTCCGAGTCAGTACCGATAACATCCGATGTTAATCAATGTGCCGTTCTCAGTCCTTTCCTTTTCCTCAAAGGCAATGATGACCACACGGAAATCCTGTGCTCTCCCTGTCGACTCTTCGCTGGCGCCTCACTTTCGTGCCGAGTCAATAGCAGACACAGACGTCTTCCAGAATGACATCGACAGTCTGTAGGAAAGGGGAGAGACTGGGTTCAATGCAGAGAAGTGCTAGATGCTGCTTATTATCAACAAGCGGACACACATAGATACCAATTATACTATTCATAGCAAGAGACGGACGACAACACAATAGGCAAAATACCCGGGGACGCTACCGTCTTCTCAATTGTTGATATGGTCATAAAGAAGGAAAACTGATCCAAAGCCTTTCTAAGCAGGAATCTTGGATTCTGCCAAAAGTCAACCAAGGAGGCAAATTACAAACTCCTGATCTGTCTGCAGGTTGAGTGCACATACCAAAGTCATGACAAATCGTGAGGAGATGGTCCAACATAGAGCTTCCGGATTTGTTATTATTTGCTATATACCATAACATCAGGTGATAGCTCCCAACTTTCCAGGCTGGGATCTCAGTTGTCATGTAATATTCTTCTGTTTGCAATATTTTAACTTGTTTTTATAATTTGAATGTAGGACCCTCCCTCACCTATGTGTATATCACAATGGTGCGAGTAGCCTGTTTTAAAGTGGCCAAGCAGAACAAAATAAGAGGTAGAAGAAGAAGCCACAAACACAGAGTTGATGTATTCTACAGATGCATTGGAATATCGTCATTCAAGGCAAATGCAGACACAAAGTGTCCCAAATCATGACGAGGTGGGTACATGGATTGTCTTGCATGCCTTTAAGGCTTGGATGCTGCTAGAAAGGGTCAAGGCTAGATAGTTGTCAAATGCCAATATTTTGATGTGATACAGTGCTAGTATAACTGATATACCATCTTAGGCCTTTATAAGGCATTGGAGTCTGGATAAGGGCTGGGATATCCAAGAAAACAAAATTGTATTTTCCGCAAGTTATCTCAAGATGTCTGCCGGAACATTTTCATTGGGTTTCATGCAATAACTGGATGTAACGCAACCCTTGCTTTCACTGGAATCGGAAAGAAGACCTGTTGCAAGAAATATTTTACATGCCGGATCTGTTTTCAGATATTTGAAGAGGTGTACTGTCATACAAGACAGACGTTTGGTGCCAATAGAGAATCCATTGATGATGCAAGAATTACACAATATGGTTAACCCTTCGCTTGCTGAATTTTAAAATACATTCTCCTTCTTTACTCATGCCCTGTTGTATACTTACATATATCTTTACTGTGTACAAGTATTTCGCTATGCAATCACTGCTGTGGAGTGCACTGGTTGCACAATCAACTTGTAAATAGTGCAGACCCTGATGAGACAGCTCCTGCAGGTCTTCACTATTTACAGGTAGATATATTGACGCGAATAGCAAGCGAAGGGTTGAGGTTAAGAAAACACTTGAACTGCTTCCACAAACAAAGGATGCAGTAGAATTGAAAATTGCTAGAGCAAACTATCAAGCTGGTATATGGATCTGAGCTCATAGATACATGAATTAATGTTATTGATACTAACACATAGCAAGATGGTGCCGAACCCTTATAGGTGGTTTGAAAATGTACCAACTGCATCTGATGCATGCATTAAACAAGTTTTGGATGCAAAATCAAGTGCAAATCTATTCACTGAATTGCTTCAAAACAGCTTAAAAAGCACACTGACATGTGTTTGCGATGGTGTTACACAGCAAATATCCATACAAATATAGTGAATTAATTAATGACTTTAAACAGAACAGAAAGTTTTGTTTAGGTGTTCATTTACCCCACCCACTTTACTTTAAAAAGTACTTGTGCATAATATATACATGTAGCTGGTATGACTGCATACAGTTATTTGTTCCAGTAGCATTCTGTCTAACCTTTATATATATTGATGTCATTTATGCTTGTTAAATAGCAACAATGGCATAGACATGACAACATGTATCATCGTTACATGTTGATTTTAACGATTTTTTACTGTTTTTGGATGTTCTCATTAATATTCAGGAATATTGAAATAATATATCTTACACACAATCAGTGCAAATTAAAGGCCAATGTTTAACCTTCATTTTGGTACCATTTTTATTATTGTACACCTAAAATTGATAAAGATATAATGATTTCTCAAATATCGTATATAAAATATGCACTTAGATGACCTTTGACCTAATTAAGAGAAACAAGGGCAAAATTTTAGGTGGCATGGGGCAGTTTCTGAATACTAAGACATCAAATATTACATATCCAGTGCATGCCAAATTCTACTATTCCATGCCATGGCTCGACACATTTTCCTCAGTTGGATGCCCAACTAAATTCTAACCGGTTTAATACAATGAACATATTATGTAATGAAAACGGTGCATTTTGTACTATTCGTTTTATACATTATATATATTTGAAATAAGTAATTGTATTGGAAAGTTGTCAATGCAAAATCTGTATCTAATACCATTACTTTTGATTTAGTTTCATTAATTTTCGACACCAATATATCGCAGTAATTTTGAATATCATTTAATATTAAATGCAAGAATTCTAGTTTGTAGCTGTATAGTATCTCGTTGTCTGCGAATAGTATCATGAAGAGACTAAGTTCATCGATAGTTAAAATTCCTGGTTCACCTAAAAGTCTTGGTTCTCATTAAAAAGACATCATTATATACGAACGGCGTCAATTTACATCGCGAATGCATGTTGATACATGTATTTGCTAGCTGTGTTTATTTGAAAATGTCAATCAGACTTCTAGCATTATGTACGTTTGATTTATTTATAGAAATTACAATATGGTATTACCAACGTTTATATGAATGGCTCTTTCACACAGCTATAACCAACAGGCATTGCCTTCCGTAATACATTCATCTTAACCCTTTGTCTGCTAAGCATGAATTGACCGATATTTGCAAACAGCTTGTATTCAGATGAGATGCCTAGTAATTCAGATGAGATGCCTAGTAATTCAGATGAGATGTCTAGTAGTTCAGATGAGATGTCTAGTAATTCAAGTGAGAAGCCTAGTAATTCAGGTGAGATGCCTAGTAATTCAGGTGAGATGCCTAGTAATTCAGGTGAGATGCCTAGTAGGTGAGATGCCTAGTAATTCAGATGAGATGCCTAGTAATTCAGATGAGATGCCTAGTAGGTGAGATGCCCAGTAATTCAGATGAGGTGCCCAGTAATTCAGGTGAGATGCCTAGTAGGTGAGATGCCCAGTAATTCAGATAAGATGCCTAGTAATTCAGATGAGATGCCTAGTAATTAAAGTGCAAATTGTTTGTCACTCAGTCACTATATCTTCTCAAAGTTTTAACATCTTGAATGTAACTGCAAATATCTAATAGATCAGAGTTTGGCCTGAAAGGTTAATTTAAATTATAACTTAATACATGTTTACCCATACGGATGGTAGTTTTTGGTGAGGAATAAAATGAAAACAACATTATTTATATTCAAAACTGTTATTTCCTATGTAAACAAGCATGTTACATTACAATGTTTTCAGTACCATACATCATACATGCAGTACATTATAGTAACCCCTTTAACGTCTTTGGAACAGAGTAGATCTAGATCAGGCGGCTTCTGTAGGAGACGTCTGAACAAAGTCTGTTTGTTTCCTTATGGACATACAGAGCTGTAATTCTACAGTTTCTGACATGGATAAAATTCACTTGGTAACCAAGCCCTTATAATAGGGAATCGACCGGGCGCCGAAGGCGCCGTCGATACCCTCTACGGTACAAAAGGTTAACCCTGTAAAAAGTGTGTGACAAAATCCATTCGGCTATTTCGGGAGTTTTCATTGAAAAGCATTGACCAGCGCCGAAAATCCGAAATCGACATGTAATTTTCTGAGAAATGCAATTGAATCGGCGACGCCGTAAATCGGGTAATAAATCGCGGTACAGTCAATCTTTTAGAATTTCTTTTATCGCTACATCTCGGACATTCTTCTTTTTTTCTGACAAATGCCGCCATATTGAAATTGACTCGAATCGACAAATTACAGTGAATAAAGGGTTTCTACATCAAACAGACATTGGATATAACGCCTTTTAATACGCACAAGAAGGTACATTAAACAATATTTATTGTAAGTGATTGGACTAATGAAATTACGAGCAAGCCGCGAAGCATCTTGCGAGAAGTATAAATGTACATATTTTTCTGACTTCGACTTGCATGTCAGTGCCGCTGAAAACATGCAATGATTGAGGTTTGATTGTGTAGGGACGTAACAGGTAGGGTTATGTTACATTATATGACGGTTCTTTGTTATAACGAGCAATCTGCAAGCAGATTACAAGGTATATACTGAATTTTAGCTCTGAATATGCTCAGATGAGCTTTTGTGATCGTCCGAGTCCTGACCGTCCGTCAACAACATCTCGGATAGATCATCTGATACTACATGGCAGAATGTAATCAAACTCTACATACATGATATTTGTACCATGCTGAGCTCTGTCAAAATTGTTAAAAGAATCTGGATCCATCTAGAACTGGTTGTCATGCAACCAAAAATAATCGCTATACCGGTATGACTAAACACCGGATATGAGATTCATATCCGCGGATATGATTTAAACCTTTCAAAACAATGATAAAAATTGAGTGATAGTTGACCCTTTGATAAAAATACAGTGTTTATTCTAGAAATTGGAAAATATGGGTGACGGTAGTCTCATCAATAAACTGTAAGACAGCATGCTAATTTTATAATGGTTGCCTTCTCACGGTGTACTCTGCTTGGATATGTTAAAACCGAAAGTAGCTTGATGTCACCATTTAGAGTACACAAATGTGAATTTGGGCGGAGGTGGGGTTGGCGATGGTGTTTGCCCCTGTCCAAAAAAGGGGGATTTTAAAAAAATCGGAGGAGTGTGTGTGTGTGGGGGGGGGGGGGGGGGCTGACACGATATCGAAGAGAAAATACATACTTCACAGTAAAGTAAAACAAGAGTACCGCATACGGTACATAATACGCCCACTTGCAAACTTTCTCTGATTCAACATGCCTTATAAGTGTTGACATTTTCTAATCTGTGCTTCAGATCTTGATTTCCATATTAAGGTGATACTATTTTTTAAAAAAAATGAAGTGAATATCTTATTAAATAAAAAAGTTACAGCTAATCCTCATTTTTGCAGATTTTTGTAAAGTGCAACGGCCATAACTCTGTAAAGACAAACTGAATGAACCTCAAAATAAACTCAGCTTCAAATTTTATTGCTTAAAACATTTGTTTTAAGTTTCATTTATATCAGTTTAATAGTTTAATAGTTTTCCCAGAAAACAACAGACAAACTAAAAGTTGACCGACTAACAAAGCAACGAACACACGAAGTTCAAGGACCATAACTTTAGAATAAAATGACATATCAAAACCCCCGCAATATATGTGAAAATTCACATAAAGGTTTAACCATATAAAAAAATTGAAGTAAATATCATTTCAAAATTTTGAAAAAGTTATGGCCATCCTCATATTTGCATAGATTTGCATTATTTTTTTAAGTGCAAGGGCCATAACTCCGAAACAACAAATCAAATGAACCTCAGAATCGACTCAGCTTCAGATCTTGATGCATTTAACATTTGTGTGAAGTTTCATTAATATCTCTGAAATAGTTTTCCCAGAAAACAGCGGACAAACTATTTGCATTATTTATTAAGGACAAGGGCCATAACTCTGAAACGAAATATCAAATGATTCTCAGAATCAATTCAGTTTCAGATCTTGATGCATTAAATATTTGTGTGAAGTTTCATTAGTATCTCTCAAATAGTTTACCCAGAAAACAGCGGACAAACTATTTGCATATTTTTTAAGGACAAGGGCCATAACTCTGAAACAACAAATCAAATGAACCTCAGAATCAACTCAGCTTCAGATCTTGATGCATTAAACATTTGTGTGAAGTTTCATTAATATCTCTCAAATAGTTTTCCCAGAAAACAGTGGACAAACTATTTGCATGTATTTGTATTATTTTTTAAGTAAAAGGGCCATAACTCCGAAACGACAAATCAAATGATCCTCAAAATCGACTCAGCTTCAGATCTTGATGCATTAAACATTTGTGTGAAGTTTCATTAATATCTCTCAAATAGTTTTCCCAGAAAACAGCGGACAAACTATTTGCATATTTTTTAAGGACAAGGGCCATAACTCTGAAACAACAAATCAAATGAACCTCAGAATCAACTCAGCTTCAGATCTTGATGCATTAAACATTTGTGTGAAGTTTCATTAATATCTCTCAAATAGTTTTCCCAGAAAACAGCGGACAAACTATTTGCATGTATTTGCATTATTTTTAAAGTAAAAGGGCCATAACTCCGAAACGACAAATCAAATGATCCTCAGAATCGACTCAGCTTCAGATCTTGATGCATTAAACATTTGTGTGAAGTTTCATTAATATCTCTCAAATAGTTTTCCCAGAAAACAGCGGACAAACTATTTGCATATTTTTTAAGGACAAGGGCCATAACTCTGAAATGAAAAATCAAATGATCCTCAGAATCGACTCAGCGTCAGATCTTGATGCATTTAACATTTGTGTGAAATTTCATTAATATCTCTCAAATAGTTTTCCCAGAAAACAGCGGACAAACAAAATGTTGACGGACGAACGAACGAACGAACGAACGGACGGACGGACGGACAGGGCCACGACAATATACGACCACCTTTATTAGGTGGGCGTATAAAAAACACTGGAATGATGACATTATTATTTTGTAAAATAAAATTGAAGGGCCATGGCCACTTTTTGTATTTATGTTTATTCAGAATTGAGAGCTACAGAACTCTGAACAATGTGAACATCTGATTGTGAAGTATATTCAGTGTATTTGGAAGAAGTTGTACTCGCTTGAGCCGTCTCCATATTCCCTGGTTTTAAAAAGAAATCTGTAATTCTCTCCTTTTCCGAAATGATTCCTGTCTAACAACCTCTTAACAAATTACATGCTGAGCTGAAAAATAGTTATGAATATCAAAATCTAAGTTAGCTTGTGCTCCAAACTGGCAATTTCCATAAATGCTGTCAGTGCAGTTTAATGGAAGAACACCTCCTTGGCTTAGCCATAGAGGGAGTCTAGGTTCAAATCCTAGCACTGCCTATTGGAAATGCTTTTTGGAGTCAGTAAGTGCTATAGACAACCTTTAAACAGAAAATAATAATTGTCCCAAACAAAATTTATGATACTATGTGCACTTTTTGTGTCAATTGCTTTAGCAGGATGACAGATAGGGATTATGTTTAGTATGACATCTTTTTTGGGGTCACATTTCTGCTGATAGGTGACACATGATCCTTTCAATGCTTCTGTTGTAAATATTCCTGTCATATTTCTCACTTTCTTGCCCATGTGTATCTCAAAAAAGATAAACTATTAACTACTTCAAACTGGATCTTGATTCATCATCAGTACAAGGGTTTATGTAGCTAAATGAGTTTACTTTGTATACAGTATCAACATTTCAGTTCCAACCATTCTCAACTCATCCTGTCAAATTCAAAATTGCACACATAAACACTATGTATGAGTTTTTAATTTTATTGTTAATTTACTTTATTACAGTGAGTGTCCTGATTTTTGTCTAGACTGCTTGTGGTCAACTCAACAGTTGCCAAAGTCCCAGCTGTGTATGTGCATTCATATGTCTGTCTGTTGGTCTATTTGATTTTGTCACAGGCATACCAATATATTTTGCATTAGCCAATCTCCATATAATTTGGCCCATATCATGAGTAGACACACTCAGTGTACCAGGTACAAGGGCCTTATCTCTAGCATCACACATTTTGAAATGTATCCCTAATTTAAATTTGTTCATTCACTGGGCCAACATTTTGTTTGATGGATGGCTTAATTAGTTGCTAGTAGATACTAGATATTATTACCAGTCAGAGTAAATCCTTGGAATTTGATTGGTCAGTTTGCCAAAAGCTGCCGGGGTGTACAGTACCGTATTCAGTGGCTTCCGCGGAGAATACAGAATTATTCAAATTTGACGCGTGACGTCATTCGTTTTGTTTTTATTTTTAGCGTCGATTCGAAATTTCATATCGTCCTTACTCCAATAATTCTGGATGGATTACGACCAAATACTCGATAATAAACGTAAAATACTGTACCTCATACGTTCCTCAATTAAACACTATCAACTAATCAGTATAACGTGTTACCGTTAATGTTTACAAGTGAAGTTTCAATTCCTCTTTCGAAATTGCTCTGAGACGACGTCATATTTGCTCTGTGATGACGTCATGTTTTCTTTGTCATGTCGTCATACAATTAGAGATCTAATGTCAGCAAAATAAGAGTTGTTCGTTTCTTAATTAGGTAAATCGGATCTCTGACTGGTAATAAATTCGTTACACGGTAATTTGGCAGGGTGTACGGGCTGGTATGACCGGGTTAGACCACGTATTTCCTTCGGCTAACGCCTCAGGAAATACGGGATCTAACCCGGTCATACCAGCCCGTACACCCTGCCAAATAACCGTGTAACTAATAGTGTAATTTTTGTAGGAATACTCAGTGCCATGTTTAACCCTTTCCCTGATGAATATTTATGTAGGAAAAAATGACGTCATGAATATTAATAATATTATTTTTTATAATGGCATATGAACACATGACATCTTGGCTCAGGCAGAAGCTGTAGAATCAGATCTATTCTATATTTTAAGCAATAATTTGACATAGATAAATGTATGTTCTTACGTTTAGACCTGATGACCTATTGTCTTAGATGAACGATACCAGAGACATATACATATGTATGTATAATGACTCTAACGATACTGGGCACTATTGTTATTATCATTGTCATCATTATTTTTATGTAGGAACCATCTGGTCTTGGCCTACTCTGTTTTCAGATGCTTGAAAACACGTTTTATGGAGAAATTTGACTCGCACGTGTAGACAGTGTACCATGTACGAGATTCTAAGTTATGTTTTGAATTATCTCCCATTTCTTTAGTGTTTCCTGTACTTAGTAAGACTTGAAATACACATACTTTCTTTAAATTCTTTATCTATTTTTTCTTCTACTTCATCTCAGACAGTACGAATTTCTGTGCTCACGTGTAAAAAATGTTGATTGTCGATTCCCGTTAGAGGCAGTGCCTTAGTTATATTACTTCAGCTTATTGATAGTCATTGAAAGTCATTGATAGCTTATTGAAAGTCACCTTAAATATTAATTAGATAAATGATTAAGCGAAATGTGTGGTCATTTCATTCCATCTCTTTCAATGCCGAAATTGCCTGATACGGGGTCTGATCAAGATGATACGGGGTCTGATCAAGATGATACGGGGTCAAATCAAGATGATACGGGGTCTGATCAAGATGATACGGGGTCTGATCAAGATTCCAACTGTTTGACACAGCACTTCTGTTTTGATACTTCAAGTAGACGACAATATGTATAACTCCAATAAACCACACGTTGTGATGAGTCTAAAGAGTGGTCACAACATAGGGTTTGGTGGAGGATTTAGGGTGGTTTGGACGGTTTTAGTATTTGAGTACGCATCAATTTTGTTGTTTAATATGCTTAATGTTTAATGTTTTTCGTCTTGATAAGCGTCCTGTTATGTTTTGTCTTGTGACTTTACCGTTTCTTGTTTGATGGTGTTTGGTGCGGTGTCATTTCGTGTGTGGCTCTCCCTTTTTGACTATTTTTCCATATGTATCTGTTGACCTGTATTCCCTAGCGTTTAATATCTTAAAGTAGGTAGAAACTTTGGTAGTGCAGTGGTAAAAATGATAATACAAACCAAAGCTAGTGTTATCAAAAATCGTGTTTCCTTCGCTTACACTAAGGGTCTTCTTTTCCACATTGTATAGCAAAAAGTTGAATAATACTCTCCTTAATTATAACAGTCCAAAGCATATATGTTAATATAAA
This sequence comes from Azorinus chamasolen, assembly GCA_963576725.1. Lineage (NCBI taxonomy): Eukaryota > Metazoa > Mollusca > Bivalvia > Cardiida > Solecurtidae > Azorinus > Azorinus chamasolen. The sequence goes on along the minus strand of OY755236.1, from coordinate 8,501,912 downwards.
CACCAACTCGGCTTTATCATTTCCCAGACCAATTTTCTGAAAATTACATCTCCGTTGAAATTAAATCTCTCTGAATTGCGCGACTGAGACATCCTTCAAATTCATGACGTAGAGAGGTTTTTCATCAACACATTCAATACATATTCTGTAAATTACGACTCGACTGACAATTGAAAATAAGATAAATCTCAGACGCCGGGCGAATCTAGTTATGTGGCACTTGGATGAAAAACCCGAAACCTTGCACCAACCTTATATGTAATTTTTACGGCAGACATCGTTTTACAGAAACATAATGATTAGACTTGCACTAAGTTTGTGTCTAGCACCTTGTACAAACAATTAGAGTTCGCATTTCGAATCCATTTATGTCAAGGTATAAGTCACCTGTACTTAACCCTGTCCTTCAGATATACGCCTTTTCAGGCATCGGCAAACAGAGGAGACGCATATTTGACCGCCACTATAGAGCCAGGGTTTGCTCGGTTAGCTTATGGAATTTGATGGATCCGTTTCTTTCTAAAATGGCTCCAATATCCCAGATTCCACTTTTCATTATAACTATTTTAATACCAGAAACAGTCGTTTTCTAAATGAATGTTAATATGTAGAGAAGTCAAATGCATCACCTTTAAATTATGATAAGCACATATAAAGATGTGTCCTACATGTATTAAGATGCGTCCTACATATGTAAAGATGTGTCCTACATATTTTAAATATGTCCTAACATGTATGCAGGTGAGCCAAAATATCAGGATTAAAACAGAAACATATTTATACACCAGTATTGTAGTACATGTATTTTGAATTGATTTTTGTAACAATGATGTCTTCCGGTAACTGGGACACAAAGGTATGAGGTTAAATGATTTAGAAGTATTTTGATCAATTATTAACCAGTGACCTTTAACAAAGCCACAATACAATCTGTACTTGGGAAATACATAGTCTGGCCGGAATTGGATGTTACTATATGTAGCCCATTCCACTTTCCCTTCAATACCTTAGCATTGTTTTACGGTTTCTGTTTCCTTGGCATATTGCCAGAACAGATGAAATAATTTCCATTATATCCTAGGATGATTCTGAGTTGTCTGGGTGAAAGGTATTATACTTCCTCTGTCACATTGTAGTTTCCATACATTTTGCGTTTGCCTTTGTCGACCCTTAACGCCATGAATATCCATATAAGAAATGATGACATCATAACTAAGACTATTTTCTATAATGACATATGAGCACAGACAATTTTGGCTCAGACAGAAACTGTAGAAAAAGTTCTGTATTATACCATAACCAATTAGAGTAGACCCTGATCAGACGGCTCCTGTAGGAGCCGTCTGATCTAGGTATACTCTGTTTGCAAAGGCGTATTTATGGAGTAAAGGGTTAATAAGCTGACGGATCTATATCCTGAATAATAAGACGACGGTCGCATATTAGAAAAGATGACACACATGTATATGTCTCTCAAAAAGTCAAATCTTTACATGTGATGCTCACAACTTTTTAACCAGTCCTGGTCACCGTCTATCAACAACCCCGGAAATAGCTACCAGACGACTGATTACTAATAAACCGACAGGTTAAGGTTATATATTCGATATATTTATGGTAAGTAAGAAATATCTAGCATTGCATTGTTTTAAATTACTAGTAGAAAGACTAAACAATGCTTACATGATCTCTGATCAATCCAAATTCACGTATGTAAATCATTTTGGGTACATTATTCTCGGATTGGTACATCTGAAATAGCAGCGAAGAAGTCAAGAACGTATTCACAATCACTTTTCTAATCCTCCGACACACGATTTTACACATTCCTTGTCATCACACAACGGATACATCAGCGTTGATTGCAGTATAAGATCGAAATTGGCTTTGAATTTGATAAAAGAAAAACAGGGTGTGTGTACGGCGAATAGGTAAATGTGTTACGAAGAATGTACGGCGAATAGCTCCTGATTTGTATGGCGTATAGTAATATATTTATTGTTATAAAGACTGTTCGGGAAATGGCTTGCATGTTGTTCGGCGTTTTACGGCTAAACTTTATTTTTAGTCGTCGCCTAAGACCAGTGCGATGAAATAAACCGATACCTCCGGTCTATCATGAACATGTCATTGATCTAGAAATAAAATGTAAGTTGTGCAATAGCAACTGAAGAGACTTTTAGAACGAATAATTGGCAGAGTATCCATATCTTCCATTGTGCTGCAGTCGGGTTTGACGGATCTGCACATAACAATGATTACATAATTAATTGCCTCTCGATACTCACTATCATTTCGGTACTGTTAAGTTTTGCTGATTAAATAAAGATTTTGGGTTGTATGGATTTGTTGTATGACCCTGATTTATGAATAATAAGTTATAATTCCATGAAAAAGTAGTTAAGGGACGTAATGTGCTGCGTTTCAGTGCAATAACAATCAAAATAAACTTTATCAATGGGGAAACTTTAAAGATTAAAAAAAATCTGCATAGAGACTGTCCGTGATTGGAGCCTTACAAACTGCACACCATTCCTGGTAGTGAAGATGTGCGCTTGCAGTGGATCAAACATTTGTACGTCAGCCGTGAAGACTACACGCCGACTTTTAAAGACAGGGGCATAGCTAGCGATACGCACTTACGAACGTGCGTACCATCAATCTGAATGATGAAAACACTATTATGGCCAAAATGGAACAAAACCCGAAGGCTAAATGGAGGCTGACTTTGATAAACGTTCTGTAAGTTTAACCCATTCCCTCATACTAACACCTTTTGACGCCTCTGTAAAAGTCACTTTTTGAAACCACTCAATTCTATTTTTCCCGCAAGCCCCCACACTGGAACCCTGTGCGTAGCCATTTGGATTAAACTACCTTCCTGAAATATCTTTGATGTGATAAGCGAATTTCTAGGTCTGAACATTTTAATTTTAACTACTGTTTCATGATCCGGGCATTCACGAATACCAAAATATATATGTATGAATAACGAATTAGTTTATTAATTTTAATGCCCCCCAGATCATATCTGGGGGCATATTGTTTTTGCCCTGTCTGTTTGTTTGTCTGTTTGTCTGTTTGTTTGTCAGCAACTTTAACATTGGTCATAACTTTTGAGCCAGTACAGATAGAGACTTGATATTTGGTATGCACATGTATCACATAAAGCCGCACATTTTGAGGGGTGACATGTCAAAGTCAAGGTCATCCTTCAAGGTCAGAGGTCAAATATATGGGTCAAATCACCGACTTTAACATTGGCCATAACTTTTGGACCAGTAGAGATAGAGACTTGATATTTGGCATGCTTGTGTATCTCATGAAGCTGCACCTTTTGAGGGGTGAAATGTTAAGGTCAATGTCATCCTTCAGGTCAAAGGTCAAATTGTCTGTTTCTTTGTCTGTAACTTTAACATTGGTCATAACTTTTGAGCCAGTACAGCTAGTGACTTGCTATTTGGCATACATATGTATCTCATAAAGCCGCACCTATTAAGGGGTGACATGTCAAGGTCAAGATCATCTTTAAAGGTCAGAGGTCAAACATATGGGTCAAATCACGGACTTCAACATTGGCCATAACCTTTGAACCAGTACAGATAGAGACTTGATATGTGGCATGCTTGTGTATCTCATGAAGCTGCACAGTTTGAGTGGTGAAATGTCAAGGTCATCCTTCAGGGTCAAAGGTCACCAACTTCAAATTAGCCATAACTTTTTAACCAATAGAGAAAGAGTCTTGATATTTGGTATGCATGTGTATCTCATGAAGCTGCACATTTTGAGGGACAACATGTCAAGGTAAAGGTCATCTTTTAGGGTCAAAGGTCACCGACTTTAACATTTGCCATAACTTTTGAACCTGTAGATACAGACCTGACATTTGGTATGCATGTGTATCTCATGAAGCTGCACAGTTTGGGGGTGACATTTCAAGGTCAAGATCATCTTTCAGGGTCAAAGGTCACCAACTTTAACATTGGCCATAACTTTTGAACCAGTAGAGATACAGACTTGATAGTTGGTATACACGTGTTTCTCATTTGGCTGCACAGTTTGAGGGGTGACATGTCAAGGTCAAGGTCATCTTTGAAGGTCACCAACATTAACATTGGCCATAACGTTTGAACCAGTAGATATACAGCCTTAATACTGGTATGCAATCGATCTCATGAAGCCGCACAGTTTGAGGGTTGACATGTCAAGGTCATCCTTCATGGTCAAAGGTCACCAACTTTAACATTGGCCATAACTTTTGAACCGGTAGAGATACATACTTGATATTTGGTATGCATGTGTACCCCATGAAGCTGCACAGTTTGAGGGGTTAAATGTCAAGGTCAAGGTCATCCTTCAAGGTCAGAGGTCAAATATATGGATCAAATCACCGACTTTAATATGGGCCATAACTTTTGGACCAGTAGAGATAGAGACTTGATATTTGGCATGCTTGTGTATCTCATGAAGCTGCAAATAGTCTTAGTTATGATGTCATAATTTCTTATATGGATATTCAACTTTAACATTGGCCATAACGTTTAACCGGTGGAGATACAGACTTGATAGTTGGTATGCATGTGTACCCCATGAAGCGGCACAGTTTGAGGGGTGACATGTCAAGATCAAGGTCATCCTTCAGGGTCAAATATCATATCGTGGGGGCATAGTGTTTCACAAACACATCTTGTTTGTACAGGTATTTGAAAATACTGGTGTTTGGTCTAAACAAAAATATAATGTATTCTGCTACAGTTGAACTTCGATATCTCGAACTTCAAGGGACCATACAAATAATACGAGATAACATACGTTCGAGTCATCCAATTTTTAGTCTGGACAAGTTCAGTACAAGACTCATGACTTATCAATCAGCCCTCTATGTCACAGGCTGTAGATGACCTGTATCAACACTTGTACAGTATTGCTTTGGAAGTCGGCTGTTATGGTGCTGCAGTAGATTATTTGCTAGGAATCTCGAGGACTCGAGTTCGCTCCCCATACCCGATGAGTATATTTTCTCCAGAGAAAGGCTGGTCACGGAACTCTTGATTAAATCATTAACGCTTTTCTTCATATAAACACCTTTTCACGCATTTGCAAACTGAGTAGATCCAAATCAGATGGCATTAAGAAGCCGCTTGGTCAGGATATGCTGTTTGCTTATGATATGACATCTGTAGCCGTACACACCTCTACATATAAACTTTCTAATGTATTCTCTAACAATGAATGGAGATACAAATTTTGGTTCATGAAACCGAACACCACATACTTCGCGCCGGTAGTTAATTCGTGAATATACAAATACGAGTTTCCTTAAATAATATCCAAATACGGTATCAAGCGGCGTTTCCTCGGTACCAGGGAAGCATTTTATGGGTTATTATACCCCCACAAACGAAGTTTTTGCTGTTGTTGTTGTTGGTTTGTTCTTTTGTTGTTGTTGTTGTTGTTTTTGGGGGGAGGGGGTATACTGGAGTCACCATGTCCGTCCGGTTGTTTCGTCCGTCCGTCCGTCTGGCTTGTTCGGGTCATAACTTCCAAAGTATAAAAGCTATTGACTTCAAACTTCATATACAGATAGATCACATTGACCGCGAGTGCAGTGCACACGGTCCATAACTCTGTCTTCAGTATTTTTGGAGTTATTGGCCTTTGTTATTTTTCTCAAAATCTGAGTTGTCCGGAGTTTTTTTCTAAACCTTTACAGATATTGAAGTGATATTTGGTATGTTTCACACCTGGTATTGATCTGTTTAATCACTTTCTTCGCTCCGCCGGTAGCTATTTCCGTTGTTGTTGATAGGCGGTTCTGGTATGTATGTCACAAACTTGATCCCTTGCTGATGTTGACTTATATCGGTGGATCCACGACTGCGGCAAGGTATCAGTGGTTTTGAGAAAATATGAGTTTAAGGCAAGATATCGATGAGCTTAATAATGAGTTTACGGTGTTGAAAAATCCTAGTGTCATTAGGTATCACGACAGCGGCAATGTAACAGTGTTTTTTGAGAATATTTTGAGATTAAGGTGCTAGTGACTTTAGTTACAAAGACTGTGGAAATGTATCAGTGGGCTTTGAGAATATGCTGACTTTAATTATTTCGGTGCCAAATTTCTAATCGTCGTCTGCAATCCATTTTTTTTTTAAATCCTTCGGTAAAATAAAGAAATAAGATAAATGAATGCATATTACAAACTAATAAAGCATAGCTGCAGAAATATATTTATAATAAGTGAAGTCTCTGGCCAGATCTGGGACTACACTATTTGTGGAGGTGCATCTGTGCGACATTGGCAGTGAAAGGGTTAAGGCGTTCGATAACTTTATAATAATGATTGAACATAACAAATACCAAGTTGTATGATGTTATTGAACATATGTGTTTATTGTAGTAACTATCACTTTAAAGATATCGACATAAACCTCTTTTGAGTGGCCGTTTCAACGAGTTTCCACTGTACATGGAACAAGTACCATCCAAAACACATGTTGGATTATTTAAGACTACCCACTAGAAGACAGACGTGGAATACGTAGGTAGGGACCAGCTAACTACTTAACAACGTAGCTAGCGATGTTGTTCAAAATGAAATAGACGTTTTCAACTTCTTTCCACCTTAAACATTTTGTAGTGTAATGTAGTACCGTAAAGTACAGCAAACGGTCCGGAAATTATTGGGAGGGTATAATGTCAGAACTCGCGCACATGTGCGCCGCCCATGCAACTACAGCTATCTGTAGCAGACGGACGTACCGCAGATTAGCCGTCCACGTGTGAGCCTCCCATGCAACTAAAGCTATCTGTAGCAGACGGACGTACCGCAGATAAGCCGTCCACATGTGCGCCGCCCATGCAACTAAAGCTACCTGTAGCAGACGGACGTACCGCAGATTAGCCGTCCACGTGCTGTCCACAAGCAACCAGAACATAACTGACTGATTGAGGGTAGGAACTATTACTCTACTTTATATTAGGGTATGACTAGATCGCTCATTATTATTTAGGTAGAAATGCAACAATTCTTTTTGCTTGATTACACAATGTCTTTCTCGATATTCACCATTTTATAAGGCCTGGCTGCATCAGTTAGTTGTCTGCCCGTTACAATCCTAATATTAAATCATTCAACTCACAAAAGCATTAATGAGTGATTCTCCTTCACACAATGTGACACTAAATTAGTTTACAATGGATGGAAATGGCGATATCTGGAAGACGGTTACGACTTCTGACTGATAGCAATTCTTTGAAAAAATGAGTTATATTAGATTCCAGATAAACGGCACAGACAATTGTTTTGTGCTTCTCTATGCAAATTGTCCCACTTTAAACAACAATCTGCTGATATCTAGTTTTCATTTTAACCTTTAGCCTGCTGAGCAAATTACGTTTACAGAATTTTTCACCTACTACATTTTCAAACTTCAAGCTAAAATCAACTTGTCTACCAAAATGCAATCCGGTTGTCAAACAGTTTAGATCCTGATGAAACGTCGAGATAAACAAATTGTATAAATAAAGGTATCCCCGCCAGACTTTCCCACAACATAGGAGACGGTAAACACATGGAAATATGTAAACTCCGTCATAGAATTCTCATCTAATCATCACCGAACCTTGTTTAAAACATTTTTTTTGATAAGTAGTGATATTGGAATAGGTATTTCAGAGTTACGGCCCTTGAATAGTTGAAAATTTGACTTTTTTGGCTTTGTCTGCTCTCTAATTCAAAAAGTCCTCATCGAGTCTCCAATAAATTCATAAAAATGGTATTGACCATAATGTCAAGTTTTAATAACCAGCAAGATTACACCAGGCACTTTGGAGTTATGGACCTTTAATTATTGAGCCTTGTCCGCTTCCTAATTAAAAAACGTATCATCCAAACTTCACCAAACCTTCTAATGGCTATAATATTTAGGCCAAGTTCAATAACTAGCAAGATTGAAATAGGCACTTTAGAGTTAGAGTTAATAATACAAAAATGGCATTTTAGTGTTGCAGTTTTAATTACTACTCATGAACAGACTCAATAAAAACAGAGTCTGCAATTTTCTCATTTTGCATTTTTACTTGTGCTAACGAAGGATCACCCATTTTCAGAATGTATGTACTTCACAACAGTGCTTGTGTGGCGGCTGTAAAAAGTCGCCCCGTACTTCATTCTCAGTGTTGTTATATTTTCTGGTCCTTCGGGATCATTAGTTTTGATGTTATTTGTTTTGAAAATTGAATACCGCTTAAAAATTCTGAAGGGAGGTAAGCCGGTGCTAGGGGGCGTGAGTAGTGTTGTAGTTTTAATTTCTACTTATGAACAGACTCAATAAAACCGAGTCTGCAATTTTCTCATTTTGCATTTTTACTTTTGCTTTCGAAGGATCGCCCATTTTCAGAATGTAGTTTAGCCTTGTCCTCTCTCTAAATGAAAAAGAAAAGTCAGGCATGCAAAGCCACATGCAAGACGCAACCACCTACAAAACATCGATAGACAGCATGTGCCCCCCCCCCTCCACACACACACATCCACACACCCAAACACAGGCACATACACGAGATGAACACAGAAAACACCAACAAACACACAAGCACCAGAGACAAACATACCAACCATGATCAAAAGCACACGTACAAATACACAAGACAAACAAAAGTTAGGGTGACAAAAATAGTACCTCCTTGGAACGGTCAGTAGCAAAATCACCATTGGGGGTTAAACCGGTTTACGGACGACCTAACCTCACACTTATCTCAAAGTCACCCTAGCTTAACAAATAGTGTAAATGAAGGTATCCCCGCCAGACATTCCCACAGCATAGAAAACGGTAAACACATGACAATATGTAAACTCCGTCATGAAATTATCATCTAATCATCACAGAACCTTGTTTAAAAAATGTTTGATAAGTAGTAATATTGGAATAGATACTTCAGAGTTACGGCCCTTGAATGGTTGAAAATTGGACTTTTTCAATATTGTCTGCTCTCTAACTCAAAAAGTCCTCATCAAGCCTTCAATAAACTTCATAAAAATGGCATTGGTCATAATGTCTTGGTCAAATTTAATAGCCAGCAAGATTACACCAGGAACTTTGGAGTTATGGACCTTGAATTATTCAAATTTGACTGTTTTAGCATTTCCCGTTCTCAAACTCAACGATTTTCTGTTTGACCTTGTACAAACTTCCTGAAAATATTTACAGGAATAAAATATTGATCAAGTTAGATAAGCAGCTAAATTTCTTGAGACATGTCAGGATTGTGCCCCTTTAAAATAATAAGAAATGACTGTTTTAGCATTGCCACTCGCTAACTCCAATAAGTTTCATCAGATCTTCATTGTACTGAAAATATTATTTGTGAGTTTATTTTCTTTGTCAACTTAGAAAAAAAACCTTATTATAGAAGCATGTCAGTAAACACCCTTATTGTATATGTAGTTCAATAGTAACGGTCACGTTTTTTACGCTCCGCTTCTAGACATGTTTTGGACAAGTTATAACGGAGTGTACATAACAACCTTTATATCAGCAAATTTGTGAAAATGTGGACATTGTTGTGAAATATCAAAATATGGATATATGTATGGACACATTCATAACCAGCTGGTAAAGTTATTATATTATTATTCATCATAGTTAATAAAGCTGACATTTTGTGACGAAGGTAAAGAGTGTTCATCACGGACACGGCTATCGGCAGATAATTGACTCTATTAGTGACTCTATTGTTCGATCGCCCCACTAACAATTGTCCTGCGGCCCTGACTTACTGTACTACTTTACAAAACTGGCTATGGGCTACTCGTCACGCTGACCACCCAAAAATCTATGGAACCTCATTTGTGACATGTTGCCTATATTGCATTTCCTTTCGCAGCAAGGGACAAAAAGTGACTGACACTGAACTGTCAGAAATTTACGGAACCCAGGTTGTGACATATGTTGCCGTGATTGCGATTCGATTCTGCACCCAGTGACAAAAGTGTGACTACGACAGTGTACACTGCATTGCAACATGGGACTTTCCACAGAACTTTGGAAGGCACGAATAGGATGTTTCACACCGACATCCAAACAACGGACGCGCATGTTCCAAGGCATTGTCGCAAGCGGATCATTAGTTTCTCTCCTGATACGTATAGTACTGTTTACATTATTGGTTGCTCAATATGTGGAACGAAACCCGTGCCCGACACCAAGAGACAACAACCCTGGCACAACTCGTGCAGGCGGCCAGCGTGGCGGCCAACGTGGAGGTGGTGCCAGTCGCGGTGACGGTGGTTTGGGCGCCGGTCGTGGTGGCGGCGGTCATGGGAACAGTCGCGGTGATGGCGGTACTCGACTGTCTTTCGGATCGCAGATGAACACAAACTTACACCAAACTCAAACAACTCGTGAACTCCGGTCGCGACGAAACGACAGCTCCAATCAACCGGCCTTACAGGCTGGTTGGAAAGCGCAGCAGTGCAGGGGGATGCTACAGCGTTAGGTTCAAATAGCGGACCAAACGAGCCCTTCGGCGGGGTAGATGACGACGATACACAGTCACTCGACATGATGCAGCTCTTGTTAGAAATACGCAACGAAGTGAAACAAACACGCAGTGAAGTGAATCAAACAAATACAGAAGTCAATAAGTTTGGTTTATCTCTTATCGAGCTATGTTATACTAGAGGTATGTATATGTTAAACGCGCGTTTTAATTATTCTATTGGGTCATTCACGTGTACTGCAAACAACGGTTGTAGTGTTGTTGACTACTTTATGGCTTCAACTGACATTTTTTCCGATGATCAATAATTTCTTTATTGGTGACCTTGACTAATCCGACCATTTTCCGCTAGTGTGTGAACTAAATATTGAACACGCCGGACATATTGGAACACATCCAAGTGCAGTATCTGAAAACTTGAAGCCGTATGAAAAGTTTAAGTAGGTCGAAAGCGAAAAAGATGCGTTCCGAGATTCTTTTTCCACGTTATTTAACGAATTTGAGCAAAGTGTGAATGATGGCAAAGTTGAAGACAGCTGTATTGAGTTCGTGACGCTTTTTAAAGAGCAGGTAAACGCATGAAAGTGAAACCGGCTAAGAGAAATAAAGTGTCAAATACCACAGGTATACAGCCAGCTTGGTGGGACAACGAATGTGCCACTGCAAAGTATGATAAATTCTTTAAATTGAGACGTTTTCGTCGCACAAACGATCGAGCAGACCTACGAGAATACTTAATCAGTAAAAACATCTTCAAAAATATGTGTCGCGCTAAACGCCTCAACTCGGAGCGCAAACGTCGTACGCACCTTACTGAACTGAGTGATAACCCTAATGCATTCTGGAAGTGCCTAAAGTCGTCAACGAATAAATGTGTGTATAATGACACTGATACTATACCTGCACCCGAATGGGTGGATTACTTTAAACAGCTATTTGCTTCGGACACGGAAATAGATACCCCTACCAACGACAACAGCATACTTGACTCTAACAATGAACCTAGAGATAATTCCATACTAGACAGTGATATAGAAAATGAGGAAATAATTGATAGCATAAGATCGTTAAAGAGGAAGTCCCTACAATGATCGCATATTTTCAATATTAACATAAAACTTGGTATGTCTTATGCTCTATCATTATTATGAAGCTTCCCAATTAGACCTTATATCGAAAAATGCCCCTGTGCTACAAATAAACCGATTTCATCAATACTGATGATTTTTGTTCTACAACACAATATTATCGACCTTTTCCGTTAAACTCCTCCGCGTGTTGCCGATGATCACCCGATCCCTCCATTGTTTACGTAATAGCTTTCTCGGAAGTGGTCGGAGAATCGCGAATAGGGCGAACAGTTACGAAACTAAAACCCAACCCAAATAAAACTGAAACATCGGGGAGTAAAACCGGGATCGGCGATATCAAACACATGGATGCTTTGTCATTATAAACGGTAATTGGATGGGGCTTTTTGCGATATACTACTTTTCAGCATATAAACAAATGAGTTTTGTATATTTTAAGTGGTTATGAAACGCGTAAAATGTAGGGACATCCCCTTTAAGATCTTCGTGTGGTACTGGCTCGGACGGAACGTGTATGGAAATGTTCAAGAATACATTAGATTTAACATTGCTATATATGAAGAGGTTATTTAATGCGATTTTAGCTTCAGGTCGCTACCCATCTGAATGGAGTCAAAGTCTTATTAGCCCCATCCATAAGAAGGGGTCACGTGATAATCCTAACAACTTTAGAGCAATATCAGTTGGCAACAGTCTAAGTAAAATCTTTATGAAAATACTTAGTATTCGTTTGACACTATGGACAGAAACACATTTAGTCATTGATGAGTCACAGGTAGGTTTTAGAACGGGATACTCTACCATAGATATCATATTTAATCTATCCGCTATCATCCAGAAATACATATCCGATCGAAATGGACGCTGTTACGTATTTTTATCGACTTCTTCAAAGCATTTGATAGTTGTGGACATACGCAGTTGTGGGATAGCCTTGTACGTAAGGGTATAAGTAGAGACAGTAAACGCCTGAAAGTTTTTGAATCCATGTACAACCAATTGAGATCTTGTGTTAAGCTTAGACAAGGCTTAACAGAATATTTCACTTGTTCAAAAGGTACAAAACAGGGATGTGTCAGTTCGACGATAATTCATGTTTATCAACGATCTCGTATCTTATATGAAAAAGCATTGGCACAACGGTATATTTATAACGGATGATATCGAAGCGCTCCACGGTCTGATGTTCGCCGATGACGTAGCTGCAATCGCAGACACTGTAGTTAATCTACAAGATCACATAAACCGCATACATGAATTCAATGAAACGACGGGCATGGAATTAAAATTGGAAAAAGTAAAGTGATAGTCTTTAGAAACGGAGGAGTGTTGAGAAATAATGAAGAGAATTGAAGTTGTCTCACAGTATAAATATCTAGGAGCACTTTTCACTCCAAGTCTAGCGTGGACAAAAACAAAACAAATGTTAAGTATGCAAGCAACTAAGGCGGTCGTTGCTATACAAAGATACCAACGGCAGTTTGTTTATTTTCACCACAATGAGGCGTTTAAACTGTTTGACTCAATCGTGAAACCAATCCTATTATACGCAAGCGAAATGGGTTTTTTCTAATGCTAAGGAAGTAGAACATATGCATATCAAATTCTGCAAAAGGGTATGTTGTATGAACCAAAATGTAGCCAACTTCTTTGCGCTCAGTGAGTGTGGAATTGTACATTTCATATTTCGAACGATGTATCAAGTTCTGGGTCAAACGTCTAGAATTACCAAGTACTAGATACCCTAGACAGTGTTATTTAATGCTCAAGAGATTAGTTGAAGGTGGTCGTACAACATGGGTAACCTATATAAAGCGTATTTTATTCCAGTACGGTTTTGGATATGCTTGGATCGCAAATGAAATTGGTGATATGATTAGGTTTATCCAGTTGTTTTTACAAAGACTGAGAGACTGTACTGGACAGAGTAATTTTGAAGATATTACGTCTTCACCAAAGGCACTGTCTTACAAACTGTTTAAAAGTGCCCTTGTGCCAGAAGCATATCTTTCTCTACCAATAAACTATCACTTGAAGCGAACTCTATCAAATTTTCGCTGCCCCAGTCATAACTTAATGATAGAAAAAGGGCGTCATTTGAACATTAAACGTTTATGCCATTGAAAACGAAATGCATTTTATTGTGATATGCCCGCTGTACGACGGGCTATGTAATATGTATTTTATAGATGAGTGGCTACATATGGTAACAAACCAGCGAACACTTGTCCTGATCATGTCAGACTGCAGGCAAGATAGCATTTTCGTATTAGCAAAATATATAGAAAAGGGACTTGTGCTACGTCAGAGACTATTAGAATCGTCAGTGTAAATTCCTGATATCTAATTGATACATATATAACTTGTACCTTAAATTAAATAGAATCCAATGCAAAAAAATACATTTACAAATCGTCTGTCTAAAACCAGAGCAGTCTAAGTGCCTGTTAATATTTTATGTGTACTTAAACCTTTCGGGATTTTTCAACCACATTCCTTAGAATCATATGTGAAAGTAGTCAATATGAATAAAAATAGACTTTTAGGCGCATTTACTACCTTCATAACGTATCGAACAAGAAAAACAGCAACACTTGCATTGAATATTCTACTTTTTCATAATATATCGACATTTCGTGAACCAACATAACATATATAGATTGATGTTTTATTACTTTTGATACAAAAAACTATTGACACTATACATACTATTGTCGAAGCATGTGATTTGTAGTTTGTGCCGGAGGCCTTGTATTGCAAATAAACCATTGTCATTGTCATTGTCATATTGTAGAAGGCATGTCCGGATTATGGTCCTGGTCAAGTTAGGTAATATCAACCTTGGATTGCATGTCCAGCCTTCAAGGGTATCTATTTAAATCTGGTTAACGTATTTTCTGTTTCAACCTCAGATTTTATGTTTGCGGATTTCATGTTTGTAGATATATCGTCCAGTATTTATATCGGTATACCGGATTCCTTTGAATGAAGCAATGACTTATGTAAGAATGACATATTTTATTTAGTTTGGTATTTGTAGAGCTTATCATAACTTCATTGTAAAGCAAATGATATAAAATATCCTAAAATTCCACAAAAATAATCTTTGGAAAACATCCTATCATTTTTGAGACAGGAGCAGGTGGGTGGCATATGTTTATCTTAAAAACAAGCTCTAGTGTATTTAGTAATTTAACATGCGATGGGGTACATATCACAGTATAGGGTCTGGTGGCGAAGTAAAGGAGTTATTCTTGAACATATTTTAATTTACGCATCTTACCTTGTAGTAGGCACATCAGGAACATAACGAGATCTGTTTTCTGATTTCCCATGACTCCGCACCAAACCATAACACTACCTCCCCCAAACTTAGCTTCTCTACTACACAAACAATCAGCAAATCTTTCATTGTTCCGTCTATACACACGAACCCTTCCGTCAGCATGGCTCAGATTGAAACGCGACTCATCTGTAAACATAATACGGTTCCAATCTGCCCTCCTCGTGTTTAGATGACGTCAAGCCTACAAATGTCTAGCTCCTCGATGACGCCTGGTCATGACTTATCCAATATAGGGCCACCGTGCTCTAAAAGGCATGGCATTGCTACGCAGCCGATTGCGAATGGTCTGTCCCGAGACACCGTAGTGCATGGCTGTGACGGTAGCTGACAACCGACGTCGACGTAAATGTGTCAGCGTAAAAGCAGTATTCACATGTAGTCTTCCTTGCCGCGGTCGATCTTGGACAGACCCTGTGTGCCGGTAACGTGTTTTAAGCCTTTCAATCGCTTTACGACAGTATCCGAAATAACGTCCGACATCTCTTACGGTCGTGCCGCCTCTTAATATGCCAATCGCTTGATTTCTCTCATTTTCTGACAACCGTGGCATATTGAAGAAAGGTAGAAATTCGCTTGTGTAAATCGTACAAGGTGTACTGAATTGCACAATGAACCTCATGTATAGCAGGCACCTGGAAAACGTGGAAATTAACATTTCAGCTGTGGACTGCTTAGGGTCAATTGCACGTGGAAAAACTGCCCTTTCCTATAGTGCTAGGATAACCGATATATAAATATCAACCATATAATATACATGTATAAAAAGATGTACTCCTGAAAAATGAGGGACATTTCTAATTTTGTTGAGTACACACTTTCGGTAGTGTTAATTGAGAGCTTGAAAAGCAGAGGAATCCTAATTATACATGAGCATTACTACTAATACAAGTTAAAGAAGTATCGACACAGTCATTTGTCTGTTTGAGACATATTGTATAAATAGTGGATACACTAAACTAAAATAAACGAAAGCATAGTATCTCTCAAGAAATTCAAACATTGTATTACAAGTTATCTAATTCATTTAAATAAAACTATATTTTTGTCAGCTACAACCCCGATAGACATTTCACCCGTCACGGTAAAACATCCTTTATAAAATATTGCTTTATATTTATAACCTTTGAATTAAGAAGAACTGCAATTTTAAAGAAAGCTTAATAATCCAAGCTTACTTCCAGTGTGTAGCTTACTTCCAGTGTGTAGCTTACTTCTTCCAGTGTGTAGCTTACTTCCAGTGTGTAGCTTACTTCCAGTGTGTAGCTTACTTCCAGTGCACACTTACTTTCAGTGTGTAGCTTACTTCCAGTGTGTCCTGTTGGCATGTGCATGATCATCTTCATTGATTTTCATTGAAATTGATGGTGAGAGCACATATTGAATCAACAGAGATTTTAATCTCAAAATATTTAACGTAAAATACACTCAGCGTCGTAACTAAAATAATACATACATTAAGCGAATTATGTGGTCTCTACTTTAATTGAAATGCAAATAGCATACAGTGAATATACAGCCAGTAATCTAATATCTTATAAAGCTAATAAATGGCAAAACTCTAGCAGAAATATATTGGATTTTTACACAAATCCAATCACACATCAATACAAATCGTTTAGTCATTACATACTGTAGGTCTTCTTTTTGTCAAACTTACGCATGTCAAACTCTTACATAACATTCCCATTCCCTGGATAATTTCAACACATAGGCTGTAATAAAAGCAACACGACTTAATTATTTTCCTGATTGATTTTCTGAACTTCACATCCCGAATGACTTTATCCCCGCTTGTTAAACTTTGAATATGATTGGATGTTAACTACCCTGGTGCGACATTAACTACCCTGGTGCGACATTAACTGGTGCGACATTAACTACCATGGTGCGACATTAACTGGTGCGACATTAACTACCATGGTGCGACATTAACTGGTGCGACATAACTGGTGCGACATTAACTACCCTGGTGCGACATTAACTACCATGGTGCGACATTAACTGATTCGACTTTAACTACCCTGATGCGACATTAACTACCCTGGTGCGACATTAACTACCATGGAGCGACATTAACTGGTGCGACATTAACTACCCTGGTGCGACATTAACTGGTGCGACATTAACTACCCTGGTGCGACATTAACTGGTGCGACATTAACTACCCTGATGCGACATTAACTACGCTGGTGCGACATTTACTGGTGCGACATTAACTACCCTGGTTCGATATTAACTACCCATGTCATCATCCATACGTTCGATGTGGTGAACGCTGTTATATGTACTCTCTATTTATCACTAGTAGTTGTTTACATCTTTCGCTCCAAAACTTTGTGTGCACATTCCGTTGTATGCTACAGTTTTCTTGAAATCGTTTACCAGCCAATCAGATCCACTTATAAAGCATTTGAGTCCCAGGCTCCAGATGTTAACGTAGTCAACATATAATTAGTCTTGAACTTGAGCATGGTAGTTAGCTACAAGACACAATTTTGACTCTAAGGGCATAATATGTATAAATATTGTAGAGGACCCGACGTTGATGATATGTGCTAAAAACGAAAGCTGAAAACCACCTTGTTTCAGAGGAGACGATTTTCTAATTTTCGCTATATGTTTCTATAGAAAACTAACCACCTCTGGGACGGGGCCACATTTGACCACAGGGGTATACTCTACGATAACCCTTGTAGAGGACGTAAACATACTGCTATGTACCAAATATGAAAGTTGAGAACCTTCCAGTTTTAGATGTGATGAATTTCGAAGTTTTCACTATATGTTTCTTTAGAAAACTGGCCACTCATGGGGCAGGGCAAAGTTTGACCACATGGGCATGATTTATATGCATGTATACTGTGTAGAGGACCGGTCGATGATGCTATGTGCCAAAATATTACAGATAAGAACCTCCCAGTTTCAGGGAAGAAGGTTTTAATAGTTTTCACTATATGTTTCAATTTGAAACAAAGCACCCCTGTGCAATGGCCAATTTTGATTCCGGGGGCAAAGTGTAAATGGCATTTGTGGAGGACCTCAGGATGATGTCAAAGCTAAGAACCTTCCAGTATCAGAGAAGAAGACTTTTCCAAGTGTTCACTATATGTTTCTATAGAAAACTGGCCACCTCAGGGCTAATTTTGACCAAAGGGAGATAATTCATAAACTTTTGTAGAAGATTTACAGATGGTGCTATGTGCCAAATATGAAAGCTGAGAACCGTGTAGATTCAGAGGAGAAGATTTTTCTTAATGTTCAATTTGTTGACACCTGACGACGCACGCCGGCAGAAGACGGAAATCAGGCGATCATTAAAGCTCACACTGAGCACTTTGTGTTCTGGTGAGGTAAAACATTACGACACTAACAAACAGTTTGAATCCTGAAACGTGCAGCAGATCACAGTTTTTGGCAGACTTTAGTTTTTATACGCCCGTTTGAAAAAACGGGACGTATTATGGAATGACGTTGTCTGTCTGTCTGTCTGTCTGTAACAAGTTCTGCTTGATGGATCCTTCCCACATTTAACCACAATGTTTATCTGGACATGCTACAGTAGCATACCCAGTCCCGGTACGTATATCCAAGGTCAAGGTCACACAATTTGACTTAGAACTTGCAGTTTGCAAAAATGTTAACCTGTCTGTCTGAACATCTCTAACTCAAGTTCTTCTTGGTGGATCCTTCTCAAATTTCACCACAATGATTATCAAGGCATGCTACAGTAGCATGGATGTTTCCCGGTACGTTTATCCAAGGTCAAGGTCGCACAATTTGACTTAGAATTTTCGTTTAGAATTTGCGTTAAGCAAGCAAAAATGTTAACCTCAATTAATGTGGAACACATTTTTGTAAGTCCACTTACTAACATAACCCTTTGTGATAAAGTTTTGAAACTTGAACCACTTGTTCACCATTACAACATCCACCTGTATGCCAAAGTACATAACTCTGTCAAGACTTTTGACAGATTTATGGCCCTTTCTAACTTATAATTTTTGGTTACGGTTTTTGTTAAAGTCCACTTATTTACATAACTCTTTGAGATAAAGCTTTGAAATTTGGAACACTCGTTCAACATTACAACCTTCACCTGTATGCAAAAGTACATAACTCTGTCAAGCATTTAGACAGAATTATGGCCGTTTCTAATTTAGATTTTTTTGTTCAGGTTTTTTGTTAAAGTACGCCTATTTACAACCCTTTGAGATAAAGCCTTGAAACTTGTTCGCACAATTGGACTTAGAATTTGTGTTTAGCATTTGCGTTTAGTAAACACATTAACCTCAGTTTATGTTGAACAAGACCTCGACGGGCGTATATTGTGCCCACTGGCACTCTTGTTAAAACAAGATGAAACGTAAATTAACAGCAACTTTTCTTTCGTTTATTTTATTAGTTTTAGCATCTAGAGCTTTGTAAAAGCATTGAACGTTGGCATATCAAACATAGTTGACATTGCTAGGCAAGATTATGAGATCTGAGTCCATAAAACGAGAATTGATTGAATACATTCAGTCGCCATGCAAACACCCAAATCAACCATGTTTTATACAACTTTCCGTTACTCTATTCATGGAAAGTAATTTAACCCGTTGCCTCCTAGACTAGCTTTTGGCCTGAACTCTTTGAATAGATCTACTGAAAAGGAGCATTTACTAGAAAAAGGGAATATTTTAGAAATATATAGTTATGAAACCAATGTGATAAATAGAACATTTGCTCCTATGCAGCAAATGCTCTATTTATCATAATGGTTTCATAAATGACCTTTACAGGGACGCCAGAATGCGGAAATTGGTTAAAGTGGATCGAAGTTTGTAGTAGGATAGAAATCTGTTAGGTTGCACGAACACTGTCCCTTATCATGTGACCCCCCCCCACACACACACACACACAGTCTTGCCATGGGGGTAGGACTTAATTGTCATTATGTACAGCTGTTTGCGTTTATTTCTCGCATGATCGGTGGTTTTGATCCAACTCATTGCGTTTGTAAAACAGAGCGGTGGTTTTGATCCAGCGCACTGCGTTTGTAAGTGTGATCAATGATTTTGATCCAACGCACTGCGTTTGTAAGTGTGATCAATGCGTTTGTAAGTAATATTGAACGCAAGATGCGTATACGTAAGTCCAATTAATGAGTCTGGTCCAATGTATTGCGTAAGTAAAGGAGATGGGTGGTTTTGATTCAATTCAAAGTTGGGACACATACCATCTTACGGTAACATAACTCATATGGGAAGAGCATGTCCGCTGTCTGTAACAATGATCTGGATAAATACAACGACCGGCGTAATCGTTCTTTACCCTTTCAAGTAGAGAATGTTCAAATGGACAATTACAATGTTCACGTCATAATTCTGAGCACTTTCAAATGCTGACATTTCCTTTGTGTTTTCGCACATTTGCAAATAGAGTAGACCCAGATCAGACGACTCCTATAGTAACCGTCTGATCAGGGTCTTCTCTATTTGCTAATGGAATTTTAAAGACGTTTCTTTACTTTCTAAAATGGCTGCAATGTTCAACCTTTTATATTTCATTATAACTCTTTATTCCATGAATATTCAGTAGGTATTGAAATTTTTGAAGAAACATAACAGCGAAAGTGTTAATGCAACAATAGTTCAGACAGTCATTCTTAACTATCTAACGCTTGCAGATGACTACTAAACAAATCACATTTACTCCGATTCTTTCTAAGCTTAGCACGTTTTGGCTATTTCGTGTTTCACTTGTAAAGGCAGACCGGGATGATAATGTTGTAACCGAGGCGGTAATGATACAGTTTATGTCAGTCCTTATCCCCAGAAATAATTAACTTCGTCACAGAATACCTCCCATTACGACAGGCTTTGAGTGCAACGGCAGAGGCAGATATTTGTTTTCTTCCAGTGCCTCTCCAAAATCATTATTTGAGAATTTTGACATTTGAAAAAATGAGCAACAAAGTGGTCATTATAAATGATTATCTAGTAGAAATGTTTAGCTCAGTGTTGAATTAACCTGTGTGTATGCATTGGAACAATTAAAAGAAACCGTTTATTAATCCTTTCCCTAATATGGGCGCCATTTGCAAACAGCGTAGACCCACACATGCTCCATTTGCTTATGACATGATACAGATCTGAATCTACAGTTTTGTCAAAATAAAAAAGCTCTTGAAACTTAACTTTCATAGTATAAAATATTAGCTAATATATATTCATGATGTCATTATTTCTTACATAAATATTGAACAGTGGAATGGCTACTGCAATGATACGCGTGTGTGAATGGTACTAGAACGCGTCGTATTTGCACAGGGGCAACCCAAATAGCGTATACTGATAATAGCGTATATTTTACAATACAGCTGATAATAGTGTATACTTAACACTACAGCTGATAATGGCGGTTTTTTTTTACTTTACAGTCGATAATGGCGTATACTGATAATAGCGTATATTTTACATTACAGCTAATAATAGCATTTATTTTACACTACAGCTGACAAGAGTCTAAACGTTACATTACAGCTGATAACAGCGTATATTTTACATTATACAGCTGATAACAGCGTATATTTTACATTATACAGCTGATAGTAACGTATTTTTAGATTACATCTGATAATAGCGTACATTTTACATTACAACTGATAAGAGCGTAAAGTTCACATTACAGTTGATAGAAGCGTATATTTCACACTACAGCTGATAATAGCGTATACAGTAAACCCCCTCTAAACCGAAATTCTGGTAAAGATAAAATGAGGTACTGTCAGGCAGACGGCTACTTAATGCAGGATGAAAGTCATACAGAAGGCTCCTAGAAGAGCTTTCTACATGACTTTCACCCTGTATTGAGCTGCCCTGTCTCCAAGACCAATATTTATAATATACTTGATTGAACGTCCGGTTTAGAGAGTTTTTACTGTATAATACATTTAGTTTGCATTAAACAACTATTATCGATTTTCCTTTATATATTAATATCATCCTTTTCAGAGCCCTGTGTGTGTTCTTCTCTGATATGTCTGTTGTTAACGATGACACACAATTGAGTGTTTGTAAATGCTGTAACTAGGTGCTAAATTGGATTTACCCAATTCTGATCAGAAAATACCCCTTATATCTTGATTATCAATTTGCATTTTCTGTCTTTTTATGACAAGAAATAAACACGAAATAATCGGTTTGGGTATGTTCACTTTCATAGCCGTAGTCAACAGTTGAGAGGTGTGTTTTGTGATTTGCTGAACGTTGAGCCCTTTCCCCGTTGCATGTGCATGTAGGAAGTACTGGCATCATGGATGTTAACTAGATAATTTCTATAATGAACACAGTACATTTTGTCCCAATTGTATATGCTTTCAACACAATTCCATGATGCGGCGCTGCTCTGTCTGTTACACATGCAAACAACTTGGATTTTGCTTTCGAAGGATCTACTACTTAAGAATTTATGTACTTCACAGCAGCAGGTGTTAAGTGCTTGTGTGGCGGCCGTAAAAAAGTCGCCCTGTACTTCATTCTCAGTGTTGTTATATTTCTGGTCATTCGGGATCATTAGTTTCGATGTTTTGTTTTGAAAAAATTGTATTACCGCTTAAGCCGGTGCCAGGGGGCGTGAGTACAGGGTGTCCCAAAAAAAACCCGGAACACTTGATTAAATGTGTATTTTAACCAAAGTCATTTGTGCATATGTCTGCCAAATTTCTTATAAAAATATGCATTGGTTTTAAAGATATGAGTTTTTTAATGAATGCACCTAAAATCTGTTTTAACATGATATTCGTTAATCGCATAGTCGATGCCTATATCATGTATAAAACGGAGTTTTGGGTGCTTTCATTTAAATGCGGATATCTTAAAACCAATGAATATGTTTAGACAAAATTTAGACAACACATGGCAAAATGTTGTCTCTGCTAAGCTACATGAGTATACTTTTAATTCAAGTTAGCAATATTGACAGAAATGGGATAACTTGCAGGTCTTCATCCCTGGTTCCGTTTTGTTTTGTTTTTTTGTGGGTTTTTTTGGGGGGGACACCCTGTAGTGTGGCATTTTTAATTATTGCTCATGAACAGACTCAATAAAACCGAGTCTGTAATTTTCTCTTTTTGTATTGCAGCTCTTTCTTTCGAATGTTCTCCTACTTTCAGAATTTTACCATGTATGACATGCAATGATATTTTAACAAAACAACTATTTCTGAAGAGATTAGTGGTTGTGTGAGTCCATTACAATGATTCGTTCTAGCTGCATGTTTCGTATCCATTTTAAGTAATTTCCTCCCCGGTTCATGGTAGTGGTTTAAATAGTTTGATCGTTTTGATTTCTATTTGATAGAAGTGAATAAAGGTTTTGTTATGGAAAGAGCAGAGCCGATGTCACTGTACAATGTCGTAACCCATTCCTTAATATTGACGACTTTTGACGACTCAGTAAAGGTCACTTTGTGAAACCATTGTGATAAATAGAGCATTTTCTCCTATAGGAGCAAAGGCTCTATTTATCACAATGGTTTCAAACTTCAAAATTCTAAGAATTTCCTTTTCTCTGGTTATTGCTCCTTTTCGGTAGATTTATTCAAAGATGTTGGATCTAAAAATAGCCTATGAGGGAATGGGTTAAGGGAATGGGTTAAAGTGGTATAGTCTTCAGTACATGTATATACTTTTCACTATAACACAAGAGAGTCAAGGCAACTATCAATACCGAACTGGACAATTTTACTGCTTATTACTTCTTGTTAACCCTTTACTCCATGAATATTCATGTTAGAAATAATGACATAATGAATGTTGATTTAGAACAATTTTTATTAGACGCAGGAAGTTTTTTTTTGCGGTAGTCGAACCTGTAGAATCATATCTCCTACAGACGACTCCTACAGGAGCCTTGTGATCTGGGTCTACTCTGTTTTCAAAGGTGCAGAGATGCGTATTTATAGAGTAATAGGTTAAAACATCTTCACATCTAGCGATAATAGATTACATGTGATCTGTTAGAAATGCTTAGTGCACAAAGGTACATGAATCTGTATATAAAGATGACTCTGAGACAAAATTTATCTTTTATGCAGGCAATGGTATTTCATCAATATCTATTGGTGCACACCGTGTTATCTATTACTGCACACCGTGTTATCTATTGTGCACACCGTGTTATCTTTTGGTGCACACCGTGTTATCTATTAGTACACACCGTGTTATCTATTAGTGCACACCGTGTTGTCTATTGGTGCACACCGTGTTATCTTTTGGTGCACACCGTTTTATCTATTAGTGCACACCGTGTTATCTATTGGTGCATACCGTGTTATCTATTGGTACACACCGTGTTATCTATTAGTGCACACCGTGTTATCTATTGGTGCACACCGTGTTATCTTTTTGTGCACACCGTGTTATCTATTGGTACATACCGTGTTATCTATTAGTGCATACCGTGTTATCTATTAGTGCACACCGTGTTATCTATTAGTGCATACCGTGGTATCTATTGGTACACACCGTGTTACTTATTGTCAATTCATTTTCAGAAGAACCTGTCTTAAGTGGTCAATCATTTATTGAACATAGGAGTTTCAAAGCAGGTTGTTGCTTAATGCAGAGTAAAAGCAATGCAGAAAGCTCCTACAATACCTTTGACCTGCATTAAGCTGTCCTACAAACCTACAAATTGAATTCTTTTTTATGACCGCTTAAGACAGGTCCAACTGTACAATATTGCCGATAGTAGTTAAACATGTTTTACACTGGCTGACTGACAATCTACTGTTTGTGTTCACGGTGCGATGAAACTAATCCAAACAGTCTCAGATATAACATTTTCGACTGTGCAAAATACGGAGAATAGTTCGCCTGAAAGAAATAAGCAGCTTGACGTCAGTGAAAACTAATATTAAGTATGTTTGCACAGCATGGGTTTGTTGAAATATTTACGCGTGGCCTTTCCACATACTGCATACATTGTGTTCAGACAATAGGACATACTGAGAACTCACCTGCCTTCCTAGTGTTGTACTACTAATGTCATTATCAGATTGGTAATTAATCATCTGTTTGCCTCATGTGTTTTCACTGGACCAGTTCTGTATTGACATGAACTATATTTTGTTTATTACATTTATCTGTATGCTACTGTTTTCAGTTTTTGCATATGTTTTAGTCCCCTGTTATCCCTTCTTAGAATAATGCCAATATTGCTAAACATTCTAAAAATTAGTAACTTTATTGCACTACATGTGCTTATTTTCTGTATTTCTTTATATATAAGAACGACTATAGTGTACATAAAATAGCCTCGCATGTGTACTTCTATGTGCGGTGTAATACATCCTTGTATTGGACCGCGTAAAATCTTGATGTGATTTGTATTAAAATACTACAATCATTCTCCGTGTAACCATAGAAAGAGTTTCATGTTTGAAAGTCGGCCAGTTCTCTGAGCATTTTATTGTATAGTAAATTAGCTTGTATTCCATATGCACACATTTAATGCTATGAAAACAACAACTCCATCAAAACAATTACCTCATATGCTTCAGAATATAACTTCGCTAAATGTATTAATGCATTGTATTATGTTTTGTATTTTATTCCTGCACAAAACGTGCTGTTGTAGTCCCGCTAGACCATGTAGTATTAACAAGGCGATTCTCATGCTCACGTGCTGTTGTTGACCGGTTTTAATTTTACCTATTCGGGGCCTAAGATAAACAATAGACGCGATTGCGATAAAGCGTTTTGGCCTAAGCTAGGTGAACGGTGCGGGTATTTCAGGGGCACCGACAATGAACTGTGTTTAGTTATATACATATTGAATGAAATTTCATGTAAACGGTATTTGATACAATCATGAAATCAGAAAGAAAACAGTGGCCCGGAAACAGCATAAATCGTACGAAGTGTCTAAAAGTGTATAGATTTGCTTGTATTTGGAAGATTTAAATTGATGCAGGAAAGCAGAAAATGGGTTTTATGCATAAATAGCGTTAATACACGTTTGTTTTCGGGCAATAACATCTGCAGTGTCCCTCGGGAATGTCGTTGCCCTCGCCCTTCGGGTTCGGGCCAACATCAGTCCCTCGGGACACTGCAGATGTTATTGCCCGAAAAAAAGCGTATTAACCCTCTATTCGAACATGATGAAATGATGATAACAAAAGCACATTAAAAGCAGCATTATATTATTGTAAGTGTTTATTGCTTCTTTTGCTTTCGAAGGATCTCCCATTTTCTGAAAATATTCATTTCACAACAGCAAGTATTTGTGCTTGTGTGGCGACCGTAAAACGTGGCCCCGTACTTCATTCTCAGTGTTGTAACATTTTCTGGTCCTTCGGGATCATAAGTTTTGATGTTGTTAGTTTTGAAAATTGAATACTGTTTAAGCCGGTGCTAGGGGTGGGTGAGTAGTATTGCACTTTTAATTATGAACATTATTTTAACTCATGAACAGACCCAACTAGAATGCCTACGGGCAACATATCAAGCCCGCTGGTCATTCACAAATAGTACATGCAAACCTTAGACAGAGCAGATCCTTATCAGGTAGCTCCTATAATAGGAATGCCTGATCTGGGTCTACTTTATAAAGGCATGAACAGGCATGAATATCAAGTAAATTGTAACTATAGGCATATATTGTGTTTATGAAATCTGACGTTTGACCTCTAAGTATGACCTTGACCTTTCAGTAACTGACCTGGTTTTTGCGCGCGACACGCCGTACCTTCTAGAGAAACATTTATGCCTAGTCATTTCACAATCCATTCATTGAGTTCTGAGTTAGAGCCCGAACAAGCAAAACAATATATGTTTTGACCTTTGATCTCTAAGTATGACCTTGACCTTTCAGCTACTGACCTGGTTTTTTGCATGTGACACGCCGTACCTTCTAGAGGAACTTTTATGCCTAATCATTTCACAATCCATTTATGGAGTTCTGAGTTAGAGCCCAGACGAGACCGGACGGACGGACGAAATAACGGACGGACGCCTGCACTACCATACATCCACGATGCGTAGACATTGTGGCGACTATGTCGAGCTAACCGCAAGCGGGCTCGACAATAAAACCGAGTCTGCAATTTCCTCTGTTTAGTATTTCTACTTTTGCTTTCGAAAGAATATACACTTTAAGAATATATTTATAGAAAACGATGTAATTTATCACGGAATATGATTCATGGAAGTATCTTCTTAACCGAATTGTGTGTTGTGTAAGTAATATACATGTATATAAACGGAATGACGAAATAGAAGAATAACCTGATTCCGCGGACACAACTTTTTCTGCAGAAACAACTTCGTTTGAGCAAAACTGGGGCTATTATAAATTATAATCATAGAAACCACACACGGGACAAATTTGGAAACAACTGATGAAACATAAAGCACATTTAATAAAACACACAAAAAGCATGTGCTATCAGTGGTCGTTTATTATCGTTAAATATATAGAAAATATATGCGTGATTGATGTTGTAAACAATGTTTAACGTCTTTTGTGCTAGCCTCTTATTATGGATTTTAGGAGAATTTGTATTCCTAGATAACAGAAACATTTTATGTTCATTTCTGAGGAAATACTGTTTCGTCATTATACTTTATAAGACCTGCCCCTGTCGACAATATTTTAAGATGGTTCACAATATGCACTGTCACTTTAAAGGGCCCATCTTTGTTGGTTTATTTTACTAAACATATGTATCCTATTGTAAAAATAAAAAACGAAAAGTCGTGCATTTCATGTAACATTTGTTCAAGAAAACCCTATTGGGAACTGTAATTTAACATTTAGAACAGAACTAGTGATACCAGTACATGAAAATAGGTTTGTTAAAAGTACAATGTTTTACAAAGTCCATTTGAAATATGAGACATTTTAGTAGAGTTTAATCCAGAGTTGTTTCAGACACAACGAGAACGTACAGTTATTGCTGTATAAGTTGAAGAAATTATTTGCATACCGAAATATTTCAAAATAAAAGTAGACGGTTTATGTATGACCATGGTAGTTGGATCATCAGTTGATCAATACTATAGAGCATGCATGGGTATTATGTAATATTACGTATGTCCATTGCGTATGGGTTTGTTTTGCGTATCTCCATTGCCTGTGTATATTCACTGCGCATGTTCATTTGCGAATGTACTTTCGCTGCACATGTTCTTCATTGCGCATATTCATTTGCGTATGTATTTTCAATGCACATATTCTTCATTGCGCATGTTGATTTTTGAACGTATTTTCAATGCACATGTTCTTCATTGCGCATGTTCATTTGCGGATGTATATTCAATGCACATTATTTTTCATTGCGCATGTTCATTTGGGAATGTATATTCAATGCACATGATCTTCATTGCGCATGTTCATTTGCGTGCATTCATTATCCATAGGAAACTTAACAAATACGTATACCTGTATGCATACCGCACTACTCTAACGCTGTAATAATTAAACCCTTTACTTACTAGAAACGCCTTTTCACACGTTTGCAATCAGAGCCGACCCAGATCAGCAGTATGATCCAGATTTGCTATGTTTGCTTATTGGATTACACGGCCGACCCAGATGAGCAGTATGATCCAGATTTGCTATGTTTGCTTATTGGATTACACGGATATCTGAGTTTACAGTTTCTGCCTTGGTCATAAAAGACCATGTTCATAAGATATACTGTTTCTGTTGATAAATATCCATCTCATTATTTCTTATTTGAATATTCATGAGATAAAGGGTTAAGCGTAATGTTCAGACATCAATGCTTCCCTCATTACCCAAAGCTAAAGTACGTACAACTAATAGAGGGTTAATACACGTTTTTCGGGCAATAACATCTGCAGTGTCCCGATGGACTTTTGTTGGTCCGAGCCCGAAGGGCGAGGGCAACAACATTTCCGAGGGTCACTGCATATGTTATTGCCCGGAAACAAACGTGTATTAACGCTATTCTTGTATAAAATCATTTTCTGCTTTCCTGCATCAATTTAATTCTTCCAAATACAAGCAAAACTATACACTTCTTTGACACTTCGTTCGATGTATGCTGATTCCAGGTCACTGTTTTCTTTCTGACGTCATTTCTTGATTGTATCAAATACCGTTTACATGGAATTTCATTCAAAATGTCTATCACTAAAACAGTTCATTGTCGGTGCCCCTGAAATACTCGCACCGTTCACATATTAGCAATTAATAGCTTATGTCAAAACGCCATATAGAATTCGCGTCTATTGTTTACATTAGGCCCGGAATAGGTATAATTAAAACCGGTCAACAACAGCGCGTGAGCACGAGAATCGCCTTGTTAATACATGGTCTAGCGGGACTACAACAGCACGTTTTATGCAAGAATACATGTTTGATACATAATCTTTGTCTATATGGGGAAATGGTTATTATAATTTGTACAAGGAAGCATACTTTTCTCACGAAAGACAAACGATTCAGTACTGCATCATACAAATCTCGACCTTAAATTATCTTCTAACTACTTGGTACGGTGTTACCTCATTTATCAAATGATTTAACATTCTCGAGTCTTTTCAGAACCACTCACGGGTTGTTTTACGGGACAACTACGGCACAGCTGACTTTATTTTCTTATTGATTCAAGGAGTCCTATGGACAGCTATGTAACATTACAAACATGACGGTACAACAATAGAATCGGCCTTATGCGACTACATACTTTATTAGCATAAAAAAGCAGGTAGCTGCTTTATGTGGAGCAAAAGAAATGGCAAAAGCTCCTAGTGGAGCTTTTTGTATAATTATGTCTCCCCCATTTATGGGGAGATATATTGTTTTTGCCAGAGTTGTATGCCTGTCCGTCCGTCCGTCTGTCCGTCTGTCCGTCTGTCCGTCTGTCTGTCCGTCTGTCTGTCTGTCCGTCACAAACTTGTGTCGCGTGTTTCTCTGAAACCACTAGTACTAGCGTCACCAAACTTCACAGGAATATTGACCAGCATGTGTTGTTGTGTACCCGGGGGTTTTGAATTGTCTCTCCCTGATAATGTTGGAGTTATTGCCCCTGATGACTTAAAATTAGACTCTGATAAGTTTGGAGTTACAGACATTACACTTGTGTATTGGAAAGAGAATGGGAGGGGGAGACATCTGTTTTTGTGACAAAAACAAACCTCTAGTTTGTATTCTGTATTTAGCTACAATCTGATTAGGCTTATATAAGCGAGGCTTTACTGTAATAAAAAGTAACGTGCTTAAATTAGATAGTTAGATAGTGTGTTTTGTCATGAACTTAGAATACAAGATATTCAAATGATTCGTTTATCTGGTCAATATGAACTTCTGAACATTTGACTTGTTGAACACAAACTTTCAAAATTTATAATAAATAACTTGAATACTGTATATACTAAAAGTATCCATCTTTGTTTATTTGTAATTATAATGCATAAGAGTAACCCAACCAACTTTTATGGATATAAAAGTATCATGTCTTACAGTATTATGTCTGTCATTCATTGAGCACAAACTTGGGGTCAAATACTTTCCAATTCTGGCATCACTCATAAGAGTAGTTACTGAATAAAATGAAACTCAAAGAAACGATATGTGTTGCTAAAATGTGGCTCAGACGAGGATTAAACATCCCTGTGTTATTGGCATTGTTTACAAAAGGTCTACTACAGCTTGAAGATTGTGCCTTGTATCCTTTATTGTAACAATCGCAACTTGAATCACATTTACAAAACAACTAGGATCCAGATGAGACGCCGAGGCACTCGGCGTCTCATCAGGATCCAAACTGGTTGGCATTCGGTCAATTCGTTTTTTAAAAGTTTGAATAGATCGAGATTCAGTACAAATACACAAAATTAGAGTTTGAGCATATATTATTTAGGTACGAAAAGATACATATCTAATGCATTAAAATGATCGCACCTTTATCCATTATAACCAGGAAACCTGCAGTTTTGTACATAATGGTCGTCTAAAGTAAGCTTAAATAGTGTCTCGTAAAGCTGCAGTGTGGCACGTGCAACCATTAGAAATATGAGAAAGCAGTTGGAAAACAATTTGCAACCTGCTATAATGTATTTCATCAGTATGCTTAATCTCTTATCTCTTACATTTCCAACTTGCTTCCGATAAAAGAGCCGATTTTAAAGAGTGGTCAGAGTAAAGGGTTTGGTGGAGAAAATGACGATTTTAATATTTTGGTAGCACCTTTATCTTTAACACTGTATCAACCGAGTATCAAACCGCTTACCAAGCTATTTGTAAAATACCAGTCAGGTGCGCTTAGCAGGAAGATGTTGAATAGTTTTCCGTACACGCATACACCATCGCCACCTTTTTTTTTATTACAGTGGTACATTAGGACCGTCCCTCCAATGACCCTTAGTCATGCCAATGCTAACACTAAGTGATTTTGACATCTATTAGGGAAGTCAGTTTAGCGCGTGGGTGGGTGGATGTTTGGGCGTTTTGGTGGGTGTGTGAGTTTGTTTGTGTGGGTGTGTTTTGGGGGTTTTATTGGGTGGGTGGATGGGGGTTGGGTGGGTGGTTGTGTGTGGTGTGTGGGCTTTGGGTGGGTGGGTTGCTTTTGGATTTTAGTTGAGAGGGTGGGTGTCCTTGTGGGTGGGTGGGTGATGGGTGGTTTAATGGTGTTTTGGGGTGGGTAGGTGGATGGATGGATGGGTGGGTGGGTGGGTGGGTGGGTGGGTGGGTATTAGGTGGGTGGGTTGGTGGATGGATGGATGGGTGGTAGGGTGGGTGGGTGTGTAGGTGGATGGGTGGATGGATGGATGGATGGATGGATGGATGGATGGATGGATGGATGGATGGATGGATGGATGGATGGATGGATGGATGGATGGATGGATGGATGGATGGATGGATGGATGGATGGGTGGGTGAGTGGGTGGGTGAGTGGGTGGGTGCTTGGGTGGGTGGATGGATGGATGGATGGATGGATGGTAGGATGGATAGATAGATACAAATGTAGATAGATAGATAGATAGATAGATAGATAGATAGATAGATAGATAGATAGATAGATAGATATATAGATAGATAGATAGATAGATAGATAGATAGATAGATAGATAAGATAGATAAGATGGATAGATAGATAGATAGACGTACATGTATCAAACAACCGTAGTACATCCGTGCTATTCCGTATTAGACCGTTCTTATTCGTACTAACTCTTACTTATACCGTAGCAAACCGTTGATCATCCGCAGTGCACACGCCCTGTCACGTGTCGTTTGGTATTAAACCGTGTTATTTCCGTATTAAACCATGTCATTTCCGTATTAATGTCTAGGTCACACATTCACGGATCACATCGTCTGTTTCACTACAGATTAAATCTCATGAATGACCCCGGAAATGCTAATTTCCGTAGTCCGATACGGATGCACACAACGGTGTGCCTACGGGTTTGACGTACCTATGGTGAATAATGTAGGAATAGGCCACGAGGGATACGGATTGTTCCGGTACGACACGGTTTAATACGGAAATGACACGGTTTAATACGGAATGACACGGTTAAATACGAAACGACACCAGTCAGGGCCTGTGCACTGTAATATGTTCGGATTAATACGGTTTAAGTACGGACTAAAACGGACCAGCAGTAAATCAACAGCTTATTGCTCAAAGCGTGTTAACTTAAATATTCCCGCCTATATATGTAAGGACATTATCTGATGGAGAGAAACTTTTATAAGACTTATATATAGTCTTTCGTTTCAATCCTTTTTCTGTAACGTACAATTGTTTACATGCACATTTCTGAAATAAAATATGTTTTAACTAAAACGGACTCGTGCGTTCTGATACGGTTTAGTAAGGATGCATTACGGTTGTTTGATTCGAGGTCAAATTTTGAACACGTTCAAAAATTAACACGAATATACAAACACAAAAGTACTACGTATGACTACGGTTAAATACGGAAAGCTACGGACCAGTACAGATTGTCACGAATGATGCCAAATCGTATCCGTACCTAATTCAGCGTCAAATCCGTGAATGTGTGATCGTCAAAGTCCATTGTCACACCATTGTGTTCATCCGTATCGCACTACGGAAATTGGCATTTCCGGGGCCATCCGTGAGATTTAATCCGTATGGAACCGTCGAGGTGATCCGTGAATGTGTAACCGAAGCATCACCTATTTAACCCTTGCAATGCTGCGTTGTCAGAGCGGAATATATCGTCAGTGTTTAATTATAGAGGTCACTCAAAATGAGAGCCTTAAACTTTCTAGAGAATGTTCAATAAAAAACAGAGCAGACCTTAACCAAAGGGCTCCTCTGGGTTAACATTGTTTGCCAACGTCAGTGCGTGCTTGTTCAGAATACAACGAGTTAACAATACTACATAAACGTAATTACGAAATGTTAGCCACGAATAATATTTGTTTTATCATGCAACATCACCAAATACAGTCACTTCCTACTAGCATACTATTTTCCACGTCGACGCTGTATTTTGTGAGGTACGGTCCATGTGTACTGACCCCACTGTGATGCAAGTTTAATTCAGCCAATAGGATGAAAACAGAAGGAAGAAAAGGCATAATTTAACATAAACATCAAATTTAACACATTTGCTCACCGTTGTCTCAACTTTTCGTCCATATAAAAGGATTAAATCAAGTTTGTTTATGTTGTAAAAATCGACGACGTCACTGTACGCCAATATGATGTCACGTATATTGTACTGGCATGTATTTTTATTCAGGGGACAGAACCGCTTGAGCAAACTTTCTTTTTCTTCATTTTCTCCATTTTTCTGGGTGTTGCATGATAAAAGAATGACTACGCTAGTAGTTTGGAAGTTTAACTTTTAAGCTGTATTTTGGCTCGTCAGAAAAGTAGTTAAATGCTCGCCAAGGCTCGCATCTAACAACTTTTCCAACTCGCCAAAATACAGCTGAACTTCCAAACTACTAGCATAGTAATTCTTATTTATGTACATAAATTAATAAACTGTTAAGTAAAGTTAGAGCATGTAAGACAATTTTCGTTCTGTTATACCCTTGACATTCTTCAATCCTCTCTAATGTCATATATAGATAATTGACACGTTTGAGAAGTTCATCTATCAGTATATATTGATTACTGCTACAAGATGAAAAGAACACCACTAACAAAACGAACGGCCTGAATAGAACTGTTTATATGCACACCTCGCACAACAAGTTAATCACGTTCTGTATGAAGCAGATTGCAGTAAATTGTCTAGAATTTGATGTAAAGTCTGACAGGTGACAGGTGAGTACCCATAAATGATCCATGATGAGTGGTAACGTGTCGTAAATATGGTGTTCGACCGTGTGTAACAAAGATGCAAAATTGTACGTGGCATGCTGGCGTCGTTCTTAGATTCAGAAAGTATTCCAAACGAAAACTGGCCTACATGACTTGTAAACATGCATGCTCATCCGAGTACACCTGGGACATCAAATGGTAACAAATGTCTACAATAGTCATGCTAGTTCTAATCAGACTGTACTTATTTAGGACCTTATGCCTTATAATCGTTCATTTTCTTTTGTTTAGAGTATTTAAAAACGTATGGCGAAGTAGACGGACACATGTAAATATTTGGTTGTATTTGTTTTCAAATGGACATCAGTCGATGTGAAAATCAAATGCCATTTTCCAAAGTAATTGTATGCGTGTATATAATGCGATTTCAAACCCAAATGTTTAGTGTTAAGCATGTTGTCAATGCGCAGATAGCTGGCTACAAAGTTTCGAACATATTTGTCAATAATTACATCATACGGTATTTCCGGCCATGTCGTCTCTCACACATATATTTTGAGAGTACCACACATGAACAGTTTCGCTGCCACGTAATGTCGCGTCTGCAAAATGTGTCGTCTGCTACAAATTTAAACTTTCAACTGTCTACCTTTTTTTAGAAAGAATAACTACATTATCAAGCAGTTTGGATCTAGAGGTGACGCCGAATAACTCGGTGTGTCTTATCTGGATCCAAACGGTGTGCATAAGTAATGCCATGTTTGTCATTAGCAGCTCGAGGTTACTAGACATACTCGTACGTACGTATCCATTAGCAGCTCGAGGTTACTAGACATACTCGTACGTACGTATCCATTAGCGGCTCGAGGTTACTAGACATACTCGTACGTACGTATCCAATAGCAGCTCGAGGTTACTAGACATACGCGTACGTACGTATCCAATAGCAGCTCGAGGTTACTAGACATACTCGTACGTACGTATCCATTAGCAGCTCGAGGTTACTAGACATACTCGTACGTACGTATCCATTAGCAGCTCGAGGTTACTAGACATACTCGTACGTACTTATCCAATAGCAGCTCGAGGTTACTAGACATACTCGTACGTACGTATCCATTAGCAGCTCGAGGTTACTAGACATACTCGTACGTACGTATCCAATAGCAGCTCGAGGTTACTAGACATACTCGTACGTACGTATCCAATAGCAGCTCGAGGTTACTAGACATACTCGTACGTACGTATCCAATAGCAGCTCGAGGTTACTAGACATACTCGTACTAACGTATCCATTAGCAGTTCGCGGTTACTAGACATACTCGTACGTACGTATCCATCAGCAGCTCGAGGTTACTAGACCTACTCGTACGTACGTATGTTCTCTACAGCAGCTAGAGGTTAACATACCTACTCGTACGTACGTATGTTCTCTACAAGCTGTCAAATCAGATATTTGCACCAAACTAAAGAAGGAATATCAATAGTTACTTACTGTATTGCCGACGAATATCAATATTTACTTACTGTATTGCCGACGAGAAGGAATATCAACATTTACTTACTGTATTGCCGACGAGAAGGAATATCAATATTTACTTACTGTATTGCCGACGATTCAGACAACAGTAGATGTCTAGGTAAGATGCATATATCTTTACATGTACAATTAATAGTCCCTTTATTTCTCCACTAGACCCTACGTTGTGACCATTCTTTAGAACTGTCTCCAAGAGACTGTTCGAGACGATTCTAAAGAATGGTCACAACAATGGGTTAGGTGGAGAATTTACTATCTTAGTTTATGAATACGCATCTTTATTTGTTGATGTAGACAGCAGTGCAACAGAGAGTTGTACCTTTCTCATTTCTGTACCGAGTCCTTTCCCATAGATGCGTATCTATATGGGGACTACACGACATGCGTAGGCAGAGCCGCTTCAAATATGCCCAGTATTTGTCTGTTTTCAATAACATATGAAATACATAAGTTCAAATGGAAATAATGACAGTGGTTAACCCATTCTCTCATAGGCTATTATTTGTTCCAACCTCTTAGAATAAATTTACTGAAAAGGAGCGTTTATTACACAAAAGGAAATTTTTAGAATAGTGCAATTTTTAAACCATTGTGATAAATAGAATATTTGATCCTATGTAGCAAATGCTCTATTGATCACAATGATTTCACAAAGTCACTTTTACAGAGGCGTCAAAAGACATCAATATAAAAGAATAGCTTAAACATGATATTGGTATATATACAAGTATGACTGACATTACCTTTGTATTCAAAGTCACCCTGTTTATTTGTGAGCGTTTGGAGGATAATTGATTTATAGATAATACTTGGTAACTGATACAGCTCTGATATTCTCTAAGTTATTATCTGGTGTATGGTTTCTTAATTGGTAGTTAAAACTTGCTAGTGATCCCTCAAAGCTGTACGTTTTGATTATGCATTATTAAAGTTTGGAATGTTCTTTATTCAGAATCAAACATCATTATGAAACTAATTGCTTCCAGTTGCTCAAAACTGCTCACTCACTAACTTATGTTTTACAAAAGTTCAAATTGCAAAGAAATGCCATTACGTAACCTTTATCTGTTAACATAATATTCTCTTTAATATATTGTTACATATTATGTACAATATACAGTAAAATCTCTCTAAACCGGGCGTTAAATTTAGTATACATATCTGCCATTATGCAGTGTGAAAGTCATGCAGAAAGTTAAAAAAAAAAGAGCTTTCTGCATGACTTTCACCCTGCATTAAGCAGCCGCCTGCCTAAAACTATCTAAATTCTTCTCTTCTAGAATTCTAATTTAGAGGGATTTTGCTGTACTAGTCTGAATTAAAGGGGAATATCTGCCTCATTGCGTTAACACTAAACCTTACTCCTTTGATATAATACTGTCTGATCAAATTTGGAACTGATCCAATTTTAACTGTTTCCGATTCGATCAAGATTTTGAGAAATAGTTGAGCAAGTGTCAAACAGTTTGGATCCTGATGAGACGTGCAGTTACTCGGCGTTTCATCTGGATTCAAACTGGTCGACAGTAAGGGGAAAAGGATTGAAGACCCAATATTGCATGTGCATTTTAACCCATTATATTATAAACAAGCGAGGTTTTACGCAAGCGCAAACTGGCTGCGTAAAACATGTTTAAGCATGGTAGGAGATAAAACAGAGAGCAACATTATCATTTAGTATTTTTGATTATGCAAGGACATACATACAAAGTTCTTACCAAAGACTATCAACTGACTTCTGAAATATAAGCAACTTTTCCTCTAAGCAGGTATGAGTTTTGTTCCAGCTGCTTTTGCTTTGGTTTTAGCAATTATAACAACCTTTGCGAACAGTCTGTATCCAAATGAGACGCCGAGTAACTTGGCACCTAATCAGGGTCCAAATTGTTTTTCACTCTGACATTTACTTTTTAATAGATATGGAAGTAAAAAAATGCAACAGACAACAATATTTGCAGACATAAACCCCTTCAGTGTCATGTAGACGGGTCTGCAATATCATATGTAAAACATTATGGATCCAGATGACACGTCGAGGAATTCGACGTCTCCCAGGATCCAAACTGCTTGACACCCTGTTTATCGTTTTATAAAGACATTTAACAAACGTCCATTCTAAAACTTGAAGCAGACGAAACTATGTCTAGCAGACGACAATGCTTGCACTGAAAGGGTTTATTGCTCAGAGTGCAGACATAATGCTGGACAGTAAATGACCTGCAAATGACCTCCATAATATTAACACCACATCTTTGGCATTAGTGATGCTAAGTGAGCACAGTAAAAAATATTGCAGCTGCATTTTTTTTAATCTGGTGTGTAGTCTGCAGTAAATCATAACCATTTTGAATTTCCGTCAAAAATATGTGCCATCGCTGGGGAAAGATATACATGTATTACAATGCAGTAAATAAATGAAATAAAATTAAATAATAGTTGGAATGTTCTATCAAAAATTTAGATAAAAACTAATCTCGAAGTAAATCATGGGAACTTTCAACTCCCATCAAAGAAAGGTTGCGGCTTTCGCCGCAGCCAATAATGACTTTATGCAAAATTATTATATTTTTTTTGTATAATTTAATTTACAGTAAATTTTGGCCATGACAGAAGCTGTAGAATCAGACCTATACAATTCCATAAGCAAACGGAGCAGACCCTGGCTCTGTCAGGAGTCACCTTATCCGGGTCAACACCCTTTGCAAAGATGTAAACCCTTTCCAAAGTAAGCATTTATGCGTCAACAGACCCCTTAATGAATATTCATTAGCTTTTTATATAATGTAAATGTTCAAGGTAGGTTTTGGATTAGACATAAAGGTACGATCCGATCTATATATGTTCATAAGCAAACAGAGCAGACCCTAGTTAGACGGCTCCTACAGGAGCCGCCTGGTCTGGATCTGATCTGTTTGCAAAAGTGTGAAAAAACGTTTATATGACTGAAAGGACATTAAAAGGCGTATCGATGAAGTAAAGGGTTACATTAAAGGCGGCGCTCGCCTTGGTCAGTAAATAAGTTTTACTCGTACGATCGGAGCCAGTTTCTATTCCTCTTAATTGTATCTTTCATCTTGTGACGAGAATGCGACATTTCCATTACATTGAGAGTTCGTCAGTTGCTGTGGAGGAATTCAATCAACTTCAATTGATTTAACAAAATAATAGAGTAATCAAACGACCGCTACATGTGCAAACTTCGGCGTATACGCTTCGCTAGTGGTCGGTGTTACAGTCATGTCGTTCTGTCATATATACTATTTGGCTCTTGCTTTTTCAAGTTGTACAAATACATCGTTGACATTTAAATCTAACGCCTTTTCATGCCTTTGCTAACATAGTAGACAAGGTATGACGGATCCTGTAGGTTCTGCTTTGTTTGCTTATGAACACAATTTTAATATACTAGATACAATTCTACAGTTTCTGAAATGGCTCAAATACTGCTACAGGCGGGTGAGTGATTACCTTTGCAAGAAGTTTGGACCCAGATGAGACGCTGGCCAACTCTGTGTCTCATCAGGATCCAAATTGTTTGATGCTCTGGCCGTGATGTTGATATGCAAGATATGTCAACTGTGAGTGAGTGAGTGAGACAACTGTGACAAATGAAATCGATGACGTTTTCTACAAACAAAATATGACTATCAGAAACCTGTTGTCTGATATGTATACAATGCATTTAATGAATGAACAAGCGTTTGCAAACTGTTTGCGTTTATGGAAAGAAATGGAAGAAATCATGCCTTTAAGAAATGTACACAGTGATTGGTATACGTGAAAATGCACAGGGCTGAATGGTGTAAACTTTTTGATAAACTCTTTTTGTATAAAAAATATACAGTAAAGCATTTTTCTCCATGTACTCAAATGATTTATCTCACTGTATCAAAATGATTTGCCTCAATGTACTGGAATGATTTATCCCTGTAGCGATGATCCAATATGTAAATTAGTTTGTATGAAACTTGCCCGTATTATCAGATAAATCATTCCAATGACCTAAATGTGAATACAGTACTTCGATACTCAATACTGCCTTGTATATGCAGTACGTTACTATTTCTTTAATTTGGCCGACCTCGGCATTTCCCTCAAATTGTTCCATTCCACAAGTTTATCTAGATTAGAAGGTCCTATTTATGTTATGAGATTGTCGGCAGTGGTTGAATAATTCGATAAATGTCACTCAAGAAACGGCAAGAGAAGACTCCCAGCAACTATTCTACATGTATCTGTGAGTGTTGTTCATTGGTTTTATGTTAACAAATAATATTTAACCCTTTACCTGATAAACGGTAATTGATGCCTCTGTAGACCAAGATCCGACGGTTCCTATGAGAGGTTTGATCAGGGTCTACTCTGTTGTTTATGTACTGATGTAGACCTGATCCCACGGATTCTACCATGGTCTAAAGTCCTATGTTCATTTACCATTATACAGGCAGTGGTATATTTCCTGTACTAACCCATTACTCCATTAATATTCATGTGAGAAATAATGACATCATGAATATCAATTAGATTATATTTTGTAATTATAACACATGGGCACAGGAACATTTGGCCATTGCATAAACTATAGAAACATATCTTTATCACAGGTATATCATAAGCAAACACAGAAGAACCTGATCAGACGGCTCCTCTAGGAGCCGTTTGATCTGGTTCTACTCTGTTTTCAAAGGCATTGAAATGCGTATTTATGGAGTAAAGGGACAACTTTCATTGAAAAGTCTTCGAGTTGAATCTTTAATAACAGTTCACAACAGTTCCTGTATCAGTGCATCAACACGTGGTTCAATAGTTCCTGTATCAGTGCA
This sequence comes from Azorinus chamasolen, assembly GCA_963576725.1. Taxonomy (NCBI): domain Eukaryota; kingdom Metazoa; phylum Mollusca; class Bivalvia; order Cardiida; family Solecurtidae; genus Azorinus; species Azorinus chamasolen. Next base: position 8,461,346 of record OY755236.1, on the reverse strand, counting down.
TCAACAAGTGGTTCAATAGTTCCTGTATCAGTACATCAACACGTGGCTCAATAGTTCCTGTATCAGTGCATCAACACGTGGCTCAATAGTTCCTGTATCAGTACATCAACAAGTGGTTCAATAGTTCCTGTATCAGTGCATCAACACGTGGCTCAATAGTTCCTGTATCAGTACATCAACAAGTGGTTCAATAGTTCCTGTATCAGTGCATCGACAAGTGGTTCAATAGTTCCTGTATCAGTGCATCAACAAGTGGTTCAGTTCAGCGTATGGCTGCTATCATCTCCTAATTTCTGTTGGTCAGTAACATTAAATCGGTAGGTGGGAAGACTGGATAAACATGTGCAAATGAAACTTTTAAAGCGGGCGCACTATGGATGTACTTAACTTAGTGATTGCCCTACTTTTCCATCCAATCAACGAGCCGCATTTTTGAAAATTTTCAGACTCTAATCCTCATAAATTTTATAAAATCGACTCTAACTTTCGAAGACAAACCTTCCAGTGCGCATGCGCAACAAACTCCGCCCACTACTAGACAAATCGAACGAGTTGCTGTTATGACGTCATCGACACGTGAACGAGTATACACAAGTACACATGTTCACGTGTGTAAAACATGGAGAGGAAGCCTGTAATTGCAAACAACTGAGAGGCAGAATTATAGACCCAATAGAAAATGGACAAATAAATCACGAACATCCCACCTGTTGAAGCAGGATTATATTGAAAAAGGACTAATGTAAATAAGCAAATAAATCAGGAAATAAGAGCAAACCTGTATTTGAAACCGTAATCCGTTCAACAAAACATAAACAATCAAACCTGTAATCTTTTGTAATTATTCTTATTTCAATATTCCGATAATAATATAATGAATGTTTAATATTAATAAGCTTTATTTTTTTATATATGGGTTTTCGGTAGCAGTGGAGATTTAAATCTGTGTAAACCGAGTAGACCCTGATCAGACAGCATAGGATTCGTCTGATCTGGGTCTTCTCGGCTTACAAAGTGGTCAAAAGAGGTCACTTAATATAGGGTAAAGGGTTCACATAATTTAAATATCCATCGCAATTGTGCGTCCGTCTTTCACCAGAATTTTTTTTCACAGTTTTGGGGATAAATATTGTCAGTGCATCGTCTTCTTCGCAATGCTCTGTGGCACTTACAACCGTCTCTGTCTTTATGTTCTGACCGCTTGGACCAGAACGTGTCACAAGATTTTGCCTCCAGAAAATTGTGTAAAACTGTTTTACACATAGACGGGGGATATTTGATTACGTAACAAAACCAAATATGGCAATGTTTACAAGAAAAAGGCGCGAAATCAGTTCACTGTGTGGGATTTTCAAAACATAAACACGTGAGAATATTAACACAGACGACCTTTGTTTGATTGGCTGGTTTTCTGAGTATTTTGCATAAACGGATGTGGGTTTTAGATGTATCATAATCACGTGACTATATACAAGTTTATCATTGCTTAGTGGGCGTGGCTTATAAACTGAGCCTGTTGAAAAGTAGGGCAATCACTAAATCGGTTAGAGCTTATAAACTGCAGTCTTCGAAAATAAGACGGCCTAAAACGCTTCGCTTCGCTCGCGTTATCGGCCGTCTTATTTTCGAAGACTGCAGTTTATAAGCTCTAACCTATACTTGGATTCCCACCCGAATGGTATTTAACCTGTTACCTGTTGAATATTCATGTAAGAAATAATGACATCATGAATATGCTATTTTTTGTATTGGAATATGTACACATGAATGCTTGGTGGAGACTGCAGAGTTAGGTCTAATATGATTTTATAAGCAGACAAAGCAGACCCTGATAAGATGGCTCCTATAGGAACTAAGTCGTAGAAATGCGTATATATGGAGTAAAGGGTTAAATAAACACGGAGTTTGTAAATCGTTGGTTTCTTGCGATTGTATTTTCAAAAGACCACAACTATGTCAGTTTTCATACTGCGACGTCTTCTATGATACCTAATATCAAAACGCCATAGCGTCAAAACAAAGACAAGCTATATATTCTGCCTGCTGGGGTTTTAGAATAAAAAGAGAGGAAATCATTACCAGACATAATTCTATTCAGTAAAACCTCGCTGGTCCGACCGTCTAGTAGAGAAACACTTATAGCAAAACCTCGCTGGTCCGACCGTCTAGTAGAGAAACACTTATAGTAAAACCTCGCTGGTCCGACCGTCTAGTAGAGAAACACTTATAGTAAAACCTCGCTGGTCCGACCGTCTAGTAGAGAAACACTTATAGTAAAACCTCGCTGGTCCGACCGTCTAGTAGAGAAACACTTATAGTAAAACCTCGCTGGTTCGACCGTCTAGTAGAGAAGCACTTATAGTAAAACCTCGCTGGTCCGACTGTCTAGTAGAGAAACACTTATAGTAAAACCTCGCTGGTTCAACCGTCTAGTAGAGAAACACTTATAGTAAAACCTCGCTGGTCCGACCGTCTAGTAGAGAAACACTTATAGTAAAACCTCGCTGGTCCGACCGTCTAGTAGAGAAGCACTTATAGTAAAACCGCGCTGGTCCGACCGTTTAGTAGAGAAACACTTATAGTAAAACCTCGCTGGTTCGACCGTCTATTAGAGAAACACTTATAGTAAAACCTCGCTGGTTCGACCGTCTAGTAGAGAAACACTTATAGTAAAACCTCGCTGGTCCGACCGTCTAGTAGAGAAACAACACTTATAGTAAAACCTCGCTGGTCCGACCGTCTAGTAGAGAAACACTTATAGTAAAACCTCGCTGGTTCGACAGTCTAGTAGAGAAGCACTTATAGTAAAACCTCGCTGGTTCGACCGTCTAGTAGAGAAGCACTTATAGTAAAACCTCGCTGGTCCGACCGTCTAGTAGAGAAACACTTATAGTAAAACCTCGCTGGTCCGACCGTCTAGTAGAGAAGCACTTATAGTAAAACCGCGCTGGTCCGACCGTTTAGTAGAGAAACACTTATAGTAAAACCTCGCTGGTTCGACCGTCTATTAGAGAAACACTTATAGTAAAACCTCGCTGGTTCGACCGTCTAGTAGAGAAACACTTATAGTAAAACCTCGCTGGTCCGACCGTCTAGTAGAGAAACAACACTTATAGTAAAACCTCGCTGGTCCGACCGTCTAGTAGAGAAACACTTATAGTAAAACCTCGCTGGTTCGACAGTCTAGTAGAGAAGCACTTATAGTAAAACCTCGCTGGTTCGACCGTCTAGTAGAGAAGCACTTATAGTAAAACCTCGCTGGTCCGACCGTCTAGTAGAGAAACACTTATAGTAAAACCTCGCTGGTTCGACAGTCTAGTAGAGAAGCACTTATAGTAAAACCTCGCTGGTTCGACCGCCTAGTAGAGAAGCACTTATAGTAAAACCTCGCTGGTCCGACCGTCTAGTAGAGAAACACTTATAGTAAAACCTCGCTGGTTCGACCGTCTAGTAGAGAAGCACTTATAGTAAAACCTCGCTGGTCCGACCGTTTAGTAGATAAACACTTATAGTAAAACCTCGCTGGTCCGACCGTATAGTAGAGAAACACTTATAGTAAAACCTCGCTGGTCCGACCGTCTATTAGAGAAACACTTATAGTAAAACCTCGCTGGTCCGACCGTTTAGTAGAGAAACACTTATAGTAAAACCTCGCTGGTCCGACCGTATAGTAGAGAAACACTTATAGTAAAACCTCGCTGGTCCGACCGTCTATTAGAGAAACACTTATAGTAAAACCTCGCTGGTCCGACCGTCTAGTAGAGAAAACACTTATAGTAAAACCTCGCTGGTCCGACCGTATAGTAGAGAAACACTTATAGTAAAACCTCGCTGGTCCGACCGTCTAGTAGAGAAACACTTACAGTAAAACCTCGCTGGTCCGACCGTCTAGTAGAGAAGCACTTATAGTAAAACCTCGCTGGTCCGACCGTTTAGTAGAGAAACACTTATAGTAAAACCTCGCTGGTCCGACCGTCTAGTAGAGAAACACTTATAGTAAAACCTCGCTGGTTCGACCGTCTAGTAGAGAAGCACTTATAGTAAAACCTCGCTGGTCCGACCGTCTAGTAGAGAAACACTTATAGTAAAACCTCGCTGGTTCGACCGTCTAGTAGAGAAACACTTATAGTTAAACCTCGCTGGTTCGACCGTCTAGTAGAGAAGCACTTATAGTAAAACCTCGCTGGTCCGACCGTCTAGTAGAGAAACACTTATAGTAAAACCTCGCTGGTCCGACCGTATAGTAGAGAAACACTTATAGTAAAACCTCGCTGGTTCGACCGTCTAGTAGAGAAACACTTATAGTAAAACCTCGCTGGTTCGACCGTCTAGTAGAGAAACACTTATTGGACGGGTGGCTGCGTTAAGCTGCAGTTTGTCTTAAACACCGACACTAATTCTTATTGGAGGGTTTTGTTAATCGAGGCTTTACTGTAGATCTATCTATATGATGGTTCAACGTTCAATACTGACAAATAACAATCCCAGACCTGGCATCGCTCAGTGTGATCACGAGGCGATTGAGACATCCATGCCTCTGCAGAGCTTGTGTTAGAACTGTTACTGTAAACCTCCGACTTTAAATAAATATTACTTGACTTGAGGTAGAAACAGACCACTTGTAAACATACCGTTGTATGTCCGTGTCGAACAGATGTTTGAATAACTATTCAGAAAAACAACGAATTTCGTCCCTTTGTTGTATGCAAGAATTTGATACTTCAAGTTACTTACTATGAGTACTTCTAAGCAATCGGACGACGTTGGCCACCGTGCAGTTATTCAATACATTGGCATCAAGGAGGTTCATGGGGACAATGTAGGAACATTAGGGAGAGGATGCCGATATTATGAGGGACCTGGAGAAGTTTCTCAAGCAGTTTGTAACTTTTGATAAAACATGGGCTCCTCACTTTGACACTGACACAAAACAACAATCAACTCAGTGTAATCATCTTGGATTCCTACACTTCCAAGTCTGTAACAAATACTGGAAAGGTGATGGCCTTCGTTTTCTTGGATATAAAGGATGTGGACTACCTTGAAGGAGGTCATACTGTATATGGAAGCACTAGTGGTATCCTTCTGAGGCAGCTGCGTGAACAAGTCAAGGAGACAATGCGTGGAAAGCTGACAGCAGGTGCGCTTCTCCATCAGGACAGCGGCCAGTGATGCCATGGATGCCATTCAGAAATGTGATCGAGTTTCCACCATATTCATCTGATATGACACTCTGTGACTACTACATGTTCCCCGAGATGAAACAGGAACTCAGCCGCCGTCATTTCAACAGTCATGATGACGTCATAAAAGCTGCTGACTATTTTCATAAGGACCAAGACGCCACTTTCTACAGGGAATATATCCAAATACTTTAACACCGCTGGAGAGATTGTGTAAGCTTGGAAGATTACTATGTTGAAAACTAAATGAAAATATTTATATCAAACTGATTCTCCCTGGCCGCCTCTTGCTATGGACTTATAAATCACCATTTGTACATGTATGTATATTGTGTGCCCATACTCCGTATACTGTACGATTTGAGTAATTAAACGTTCTGTTCGATTCTGCTCTTTTTAACATTTGATCGAATATGCTACTAGAATATGTTCTGAAAATCATTGATAGTCTACCCTTATTGCCTTAATTGTTTTGACAGACAAACGTTGACAAAGAGTGTGGACTCAGACCAAACTGCTTTGATCAGGGAATACACTTTTGCTACAACATCAGTCTAATTTAATGTTATCAAAGTGACAAATGCCTTATTCAGTTTTGCAAACCCATAGAGCGGGGAGATCTGATATCCGAATATTTAGTGTAATTACTGTAGTTCTGTAATTTAAAAGATGACTATATTTCAGTTATTAACACTGTGACAATGTGACAGGTTTATGTATCAAGGCCCGGATTGTTAATTCCAGGCATAATCAGTAGTATGGGCGCCTCTTTGCTTGTAAACAAAAATGACGTAATCTTGCATAATCGCGGCTATTTTGTTTCTATATATAGTAACACGAGAGGAGCTCATTTGCATATAAGGAGATTGTAGTTTGTCACGGGTATTCGCGGATAACAGCCGGCCATGTATGACGTCACATTTAAATTGTGAAAGATCTGGAGCTACACGGTATACAGAGCTGACGTGTATACTTCGATCTGGTAAGTACTCACGGGCATTGAGGGTCAGGCCCTTTCCTTATCAGACCATGTATTAGAGACACACAAGTCTAATAAATAAATAAATATATAAATAAATAAATAAATAAATAAGGTACCTCTTTCTACCATGTATACTCTTCCACGTCCTCAGATCAAATGACTGAAATGACCAAAGTTGTTTTCCTTCAAGCGCATGCGTAGGTAGAGGGCGCTGTATGCGTAGCTATTTTTAGAATGATATCATAGTTATTTTTAGCTACAGTATTTCACCATCATTGCATCAGCCAAGCCTAACAATGGTCTTTACAAACCTCGAGGCTAATCCCTTTAAAGTCTCCATACAGTCTGGGGGATCTATTGATATAGGACCGGAAAGTCTAACAATGGTCTTTACAAACTTCGGGGCTAATCCCTTTAAAGTCTCCATACAGTCTGGGGATCTATTGATATAGGACCGGAAAGTCTAACAATGGTCTATTCAAACCTCGGGGCTAATCCCTTTAAAGTCTCCATACAGTCTAGCGTTCTATTGATATTGGACCGGAAGATCTAACAATGGTCTATTTAAACATAACGTTTATTCAAACATCAGGTACATCAAGTTTGATACCCTAAAATTCAAACAAAATGTAAAACTACATACCCCAAGTTTGATATTAACCATACGGGCAGTACTGATGATATACATATAAGGAATACAGTTGCGTGTTAAGTAATAACAGAAATTATTACAAATTGCACTTTTTCTAAAATCTATTGCAGCTTCGATCAGCTTCTACCCAATTGAAACGTAATAAAAGTGTCAATATAGACACGCTATTCACTCTTGACTTGAAGGTACATATTTATAAACCTTTACATGTAAAGTGCCGTCTGCTGTCATTGCTTTCTCAAAAATAAATAAGAAGTTGTGCTTAGCCTCGTTACAGTAGGGTTAACATTTTATCAACAAATCAAAATACTAATCATAACGCTACTAACTAGATCTATATAGACATGTTCAAGTTTGATACCCTAAAATTCAAACAAAATGTAAAACTACATACCTCAAGTTTGATATTAACCATACGGGCAATACTGAAGATATACATATAAGGAATACTGTTGCGTGTTAAGTAATAACAGAAATTATTACAAATTGCACTGGTCCTAAAATCTATTGCAGCTTCGATCAGCTTCTACTCTATTGAAACGTGATAAAAATGTCAATATAGACACGCTATTCACTCTTGACTTGAAGGTACATATTTATAAACCTTTACATACACAGTAAATTGCCGTCTGCTGTCATTGCTTTCTCAAAAAAAATAAGACTGTGTTTTGCCTCGTTACAGTAGGGTTAACATTTTATCAACAAATCAAGATACTAATCATAACGCTACTAACTAGATCAATATAGACATGTTTACACTCATCTTAAGCGGAAACAGTTTAGATCTAGATCAGATACTGTGAGATAATTTAGGTATGGGTAGTTAGTTAAAATCACATTCATATAAAAGATCCATTTTAGGGACCACTGCGGTTATATGTCAATATGGGGTGACTTGGATTAGACTTAACACCTATTCTATAGAGGCACCGGTCAATGTTTACGTAACTACTGTAATAGCCATGGTAACGGATTAAAATGAAATCAAATTTGCAAACTTTACACAGAGTTTATAGCGAAGTGAAATACATGACTGTAATATGTTTCGCTACAAATATGGTAAAAAGATAGATATGTGTATAATAGAAAAAGGAGTTTGAAAACTTTATATTTATTACCTTAAAAAACAAATATTTACAAGTAAATATAAACAATTAAATCCATTTCACCCCTGTTTTAGATCAATACTTTTTCGCTAAAGTTCTTTCAAGACCATATTTGCCTAAAAATCATCAAAACCTTTCAATTAAGTATAGGGTTCTCAAAATAAATGTTTATGATTCGATAGTTATTATCATTTATTGGTTTTTAAACTTTAAATTTTAATCTCCTCAAACTATATAAAACTATACACCATTGTAAAGATCTCGTCGCGCAGATCAAGAAAATGTATACATATAAGGTCCTATCTCTTACCGTTACCGAGTTATAGCCTTTTCAAAATAATTCTATGACGTCATTTAGCTCATGAATATGCACGATTCAACTCTAAATTTTAAAACCGCCATAACACCTTTAGTTTTCGACCGATTTTGATGATGTTGGTGTCAATTCAGCCTAAAATTGTCTCAAGAATTCATTAGTAAAGTCAATTTAAGGCTGTCTTATAACATGAACAAAGTTTAATTTTTCACATACATTTTATTATGTATTTTTGTTTTTGTTTTGTTATTTTATTTTAATTAAAAGCGTTGCACATGGACATATCATTTGTATATCACCAGAAAGAATGTTTGATACTGAATCCATAAAACATATAGGTTGATGTGCTTATCTCTATTAGTCTCCGACATACACACGTTTTAGATCAATTCAAAACTTAAACAAACAAACTGAAATTTAAAAATTTAAGAAAATTTAAAAAGCCAAATCTCCTTTATGTATTGACCGAATAGTGTCATGTTTGGTATCGTTGGAAAGAATTTTACCAGATCTACCTGTTTAACACACTGTAAAGAAAAGTAGTATTGAACTTTTAAAGGTTTGTATCTCCATTAGTCTAAGTACAATTTGGATACTAGTATCTTGGCAGCATTGAAAAAGTCACACATACATAATCAAAACATCTAACTTGAACGCCTGTTCAAACATGAATTACAGGCATTACGTAAATGTCTAAACATAGATATGACTTCATACTTCTAAAAATATCGACCAATCAAAAGACAGAACGGTGACGTTTTACAGTATCTTGGCAGCATTGAAAAAGTCACACATACATAATCAAAACATCTAACTTGAACGCCTGTTCAAACATGAATTACAGGCATTACGTAAATGTCTAAACATAGATATGACTTCATACTTCTAAAAATATCGACCAATCAAAAGACAGAACGGTGACGTGCTGTCTAAAAATAGTAACATATCTCAGAACGAGGTTCTAGGTAAAGATATAAGAAGATGTCCAAAATCACCCTTCCTTATGCTGACTTCAGAATTCACACAGGCAATATGTGTACTTTCAGAGGTAACCTGGGAAACAACAGATACGTAGAAGTGACAGAGTGGCAAGGAGAGCAGAGAATCGATCTGCGAGAATGGAACGAAAACAAACCCTCAAAAAAGGGTATCAGCTTAAGTCTGATGCGCTGGAAGAATTGGGTAAACTACATAGAGCAGGTCGATCAGGCATTAAACAACAGGGAAGCTTACAGCAGTCACTTGGGAGGAAACGTATATTGTACAATTACCGAAGACAGTGGATGTGTTGACATCAGACAATATTGGAAACCTGAAGACAACCTGGTACCCACGAAAAAGGGACTGTGTTTTAAGACCCTCAGAATACATCAAACTGAAAGAGTACATACCGGTGATCGGACAGACAGGGTATTTAGACGGAGTGGTACCCTGTTACATGCAAAGTGACCATATGAATCAGGTTGGAATGTTGAAGTGTTTAGAATGTAATCCCAATGATTACATGAACTGGTAAACAACTAATCAACCAATAGGAGACTGTTACTATAAATAATTAACCAACACCCAAACCCTGCGGATCTAGTAGACAGTCAAATTTACTTTAACTGAATATATCTATGTATCTATATAAATATGTATCTATATAAGTATGAATCTATGTAAACTGTAAATTATGATGATGATGTTTTACTGTAAATAAACATGAAACTTATATTTGATTTGTGATTTGTCCTATTGCCTGAGACACAGTTTATGACACGCTTAGTTTCGCTTTGACCTTTAACTTTCGTTACAGAAATTAAAAGACAAGCTACTTACGCCCCAAACCACGAGAAGGTTGTGTCATACTTGGAGCACCACCCCCACCCACCCTTTTTTATGTACACTATTTACAGCTATGTACACTGATTTAGTTCTCCGTTAAATCCAACAGGTCATCATCATCTATTATCCTAGTCACAACAGCTTCATTATAGTTCAGGTTTACGTCATCAAAATCAGTCAAAATATCATACATAGACCTTCCACTACATCGTTGTTGAAGATAATAGTAGCAAAACTGCCCACATGTCTTAGTCCCCGCTTGTTGATAACGTTTTCTATTGCTTATATAATGACCTCCCCCTGTCTTCAAATATCTTTCTAAACGCCAACTGTAGTATCCAGGTTCATGCCCTAACGGATCAAAGAATTCAACCGGTCCCACTTTAGGAAAGTACAGGGTCAGCCAGTGCTTCCCGGGTTTGTTTCTTGGTTGACTGTTGACGATGTAAAATTTAGGTCTTTGCATGATGACTTTAGGTAGTTCATCCAAGGCACATACGCCTCCTATATACTGTCCAGTTGTAGGGTCATTGTTCAAGGTCTGGTATAACTCTATTTTGTTCATCCTCCCTTTAGATTTTCTAGTGATTCAAAATAGTGAGCTAATATATCCACTGCTTCTCTCACTTCACACCTTAGGCGATACAATGTCCACTTCCACAATAAATCGTCAGTAAGAGCAATACACGTCAAGACTATTCCCAACATAATGACACGATGTATGTTGGTCCTTCTTACTTATAAACAAAGGGGGCGTGTCTCCTCAGCTCTATACCAATCACAGTTCAGTTTTGAAACTCGGTGTCATCTATTCAAATTTACAGCTGTCTGTAAGTTTAACGTATAAACACGGTTCTTGATTGGTTGATACTGAGCACTTCCGGGAAGGATGCATAAACCATCAAAGTTACACTCTCTGGTAAAGCTTTCCCAAATTTAAGTTCTAAACGACAGTGTCCTCGCCGTTTCGTGTTGAACGAATAATAGGGGTCAATGTCCAATACATACAAACAATATCCCCTCTTATAGTCATCATGGGTAATGTTGACATCTTCTCTAAAGTGGGTCAATGTTCTGTAACAATCCGTATATTGATCCGCCTCAAAGTTAGGTTGAAGAGGATGAGAGGGATATGAATGACCATCGACGTAAAAACCTACTGAGCTGCAATTATAATGCTGAAAATTGAAAGGGTTCTTCTTGTAACTACCACTAAAAGCTTCGCTAGATATCAATCCAACGATGAGTTTACTGGGCACTGAGCCTTGAAACAAATCGTCTACGCTATAACTGTATTCCAGTAGCCCGGAAGCCAATGCAACAGTTTTAATGTCAGTACGGAGGTAGGGGTAAGTCGCAGGACTGTCTCTAATCATTTTCTGATGCATCAAGAGTACGTTATTCTCTACACGTTGAACGCATAATTTAAAAACTGCATCCATGATCTGTACTTTTGCTGTAGGAACAAGAGAATCTGACATGAGCCGAAATGCGTTTTGACTTTGGTAGAATTTAATGCCAAGGTGCACGCCGTTGATCAAGAGTTTGGGTTGCTACAACACGTCCAAGAGTATAGGTCCTTCCAAATCTATAATTTTACCGCCTTGTGTGCGTGAATACCGTGAAAACAGTCCATTGTTACTTCCAGTTTTAGCATCCGATGTATCAATATCACCTACATCTTTATAGAAGAGTTGACTAGTCAGTATATGGTCTTGGAGTTCTGTGTTGGTCTTGAGGATTGTATCAATGTATGCTTTGTAAGGGTAGTTAATCCCCCAATGATTCAGGGGAGTGTGTTGAAAGGACACATCAATTTGACTAAAGAGAGCATGTAACGGTACATTGACCAGCCCTACTACCAGAGTATCTTCTATGGGTGTGTTGTCTGCATTCACTAGTCTCAGTTTAATATTCAGGACGCTTCGTCTTAAGTCTATATAGGCCGACGATTGACCTGGTATGTTAAATTCCAATGCTGCAGAGTCTGTAATCTGACTGACTGGTCTGTATTCTATCCACTCTCTCGAGTGTAAAGAAGTATTTTCCTTTAAGGATTCAAACAAGTTTAAACTTGATTCCATGGTTTATCGATAGTTCAACTTTCTCACGCGCTTGGGTAACCTCCTATCCCTCTTCTTACGTTGTTGGTCTCTCTCCTTCTTACGTTGTCTTTTCACTTCGTCTTCCGCTATTTCTATAGCCTGGGCCACGGGAGTTACCTTTTTTACTTCAGGGGTTCGCTTTTCCATTTGTCTAAGTTTATCCTCTGCTTCTTTCAATTTCTCTTGGGTTTCACTCAGTTGGTTAGCCATGCTATAATAACCCGTCTCTGCCTTTTGTTCTAGTCTCGCCTTGTATTCCTGATATAATTGTTCAGCTTTGTTAGGGTCAGGTATATAAGGGACCCATTTCATTTGTTTGTAATCGTAGACTTCTATGGAACCCATGTTTGCTTAAGATGAAGCACGCAATGTAGGTCATTTGTGTTAAATACCACGGGCTTCAACTCTTCGTCTAATATATAGAGTCTCACTGTATGCAGCTGAGTCGCTTTCACCGGTATATACACGGGTTGAGAAAAGAGCTCAGTCTTTAACTTCTTGTATCTAGTGTTCACTTCTATATTTTTCAAGACCGGAAGTAATGTTTCATTCACATACGACTCTTCCACGAAATCACAACACAAGTAGAGTCGGGTTCTTCTAGGGGTGAACTCACAATCAAGACTCACGTCGATTAAGGCGCAAGACCAATGACCTTCTAAAGTGTAGGGTTTAGGGAGTTGGATCCAAAATTCAGAAGGCGAGTTGTTTTGATAAAGTGCGAGAGAATCTCGACTACTAAGAAACAAGTATATGTCCTTCATTCTTACGTCTTCTTATGTCTGCGTAGTTCTTACGTCAGTTCATCTCACTACTCATGTCGTGTCGGCCATGGCCCCAACCCTTCCAGGTGAAAACACAGTCTTTTCGGATACTCGATGAACTGTCACATATAAAATATAGGAGCTTCTCTATCACGATCTGTCTTTACTCATCCGGCGTTGTCCTCATTTCATCTAAAATAACTTGAATGAGATATGGGACTCTCACAAGTACGGGGATTACCGAGTGTTGACGTCTAAGTAAAGCCTTCTTTCGTCTAAATGACACATTATGAGAAGCTAATGTTCTTAAGAGTGTCCTCTTTCGTTCAAATAGTTGAGCGTCTCTTCTCATAGGAGAGACGACACCATTCAACACTCTGACAGCAATCTCACTCAGAGTCTCTAGCTGTCCGGGGGTGATATTCATAAGCGTCGTTTTACGGTCCGTGATAGACGCCTCTTTCAGGTGCAATAAAAAGTGAATACGGAGATAAACTTTCGAATGTTCCATGTTGTCATGTACCCCTCATACATACATACATACAAGTCCATTCTTACGTATTTCTGGTGTAAAGCTCCATCTCGATCAAAGTTGGGTTTACAATATGATCTATTTCAGATACCGTCTTGATGCCCATGATGATGACTTTACCATTCCAAAAACAACTGAATGTTATGCCTTCTTGTTTAAAAGTTACGGTAGGAAACAGTTCAGATTCATAGACAAGTTGTTTTTCTTGAATCAGACTTTTCAAATCCAATGGAGCGCTCCGGGTGTGAAAAGCGGATACCGTCATCACCTTGACCTCTGTTAATATCACGGGTATACCCATTGTTTGTAGAATTCTTGCATAGCGTCTTAAACGCTTTAGACCTTCCGGTAGACTCTTGGCCTTTCCGTTACAATGGATTTTACCATTGGAAAAGACTAAACAGTTACCACCAATTCTCCTATGTTGCCATATGAGACCAGGAAACCGTGCAGGGTCATATCTAACATTTGAAAGTTGATAACAAATATCTCTTAAATTTATGAGACATCTTAAATTAGCGCTACACACCACATTGGTTAAGTACATGATGTGAACCCTATGATGTCTAATGTTAGTATGATTATAGACGGAGTAATGATGTGTCTTTTGTACAGATAGAGGCATGTGACTCATGAGTAATGTTTGAGATCCTTTTCTGAGATCCACGAGTCATATTTTGGGGGCCAATGCAACCAGCGGACCAGTACTTCCTTTTGTTTGTTCAGTGTGCGCCTTTTCAATACTGATTCCACTCGATACCCTGAGCTGTCATCTACATTCACAGCCTGAAGTTCTGCCTCATAAAAGCTTCCTTCAATGTTTTCGCCAGACCAATCTTTGAGTTTGTACACGGGCATCCCTTCTCTTTTAAATCTCTTGTGAATCTTAAACAATTCACCCGTCCATTTCTGCGAATATTCTCTATCAAACACGGTTCTAATATGAGAGATTCGCACCGATTGTCCTTCTTTAAATGTGTAGGATCGTGTTAGTTGAGATTTGGTGGATTTGGTTCTAATCAAGTACTGTTGTAACCGACTTTCTCCTTCTTGATCTTTGGTAATAGAAACTGGAGTTCTGCCCAAGCTTCGATGAGGGGTTTGATTGTAGCTATGGACTGTTTCCTGCAGGATGTCTATATAACGTTTGGTATTGTGTTTCAACAAGTATCGAAATAGCTTATGTTTCAAGGTGGAAATTACCCTTTCACAATAATTGGCTTTGGTTTCTGTATTTAGGGCATACAGATGGTGAATGTGTTGTTCTTGGAGATACTTATTTACCTCTTTTGAGCGAAACTCCATACCGCTGTCTGTTCTCACTGTCTTGGGCTTTCTTTGCCCTGTCAAGATGCGTTGTAAGGCCACCAACACATCTCTTCCTCGTTTACTTGGAACAGGTTTACACCATACATATCTTGAAAAAACGTCTATGGCTACTAATACATATTTATAACTGTCATTGTGTTTGCTTAGGTTAACCATATCCATTAAATCCATGTCCCACATACTGTCTAATCCCTCCACAATCACTCTAGATCTAGGAAACTTTCTTCTGGCCTTCCTTGTCAGAGAATAAGCCTCCTGATCTTGAAGCCATTGTTTGATTTTGCGCCTTCCAATCTTGAATTTTCCTTCTTTCACTACTATCTTATACAGTTTGTCCGGTCCTGCATAACTGGCCGGGTGCTTAGTATCGAAATAAATGGAGGCTAGATACTGCTTCCAGTCTGTCATTGTACTTATTGTGTTGCAGTGTTTATGATTCTTACGTCACTAAAATGAAATCCAATCAAAGGTCATTTTCGTTTCCTTGTGCTTTGGTGCCTGTAATTTCTTTTTCTTTAGTGTAGGTTTGTCTTCATCTAGCAGTCGCTTACCAGGGGGCGGTTGTAATGTCATAGAACCCTCATGATTTTCCTTTTTCACAGAGGATGCCTTGGACTGTTCTGTCAGTCTTTGGTATTTGTCATAAGACACCAATACAAACTTTTTCATGTTACTGTAAAGTGGACTCTAAATACTTCACAGCAACCTTGACAAACACATGCAATGTTCTTTGTTTATTCCGAACCAATATCTGCTTGTGTTTATATCCTAATTTTTTATCACCTAAGAGATGGATGAGGCGTCTGTTCCTTTTTAGTTGCGTTTGTTCCAGAGGTGACAATGTCACTTTACCTCGGATGATATTATGCGCAATTTCACTCAAGGCTCTCAACTGAGGCTGGGTCACCGTATCTAACAACGCTTTCCTCTGAGTGGGGTTGGTCTGTACAAACAATTGAAGAAAATGACGCTGTTGTCTCATCAAGTCAGCCATGTTGACAGTTCTTCTTACGCTCATTTGTCTTCTTACGTGAGTCGGTAAACAATAGGATCTTCTCCAGGAAAGACTCTTGTTCTTAGACGATACTGATCTTCCGCATGAGGGCACATATCTACGATAAAATACCCATGTGTTAAACCGTCTTGGTACGCTTTAAGGAAGCCTTTGACTTTACCAGGAAAGAGCTGTCGCCCTAATATGCCAACCTGTGATACATCTCTTACATTTTTCATCAGTACCATGTACCATGTATTGAGGGCGATTGTTCGAGCATGTTTGCCTTGTGGAAATAGATTTTGAGTAATTAAAATCACACTGACACAACGATGGTGTGTGCCTTGAGTAAATAACAGTTCCATCTCTTTGTTATGAATCACCTCGTGCATTAGGTCATCGATGATGATTAGTTTATATGACGTCGATCTTTGGTGTACTTGTCCAACTCTTCTGTTGTAGGGAGACCCTGTCTAGCTGTAAAATTGGAAATCTCTCGCTCCATCTGTTTGATCAAGGGCTGATCTATCCCGTAGCAATACATGGTATGTATTGGGGGATCTCGACTATACATATGTTTAACATATTTCAAAAAACGATACAGCCACATGGTTTTGCCGCTACCTGTTTGACCACTGATACATATACTCGAACATGGCTCAAAAGGAAGTGATGTCATTACTTTTAAGTTTAGGACTAGGTAGAGCGTACCCTATGCAACTACTAAGTAAACTGATCCACAGTTCTGATGACCGTTCTGTATAGACAAGTTGATGACTGAAGTGATAATAATGATATAGACAATAATCATTTGACAAAAATAGACAATTTCTGTTTTAGGAACGTGTGCTCCTAGTAAATGCCATTTGTCTGAATGATTATCGTCGTCTTGCCTCTTTAAAAAGGTTTCCCTTTCAGGCGTATTGTTCTCTATATCCATCGTATTCTTACGCTGTTTAGGGCACTGGGACAAACTACAAGAGACATTTTCTTCTTACGTTCTTTTTATTTACATTTTAGCCTAATGGTATATTTCATACGTCATTTGTTATCATAGTAAGTTTGACATTCATAAACTTTACATACAGCAACAACTTTTACATAATCAACTTGTACATAGATAACAGCAACTTTTAATAATTGCAAACATGGCACGTTATACAATAAGGACATTTTTTTTTCATTCTTTCAGGACTAGTTTTTCATTCAGTAACAACGAGTTTTCCATTCAGTAACAACAAGTTTTTCATCCAGTAAGGTCGAGTTTTTCGACCAGTAAGGTCTAGTTTTTTGACCAGTAACAACGAAAAATTGAGTCATAACCCTATACAAAATCAATGTAAATGTACAAAAACTGATCCAGTAAGGACAAGTTTTTCATCCAGTAACAACGAGTTTTTCATCCAGTAAGGTCTAGTTTTTCGACCAGTAAGGTCTAGTTTATTTACCAGTAACAACGAAAAATTGAGTCATAACCCTATACAAAATCAATGTAAATGTACAAAAACTGATCCAGTAAGGACGAGTTTTTCATCCAGTAACAACTAGTTTTTCATCCAGTAAGGTCGAGTTTTTCGACCAGTAAGGTCGAGTGTTTTGACCAGTAACAACGAAAAATTGAGTCATAACCCTATACAAAATCAATGTAAATGTACAAAAACTGATCCAGTAAGGACGAGTTTTTCATCCAGTAACAACGAGTTTTTCATCCAGTAAGGTCGAGTTTTTCGACCAGTAAGGTCTAGTTTTTTGACCAGTAACAACGAAAAATTGAGTCATAACCCTATACAAAATCAATGTAAATGTACAAAAACTGATCCAGTAAGGACGAGTTTTTCATCCAGTAAGGTCGAGTTTTTCATCCAGTAAGGTCGAGTTTTTCGACCAGTAAGGTCTAGTTTTTCGACCAGTAACACATATTGCATCAATACACAGTAATATATCCATCTATTTTTATTTACATTTATATTGCAAGCATCACCAGTATGTACATACATGTATTAGTAACCATAAGGTTCTGTATCATAACTGTCAACCCGTCGACGTTTAGTATACACCATTTGGTATGATTTCTGCTCTTCCCTGTTATACAAAGTTCTTTTCCTTTTGTCTCTACATATTTTACTTGGGTTGGTAATTGTAATGTTTGGTCTACTCTTGGGGTCTGTCACGATTTGTTTGACGCTGTCAAAATTAATGAGTTGACTATTTTTGTAGTTCAGAGTGAATCCCCGAACTTTACATGTTTCTTTGTTCTTGTTGATACGCGTAATTCTTGGGACCCCCAGACACAAACTCTATTATGTGCTCCCCATTCCCCAATTCGTCAGTCAATTCACCCAAGTAATCCCCTAAAGGTGGATCCACCTCTCCGGGTCTACTCACGTAAATGACGCTGTCTGTGTCATAATCCAACACTCTTCTGTCTAATTGCTCGAGCACACTGTACAATTTGAATCTGGCCCAACATGTGGTAAAGGTCGCCAAGTAAATATTTGTTTTGTTGTCTTCGGGTTGACAGTCTTGTTTGTATATCCATTCAATCTGTATCATGTTATTGTTCAAAATGTGAAAATTGAGAGGTTGTTTGACTGGGTCAGAGAACAATTGAAAAAATAGGTTGACCTGACTCTCATGAAATATGTCAGTCTGTTTCAGGTTGAGTCTCTGACCAAATTTACCCCAAAAACTATTGAGGCACAATTTCGCCAAAGCTCTCAAACCTGGGTTCTTCACAATGTTCTCTCGATCCAGTGAAACTCCCTCTTTCTGTGCGTATTCTTGTATATACTGAGCCATGTCATGTTTAGTTTTGATCCAGTCTGGGGGACCGCTCGCCTCTTGTTTAAATTTCAAAAAGGTGTTGATATATTGGGCGAACAACCCCCCTTCGCGTGTGTTTGTGTCATATTGTGTGGTTTCCTCCCAGTGGTATACTTCGTATATGTGTTTGATTTGATACCCTAGTCTGAGAGCTTTGTGTATCTCTGGGGTGCACCACGTACCCGTCAATACTCTCCCTTCATCCGAACAAGAACAAATTTCTGTATTCTCGGTATCCGTGCAGGTGCGACATAGAGGAAATTTTAGTTTGCCATTGGACCTATAGGGGGAGAACAGGATGATAGAGCCCGCGTGGGGGTAAAATTTTGACTTTGGCAATACCAAAATAATCCTTCATGTCTCCAAAATCTTTCGTGAAGATAGTGGGATGACCTACGGGGTACAGACAATACTTGTTTACCCAAGGATACAAGCTGGTGAAATCCACGTACTTGATCTGTTCTTGTTCTTCAGTTTTGTAATAGAGCTGACTTGCATTGGTACGACCGCCGAAAAAACTCTCTCTAGGGTTCAATCTATCCGATATGTCTAAAGTTTGTATGAAGGTTTTGAGATCTGAATTGTCATTGATTGCTTTTTTGAAGTCGTGGTCCCAAATACACACGTATGTCATGCCTAAACTTTCCAAATGTGCCTTCTTCTTCAATGTTAAAGCATACAATTCCGCCAAAGATTGATTAGTGAGGGGATGACACGTCTCTTCCCGATTGTCTGAGAAACACACAGGGCATCCGTGAAACACGCAACCGTGATACTCGTATGCCGTGTGCGTTTCTGCACAGTAACCATCTAATTTGTATCGTGTACCTGGGATCGTTTTCTCTCCCTCATTCAGGGCGTGTTGAATGTGTACCTGATCGAGACGTGCTCTCCACTCTAACCACTGAATTGACACTTTACTATATTGATCTGTGTACCCACTAGGAGGAAGTTTTGCAATAAGTGTTTTTACAAATTCCCGTGTCGTCACTGCTTCTGCTAACCGATCTTCATTCACCCATGCATCTTTCACACACACATACAAAGTACCGTCTCTCATTCTAGCCGGGATCCATTGGTCTCTGTCATTTAATTTCACTTTCCATTCTTCTTCCATAAACTTGGTCCTAAATACATTCATGCATACAGAGGCAATGGTGACAGAGTCAAATGGATCCACAGCCCCCAACCACTTCTTTTCTACCTTCCCGTGCTTATTCACCACCTTCCTCTCTTCTCCCGTCGCACTCATCAGCAATTCTCTAAACTTCATACACGCCTGTCTCAAGATATCTACATCGCTTCTACAATACTCTTCCATTTCCTTTCTAAAATCAAACACTTCATTCTTTCTCTCACTCAACCACGCTAACAACTCATTCCTCTCTTTCTCACTCATAAAAGCATGTCCGTAAAAATGAGGGTCAGGGTAGGGTCCAACATAATTTTGATGCTCTTTGATATTAAAATAATGTGGGAACCAGCCCTTCTTCAACTCTTCTAATCCGAAAGCCTTGGGTAATTGTGACAATTTCATAGGTAAAACATTTAGACTGTCAATCACCTTGATGTGCAAATCTCGTTCGACTGCCATGTACATAATTTTAGACCCGTTGTAAAGAATTTTGTCGGGGCGTAAAGACTGATCAATCAAGTATTCTAATAAAAAGTAGCCATCGTACCCTTTCATATTATGCGCCACCACCTTAAAGTGAGTGTGCTGTTCTGAAAAGAGCCATTGGCCAAACTGTTCCGCAGTCTTCTGCCCTTGAAATATGACCTCTCTGAACCCGCATTTTCCGGCACAAGGCCCTTCATCTTGGTCTGCGGGTATCAGAGTGTTGTCACATTCTTCACACCGAGTCCCACATCCTTTACATATTGAGTCTGGTGTACATGCCTTATTAATGCACTTCGGGCAAACGGTCTGAGCTACCACATAGTTTGGACGATGTGTCGCTTTTCCGCACCACGAAGTGTTACAATTTTGACATTTTGAACAAGATGTACATACCTGTGATTTTTGACACTCTTTACAATTCAGTTTGGGTTTATATCCTTCCTCACACACTGCCTTCTCATCCTGACTGCATTCAAAATCGAAAAAAATAAATTTAGGTTTAAAATTCTCCTTACATTCTTTCGCCCTCAAATAACACAAGTGATCATCCATGACATATTTTACGCAGGTTTTACAAAAATATTCTCCGCACTTGTGTTCCTCTTTCTTCCGTCTGTCCGTCCTTACGACTGCATAACACGTGGGGCACTTCCACCACTTTTCGCACTGTGAGGGTCCGCTAGGTTGACCCTTATTCTTTCCTTTCTTGTGTAGGGGTGTCTTTTTATGGGAGTCGAAACAATCCTGGGATCTACAGGTCATGTTACAGTCATTGCACTTGATTATTTTGTCTGTCTGGGGGCAATTATCGCTCTTGCACACGATACATTTCTCTTCGCACTGGTGTCTCTCTCTGTGATCATAATGTTTCAGGCAAGTCTCGCAAAAGTATCTGGCACTGAAGAAGCCCGTAATGCTAGTGATCGCGTGAAAGTGGTTATCGTCCACCAAGTACAAGTAAATGCATGGACGCTGGTCTGAACTTGGACTCGTGATGAACTTGTTACCCAGTCTTGAACTGACCACCATCACCCTCACCCCTAGCAGTACTTCAAATGCTTCTACATCGCTGAGACTCGCAGCTCGGTCTAAGGGGACGCCCGCCATCTGTCCCTGTTGTTTAAGACTTTTGTTGACTATGTCATTATAGTAGGTCAAAGGTACTTTTCGGTGTTCCAGGACAAGCTGAAGATTACTTTTGCCCTGTCTGTTCTTTGACACTTGACTCCACTCTTCCTGTGTACATCTATGTAACTTTGCCCAACTCACGCCAATCGCTCTAGCCATACATAGGTTGTCGTCATTGTGTATGGTGACTATGGATTTTTTCAAGTCTAATGAATTCTTAGGTCCACTAATTCGTGTAATGCGTCGTCGACTGCCCCCTTTATGTAGGTCGATGGTGCCAATAGTAATACTGAAACTCTCGTTAATGGGAAGCTCTTGGTTACTATTAAGCACCTTCTCAAGGGTTTCCATGACTTTATTTCCATTCAATGTGTCCCAGGCCTGTAGAGGAACAACAATTGGGTCATGTAATCCTTCGTGATGAATCACGACACGACCCAAATCGTTTCCTTCTAAATCGCCCGGGCTTGGTTCATCACATCCTGAAACATATCGTGGAGACCTTCCCTTACATCTCTAAGTTGCTGGCCGTGGTATCCTTCGTCCACTTTCACTTGATAAGTCCGGTCCACGGCCGCATTTTTCGCATAGGTCCTCTCTGACTTTTTTCTCATTGTATAAATCAGTCGATGTGAGCGTCCAGGTTGGGGTTCTCTGGACCTGCCTGGTTGAGTTTGGCTGGAGGTGCCCGGCTGAGACTCATCCCCACCACCTATTTGTTGTACCTGAGGATACCATTCACCATCTTCTTCACACGCCAGTGTCAGGGCATCCATTTCCTCATCAAACAAAAGAGCTTTAACAGCCCCTTCAATATATTCTTGTTGCCTGACATAATTCAGGGCCAACTCCATACTGTCTTCGTACTGCTCAGTCTCTACTGTTCCTCCCAGGTTTTCTAATAAAATATCCATCTGCTCGTTTACAAAGTCGATATCATACTCTGAGTTCCTCAATTGAAAAAGTCTAACCCGTACAATAGGAAAATCTTGAATGTCCCACGTAACAGCAAACTCCATCAAAGCCTCGGGCTCTGTAAAAGCTTCTACCATCATCTCGAGTGTGTGTTCCATGATGTTGTTGTTGTTTTTTCAATATCTGAAGTCAGAATGAAGAAGAGTGGCTGTGTGTCTTCTTATATACCTGCCGGGCAGTCATGGTGCATATATTTAGACATCACGTCATCGTTCAGTGATCTGATTGGTCAAAATTATTGATTTCTGATTGGTTGAAGAATAGTCTCTGATTGGTCAAAATAGGGCATTCTGATTGGTTGAATATAGGGTCTCAAGCTGTATCTATCAGATATTTAAATAGACCATTGTTAGATCTTCCGGTCCAATATCAATAGAACGCTAGACTGTATGGAGACTTTAAAGGGATAAGCCCCCGAGGTTTGAATAGACCATTGTTAGACTTTCCGGTCCTATATCAATAGATCCCCAGACTGTATGGAGACTTTAAAGGGATTAGCCCCGAGGTTTGAAAAGACTATTGTTAGACCTTCCGGTCCTATATCAATAGATCCCCAGATTGTAAGGAGACTTTAAGGGGATTAGCCCCCGAGGTTTGTAAAGACCATTGTTAGACCTTCCGGTCCTCTATCAATAGATCCTCAGACTGTATGGAAACTTTAAGGGGATTAGCCCCGAAGTTTGTAAAGACCATTGTTAGACCTTCCGGTCCTCTATCAATAGATCCCCAGACTGTATGGAGACTTTAAGGGGATTAGCCCCGAAGTTTGTAAAGACCATTGTTAGACTTTCCGGTCCTATATCAATAGATCCCCAGACTGTATGGAGACTTTAAAGGGATTAGCCTCGAGGTTTGTAAAGACCATTGTTAGGCTTGGCTGATGCAATGATGGTGAAATACTGTAGCTAAAAATAACTATGATATCATTCTAAAAATAGCTACGCATACAGCGCCCTCTACCTACGCATGCGCTTGAAGGAAAACAACTTTGGTCATTTCAGTCATTTGATCTGAGGACGTGGAAGAGTATAGCAGAAAGAGGTACCTTATTTATTTATTTATTTATTTATTTATTTATTATACCCCCCTTTTGAAAAAAATGGGGGTATATTGCTTTGCACATGTCGGTCGGTCGGTCGGTCGGTCAGTCGGTCGGTCGGTCTGTCGGTCGGTCGGTCGGTCGGTAGATCGATGGTTTCCGAATGATAACTAATAAACGACTTGGCCTAGAATCTTCAAACTTGCTGTGGTGGTTGGTCATGACAAGTAGATGACCCCTATTGTTTTTGAGGTCACTAGGTCAAAGGTCAAGGTCACCATGACCTTAACTGGTAAAATGGTTTCTGATCCATAACTGCTCAAGGGTTTGGCTTAGGATCTTCAAATTTGCTTAGGTGGTTGGTCATGACAACTAGATGAGTCCTATTGTTTTTTAGGTCACTAGGTCAAAGGTCAAGGTCACCATGACCTTAAAGGGTGAAATGGTTTGCGATCAATAACTGCTCAAGGGTTTGGCCTAGGATCTTCAAATTTGCTGTGGTGGTTGGTAATGACCACTAGATGACTCCTATTGATTTTTAGGTCACTAGATCAAAGGTCAAGGTCACCATGCTCTTAACTGGTCAAATGGTTTCCGATCAATAACTGCTTAAGGGTTTGGCTTAGGATCTTCAAATTTGCTTAGGTGGTTGGTCATGACAACTAGATGAGTCCTATTGTTTTTTAGGTCACTAGGTCAAAGGTCAAGGTCACCATGACCTTAAAGGGTGAAATGGTTTGCGATCAATAACTGCTCAAGGGTTTGGCCTAGGATCTTCAAACTTGCTGCGGTAGTTGGTTATGACAACTGGATGACCACTATTGTATTTGAGGTCACTAGGTCAAAGGTCAAGGTCACCATGACCTTAACTTGTAAAATGGTTTCTGATCAATAACTGCTCTAGTGTTTGGCTTAGGATCTTCAAATTTGCTTAGGTGGTTGGTCATGACAACTAGATGAGCCCTATTGTTTTTTAGGTCACTAGGTCAAAGGTCAAGGTCACCATGACCTTAACTGGTGAAATGGTTTGCGATCAATAACTGCTCAAGGGTTTGGCTTAGGATCTTCAAACTTGCTGTGGTGGTTGGTCATGACCAATAGATAAGTCTTATTGTTTTTGAGGTCACTAGGTCAAAGGTCAAGGTCACCATGACCTTAACTGGTGAAATGGTTTGCGATCAATAACTGCTCAAGGGTTTGGCTTAGGATCTTCAAACTTGCTGTGGTGGTTGGTCATGACAACTAGATGACCCCTATTGATTTTGAGGTCACAAGGTCAAAGGTCAAGGTCATCATGACCTTAACTGATGAAATGGTTTCCAATTATTAACTGCTCAATGGTTTGGTTCGGGACCTTCAAACTTGCTGTGGTAGTTGGTCGTGACCACTAGATGACCCCTATAGTTGTTGAGGTCACTAGGTCAAAGGTCAAGGTCACCATGACCTTAATATGTGAAATGTTTTCAGATCAATAAATGATCAGTGGTTTGGCTTAGGATCTTCAAAGTTGCTGTGATGATTAGTCATGACTGCTAGATGACCTCTATAGTTGAGGTCACTAGATCAAAGGTCAGGGGGTCTGGGGGGTATACATGTTTTACAAACATCTCTTGTTTATATATTTATTTATATATTTATTTATTTATTTATTAGATTTGTGTGTCTCTAATACATGGTCTGATAAGGAAAGGGCCTGACCCTCAATGCCCGCGAGTACTTACCAGATCGAAGTATACACGTCAGCTCTGTATACCGTGTAGCTCCAGATCTTTCACAATTTAAATGTGACGTCATACATGGCCGACTGTTATCCGCGAATACCCGTGACAAACTACAATCTCCTTATATGCAAATGAGCTCCTCTCGTGTTACTATATATATAGAAACAAAATGGCCGCGATTATGCAAGATTACATCATCTTTGTTTACAAGCAAAGAGGCGCCCATACTACTATAATCCATAAATCCGTAAAATCCCATTAAACCGAAGAAGTCTCACTCTTTAGGCAGATGGCAGCTCAATGCAAGGTGAAGAAAAAATTGAAAGTAGGAGATCATTCGAAAGCAAAATCAGTAATGCGAAAGAGAAAAATGCAGACTCGGTTTTATTGAGTCTGTTCATGAGCAGTTATTAAAAGTGCAACACTACTCATGCTCCCTAGCACCGGCTCAAGCGGTATTTAATTTTAATAACTAAAAGCATTGAAACTCATGATCCCGATGGACCAGAAAATAAAACTAGCGACTTGTAACGGCAGCCATAAAAGCCCTTAACACCAGCTGTTGGCAAGTAAATGAATTCTGAAAGGGGATCCTTAGAAAGCAAAATCAGCAATGCGAAAAGTCATGCAGAACGCTCCTTACTGATACTAGTTTAAAAGTCCGGTTTAGAGAGGTTTTGCTGTCGTGTGATTATGAGAATTGAGTAACCTCTTTCTGACGTTTCAAACTGAAGGATAGTCATGGTATTGACTTATACATGGTGTATACAGTAGAACATGTAGCAGCTTTCTGCATTACTTTTGCCCTGCATCAAGCAACCACCTGCTTTATAAGACTATGCTCAATAAATGAACGACCGCTTAACCCTTTCCTTAATATAAACACTTTTTCACGCATTTGCAAACAGAGTAGATCCAGATCAGACGGCTCCTATAGGAGCTGTCTTATCAGGGTCTGCTCTGATTGCCATCGGAATTTGATAGATCTGTTTTTTACTTTCTAAACTGGCTACAATGTTCCATCTGCCATATTCATTATAGCTATTTTGTCCATGAATATTCAGTAGGTATTAAAATTTGGAAGAAACACAGAACAATGAAAGGGTTAAGACAGGTTCTATTGTACATATACTGTTTTATCAACCCTTCTCCCGCTAAGACTTTACTGGCATATGCAAACTGATTGGATCCAGATCAGACGGCAGATGGATCGGCATCTCATCGGGATCCAAACTGTGTGACAATTGCTTAATAGTTTCCCACACACATGATCGAATCGGCAGTAGTCAAAATTTCACCAGAAGTTATTTTTCTACAGCGAGGTTAAAAAATAATTTATTCAGACTCAATGGGGATAAGACTTATTCGGTCATTAAATCAATGCTTTTAGAGTAAAACTGTTCTATTGAAATATTGGTAAATTATTTATTTGTCGTATATTGATGTCCTATCAGTATATGAGTATTTATTAGACTGGAACCTCCCATGTAAAATGATGTTTATGTGTCATAATGTCATATTAATGTTTCACTGTGGAGCCAAGATACCTACTGTTTCTTCCTGTACCAAAATTAAACAACTAGGCACGTATATGTTACATGACCGGTTCGCCAGAAGAGATAGAGAAGTGTTACCAAAGAGAGATGCAGAACAAACCGGAAAAACGATTATATAAACAAAAGCGACCACTGAAAGAATAAACACAAGTGTCTTTAAACCAGATTGCTTAATGCAGGACGAAAGTAATACAGATAGCTCACACCACAGGTAATACAGATAGCTCACACCACAAGTAATACAGATAGCTCACACCACAGGTAATACAGATAGCTCACACCACAGGTAATACAGATAGCTCACACCACAAGTAATACAGATAGCTCACACCACAAGTAATACAGATAGCTCACACCACAAGTAATACAGATAGCTCACACCACAGGTAATACAGATAGCTCACACCACAGGTAATACAGATAGCTCACACCACAGGTAATACAGATAGCTCACACCACAGGTGCCCTTCGCATGCTATGTCTCAAACAACAACAACAACTCCATCACAAATACTCGTACATTATTTTTTAATCACATGTCATAAGTATCTAAAATATACCAAAATCTAGTTTTCTGACCCAACCAAAAAAAAAAGGTTTGCGAACACCCCTGCCCTATATAATAAGTAAAAGGTCTTCAACTCCGGCCGAAATCTGCTCAAAAATCGATGGGTTCATTCACTTCATTGGTCCATGAAAGCTTACTTGACCACCGATTTCCATAAACTGTATCTCATTTATCAAGGAAATCATCACTCTTGATGAGCAGTCATCTATTTTTTCTCAGATTATTAACCCTTCGCTTGCTATTCACGTCAATATACCTACCTGTAAATAGTGAAGATCCAGATGAGACAGCTCCTGCAGGAGCTGTCTCATCTGGGTCTGCACTATTTACAAGTTGATCGTGAAGTCAGTGCACTCCACAGCAGTGATTGCACAGCGAAATACTTGTACACAGTGAAGATATATGTAATTATACCACAGGGCATGGGTAAATAAGGAGAAATGTATTTTAAAATTCAGCAAGCGAAGGGTTAACACGATTTTACAACGAGTCGCCAAAGTGACAACGAACCTCTCTAGGACACAGGTTGACTCTGAGGTTCGAAATAGAAATACGCTATAATTCAAGTCGAAACACCATATAACTGGTCTATAAGGCATTGCCCCGGTCGAATAGCATAAATGGTTATCGTGTAATTCACAATTTCTACAAATACTATTTTCTAAAAATCTCTACAAGCTTGATATTGATATCGGCGAAAGTCAGTACTTTCGGTTTGTTAGTCTTTACTTTCGGTTTAATCGAAAGTAGTGACTTTCACCGATACCGTGATCATGGTCTTCACTATCTGCATAGGATGAATGTACTCGTCATAGGTACTTTGTTTGTAAATGATGTGTATACTCCTCGCTAGGGATTAATGGGTTATAGAAAAATAGCACTAATAGTAATACACAATTTTTGATTTATTTAACATATGCAGAAAACCAAACATTAAAATTGGTGAACTGTGTGTTTATGTGTGTTGAGTCTTCAATTACATTCAAATATATTGCATCTAGATGTCAAGCATTCACAACAATGAAAGAAATCGCCTTTACAAAAAACGCGAGTCACCACCGGTCTTTCGTAGTTTAGTATCTTGTTACAATGTTTGGCATGCTGTTACATTGTTTAGCGTATTGTTACATTGTTTAGCGTATTTTTACATTTTTTGGCATGTTGTTACATTGTTTAGCTTATTGTTGCATTTTTAAGCGTATTTTTACGCGTATTGTTACATTGTTTAGCTTATTGTTACATTGTTTTGCATCTTGTTACACAGTTTGGCCTGTCGTTGCATTGTTTAGCGTATTGTAACATTATTTGGCACCTTTCTACATTGTTTGGCATGCTGTTACATTGTTTAGCTTAATGTTACATTGTTGTGCATCTTGTTTCACTGTTTGGCCTGTCGTTGCATTGTTTAGCGTATTGTTACATTGTTTTGCATCTTGCTACAATGTTTGGCATGTTGTTACATTGTTTAGCTTATTGTTTGGCCTGTCGTTGCATTGTTTAGCGTATTGTTACATTGTTTAGATTATTGCTAGATTGTACATTGTTTGACATGTTGTTACATTGTTGAGCGTATTGTTACTTTGTTTAGTGTAGTGTAACATTGTTTAGCATACTGTTACATTGTTTTGTTTAGTGTACTGTTATATTGTTTAGTGTAGTGTTACATTGTTTTGTGTAGTGTTGTGTTACATTGTTGGGTGTATTGTTACATTCTTTTGCTTAGTGTTACATTGTTTAGCGTATTGTTACAGTTCTATCGTTACTTTGATTTGTTTAATAACGATAGACAGATAATAATCCACAATGTGGAAGCTAATCAATACTATTCTGCCATTACCCCTCGAGTTCATTAGAGATATATTAGTTCGTTCACGAAAAGCAGATTAATGATGTATCCGTGAAGGAAGCTATCATCACATACAATATAACCTCTATAAAGCGACGAAATAATTAATAATGAAATCTAGTTTACAAGCACTTGTGATTGCTTAATGCGGGATGAAAGTAATGCAGAAAGATCCTGACGGAGGTTTCTGCATAACTGTCATCCTGCATTAAGCTATCACATGCCTTTATGTTCCAGAATTATATCTGATTTTGGTGGTTGCCTAAGAGGGCTTTTACTGTTATTTCTTTGTCTACTCACTAATTACTTTCTTCCAAGAATAAACCATTTGTCCATGGATAACCTCCAGATATGAACAAAATTAATGATGCTGGTGTGACTTGGCTATGCCTTTAACCCTTTCCCTCGCACAACCAGTCTAACTAGGGTCTGATCTGCTTGCTTATGAACTACTATAGATTTAATGTTGCAGCTTCCGTCATGTTATAATACCCCTTGTTCATGACATTATAAAATGTATTACATTAATATATATATATTCATTATTTCTTACATCAATTTTCGTGAATATTCATGGAGGAAAGGGCTAAAAATACTTAGTATATTAATGCCCTGATTATTTTGTATAGCAATATCCTGATTGCTTGGTATATCAATATCCTACTTTGTATATCAATATCCTACTTGGTATATCAATACCCTACCTGGTATATCATTATCCTACTTGGTATATCAATACCCTACTTGGTATATCATTATCCTACTTGGTATATCAATATCCTACTTAGTATATCACTGAGACCAGACAACTGTTTCACACACGGTCAGTTTTTTCAAACCCCATGACTTCACTTTTTGTCCCAATCTCTATTTCTATATCTGTGCTTTATTCCTTTGGAATTTGCATTTATTTATCTCATTTCCACATTTTATAAATGATTTAACAAAATTGGTTTGGTGCCAACATCGTTATGTATGTTCATGAGTCTGTACTGTTTGCAAATGACAGCCAACTTGTGTCCAAAATTCAAATTGTTTAAACCTTTCCTTGTTGTAGATTCATGTACGAAATAATCACGCCATGAATATTAATAAGATAATTTTTATAATGGCATATGAACACAGGACATTTTGGCTCAGACAGAAGCTGTATAATAAGATCTATATTACACCATAAGCAAACAGAGCAGACCCTGATCAGACGGCTCCTAAATGAGCCGTCTGATCTTGGTCTACTCTGTTTGCAAATGCGTGAAAATGCGCTTACATAAGGGCTAAACACTCATAAAATTCTACATTGAATGACACAAAATGCAAATCACACAAATACTTTGGATGCTATTTCTTCAAAATGGAATTGTTCATCGGTATTTAATTTAAGAGTACATTCGGTAAGGCTTAACTTTGCTGGAGGATTTAATGACAAACAGGGCAGGTTCAAATCTATGAGCCATCTGATTTGGGCCTATACTGTTTGTTGAATAATAATATTACCTTTCCACTTGTGAATGTATTTGTCTCAGTGCAAACATAAGCGACACACTGTCAGCACCATTGCGATATAATATTGTCATCTCCTCTTTCTTCCATTTTTAGGGTTTCGGCTTTGCCGAAATCCTTATAAAATGGATTGCGACTCAAACTTTCACGGAAAACCCTATTGCACGAGCTCTACCTAGCGGGAATCCCCCTAAGAGAATACGCGCATGTGCAGTGCTTGGCTTACAATCCGGTTCCGGAATCTTACAAAGTATTTATAATGAAATATGGAAGGTGGATCCATTAGCAAACAGAGCAGACCCTGATCCTATGGGAGCTGTATTATCTGGGTCTATTCTGTTTTCAGATGCATGAAAACAAGTTTATATGAGGGAAATTAAGGGTTAAATAGACTTCTCCACATCAGAAACTACAGTATAAAGGTTACAGCACTGGTGGTCAGTAGTGCAGGGCAACTGTTACATCATGCTAAAATCTCTCGAGGTCATATGCTTAACTCGTTGCACGCTAGCGGTGAAACTGTGATTGCCTATGCAAACAGTTTGGATTCAGATGAGAGGCTTCATAATTCTGCGTCTCATCAGGATCCAAACTGTTTGTCATCTTGACTATATTTTTGCATAAAATGAAAGAAAGTTTATTGAAGAATTGAAACAGGCGGCAATTGTTGCAGACGAAAAATCACTCAGCATTGTAAGGATTAAGCAAGCTGTAGAGATCTGTAATATCGTCTGCTTCAGGTTTGTCATCATTTGAATTTCTAAAAGATCAGTTTTAGGCATTTTGACCGAAGGCAAAATTGTCACAAGTTGCAAACAGTTTAGATCTTGTTCAGACAGTTACTTGGTATTAGATCTGAATCCAAACAGTGTGTCCCACTTTGTCAACCTCTATTGTTTAAGTAGCTCGGATGGTAGTATTAACAATTACTATTAAAAGGAAACAAGGGTTTTTGTATCCTTTATATTATTAAAAAAAGCATTAAAAGGAAAAAAGGAGAAAGGCAAACAAAATCAGACAAAACACTTTCTTGTATTTTAATTTATATACATTTCATCATTCATTGATTTACGTGTCAGGCTTATAGTATCTTATAGCGTCTTATAGTATCTTATAGTAGTGTATGTATATTATTTCTTATTCATATAATTTATTTCTATGACACCGGTTACTGATCAGGGTCTTTAGTGTTTACTAAAGCACTAACTGTAATTTACATGTATGGCTATAATTTATTTTTAATTATATAATTTATTGATATACTTGTTACATGTATGATGCTGCAAATAGCGAAGACCCTGGCCAGTTGTGGTAACTGATCGGGGTCTGTATTGTTTGCAGCACAGACTCACAAATTGGCCCTGAACAGACTCGCACTCGCAGACTCCTCAGGAAAAAGTAAGAAAATACAATGCAATCACACAAAAAGACAAAGTATAGGCATGGATAAACTATTCTATAAACTACAGGGTCTTTTCTGTTTGCAAAAGCATAGAAAGGCTTATTTTTGCTCAGACCAATTGTACCCGATATGGAACCCTAAAATCGACTTCACTATATAATATAAAGTGAAACAATAGTATGTGTCTAACAACCCATATACCAATCGGAGGTTTTACTTCAAATTTTCACCCATAATAAGCTGTCAACCTTGATGTGAAGATTTTCTTAAAGAATGTAATTATTGCTCTGACCATTTTACCAGAGTTATGGGACTCTGAAATTTTCTTCGCTGTATAACACATAGTCAAAAATGCTTGATATAGAGACACTATTGTTAGGGCGAGGGATGCATCAGTGTCTTGGAAACAATTTTCTAGTTAATTTTATTTTCCCTTTTGTATCCTGCCATGCTAAGTTGAAATATATTTGTTACTTTATAATTTGTCATATTGATAATATCACCCCACAGTATATTTGGCAATTATTTGTAGGGTATTTAGAATCATAAGGAATATGTCTAAAATTGGTGGACGTGTATGTATGGATAAGTGAATGATGCATGCTAATTACTGTTATTATCAACCAGAAATTAGCAGAAGTATGACCCTTACTTTCAAATAATGGAGTGATGGCTCTATACTACATTAAACTATCAATTTTGGATCTATTGGCACAAAGTGGCAAGTTGAGCTATTGGAATCGCCCTGTGTGTGACATGTTCATAAAACAATTCTTTAAATGTCTTCCAAACTACTGACATGATTTTCAGGAAAACCCACAGTAAACAATCAATATAATATATATTATGTCCGAAACCTTCAGTACTGTCAGTACTTTGATTAGGGTTTCGGCTTTGCCGAAATCCTTATAAAATGGATTGCGACTCAAACTTTCACGGAAAACCCTATTGCACGAGCTCTACCTAGCGGGAATCCCCCTAAGAGAATACGCGCATGTGCAGTGCTGAGCTTACAATCCGGTTCCGGAATCTTACAAAGTATTTATAATGAAATATGGAAGGTGGATCCATTAGCAAACAGAGCAGACCCTGATCCTATGGGAGCTGTATTATCTGGGTCTATTCTGTTTTCAGATGCATGAAAACAAGTTTATATGAGGGAAATTAAGGGTTAAATAGACTTCTCCACATCAGAAACTACAGTATAAAGGTTACAGCACTGGTGGTCAGTAGTGCAGGGCAACTGTTACATCATGCTAACATCTCTCGAGGTCATACGCTTAACTCTTTGCACGCTAGCGGAGAAACTGTGATTACCTATGCAAACAGTTTGGATCCAGATGAGAGGTCACATAAGTCTGCATCTCATCAGGATCCAAACTGTTTGTCATCTTGACCCTTTTTGCATAAAATGAAAGAAAGTTTATTTAAGAATTGAAGCAGACGGCATTTTTTGCAGACGAAAAAATACTCAGCATTGTAAGGATTAAGCAAGCTGTAGAGATCTGTAATATCGTCTGCTTCAGGTTTGTCATCACTTGAATTTCTAAAAGCCAGTTTTAGGCATTTTGACCTAAGGCAAAATTGTCACAAGTTGTAAACAGGTTAGATTTTGGTCAGACAGTTACTTGGTATCAGATTTGAATCCAAACAGTGTGCCCCACTTTGCCAACCTCTATTGTTTAAATACTTTGGGTGGTATATTCTAGTATTAACAATTACTATTGTATCCTTTATATTATTAACAAGAAATATCTTTAAAAAAGATATTGAGCGGCATTCAAATATTGACATAATGTACAAAACAATAATGGTATTAAATTTCTGCCATATTAAATTCAATGTTTGGAGATTGTATAGTACAGGGAACTACTGTCCATTTCAATTTACTTTGTCACTGAATTTGAATCGAGAATTGTTTTTCATTTCTTACCGGATCGAGATCAAATTTAAACCACTTGTGTCATCGTTTTTCAGGAACTCTGTGACTGAGTTCCCCTTGAATCCATCTTTAAATAAAGATTTCATGCATAAAAACAATGTTTTCCCATTGTAAACACGTTCATTTGTAAACACGTTCATTCCGCTAACGCGTCGCATGTAAAACTAAATTTGCGACATATAAACCACCGATATACTGCTGCAAATCTTCAAATACGCAACGGTTATCCCCTAAGTAGAAGAAACAATTATTGAAAAATTTCAAGTACCTTTTATAGGAAATCACTATTAACTTGTACATGAAATGCAAAACAACCATAACAGCACTGCTAAGATGTCTGTGGATGGCCACCGGAAAATGTCAGAAGCACGTTCGGAGCACATGTGCCTTTCGCAACAACAACAACTCCATCACAAATAGATATATCATTTGTTTAATTACATGTCATAAGTATCTCAAACATACCAAAATATAGTTTTCTGACCCAACCAAAAACAAATGAAAAAAACCAACATTCAAATAGAGGATCTTACATGAGTGTTCTTGATTATTGGATTTATTAAATGAGTCTTTTTAAAACGATAAAAAACGAGCCTTAGTGAGTTTTTTATCGTTTTAAAAAGACGAATTTAATAAATCCAATAATCATGAACACGAATGCAAGATCCTATTTATAACATAACACACACAAATGTTATTTGCAGCCAATATTTCAGCAGTAACGTGGATTGTTATAAATTCTCCTTACATATAGAAATGATGAATGAAAGGTGTTATTAGGTTCGCTAGGTAACTGGGACAAAGTAGGTCCAAATTTTCCAACTTTATTTTTTACTTACTGTCATATCAACCAGGATCTAATTCAGACCTCTCTGGTATTCAATTTAACTGTGATAGTTTATGATACAAAAACATACAGAAACACGTCAAAATAATTTTTGAGTTACAGTTTTGACATACATAGTTACAAACACGTCACATTTTGACGTCATTGTACACAACATGTGTCTATGTAAAGCGCGCCATTTACATGAAGACCTACATGTACAGTCGCCAACACGTCCGACACTCACTGTCAATGGGATTCGAAATGCGCCTTCGTTTTGGTATATTAAGCCCTTCATTAGTGTTGTATGTATACACATGGACATGGACATTTCCACCGAGAAAAAAAATCTCGATTCAAGTTCAGTGAAAATGTTTGAAATGAACAAAAGATTCAGTACGAACTGCTGCATAAAATGTGTTGGAACAGGAGGAAGATTTTTGCGATCAGCTGAGTTAGTGAGTATAGCATATTTGAAATATGTTTGTGCTGTGCTGGATTCAGATGACTATTGTTTTTGATTGATGAGATATTTGTATGAGTAGAAATCTGCATAAACAAAAGGACATGCGGTGAAGAAAATGCAAAGTTGAGGAGGCATTTTAATTTAAATGTAGAATTGATTGTATGGGTCAGAGTAGCTGGTAGGTCTTTTTTGGCATACATTTTGTATATGATTCCTGACAGCGATTACAATTTGTATCATTTTATCGAAATTAAGGCGCAAGTGCCAACAATCCTTTGCCATCTATCGTGACTCAATCGTGGACAGGTAGGTCGACCACCGCCCGCAAGTTTGTTTGTTTTGACAGCGCGTATGAATCGTTCGAATGTTATTCGGTCGTTCGAATGTTATTCACTAGTGATTATATGCCCATGATTATCAAAAAATAAATGATAGTGTTACGTCACGCTGAAGACACGTGTTATGTTATAAAA